>JAYXSF010000040.1:0-672597 GCA_037356135.1 Talaromyces sp. F31 | reverse complement strand
GGGCGTGTTGGTTCTGAATGTCGGGGTTCGACTTGGATACTTTTCGAGAATAGGACAACAACTCTGTGACGCAGGGAATGATTGTAGAACAAATCTCGTCGTAGTCGTCAGAGAAAAATCTGAGAACATGTGTCAAGAATGACTGGAGTAAGTTATTTGCTTTTTCTTTGGTTGTGACAACAACAGCATCATTGTCCAATGCTCGGACAATATCAATGACGGTGATGTTGACAAGCTTCGCGACTGTTTCGGCGAGATCTGTATCATACTTGGAGGTGAAGCGATTCTCGTTCAATGGGGGGCTGTTCGAAAGCTGCGTCACAATGTTGTCGAGGTTCAAAAACACAATCATGTCGATTTTGTCGTCTGGTTTCATTTTCTTGCCCACAATCTCGGTAAATACGTCAATGGCGGCATCGCGCACCTTTTCTTCTCCATCGCGAAGCTCGGATTTTTGTGCACGGGAAAGTTGTCGAAAGAGGAGGTCAAGCATTGTCTGGTTGACTACTAGTCCGATATCGATCCAGCTGACCCAGGTGCCGATGGCCCTAAGCGACATTTCCACAATCTGATCATTGCCCTCCTGCCACTGAGATAGAATCTCTTGCCATGAGCCAGCAATTTTCTGAATATCTCTCTGGCGAATAAGATCTTTCAATGTGTTTGCCTTGTCTTGTTCTTCACGCGACCGGGGAACAAGGACATCACCAATTTCGTCGTGCACCGAATAAACGACTCGAAGGTAAAAGACCACACCGAGGGGGTTATTACGCAGATTCGTCGACGGATCGGTAGTCGTCAAGCTCAGCAAATCGTCAAAAAATGTCTCCCATCCAGCACCATATAACGCCGAGAACAGGTACGTCACAGTCTGAGCAATCTTGTTCTGAATCGCAGGACCATCCGGGTTCGCTCCTTCACCTCCATAAACCTGCCGCAAATACCCCATCAACCCATCTTTAATATACTGCAAGCCCTGAAGATCAATCAAGCCGGTCTGGGCAGCGCTATTGACGACCTCAAGCGCAACATGACGAGTCACCTCGGTATGGCGTGGTGTGCGAGTGAAAATGGCGAGACAGACCTGCCATCCGGACGGATCGGCACGAAGCTGGTTCAAGTATTCAAAAGCTTGTTTTTTGAGGGTCTGGTCCGACGATGGATTCGAAGCGATCTCGATAGCGCTCACTACCTATATCCATGAGCAATAGCGGTTAGTATGTAAGCTGTTATGAAAGCTCAGTATCTATGCACGGAGGGGGCGGGGCAGATGCGTCACTAGGTGGAAGACCTACCTGATCTTCCATTGTGAGCAGCCAGGCTGCCTCGGCGAGTCGAAAAGACTCCGAGGACTGATTTAAGAAGATTATCGATTGGAGCAGATAGAAAGGGCGGCGATCACAACGGAAGGAAAGTCATGTCAGTTGGCGGAGGTGAATTTTACACGGCCATTTTTAGGCGGTACCGGACGACAAAAGGCGGGGATAGATTGACGGAGATGCGACTGATGCAGCTAAAGCCTGGACTGGTTTTCAAGTACGGAGACGGATGATGTGATTGACTGACGAATGAATCTTAAAAAAAAAAATGCTGCTCTCAGTCCAACGCGTGTATGGCTCTGCTCAGATTGTTGTCTTGTCGGTTGTTTTTGTGGAAAAAAAGAGTGGAACGGCCGCCTAACTTCTCAGGCAGGCACGTCCTCCGTTGCCTGATCGGGTTAGTCAAGTACCAAGTCGCAACGTCATTGTGCCTATATTTCTTCTAATCTCTAAATATCTTCATAGTAAACATCATTTATTCGCTATTATCACTTACGCCCCTCCTGCTGCAAAACTTGCTGCTCCATCCGATCAAAACCCTCCACCGCATCACCATACTTCTTAAACACCTCCGGCTGATACCCGTCTGCAATCTTTTCAACAAACTCCTCCTCCCGCCACCGTTTACCAATCAGATCCTCAAACGTCTGTCCTGGCTGTCGCTCAATACCCCAGACGGCTTTGTAAGCTGCACCAAGAGCGCATGCATTCTCACCAACATCGAGCTTGTACACGCCGTCGTGGCCGCCCAGAATTTCGCCGGCGATTTTAGCGATGGCTTTATTTCGCGATCCACCGCCGACAAGATAGACGCGTTTGGGCTGAGGTGGGAGACCCTCAGCGGGCGCGGTAGTGAGGCCCCGTGAGCGAAGTCGCAGAGACAGGAACTGGCTTTCTACGATTGCGCGTGCCTCATCAAGCGGCACATTCCAACCGGCTGTTGTCTCTTCGAGACTCTGGTCTCGTGGGTTGTAGTTGAACCTCCACTGCCCAGATCGTACATTGGGCACAATCTCTGGTCGGGGAAAGAAAAGACCCATCTTCATGGGATCAGAGTCGCTATTTTGGCCCATAGCAGGGGCTTCAAGCAGAGCCTTGTCGAAATTCGCCCATTGGTTGTTCTCTGCAGCTCCGCCGACTTTTTTGTCGATTGCGTCGCGGACATGCTCTCGCGCCAGACCGCCGTTTTTATAGCACAACATAAACATATATAATCCGGATGTCGTAGGGTGATTAAAGAAATGTGTGGCGGGGTCAGGTTTGTACATGGGCGTAGACATCAAGAACGTAGTCGATGTTCCCAAAGACACCATCGCATCGGACGGCTTCAACGGTAGTGCCAGGATAGTCGACGGGTTATCGCCGGTTGACGGAATTATTGTGCAGTCTGGGTTGAACGAATATCGCTCAACAAAGTATTTGTTGATTTTGCCTAGATGAAGGCCGCCGTCTTCAGGCACGTCTCCAAGTTTTTGCTTCAAGTCGTCGACCCCGAATTCGCCTGCACATAGCTTGAGGAGACGGTCATCCCATGATCCGGCTTTGATGTTCCATAGGTTCATTCCGCAGACGTCAGAAATATCGAAAGGGGCGATGCGGCCCAAGAATAGCGACGCTAGGAAGGAGGATACTAGAGAAATCCTAGACGTTTTCTTATACTGCTCCGGGTATTTGCGGTGGAAGCGCAAGATTTGAGGGCCTGTGAATCGCTACAATACCAATTAGCTCGCAGTCGTTTCAGCTAAACCATTCGATTGTAGACTTACATGATGCGCCTTACTCCCCGTAACCTCCGCCAACTCCTCCGGCCCACCCAAATACTCATCAAACTCATCGCACTCCCTTTGCGTACTTGCATCCTGCCAATTCGGGCTGTACGGATGCGAGAAAGCCTTTTCCAATTGCTGCTCCAAGCTTTTATTTTTATCTAACGTCTGCAACAGTCTCTCCGCATCAGCGCTCCAATAAACACTCCCATGCTGCTGACCCGCACCACTGATCCCCTTCACCCGACTAAAGTCCAGGCCTTGTTGCTTGAGTGTATTCAGCACCCAATCCAAAGCTTGCAACCACAAAGCCACCGGCGCGAAGACTTCATGTTCCGCTTCGTTGGTCAAGACACCCTTTTTTATGCCGAATCCGTGCGAGTGGGCGTCAAAGTCGAATTTGGCTTCGTACTCGACTTTGAGGTCCGAGGAGACGACGAGGCCCTTGAGTTGTTGGGTGGAGAGGTCGAAACCGATATATAATGGGCTAGCCATTTTGACTGTAGTGATTGGGGAAAGATTGATGTCGCAGAGGTTCGGTGAGGAACGGGCTCAAATATATTCAGCCAGTATGTCAAGAACGGCAACTATGCCGAGTTTCAAGGTTCGACGTGGGTATGCTTAGGTCAAAAGCAAGTAAACTCGGGATATAAGGCTAAATTCAAGTATAACAGCCGTGCAATTCTATATCGAATAATGTGGTTTATGGGTCGCTGGATAAAATAAAATTTTATAGCGTCAAGATATTTCTGTAGATTAATGCATGGGGATGATGCAAACAGCTAGAGGAGAGAGTGATGTCAATACCCCACACTCCCTAGCAACATCGACTTTTTAGGAACAGATCAACAAAGTACGAATGCAGATACAACTTGTATACCCTGGAAAGCTTCAACTTGTTCAGATTAATATTCATTCGATCCCAATCAAAGATATTTCAGGCCATGTGATGTACAATCCTAGACTCGTACGCCTGGCAGCCCCCCCTCTACTCGGATAAATCCGCAATTTAACCGGCCGGCGGGCTCTCGGCCACTCTCCATATTCAACAATCCACTCAGTGTGTCACAGTATATCAATTAAACAAAGATCTAGTTCATACGTAGCCTTTCACCACTATTTCAACAATACAGTAACCGCGATCACAATAACAACATCCCCCTCGTGCCCGACAATTTCTCCTGTGTGCTTTGGGCAGCAGTTCTTGAGCTTGTAGAAAGCCGCACGCGAGACCCTTTTGGCCGATGAGCCAGCCTCCTGATTGACTGCCTTTGTGAGGTCGATGAGTCTGGTCTCTTCCGGCCCCTGACGAACGGCAGACACCTTTACGCGGTGTTGAGGATCAGTACTTGCAGTACGTCGACGTGACCGTGAGGAAGCCAAGATCTGCCCAAATTCAGCAGACAGCTTCTTAACGATTATATGTGTACCCTGTTTCCGTCAGGCGAATTGTAGATGGATTATGAGCAAGATGTAACTAGGCAACGGTAGCAGCTCGCCGTGAGGGCCCGCATGTCGAGCCTACAGGCCAGATCGTGGCAATATGCGCGATTGGCACTGGGGAGAAGACGGAAAGCGGCGAACGGGCTGGTTGACGATAAGATTGTATCTTGAACGAGATTGTGTATTACCTACATATACTCTATATACATGCCTCGATGCTCAATCCAACATGAGTTTATATCGCTGCTAATGATGGCCGAGACGTAGCTCGACCAGCGTGTGTCATCTCTTAACCTTTCTTAAACGAACTTGAAGAAATCAACGCCTTTTATGCACCTCCCCATTGTGTTGATGCTCATGCTCATGCTCGTGCCCATTTTCTTCAGGCTCAGGACTAGCCCTCGGACTAACATCCCCCGGAATAAACTCCTCTGCAAAGTCGACACCCTCCACCTCACTAGGTACAAACCGTACTTTGACGCGACGCACACCGCGCACCTTGGCGCCAACGCCCGTTCGCAGAACCTCCTCAATCTCGCGGGATTGCTGCACAGTCATGGATCCCGTGACTCCAACTTCGATGTCAACCAGATAATTCTGTCCCGACTTTAGGCCTTGAATATCCCGAATCTGAATATCCTGGTTTGTGCTCGACTTGGCGAGTGTCTTTGAAGCTGCGTTTCGGACAGAGTCTTTGATTTCTTCGTCAATGGTAGTGTCAGCAAGCTCCAACAGAGCTGTCTTCGTATTTGTCCATCCTGCATTAATCACCATCAAGGAAATGATCAATCCTCCAACGGGGTCGAGCCATGCTGCGTTGGTGAAAATGTGTGCGCCTCCGATTGTGGCCAATGCGACGAGACTCGTCAACGAGTCGATGCGGTGGTGGACTGCATTTGAAGCGAGGACGGATGATTTTCGCTCTTGTGCGATTTTCATTGCTATGTTTGTTAGACGGCATTCCTCCAAAACTTCAGAGAGAGAGACTTACTGGCCCGGTATAGCCATTCTTTGGCTACAATTGAACCCGCCGCCAACCAAATAGCATTGATATTGGGCCCCAGCACTTCAGCACCATGATCGTGGCTATGGGAATGGCCATGAAACAATAGCCCAGCATGCTCCAACGCTTCAAATGCTTGCGGCACAAATTGAGAGAGCAGAGCTTGCGTAGCATCCAATCCCATAAACACACCTCCACAAAGCAACAACGAACTCACCCCCAGCGCCCCCAAACTCTCAACTTTGCCATATCCGTTGGGAAATCGCTCGCTCGGTGGTTTGAGAGACCAGGAAACAGTGCCAAGGGTCATGAAATCGGACACCAAATCCGTCAATGCATGATAGGCATCTGCAATTAGTGCCTGAGAATGGAAGATGTAGCCGCCGACGAATTTGCCGATTGCCATTGCCAGGTTGACGAACAATCCGATTCGAGTGATTCGCACGCCGGCATCTTTTTTGTTTGAGGAGGTAAGATACACATTGTCGTGATGGTGGTGGTGGTGGCCGTGGCCGTGGCCGGCGTGGCCTCTGGTTTGGACTGCCATAGGGGGTCTGAAAGTCAACGCCGCCCGGGCGGCAGCAGGGGACCAAACAAGTGACGAAGATTTAGAAGAATGCTGTATGAAAGAAAACTTTTGTTGGTGCAATCGAGGACTATAAGGAGAGATTGTCGCGTGTCGTCGGAGTGTCACTCTCGTGAGTACGTGGCATTGGTGCAGCTGGCCGCCGCGTCTCAGCGGCGGCAGGAGACTCATCAAGGGCCGCCAAGGTCTAGAATACGTAAGCCCCGGTGCGTATGGGCATGCTCTAAGCCTCCAAAAAAGGAAGCTGACGAGGCTGGCCGGGGTTTGAAACGTGTAAGCTTTTGTAGAAGGAATATCCGTCAATTGATTCAAAGGCTGATTCGAAATGTGTTTTAGTTGGGGAGGCAGTGTTTATGTGATGTTTATCAATGTTCGAGAATCGCAACATGCGAGCGCCGGCCGAGTTCGGCTGCGAACCGGGGAGTTTTGCCGTACCGAAACTGCTTGGCTATCGTCAAATTCGCTAGACAGACTGGCTGCCTTGAGCGGAAGGAGTTGGCGAAGATCAAGTTGCAGTCATTATTGTAGAAGTAATCGAATGGGTAAACATAGAATAATCAAAAGCAGCAAGAAGTTCACAACGCCATGCTGGACAGTGAAAGGAAGAGTCTAAGAGAGTGACATCACATCGGACACGCCAAGTTCCGCCGGCTTTGGTTAGTCTCGTCGCTTTCTTACAGGCAACTTTATTTTTCGCGTCTACTCTACATGCTGCTACGTGCCAGGTAGCAGCTGCTAGTACTTTACTGCTTAACACCATGCATCGATGTCTCCGCTGAGAATCCCCTACACAAAACCCTTCCCGCCTGCCATCGTCTTCCCAAAGACCGCCCACAGCGTCGCCGGCGCAATCGACGCCATTGCCGACTTCTTCACGGCCCCTCCCTCGCCCTTCCTGCAGGGTGTCGACGTCGGCAAAAATGCGCAGACAGTGATTCTGACGGGAGCCGGTATTTCGGTTGCGTCGGGACTGGCGGACTATCGTGGCGAGAATGGGACGTATGTACGAAATAAGTCGTACCGCCCGACTTATTACCACGAATTCATCACCCGCCATGAAGCGAGGAAAAGGTACTGGGCGCGGAGCTACGTCGGATGGCCTGGCTTGCAAAAGGCGAAGCCGAATTCAACGCACAAGGCGGTTGCAGATTTAGGAAAGAAGGGCTACGTGAGCAATGTGATTACGCAAAACGTGGATTCTTTTCATCTGATTGCCCATCCCGATCTGCCTACGATTGAGCTGCATGGTTTCTTAAGAGGGGTCGTTTGTGTCAGTTGTCATAATCTGGTTCCTCGAGACGACTTTCAGCGATCACTGACGCGGTTGAACCCGGCCTGGGCGGATTTTCTGGGTGAAATGTTGGTGTCGGGGGCGTTGGATACTAATAATCCGGAAGAGCAGCGTAAGCGGGGGCTCAAGATCAATCCTGATGGTGATGTCGATCTTCCCCATGCGCCATATTCCAACTTTCGCTACCCGGCATGTCCGCACTGCTTACAGAAGCCGCCTTCATTGCCAGACAATCAAAAGGCGATTGTCGAGACAGAGTCTGACGGTGCATGGTCGCCGTCGTCTACGGCTGGGATATTGAAGCCGGCAGTTATTATGTTTGGCGAATCCACGAGTCCCGCAGTTCGCAGTGCGGCGGAAGAAGCTATTGACGATGCTGGAAGACTGCTGATCATGGGCAGCAGTCTGGCGACTTATTCTGCGTATCGATTGGTAGAGCGCGCGCATAAAAGAGGCATGGCCATTGGCATCATCAACGTGGGTGGTGTCCGTAATGAGTCGCAGATCTTCGGCAATCTTCTCAACGAGCGATATCTCCAGAGCCATGTACGATGTGACCATAAGAGCGAGTCGGTGCTGCCTGAAGTGGCGTCACGGCTGCCTGTACTTAGTCCTTAGGACTTAGAGTATTAGAATATAAAATAACGCAATAGAAGGAATGAATCAAAAACCCTTGCTTGTGTCGTTCTGAAGAATCATGACTGAATTCTGGGCGGTGATTGGCCGCGGCAGAGTCAGGACAGCGCCAAAGAAGATAAACGGAGCGGGCCTGTCTGAACTTATCGCAGGAAGGAAGGAACAGTCCCTGCCTAGACTAAAATAATGGCCCATCTTACTTCTTCTTCCTCCAATCCCTCTTCTATTCCTGCTTCTCCTAATTTACTATCTTCATCCAGCCTGTCTACTCTGGTGTCGTCTCTCGTTGCGCCCAGTACTTTTCTCTTCGCCCAACCCGCGACTTCTACGACTTCTTCGACTTCCGCCGCCACATACAATAATCCCCCGCACACCCAACCGCCGCAACAAGCCCTTGAAACACCGAGACCGACACGAGCAACATTTATACAGAGAGTCGATATGGACAAACCACAGCAACCGAGCTCGTTCCAGCAGTTGGAGAAGGTATTTCGTCTGGCTGAATCCTCTGCACTATGTCATGCTAACTGCATATAGCTTGGTGAAGGTACCTATGCTACGGTAAGCATACAATTCCTGGGCTGTGAAATTGAATATTGACTAGACGGGCACAGGTCTTCAAAGGACGCAACCGCCAGACCGGAGAAATGGTCGCCCTCAAAGAAATCCATCTCGACTCCGAAGAAGGCACCCCTTCCACCGCTATTCGCGAAATCTCCCTCATGAAAGAACTCAAACACGAAAGTATCGTTTCACTCTACGACGTCATCCACACTGAAAACAAACTCATGCTCGTATTCGAGTACATGGACAGAGACCTAAAACGATATATGGATACAAAAGGCGACCACGGCTCTCTGGACTATGTGACTATCAAATCGTTCATGCACCAACTCATGCGCGGCATTGCGTTTTGTCACGAGAATCGGGTATTGCACCGCGATTTGAAACCTCAAAACCTTCTCATCAATAAGAAAGGACAGCTCAAACTCGCCGATTTCGGTCTTGCGCGCGCCTTTGGTATCCCCGTCAACACATTTTCGAATGAGGTCGTGACCCTCTGGTATCGTGCTCCAGACGTTCTGCTCGGAAGTAGGACGTACAACACTAGCATCGATATCTGGTCGGCGGGCTGTATCATGGCAGAGATGTACACCGGTCGACCACTTTTTCCGGGTACGACGAACGAAGATCAGCTGCAAAAGATTTTCAGACTCATGGGCACCCCGTCTGAGAGGTCATGGCCTGGTATTTCACAATTTCCCGAATATAAGCCCAATTTCCACGTCTATGCCACCCAAGATTTGAGGCTTATTCTACCTCAAATCGACCAATTGGGCTTGGATCTACTTACTCGAATGCTCCAAATGCGACCGGAGATGAGAATCAGCGCGGCCGATGCGCTTCGGCATCCATGGTTCAATGACCTACCGCAGTTGCAAGCCCAATTGCAGCAACATCAGCAGCAACAGCATCAGCAACAAACGCAGTTACCGGGTTATGGTGGCATGGTGACGGCACAGCAGGGCTATTAGTCTGCCAGTTATACGTGATGATGAAAAGCGAAAGAAATGACAGGCAGGCGATACCCGGAGCTTCCTTTCAATTGCAATCTGTGTTTTTAATGGTTGTTATATTTGGTCATTTTTGGGCATCCACTTCTACTTTACTTCGGTCTCGATCTGTCTAGTCTGTTCTCTCAATGGTATAATAACATACGCCGAGTTATGACCTCATTTTCTTCCAGCCTTCTATCATCTAACCCAAATCAGGTAGTAAAAGGGAAAATGTCACCTAACTCTGCCGCAGTGGATTCATGACTTGACGGCATGCCGTCCTATCCGCACTATGATCGGTGTATTTGTCCTTGCACAACGTCAAGTCAAACAACAAACATGTCTTTCACCTTTGGATTTGCTTGGATGGTGGTGGGATTGGGAGTGGAACGTGCGGTCACACATGAACCACATATACATCTGTCCAACACCAATTATCCTACTTGGATGGCACACTCTGCCGCCGTTGTGATATTTCTTTTTGATCCGACTGGGAGTATTGTTCCGGATGAAACCGAGGCGATATTCGTTCGGATTGCTTTGACCGCTTCGGTTTGGTTTTGAATAGTCGGTATGAATGATGAATGAAGGGAGTCGGTTTGGCTATTGCTTCCTTTTAGGGATTTTGATATAATGCATGTTGCTTTTGAGAACAGATTCTTGTTGATGGTGATGATAATCATAAATCTAGTAGATGTATGTCCACGGGTAGCGACGATGCGTGCTCTGTCGGCGTAGTATCCTGTCTGGGAATAAAAAGGGTCCTAGCCGCCGGCTTTCTACATCCATATCTCATCACTTTTATGATAGTCCGTATGGTAGAGCCATACAGACACTTTGTCAACCTTTCCTCCATCCACTATCCTAGTCGGGTATACACCCCTTCCAGGAAGTGGCAATAAACACCGCCACGGCTCTACCCCCGTAGTACGGAGGTAGATATTCTCTTTATGAAAAATTAGAACCACAACCAGGCCAGACATTTAAATGCGGCCGACTAGACCGATATTTTATACGTGGGTATGACAAGCCCTAATTTTCCGACCACAACCACAAACCACTTAGGGCGGAAAGTACCACAATTTACTCGTCCATTTTTTCCTACCTTTATCAGATACGTACAACTGATATTTTAGCTACAAACACGGCTCATCTCGTCTTTGTTTCAACAAGCTCAGCCTGCCGGCACATTTATATACTCGGGCAGTTATGTATACCGCACTCCGGCTGAATGGTTCACTGGTCTTAATAGCTTGACCGATATTCCCCCGGGACAACCGCGCAGGCCCCGCGCCATCGGGCATAGAATAATAATACGGGGTACTACTACTCCCCCCGGTCTTGGGTCATATAGATAACCCAATCGGAGAAAGTGGAAGTATGTGTTGAGGGGGTGGCATACGTGGTGTATAAGCGATTGGTGTAGCACCCCTGTGAGACGTGAGTCAGGTATCGCATCCTGGAAAGGGGTCAGAGGCCAAGTGCCGTATGTAGCGTGATGTGGTCGAGACTCATTCCGATATATTAGAAGAGAGGGGAAATAGTCGCGATCAGGTCTGGTCGCGTCACCTACCTCTAAGGAGGCTTGTAGTTCATGTCCGATCACCACACTACGTACGTACCTGCTTCGACTGGCGCGCGTTGTTACATGCGCAAGCTCGGAAGAGGGATATTGAAATTGGTGCTGTGGAAGGCTGTATGCGTGCTTCGGATTATAGATAAATTTTGGTACCCCAGAACTAGGTTTGCATCACCCACATCGTTCGTTCATGTGTGCTGCCCCTGAGGATATCTCGCGGATATATATCTTGACTCGAGAGATCGATCAGATAGTCGAGCTTGGCTTAGCTGCGAAAATAGCCTTGATTCATCTTCAAGAAACCAATCATTATCCCTTGAATTGACTGAAACAATGTCCCTCTCCGACAACCAATTCGCCGCCATCACGGCCGCCGAACGAGCGACCTCCATACTCTCAGTCATCGGCACCACAGTCGTCATCAGCACATTTCTGTCATCTGCCTCTTTCCGCAAACCCATTAATCGCGTCGTCTTCTATGCTTCATGGGCAAATATTCTCACCAACGTCGGGACACTCATCTCACGGACGGCGATTGTCCAAAAGGAGCATGGCGAGGCGCTGTGCCGGTTTCAGGCGTTTATAATCCAGTGGTAGGTCTGCCCCCTAAATAGAGGATTGGCGCTCATGGAAGGGTGAAAGGTTCATGCCGGCAGATGCATTGTGGACATTCGCAATGGCGTTTAACGTCTACCTGACTTTCTTCCACAAATATGACGCCGCGAAGTTGAAGCACCTAGAATGGAAGTATCTTACGTTGTGTTATGGCCTGCCGTTTATTCCGTCGTTTTCGTACTTTTTCATTTCGTCTAGTTCCAAAGGACCTGTATATGGTTCTGCGACTGTAAGTTCCACCGTCCGCCCCAGCTTTCTTTTCTGTTGAGAGATCAATCGCTAATGGACGCTAGTTATGGTGCTGGATCGCTGTGGACTGGGACATACTCCGTATCGCCGTCTTCTACGGCCCCGTTTGGTTCGTGATTCTACTCACATTTGCCATATACGCTCGTGTCGGGATTGACATTGCCCGGAAACGACGTATGCTTCGAAGTTTCAACGATGAAGCGAATATGATGATGGATGATCGATTGAATAATTTGTTTGAGATTCATGCTTCCAAAGTGGTGCACGTCACCAGCGAGACGGCAAATGTGCCAGCTGTGGACGGGCATGCCAATGGCAGTAGCAGTGGCCACAGCAACAGCCAGAGCAGCAGCACCAGTAATGAGAACGTTAAAATCAACAGAAATCCCGACGACGGCAGTAATATCACTACCTTTCCGGCATACTCAGTCACCGTCGCGGGAGGTGAAGCTTTTCCAATTCCGCCATCAGCAACGTCGACAGTCGGAAGCGCCAGCGTCAAAGTATCGCCGACGTCGTCACGGCGTAACCCAAGGTTGGATATTAGTTCAGCTGCGTTCGCATACTGCAAGTATGCCGTCTTATATTTCGTTGCCTTGTTGGTCACATGGGTAAGCTCAGCGCCCCTCAAGTGTATTGATTGGGCAATCTGCTAAAAGACGATGACAGGTCCCCTCAACAATAAACCGCGTATATAGCCTCATTTATCCCAACGACGCCATCTTCGGCCTCGAGTTTGTCTCTGCCTTCGTCCTTCCTTTGCAAGGCTTCTGGAACAGTACCATTTACATCGCTGTCTCGTGGTCGACGGTGATGGACCTTGTGCATCGATTTCGAGCACGAAGACAGCCATCGTCTTCATCGACTCGTGAGATGAGGTTGAAGCAGTACTTTAGTAATAAGAGTAGCGAGAATGGTGGGAGTCATGTTGGGAGAAGGGTCTCGGATGATACGGAAAGTACGACACATTTTGCCAGGGATACGGAGGGGGTATAACCCCTTGACGATAATAAAATTGAGTAGCTAGGTATATGTATGTACGAAATAAAAAGTTAAAATGGCCTGAAATATTTTGTCAAATTGGAAAACATAAAGAAGTAGAAAATTGACCAATAGGAACGGCCCCGCCAGCCTAGGTAATTTGTTAAACGCGTCGCGTTAGGACAAATTCTCCGCACTCAACCCTCCACTCCTCACGAACTGCGGTTCAGTATCGCAAGTCAACTCATCTGTTCCAGATATACAGAGTACCGAATATTGCAATGTCACAACCTCAACAAAACCAGGGGCAACCGGTATCCCCCTCTCCTCCCCCTCCTGCTCCAATCCAGTTGACCCCGGGACCACGGGCATCGCGACTACAAGACATCTACACCAAAGCCCTCCGCGCAACACTCAAAGCAAACTCATACGAAAACTTCGCGTCATGTTTTCCTACCCCCGCCAGACATGTCCCTGCAAGCTTGGAGTCTGTACATCGTCAATTGAATGCAAAACTTGAGGAAGGCGCGACGGCTGAGTTTAACGAGATCATCAAAGAGCGCCAGGTAATCAAGGGTTTGAATGAGTTGGATAGACTGGTTGGTGAAGCTAGACGGAGAAAAAGTCAGGGAGAGAGTGAGAGTGATGTGCCGTATGTTTACTCCTACGTGATACCGCCTCTAAAAGAGTCTAGCTAACGAAGGTAGTCCACATATGCTCGATGCAGAGGGTCTCTACAAAGCCCATTTAACACCGTACCTGCAAGAAGCGCAGGTCGCGCTCAGCGCCAAGATCGATACGGCTCAGTCACAGAATGCGGTGCTTGCGGAGAAGGTGCTAGCTCAAAGAAAAGAGATCGAGTTGTTACTTTCGGGTCTTGAGGCTGTAATGGGAGATTTGGAGGGTTCGGCAAAGACGTCGACCGAGTACAGCAAGGCGCATAATCTACGACAGGAAAGCTTGCAGATTGACGAGGAGATGAAAATGCAGACTGACTCTTGATATCATGGTATTTGAACGCTATATACAATTTACAACGACATGCTCACATGAGCAGCGACTCGGCATCGGTAAGTCCGACTAATCCATCTTCGACCATTTCTTGCGCGATGCCCATCACTTTTTCCGACTCTACGCTTCTCAATTGGTCCAATTTGGTCTTGTCTCCGGCCAGTGCTGCCGCGAGCGATTCCTTGCAGGAACCTTCTTTTTCTTGCTCTGAGTCGCCATCTCTTCGAGCCAAAGCGGCAGCGCCGCGGTAATATGTCTGCGCGTTTTTCAACAGTGTCGAGGCGTTTTCGTTCGCCACGGAGTAACTCCAAGGAGGTCTGCCCAACTGCCACCGCGACAATTCGGCGTCTCCTCTGGCGATGTGAATTTTCGGCACGTTGTCTGCACTGGCTAATTTTGAAGCCGCGGTCAATGCATCCAAGGCTGCAGTCAATGCCTGCCAACGCGAAACAAGCGACTTTTGCACTTCTTCAATAGTACCCGCTGGAGGGTTATCTGCAATTGCAGAGTTGAACGATATGAGGGCCTCTGCTTTACTGCAAAGACCTTCGGGGTTGTCTGAGAGGTCCAGCTCAGGCGGAAATGCGCCGCTCAGCTCTCTCTGATACGTCTCTACATCGGCCCTTCCACTTCGGTACAATACGTCCGTCAATGCTGCCACAAATATTGCACGAGCCAGTGCAACCTCCTGTTCTCTGTCTGTGCCTTCGACATACGCCGCGATTCTTGTTCTCAACAAGTCGTACGAGTATTCTTCCACCCACGCTAGACCACTACCGCCATCGAGGGCTAACAGACCGCATAACGTCGCCAAAGTCTCGAGCTGTGCAACGGCCGTATCAACCAGTGTATCCTTCGTGACCGGCTCCACCACAGCAGCCCACTCCTCTTGCGCAGGTGTCTCTGACTCTGTATCCATCTCTTCTCCCGCCGATTGTTCGGCCTCAATCTGCGGAACCTCCCCAGCTTCTAACATCTTAATTTGTTCCTGCGACTCGGTATATCGGAGCTCCTGCACGACCAAACACCTCTGAAACAACTCCAATGCCTCATTCAGATATTTCATCGCTTCCTGGATACGACTTTCACCAGGCCGTTTTGATTCAGTCAACGCCTCTGCAAGACTCGTCAAAACCTGCGCCGTGTTGAACAGGACATCCGCATTATCCTGATCGAGTACGAGCGCGTCGCGATGCGATTGTAGAGCAATATGGAGGATTTTGATCTGCGGTGCGGGGAGCTGGGTAGCTAATTTGGGATGTTGAGTGATTTCGTACTGAACGCGAGCTCTATAGATCATCAGCATTTCTTTCATACGGTATTCAATCCAGAAGACGATGTACATACTTGTTATAAGCCAAATCGAACGATGTGGGATATTTGGCAAGCCCATTATCGTAAATCTCAATGGCGCGCATGAAGAATCGCATGGCTTTGACGGCATCGCCAGCGCGCCATTTCTCGCCGCCTTCTTCCTGGTCAACGCCGGCTTGTTTTTGTTAGCCAAGTTAAATACTCTGTTGAATGCAGGATATCATATATACCGGCTAAAAATTCATCGGCAGTTTCGGGGTCCTGTAGTAAACGATCAATCAGTCAGTGATCCCCAGCCTCGACAAGACTGCGGGGGAAAAACCGAAAAAGTCACGTACAGCATGTTGGTTTCTGCCCTTTTTCTTGGACTTGTTTTTCCCATTGTTCACTTCTTTGAGAAGAGATTTCCCTTTCGGCATTTTGCACAAGGCTCTGTGAGTTATGTAGAGAGTTTGCTGTTGGAGAAATAAATTGTTCTGTCGAGATCGTCATATGTTTTTGGAGGAGAATGTTTCGTCCAATCATGATGGAGTTTACCCCACCAACCCTAGGCTGATGGCTAACCCTAAACGCATTTCAAGCTTGTATTGATGTTTTACGATACACTTGGAGATAGCGGGGTGTTTATGTAATTTACAGTCCCAATACGGTGATAAATACGATTGATCCCGGTCGATTCCTACGATGCCTTTCGTACTAGAAAAGTGTGATATTGCTGGCTCTTACACCGATCACTTGCATGTCGACACATTCTGATGATATATTGCGTACGACAGCGGGAAGCCCAAGTGTAATTGGTGTACGCACCAGAATTGGAATGCAATTCACCAGATTCTAGCGTTGGCTGTTCGGTATAGAAGCGCCGTACTACTGCATCGATGTGAGCAATATATACTCAATAAGCAGAGTTTACTGCCATCAAACGAATACTGACTAAAATACTAGTGCCCTCTCCTGTTCGTCTAATAGCCCTTTTATGACTGCAAGCAACGAAACAACGCCAGTTAGTGCTGTCTGACCATTATATCAGACCGAGTCCAGATACTCTCAAACATAGCTAGCAGTCCAAGCATGTGGGATTTTCTGACGCAATAATACAACCATGAGCATCTGCATTTACCCAGAATCTTTAATTTGCAGGTTACCGATTGGGCAATGGTTGCACTTTTGATGGATGTTGTGACTGTTTTTGTCATGATGTTTGATGTCGAGGATGAGATTGACACTGAGTTTGCTGGTATTGATTTGCGGACTATGCAGTTTAATTATTTCTTCCAGGGATTTGAAACAGGTGTGAAAATTGTTCATCCCATGGACTCGTCTAGTAACGTTCTCTAATCAAAGCTTAGCTTGCCATCCAGGTATGTTAGATACGCCACAATGCCCTCGAATATTTTCGTGAATTTTCACACCTACGAGATTTACTGGGTACCAGATGTACTCATATGGTATACAAATGGAATCTCGGCACGCACATTGGAAAGGAACACAACATAAAACTCAACAACTAACTCCTACTTGTAGCCTCAATCTGCATCTTGTGTCGAGCTATCTGTGCGGCCTGGTCAGTAAATATCAAGGAGTCATTGATTGGGCTGGTGGAGATTTTCAAAAAGATACGGCCCATATCCAAGACGCTGGGTATTACTATGCGGCCATTGGCGAGATAAGTATAGTTTGCTCTGACCTCCCGAAAGGTGAAAATGTGCAGGGCAATAGGTCATACGTATATGCTATTGCTCCTGGCCCGAACAATACTGTGGAAATCACGGATGAAGACACTGTTCTGCCTTCATTTGAATCTACGAGTACCAATGTCTGCTGATGCAAGGAGCACATTTGCTTCGCAGTCTAGTATTTTCATCTGCTGATTAGATGGTAGTTCGACTTCAATCGGCAGTAGTAGTGAAAGTAGTGGCATGTCACTGACCGGCTTTTTCCAGAGCTTTACTATTGGCACTTCAAGCTCTGTTGTTATCAATCATCTACGGAGTGACCCTCCGCCTTTCCTCTGTCGGGAAGAATCCATCTTTTCCGGCAATTTTATGAGTGTAACACGACCAGTGACATCTCCGATCGCAACCATATTCTTGTGGACTGCCACAACGCTGTTGAAAAAGTCCCATGGCAATAACAAGACTGGGGAGCCGTTATGAAATAGCCAGCCATTGCGTACCTCTACGACACAAGACTGGCCAGAATTTTTCCCGGTAACATCCAACATCTGGCTTCGATTGACATCCTTGTCAACACTATATTTTCCAGTTCGCAGATCAACGACGCCCCTAGTATGGTCAGACCACTGATGAATTAGTTCATTTTTGTTGACTGAAAGTTCCATCCCATTAAAAGGTCCATCCGATTTGCTAGCAAATATACTCTGATGGCATGGGAGTCTGAAAACATAAGTCATAAAGCTGCGGCCATCTTCTGGGGTGTGCGAATAGTCTAAGTCATCTATTCCACGTAGAAGGCGCGTGCGTCGCTCCCTGGATTCTGGAAGGATGGAGCATGCAAATAAGCGAGAGTCAGGAGAAAAGGCCATGCGCACAAAATATCTACCGTCTGCATCCTGGTGGGAAAGTTCTTTAGGGGCCCTTGTGTTTGTATATCCCATAGTACTATAGGATGCCCTGAATAGGCTACAGCTAGCGGCTTGTCATCTGGAGAGAAGAGAATTCTAGTCGCATGAGTGCAAGGACCGCTTATTATATCATGATGTCAATTGTCTAGGAAGTTCACATTCCACAGTCGTACGGTTGTGTTATCTGATGCGGTGGAGAATCTTTGACCGTCAGATGAAAATACTATATCATTGAATCTACTATAGTGCCTTTTGTATCTGCTCAACGTCTGCATTGTGATGTCACACACTCGCAGCATACCGTCTCGAGCTGCAGATACCAGCTTATAGCTCCTGTGAAGGTATATTATATCTTCGATAAAGCTGTAATGGCCCATGTAAATGCCAGTGATTTTGCGAAGTCGAATATTCCATCGAAGAATAGTTCTAGTATTTGATATCAGTACTTCTCCACCGCCAGGACAGAATCTCAGCTTGTTACAGTGTGGCGAAATGAACGCTGGACTCAATATTCCAGGTGTTGATCTCCACAAGCGATATTTGACTCTCTGACGGGATCAATGCTATTTTGCTGCGATCCGGTGAGATTGCTATATCCCGTGGACAACACAGAGATAACATTTTATCCAGATTTTCGTTCACATCCCATGCGTGGATCATTGGTGCAAGCTGATAATTCTCCCTGAGTTCGCGATCAAGTCTGTGTCGTCTCCCACCACGCCATATCCAGCCATGTTTGATGGTGCGTTGCACCTCCCAGTTTGCGGTGTTCCATATTTTGGCTCTTCTATCATCTGAAGCTGACATAAACCGCTTCCCATCTGGTGAATAGCTAATGTGATAGATGCGTGCTGCATGAGCTTTGAATTTATCCTCTGATTTCCCACTGATCACGTTCCATGTCCATACATACTTTCCACTTGCAGCTTTCAGACAGCCGCTATCAGGCGAGAAGCAGACACTGTTTATCCACGTGTCACTCTTCAAGATATAAATCAGCTGCCATGTCTCCGTATCCCAAATCAAAACGGTGCGATCCTGTGATTCGAAGACTCCTGATGCCGAAGCCAGCTTTCTACCATCGGGGGAAAATTCCAGCAAAGTAATCGGGCCAGAATGTCCCTCCAATATTGCTTCTATATCCCATGAAAACCTGCCCTAAACGAGAATTGTTCTATCATCTGATGCTGACAGCAAAAATTCATGGTCGGGCGAGTTGACCAACACTTTTATTGCGGCTCGGTGACCCTTAAGAACATGCATAATAGGAGGCCAAGATTGGTTGCTTGATTCAAGAGTCATACCGCGCGGTAGTTTACTTTCGAATACCTGTCTGATGATACTCCTCGCGGGGAGCAAAGAGTATGGCAGAGTAGTAGGTTTGGAGAGGAGCACGTTCTATGATTGTTCGATTCAACCCTAGAAATCTTTCGGCATCTTTTAGAAAGGCACGAAGTCGAGAGGTGTTCCCAAACTTTCTTGATTCGTTAGTTCTGAAAAAAAATAAAGCAGCCCTGGAAGGTTTCTTACATTTTTTGTTAATGATAGAAGCCTGGATACTGAGATCACAGCATTATGAATCTTCCCAATTATGCTCAGAACTTCGAGCCAATGAAGGAAATGAGCCTTGAGAAAGTCAAAGACTGCACCGCCATCATAAAATCCGAGCTGATGGTGCTCGGTGCTGTCAATTTGAGAAAGATGATATGCCCAATATTCACACGGGTATTTTGTACGCTGGAGTGCGTCTGATTTGACTCTTGAAATATCGTCTATGAGAATGCCAGGGTTCTTTAAGTTGAGCATATCTCTCCGTAAATACCTCGACATGGTCTGCAATGAGGTTGTAAATATTCTACGATGTTCAAGCATCTTTCCTGAAGGATATATTGAGAAGGTATTAGAAACATCTGGTTGTCCATTGGGATAGTTGACAATGTAATCCTTTGCTGATAGGTGTATGAATTGGACAATATCGTTTCTGACTGTCAGAAATGACCCGCAGTGATCAATCAGGTATCTCATGGAGTTGAAGTTTTGGTAATATTGCTCGGGAAGCACAGCCATTGTGATTAACTCTTGCAGGTTCAGGGGCCGGAAAGCCAAAGAAAGGGTGGAAAGGATTTTTTGGCAGCTTTTCTTGACGTTCGTGGAATACATACCAATTTGCTCGAGCATGCGATTGTACAATGACTTTAAGCCATTGGGAATATCCTTTAGCTTCTTCAATGGTTCATCGATCGATAGTAGATCATCGATCTCTTGACACGCTAATGCAGCCCATAAAAATGTATCCTCGGCGTGGTCAGATAGGTATTTGTGGACATCTTCGTGAAGTTTGGGATCATAATAATTCCTCTCGGCAAGTCTCCGTACTTTGTGGTGAATGAATGTGTACACAGCACTTGACATCAACGATGTACTTAGCTCTAGCGTTGTGACTAACGTTTCGTAAGGCCTTATTTCCTTGGATATTGTCGGTACGTCTCTGCTCGATATGATCCACTTTACGTGGTTGAAGCGCCGGTCCTTGTTGAGTATAAGTCGAAATAGTTTCGGCAACTCGGACTCACATTCATCCACCGCATCTATCATTAGGTAGACTCGGGTCGGGTAAAGGTCAGAGAGGATGCTTTTGAAGAGTTCGCGCAGAGAGTACCACTCTAGTGCACTTCTGCTAATTGAGCGGGTGTTAGGTTCATATCGTTCTATTATACGTTGCAGGCTTTTCGGATTCGCTTCGGCGAGCATTCGAATAAGGCTTCTCAAAACTGATATTGGGCTCCTCAGGTTCGGATCTGTGCTGAGACAAAAGAAGTAGGAAAGATACATTTCTTCTGATTCTGGCTTGGAAGTCGGCGATTCTATGGCCTTCTCGAGGTCATTGCAGATGCCAGCCATCAACACTAGATGATTTGTTGATTCAGTTAGTGAGTTTCTCTCGAGTTATACAAGATCACTTGACCCACTTGTTTTGCCTTTTCCAGGTTCTCCTTTGATCCAAAGTACTGGATGAGTAGTATCATTTTGCCATCTAAGGAAAATCGGGTTTTGTCGAATCCAACAGTAACAATCGTCAAGAAGTCCTCCTTTTTCGTCCTCAACTAGCTCTGGCCTTCGTTTTCGCGGATCGACGGGGCCTATGGCGTCCAAGTAAACTTCATTACCTATATTTACGAAAGTAGAAAGAAAGTGTCAATTTTTATTTCGGTTCGTTTCGTAATAGATCCTAAAACTGAGATCTGAAAACTTACTAACACTAGTTCGTGGGAATACTATATAAAACATGCTGAGTTCAGTGACAAGGGTGCTATTTATTTGCCTTTGCAAAAGCCTCACCAAGATATTGATCCCTGTCCGACTGGTATATGTTTCCACTTCTCTGTACAAAGAAGTTCTTGCCGCCGACTGGATTGTTCATAGGCCCTGAACCGTAATTGTTGAAGATGTGTCCTGTTTTCTCGATTTCTCCATCAGGTACAGATGGCTCCAGCTTGGATACGACTTCGATTGCCTCTTTCAATTGCTTGCTTTGATCTTCGGTTACGACTTTCGTGGCATGGTTGATACTCAAAAGCTGCAAATCTTCGAGCATCCCTTTCATCAATGTTTCTACTCGGCCGCCTTTTCCGATTGCTCGGACAGCCCTGTAGTATCTCTTCAGTCTGGTTTTATCTTCATGTGGCACAAAATTTTTGAAGATTGCTTGCAGCTGTGTAGCTTTGGTGTCACATGCTTTGATGGTCGACGCGAAGGGATCCGGAATGATATCTAGTCCGCTTGTTCGTACATATTGGCTTGCTGTTCTCAGGATATCATTCACCAGAGGAAGCTTTGAGGCTACATCCCGGAACTGAGTAGGAAGACCTGATTTGTCATTGGCGGTGTCGTAGACTTTTTTGGTAGCCTCTACGATGGCGATGTCATTGGCTATCACACTGATGACTGCGAGAAATTCTTCCCCGGACATCTTGCTTGAGCTTTCCGAAAACTTTTGCCGAGTTTACTTTGCGGCGTAACTCAGTCCCTCTCCTATGCAGAGATCGCTTAAGAGATACGAAGGAAACAAACCAATTTCCAATTGGGCTTCCAAAATGGCAACGGAGATTTCACATAATTCAGGTGGAGTTGACTTCTAGTCAACAAAACTAAATATCAGGATAAAAGGTCAGAAATATCTATTTATCTACGGAACTCAAAACCCACCTCAACATTCGGCTGATATCCATGCCCAGTATGTACAAGAAGATGACAGCCATGCGTGACTCTGATGCCCCTCTTTTACAGCTAAATTGAATCACATCACCCTTCTAACCGCCAATGTTGGATTGTGAGACCAAGCTAATGGTCTTAGCCATTTGTTGTATCCAATCATTGAGCGTCAGACTTATACCTTCAACCTTGCTATGTAACTAGGTAAACGAATTGAACGAACGTACATGGATAGTTCTACGAATCTATAATATTCAGTAGGAATTTGAATCCAGCCTTGTAGATGACATCGAGGTTTCTCTGTATTTGTTATCGACGTGAGGATTGCTCGGAATCAAATATTAAACCTCACGTCATGTTTGACCCATTGCATTTCCCCTTCTCTTCTGATCGCCATTGAATTTTTTCAACGTTGCGGCACCTGGTTTAGAATGCACGCTTAAGCTCGTCTGCACACGGGATTGCCAAAATTAGAATCGAAAAATGGTTGGAATGATTCCATCAATCTATTAGACACTTGCTACTAAGCTAGATACATGATATGGATCAATCGGTGCACCTTTTGACCTACATGGATGTAATCCAGATGTCGCCAACAACCTTGTAGCTATACTACTTCTAGGTGAAGTTTTCACTGGAAGATGGACTATTAGTGGCTAAAAGTATTAGTGCCGGAATGCCAGTATCAATCCCAATATCAGACTCCGGCATCTAGCAACTACGCATGCACCTACTGTACGTGCTTTGGTCAATGGTTATTCCGGACCGAATCGCGTACGTGTTGTGTATATCCCTAGTATACGTAATACCCACAAAAGCGTGCGGGCGCTACTATGGAGTATTGTCATCCCCCTGTATCGCTATGGGCACCCCCTTTTTTTTTTTTAGCAATCAAGCAGAAATTGGGAATCAAATATTGGCCCTTTTGTGCATCAGCCTACAGTCTTCTCGGATCAGCCTGTTGCCAACCCAATTGAGCTGATCTTGGATCAGGCGAACCGACAGGGAGATTCTTCATTCTTAACTATATCCAAACCCTACTTTTATAGTCTAATACAATTGTCTTAAAATCCATAGACTACCGATATACGTTTTCTATTTTTTGTTAATATTTTTTATAATTATACTGCGTATAGTATCTCCTTGTAAAGGACTTATGTATAATTTACTTACATCTTTTGATACAAGAGGCGTTTTTCTAGATCAGTTGGAAAGATTTCGGCCCCTGAGCCTGGGCCGACTCCCAAGCGTCAGGTATCTGTTGGCTATTTCCTACCACTACATAGTACGCTGGGAAGAAATGTGGTGCGCGAATCTCGATATTTACAACACGGTTTGACCAATGTTACAGTGATTCTTCGCCATGTATTATGACTTACCTAGTTGGTGCTAGCGGTAAAAAACCCTTATATAAGTTTTGACTAAGCAATACCACCCAAAGAGTTCAGTGCCAGGTCAAAGCAAGAGAAGACGTCACTTCACAAACTTTCCCCATGTTACCAGTTCAGGCGCTAAACAACCATCCTGTATGCGCAATCCCTATATGGATTCTCACGGGACAGATAATATGAAGTCTATCTCAGGCATTGAAGATCAGGCTAAGAAGAGAAAGCTTCCCCCTTCAGCATATCAATCATCTTTACGGTCGTCGTTCCCCCGCAAGAGATCTATCACCGCTTGTCAATTATGTCGCACAAGAAAGACCAAGTGCGATAATAAGCGGCCAAGGTGCTCGAAATGCTGTGAATTGGACGCGAATTGTATTTATCAGGATTCATTAAACAGCGTGTCGTAAGTTGTTGCCAAGCTGAAGCTGGCTGTTCCGAGCTGACCTATTCCCAAGCTCTGACACTGCAAGTCAGATACTAGAGCGTCTGGATTATTTGACTACACTGGTTGAGTTGGACAGGCTGGATCGGGGAGCAGATCAGAGTAGACTTGAGCCTGAAAATCTTGACGCAGGACTAAGACGCTCCTTGTCTCCCTTATTAGATCGCCGAGAGGAGTTGCAAGATGTATCCACTTCAGCCACTCTCGAAGGTGCGATGTCACTCGCTACTCTGGGGCGTCGGATGCAGTCGGTTATATGTTTCGGCTCCAGCGAAGACATTCTCGAATGGCCCATATTCGGTGGAAAACACGATCGTCGCCAGATTGAGGCCCTGATTTTTGACCCTACATTGATTTCCGATATCTCAAATGGAGTGGCCCCTTCACCAAAAGTTACAGACGATTCTTTAAGAAATGAATATGAAGACCCACGTCACAGCTCCAGTATTGGTCGGGGTGTACGCGAGGAAGATGTTATGCAACTTGTCGAAATATTCCTTCGCAATGTCCATACTAAGAATCCAATTTTTGATCCAAAGTATTTGAGAAATATGGCCAGATCTGTGGTCAAGAATGGATTTGACTGGGAGGCTTCCAGTTGTCTTGTGGTTCGTACATAGCCTTTCAACCGCTCCTAATTTTCGCTGAGATGTACTACAGCTGATCGCATGTGCTCTTGCGGCTATCTCCTCTTCATTCGCGCGCCAACCGCTTGTGGGCCCCGAAAACTATGAGGAGGTCGAGGACAGCCTTCTGAACACACCTGGATATTACACGGCCGAATCGTACTATACCGCCTCGCGAAAGCGCATGGGCATTCTGACAAACACAATTCTGGCAACAGAATGTTATTTTCTCACAGGAGTCTATGAAATGTATTCTTTACGACCTCTTCGGGCATCCATTTCTTTCAACAGAGCTTGCGTAAGTTTCCAGACACTGACATGGATGAAGCCGGAGTATTATATTGTAGAAGGCCAATTAGCCAAAGCTCATGCGAGCCGGCTGTACTGGTCCTGCTTGAAATCAGAACAGTACGCGATATTTGTCTCTAAATGATTCTTTGCTGGTGCAAAGTTTGTTGACCATTTTAACAGTGAAATATCAGTGGAGCTTCGATTCCCCTCGTCAGGTTTGACTGGGCTCAATTACACGAATTCTTTCCCCACGCCACCAGTGGCCGTCGCCGTCGAACAGTTCTATGAAACCCCATCCGTTATCGATGCCGAGTCTGCATCTCTGCCGTCGACTGATATCCAACAGGAATTTGAAAAAGGGTGGTATTACTATTTGGCAGATATCGCAGCCCGTCGTATACTACAGCGAGTGGTCGATACATTCTACAACAAACACGAGATTGCATGGTCCACGGCATCTCTGCCAAAACTCATACAGACTGCCAGAGAGCTGGAGCGACAACTTAGTCAATGGTAGCATAACGAGTTGGCGTGAAATTTATGATCCTTACTAACAGGGCGTCAGGCAGCGGACACTACCCAGTGTGGTTTCTTTCGATACCGACTTCCCTGCTGAAGATGAACTCGCATACCATTTACAGGCCCGAGGTCTGGAGATCAAAGAACGCATATATCGTCCTTTTTTAGTTCTCATAATCCACCAAGAACTTTCAGGATCAGAGCATGACGCTCTCAGTATCTTCGTGCAAGAGCATATCGCTACTTGCTCAAGATTGATACAACACTGGAACATTAAGTACAGGCACCATGGAACATGGCTTATGGTCAGGCAGAGTTTCTCGTCCGCCCTGCTTCTCTTGGCAGCGCAAAAAGCTGGACTTGCCGAAATTCAGGAAGTACCACTGAAAGAAACTTTGCAATTGACGCTAGGAACATTGCGCTACTGGGAAAAGGAAGCACCAGATCTCGGGGCCTCACGGCTGATATTGGAAAGCATTATGCAAGAAGTGGGCTTCTTGTCAGCACTCTCATAGCGTCCAATGTCATATAATTTGTGAGCACTGCCCGTACTCTAAATTAAATTCGATAGAATTAATGATTGTCCCCATCTAGGTCCACGAGGGGTCAGCCAAGTAGGATGGCTAAATGAGCATCTTTGGGGGTACAGTATGCGGGTGCGAACGGACCGCGCGAGTAGCACTGAAGCAGTCTGGATGTCACAACTCCTAAGCTTTTGTTGAATACATCCGGGGGTAATGCCCACACTCGCGCTGGGACCCAGAGGTGATTTTCTCCCCGTCTTCATATGAGCTAGGGAGACGCTCTTCACAGATCTCTGTTCGAAGAAATGAATCAGGAGGTGGTTATTTCATTGCAATGACACGACCCACTGCCCCCTGTTTCGGGTGCTTTAGATGGACCTATAGTTCTGTTTGCAATGATCAATCTTGTCGGGACACTAGGACTTAGTTTCGATCGCTGCTCACCTCGATTGAATCCTTTGTCGTTCGATCCTAATGGGCTTTTTGATAGTACATGGACAAACGCTTAGCGGACGCGGCATTGGCCGTCATACGGTCCTAGCTGCTTCTATCCGAATACCCGCGGCCAATCAGATGCGGCTAAGTACTTGTGCCACACATTGTAGCTGTGAATATCTTGCGTTCGATCACCGTCGCTCAGTTTTCTTTGACTACCTGACCATTCCTGAGATCTCTGTTATAATCATGCTCGGGATCTTGATGTTTTCAATTCATTGATAATATTTGAAACACTCGCGGATTTGCGGAAATGATCCCCCTGTCAAATGCCTACTATATTGGAATCGACGTGGGCACAGGGAGTGCGAGAGCATGCATCATTGATGACACTGGTGATATTGTTGGTCTTGCCGCGGAAGACATCACTACATGGGAGCCAAAACCTGGATACTATGTATGTCGAAAGCATAACCAAAGTGTGTATGAGCTAAACAAGTACAGGAACAATCGACTGATAATATTTGGTGTTCCATCTGTAAAGCAGTTAAGCAAGCTGTCGCAGAAAGCTGCATTGACGTTCACTTGATACGAGGTATTGGGTTCGACGCAACCTGTTCTCTTGCAGTGTTCGCCCAAGACAGTGATGAGCCTATCTCTATAACCGGACCGAACTTCGAAAAAAATAGTCACAATGTGATCCTGTGGCTCGACCACAGAGCTGAGAAAGAGGTCAGAAAAATAAATTCTACGGGGCATAATCTACTCAAATATGTGGGCGGCAAAATGTCTATCGAGATGGAGATTCCAAAGTTGTTATGGTTAAAAAACCATATGCCGAAGGAGTTATTTGCTCGTTGCAAATTCTACGATCTTACAGACGCTTTGGAGCATATAGCCACTGGCAATGAGAAACGAAGCTTCTGTAGTGTCGTATGTAAGCAAGGTTTTATACCTTTGGGCATCGATGGAAGTACCGTCGGGTGGCAAGAAGATTTCCTGAAGGAAATCGGTCTGGAAGATCTTACTGACGACAATTTTAAACGCCTGGGAGGCGTTCATAGAATCGTAAGTTTACAAGTATTCAGTTCACTACTTTCCGTGCTAACTTAGCAAGAATGGCGAGTATCTGTCCGCAGGTGATCTCGCAGGCCATCTTTGCAAACGTGCTGCGCAAGACCTCCATCTCCCGGCGGGGATTCCCATCGGGAGTGGTGTTATTGATGCATATGCCGGCTGGATTGGCACCGTAGGTGCGAAGGTTGCCGATCTCGCCGAAGACGATCTCGATCTTTGCTTATCACAGTCTTTCTCTCGTCTTGCTACTGTTGCCGGAACCTCAACTTGCCACCTTTTGATGTCTCCTAAACCAATATTTGTTGGTGGTGTATGGGGTCCCTACCGAGATTGTGTCATCCCAGGTAACTGGATGGCAGAAGGAGGTCAATCCGCGACTGGACAACTGCTCAAACATGTACTCGAGACCCATCCAGCGTATAAGCAGGCTATCTCCCAAGCAAATTCCTCCGGTATGAACATATACGATTTTCTCAACAGTCATCTCGCGGACATGAAAGCAGCTGTTTCTGCGCCTTCTATCGCGTATCTTGGTCGATACATCTTCTTCTATGGCGATCTTTGGGGCAATCGGTCGCCTATTGCCGACTCCAATATGTCTGGATCGATTGTAGGCTTATCCGCAGATGTCAGCCTTGAAAGCCTCGCACTATATTATTATGCAACAATGGAATTCATTGCACTTCAGACATCCCATATTGTGGCCAAGATGAACGAATCCGGCCACGATATCCGCTCTATTTTTATGTCCGGCTCTCAGTGTAAGAACAATATTCTAATGTCACTCATTGCAACGGCTTGCAACATGCCCATTGTTATTCCCCAATATTCTCATGCAGCGGTCTGCCATGGTGCCGCAATGTTGGGTGCGAAAGCCGCAACGGCGGACAAAACTGGGAAAACTGAAATGCTATGGGCGATCATGAAGAGGATGAGCAAGCCTGGAAGGGTCATCCGGCCAACGGCGACACCAGGGGTCAAGGAACTACTAGAGGTGAAATATAAGGTGTTCCATGAACAGTGTGAAAGGCAGAGAGCTTTTAGAATGATGGTCGATAGTACTCTTAGCGCTGCCCTATAATAGGTTATGTACGATGTCTGACGTGTTAGAACAAAACGAAACCAATATTACATTGCATGATTCGTGCTCAAGTGCTCCATCTATATCTCAAAGCAACTAAAGCAGTATCTAATACTAGCAATTAATAAATTTCCATTTCGGCGCACGTATGTTCAAGTTTCGCTGTGTTCTTGAAGCAGCACGAAATAACAGTATCTCCACAGTCTCGTATATCTCTCGAGATTCACCAAGACGTTGTAGTGGGTATTTTAGATTGTTAGTCTGGAGCCTTGATAGTGTCTTGAATTCAAACAAGAAACCCATATTTAGCATTTCTTGTGGAGGAATTATGGAGTGACTAGTAGAGAGGTAGCAAACGAAAGTAATACCGCAAGTAATTACATACAAGACATTGAATTGAATCTCTTCAAAAGATATCTAATGGAAACAACGAATGCCCTCAATCAGGACCTTGATTCCTTTGCCATCCTTCACATGTTGAAAAGCTTGCTCTGCTTCCTCAAACGCGAACTTGCTAGTGACCAAGTCTTTGACATTGACTCTTCCCCCCGCAACCATATGCAACGCACGTTCGTAGTCTCCTGAGCTATATCTGAAGGAGCCACGAACGGTGATTTCTTTGGTGCAGGCAGCTACCATTGGAAACCCAATCTCATCAGGGCCCATGCCTCCTTGTACATAAGACCCACCGCGCCTCAGTACATGAATTCCCATCTGAATTGCAGGCGCAGCACCACTGGCATCGATGGCGATATCGGCTCCGAAACCTAGATCGTTCTCCTGGATAAGCCTCTGCGCCTTTTCTTGTGCCGAGCCCGAGCCTGGTTCGAAGGTAGATGTAGCTGCAAAGCTCTTCGCGAACTCGAGGCGAGACTTTTGGATGTCCACAGCAATGATCTTTGATGCGCCGTGCGCCTTCGCTACTGCACAGCAAAGAAGTCCCACGGGGCCAGCTCCAAAGACGACGACGCTGTCACTATGCTTGATATTTGTTTGTCTCACGATATGGACAGCTACTGAGAGTGGCTCCAGCAATGCTCCTTCCTCTAGAGATACATTCTCCGGGAGCTTGTAGCACAAGTCCTCTGGCAAGACGTAGTATTGCGCCAACGTTCCATTGTAGGGAGGAGTTGCAGCAAACTCCATCTCACCACACAAGTTATAATTTCCCTCCTTGCATCGCGCGCAGCGTCTGCATGAAACACCTGGTTCCATCGCAACTCTGTCGCCGACTTTTAGCGATTGTACCTTTGCGCCCACTTCCACCACTACTCCAGCTGATTCATGCCCTAGAACCATTGGCTCTTTTACTACAAATGGCCCTATACGTCCATTCGACCAGTAGTGGACGTCCGAGCCACAGATACCTGTCACTTTAACTTGGATAAGAACGTTATAGGGATCATCGATCGTGGGTACGGGCCTGTTTTCGAACACAACATCATTGATGCCCCTGAGGACGAAAGATATATTCTTGTTTTATGTTAGCACTAGTTGCAAATTTTGACGAGTGACACCTTGTACTTTGCCTTCTTTATCTGCGATCATATTGCGTAGGTTATAGGGATTGATGGTAAGACAACTCGAGTGATTCATAAAATTTGACCTTAAAATCTAGTCTGAAGACATTTGATACAACTGACGGTACTATAAATCAAAAATTTAAAGATCATATGCTCACAAAAAAACTACAACAGACAAGAAGCTTGCCGATATTCCCGGCTATTCAGCTTCTCACTCAAAGACAAGAATTTTCAGTGGTTGGGGCAAGTCGGAGTTCCTACATTTTCTGATCTTGTAGTCACAGAGTGGATCTACTGCACCGTTGTTCCTGTTCAGGCTCGTTCTTTTCTCAGTGTAGAGTAATTGATATCACAGTGGTCCTTACGACCTACAACAGGTGGGCCGCTACCATGAGTATGAGGATTCTGTATACTTGGAAAACTTAGAAGAGAAAATACAAGAGGCGGAGGAAGGGTGCTCTTCCACGAATGCAAGCACTAGCAACTTCGCTTTGAAGTCCAGTACGTACGTTCTATACGAATAATACTGTGACGCTGTACTAGTTGATGGTGAATCATATCCATCCTCCGAATACCCGCAGAGACGGTACGGGGTCGCCTGGTTCGGCCGAACAGCCGCGACCAATCCAAATAGCTGGTAAAGATACTCCACACTCCCCAGAAATTTTCTCCGCAAAACACCAGCATGGAGAAGAAATGGCGATCGCATATATAGGACCCTCTGTCCTGGCACGTCTGTTATTTTCAAATATCTGCAAGTCAAGATTTCCTTCTGTATCCATCTCCTCCAAGAAGAGCTTGCCCTATAGCCACCTATCCGCCGCCACCACCACCCACTATGGACAAAATCCATACAGCTAATGTGGTTCACCGCTTTGAGAAGCGAAGCCTGCTCATAGCGTATGTACCTATTACTTCTTAGCTCATTTACGAGTAACTGACATGCTGTCGCAGGATCAACTGCATGGCTGGCCTCTCCATCCTCTTCTTCGGCTATGACCAAGGAATGATGGGTGGAGTCAATACCGCCTACGATTATTACACTCTCATGGGCTTTGGCCATCGAGGTCCTGACGGCGGTCCGGTCGTGACAAACTCTCTTCTCCAGGGAGGTATCGTCTCGGTTTATTATCTAGGGACACTCGTTGGTTGTTTGGTTGGTGGCTCGATTGGGGATCGTTTTGGACGTATCAAAACCATATTTATTGGTGCTCTGGTCGCTGTTGTGGGCGCATCGTTGCAAACATCCGCAATGAACCACAGCTGGATGATATGTGCCCGTCTGGTCAATGGTTGGGGCACGGGCATTCTCAACGCAATTGTTCCAGTTTGGGCCACTGAGACGGCTGAGCACAAATCCCGGGGACAGTACATCGCGATCGAGTTCACACTCAATATCTTTGGTGTGGTCATTGCCTATTGGATCGAGTACGGTTGCTCATTCTATGGTGACGGTACATCCTCCTTCATCTGGCGCTTTCCGATTGCTTTCCAGATTCCGATGCTGCTTGGTCTCATGGCTGGAATCTCGTTCTTTCCTGAATCGCCTCGTTGGCTCGTCAAAGTGGGAAGAAATGAAGAGGCTCGGTACATCTTGGGCAGGCTTCGTGGCAGCACGGATGAAGAGCGTGAATTGGCTGAGGCTGAGTTCCAAGACATCGTTGCGTCTTGTGAGTTGGAGCGAGCAAACTTCCGTAGACAGACCTATCTTCATATGTTGTTCGGTATTGGTTCCGGCAAACTCAACATCCGTAGGCGCGTTCAACTTGTTATCTGGCTTCAAATAATGCAGGAGTGGGTTGGCATTGCCGGTGTAACCATCTATGCTCCAACCATATTCGGCATTGCTGGAATGAGCCCTGCGAAGCGCCAGTGGATCTCTGGTCTAAACAATATCTTCTATATGTTTTCGACTCTCATATGCGTCTTCACTCTCGACAAGATTGGACGTCGCTGGACCTGTTACTGGGGCTCAGTAGGGCAGGGCATTGCAATGGCTCTGGCCGGTGTGTTCTCCTACCTGGGTCAGCAAGCCACAAAGGAAGCGGATTTCAACAAGGCCATGCAATATGGGAATGCCGCAGTCTCCATGGTCTTCATCTTTACCTTTGTTTTCGGCGCGACATGGTTGACCGTTCCATGGCTGTACCCAGCTGAAATCTTTCCTCTGGAGATCCGTGCTAAAGGTAACGCTTGGGGCGTCGTTGGCTGGTCAATCGGTAACGGCTGGCTCACCCTTCTCTGCCCTATCATGTTTCAGCAGCTTGGCGAAAAGACTCTTTACATCTTTGCTGCCAGTAATGCCATCACAATTCCCATGGTCTGGGCCTTGTATCCAGAGACCAACCAACGCACCCTGGAGGAGATAGACCTGCTTTTCGCCTCAGATAGTATCTGGAACTGGGAAGCTGAAAGAAATTTTGCCAGATTGCATGAACAAATGACCGCCGACACAGTTGATTCGGATTCAAAGGGCGACGCTGAGCAGGGATATAGCCACATCTAAAGTGTGACATATCATGGGGCGGAAGACGAGTTCCGCTTGCAATTAAGCCTGGCCCGTTCTAGACCGTTCAAAGCGTGCGACGATCCCGATCTTGAAGCACAATTTGGGGAAATTTGTTTGTTAGCGCGCATTGATAGATTTCTTGCTATGTAGACCGGGATCTAATCTGCTGCGTTGGCATCAATGCCGCTTGACGGTCAGAAAGGGGAGGATGTTTGTGGAGGATGATACTCGAGCTTTTACTATGCATGTTAAATAAGGTTTCTAATTATTTCAAATCAAATAAAAAAGAGTACGTACCGGTAAGATACGCGTAGTCTCTGTCCAGTAGGAATTGACAAGGCTAATGTGTCCCCTGTAGGAAGAAACGTACTAGCATATTCGGATATACGTACTATGTAGCTCGGTAAAGCCGGGACAGGTCAAGATTCTTTATCTGTCCATCTATGCTTGGATAATTCTACTCAAAAAAGGCCTAGCCTTGCTCTACACTTACAAGAAGTACACCGCTATTTTTTTTTTAAATAAAAAGCTGAATCTCCCAGCCCTACTGATAAAGGAACAATACGCAGTCTTTAATTGAACACTTTTGAAAATAACCTCTCCCGTGTCTCCCTTAAAGGCGCCGCGAAGAAGGAAATAATGTGGCTGTTTCAGGGTACGTACTATAACTAACCACATGCAGTTCAGCTATACTATCGGAATCCCACGGAAGGGATACTAGCAAGGGAGACGATCCTCCCAGCAAAATTTGCTGGTAACAGCGAACTCTATCGGGTCAAATATATGTCTTATTATGAAGTCGATCGACAATCAACTCGTACTGCCATATGGAAAAGTTGAGATGCGGAATTATTTAAGGTCGAGCGGCTTTTCCGTGCATGTTTTGATGTTCACCTAGGTAAGATTAATCTCCAAGTCCAAGATAATCAGCGAACTCTTGTGCGCCTATAAAACCCTACGCAGCTTTCCACAGCGTCTGTGCCGTCATCCTCCTACTATACAACGCTTACTCGGACTATTTATTGAGCATGCTATCAATACTGAATAATGACGAAAACCCGGCCTTTACCATTCGAAAACAAACAAAGGCCGCGTCATCTGGGCCATTATACAAATCATTACACCCCAAGTCTGAAAGCACTCTTGTACAGCAAACTAGGAGAGATTCTACCATACAAGGACCGTCGCATCTTACGTCTACTTTAGCCTGCAATTACTTCATGACAAGTCTTTGGTCATATAATGGTAACTCTCAACATCACCGATACCAGATCGATTTTGTAAGTCAGCGCTATCGCACGCATCTCGGGAAAGCTCACAGTGATCCATCTGGTTTGTCCCTGTCTCCAGAATCAACAACACATCCAGACCTTCGACATTCTCCCAGGCTTCAGCTCAAGGCCATTGAAAACACAAGAAAACATCAGTACATATGTCCATACGCCGCATCGCTCGCCTGCACTGCTAGATTTACCACATCCAGTCATGCTGCTCGTCATGGTAGGAAACATACGGGAATCAAAAGCTTCCAATGCCCAGCTTGCAATAAGACGTTCTCACGCAGAGATAATATGAAACAGCATTACCGCACTCATCAAGCTGAATGCGTCCAAACATATGAACCGGTCAGCGATACCAGTTCTTAATCAATCCATCATATTCTCACTTGACGATAAAGACTTGTTATATGGTGCCTGTGACAATAATGTATCGTGATGAGAATAGTAGTATCTGTGAGAAAAGTGATCATACGGAAGGACACTTCTGGCGAAATTTCACTGCATTTACTTCTCGTTGTAAAGTTTACTTTACTGTGTTGAATGCCATAGCGAAAAGACAATCATGTAGGAGCCTAGCGTGTTTAGCAGGTAGATCGCTGAGGAAACTAAAGAGCCGAGCATTTCTTCAAGACTGCAAAACGATGTTCAGAGAACCATATGGCCACAAACACAGGCCCGTTAATGGATAGCCATTCTCTCAAGGCATTTTGATCCGTAAGTGGTGCCCGCACTCCGTAATTGTGGTTAGCTTTCCGAGACAGCTACATAGATGGACGGATGATCTTGACCTCTGGGTACGCTAGCAACTAGTGTATCTTGCATTAGTACATTTCTACTTTTTCTACTTAAGCCAAATTCAGATCAAAAAAGCTTGATTGTCATCTTTAAGATACAGCCCCCACTTCCAGCTTTGTCAAGCGGCACAGTAAACCCTGCAATAAGCACTTAATTCAGACAGCCGAGAGCTGTGTTGTAACTCAGGTGGTGCTACATACCGGGTGCCATATAAAGGGTAGGATCTGTAAGCAAAATCATTATATAAAAGGGGATGTTTCTGTATATTACATAGATACGCCAAGATACCAATTTTTCATGTAATTTTACACAGTTCTAATTGGCTAATAACAATATATCTCCCTTTCTATAAGCACTTTTGCTAGGGAGCTTGAAAGTAATTGTGCTTATAGCTAATATCTAGGTATTGAGCACATTTACAGGGGAAGCAAGGATTTTCAAAAAAAAAAAAAAAAAAAAAAAAATTCGGTGATATAAATCGGGTTGTGCTAATCGCCGGTGATCTTATATCTAGGGTTTACAGTGCTGATGATGCCAACGCAGCCAGCCGTTTCCATGACTGCTGGGAAAGTTACAAACGCACGTTAAGAAACATCAGTCCGTCCCAAAAATGTTCTCCAGGATCGGGATCGCCGCGCGCTTGGTGACAGTATAGAACGGGGCTGATAGTCTGGCTCCCATGATCCAAAGCATTTACATTTCCGGTTGAGCCCGGGTTTTTTTAATAGGTACGTTACTAAGCTGGGCTTACGACTGTAAGTCACATGTAATACTCAGTTTGGTATTATAGAAAGAGATCGCTGATATAAATCGCAAAGTTCTTACGAAGTATGTTGGAAACAATAGTCGCAAGTTAACTTACCAGACTGGTGATTACACAAGAACTCAAAAATCTGGCAGAATCTCCTTGGCGCTGTTTGCTTTGTACAGGTACTTTTACAACCCCCATATACACGCAAAATATTCTAAGGAGCTTGGGTCTAGCCACCTTCGCGTTCTCCGCGTTCTCCGCGTTTGCTCCTCATGTCCCACAATCCCGCAGGCTGGGACGAAAGCAACATTGCACTCAGACTCGGGGCTAGAACATCGAGTTCAACGCGCCACGAATATACAAGAAGCCGCATTTCCATAACGAGGCTTAGTTACTGGGTCAGACCACAACTTGCCTTATTGCGGGGTTAAACCAAAGTTGGAAATGCGGGACGATTTCGCGGGAAGCTTTGGGATATCTCTTCATTGCGGGACCATGTAATAGAATACTTACATATATCCCCTAGATAAATCAGAGCACCCTGATCAAACGTGGAGCCACTTCTTTCTAAGTCACGGTCGCGCATTGACTCTTTCACCATCATATCCATCATCCAGTCCAATCCAAATGTCTGCTGAGTCCGAGACTGTCGAGCCTGTGCAGCAAGCATATTCTACTCCCAGCGAAAAGTCAATTGGAGCAGCACATGCAGAGTTTGCCCCAACCTCGACTGCCAACTTAGTGTATAGCCAGGATGACGAGGAACCTGAGATTCATGTGCGGACTTATGTTGCTGTGGCAGCTATGTTTCTCCTGAACATGATCCAGGTGTTTGCCCTTCAAGGCCCTCCTGCTGTTGTATGTAGTGATTGTGAAACGGATTGCATGGATGGGCTGAGCTGATCTATAGTAGCTTCCCTACATCGGAGATGATTTGAACAATACGACGACCGAGACATGGGTACCTAACGCCCTCTCGCTAGTTCAAGCCGTAGTCGCTCCTGTCATCTCTTCCGCGTCAGATACATTCCAGGTCCGCAAGGCCCTCTTGGTTGGCCCATCGATAATATCGTTTATCGGCGCAGCAATCGCACCTGGCTCTACGAGCATTTACCGGCTTATTGTTGCACAGATTCTGATAGGATTTGGATTTGCTACTGTCCCACTGGCGTACTGTGTTCCAAGCGAGATACTACCGAGGAAATGGAGACCGAGTGAGCAAGCAACATACGTGTAGAATGATATTTTGATTGCTAATGTGCAATACCTGCAGTGGTTCAAGCCGGGATGAACGTTGCAGCTGCTCTCGGTGCTAGTGTAGGGCCTCTGGCGATTGGTGCTCTAACTAAGGCAAATCCTCACACCGGATGGCGCAATTTTTATGTACGACTCTGTCCCCGGTTGTTTTGCACTGGTATTCTTCTGACCTGTGTATAGTGGATCCAAATGGCACTCTGGGGAGTAACTTCAATTGGACTCTTTGTTGGGTACAGACCGCCGAAGAGACACACTCGATTTGATCACCTGTCCTTTTGGCAAAAGCTTGGTAGACTCGACCTTCCAGGAACCGGGCTCCTTACTGCTGGATTGACACTGTTCTTGACCGGACTGAACCTTGGCGGCGGTATTTTTGCCTGGTCTGACACTCCGGTGTTGGCAACGATGATCATTGGTATTGTCGTTCTCATTGCCTTTGGCGTGTATGAATGGAAAATCACTCGCACTGGTATCGTGCACCATGATCTATTCCGTGGTGGAAAAAACCAAGGGCGCACATTCGCAATCTGTGTTGGGCTGATCTTTGTCGAGGGTATTCTACTCTTTGCTTATGTGATATTTTATCCTACATTGTAAGTCCGCCCAAATCTAATTTACAATCATAGATTGCTCATTTTAGGGTATAGGACCTCGTCCCTGTTTGAAAAAGACCCCTTTCTGCTTGTCGCTAGAGAGCAAGCCTTTTGGGTCGCTTGCGGCGTCAGCACAGTCGTCTACGGTTTTGTGAGCACTAAATTGAGGACAATTCGATCGCCACTATTTGTAGGATTTCTACTCTTTACCAGTGGTATAGTCGGCCTTGCCACTATTCAGCCGGACAATTCTACAAGCGCGATTGTATTTGCTGGCCTGGCCGGACTTGGAATGGGAGGTCCACTTGTCCTTGTCGTGGCTGGAGTGCAGCTTTCTACTCCTCACCATCTTATTGCTACCGCGACTGCGCTCACGACCTCTTCTAGAGCGGTCTCTGCAACGGTCTTCACGGCTATTTACGGTGCTACGCTTACCGACCGCCTCCACAAGTATATCCCTAGCTATGTAGCACCAGCAGCGGTAAAAGCTGGGCTTCCTGAAAATTCTCTTGGGGAGTTCATTGCGGCGCTCGCCGGCGACAACTCTGCAGCCCTTTCAAGCATCAATGGAGTTACTCCAGCTATTATTAAAGCAAGTACTGCTGCCTTGATGCAAGCATTTGCGGATGGAATAAGAGCTATTTACATAATAGCAGCGCCTTTCGGCGCCGTAGCGTGTGTTGCTTGTTTCTTCTTGGGTGATTTGAAGTCGGTCATGAATTATTCTGTCGATGCTCCGTTGGAGAACTTGAATGCTAAACACCACCCCAAGGAGACGGCTTAATCGCTTTTGATAGCACTGAGCAGTCGGTATAGGTGGATAGGGTATCTCTTATGCAAACGTCCTTACAGTGTATTATTTTCTGTATTCTAAACGCTATGAATACCTGTTTCTAAGTTTGGGAAAAAGTTTCACAAGTCAATCAGCTCGACTATGTCGGTTGTGCTATCACTTTCATACTGGGACCCACCCTGGAGATTGATACCCTTGTGTAAGATTCGGTGATATTATGAATCGTGTGCTAAGGTTATTTCAAGTGGTAGCTAGCTAAAATTCTGGGGATACTAGGTGCACGTCGATTAGTATATAGTTCGTTTTGTCGACAATCCAAGTGCAAAGACCTCGTGCGTGTGTAACAATAGAAGCGGCTTTCAGGGACTGAGTTGGTCTCCTCTTCAAAACTTTTCAGAAGTTGACTCAGATGGGATTTGACATAATAGACCGCTTCTCCAGTGGCCTAACTATCATTTCTAGAGCTGTTAATAGCTTTGAGTATTTTTGCCTCAATGCATACTCCCCATGAGAACGCAGTAAAGGACTGCGAGCGATGATAGCCGCCGTATTTCGGTCAAACAGTCCTCGGTCAAAGTGATTGCATTGATACCGGTGTGTATCTTGGTCCCACAGCTTGTAAAGTCCCGCAACATCAAGTCTTATGCATGGTAGTTCTTGTCAGACTACAAGCTGTGGGACACAGTCTCTCTGTCGCTGTCTCGCCAAGTACGGCGGAATACGCAGTTGGCAAGAGATTTCCAAACGCAACTCTTGAATAGAATCGGAAGAAATGAGACGTTGACACCATTGAAGACTTCGACTGCGTAGGTATTCTAAATGAGGGATTGAACGAGAAACTCCAGGTCAACGCCCTCATTGGTGATCGACTTTGTGAGAGATATAAAGGGGTGTATTCCATGCTAAAACCAGATCTGAATCCCAGCAATTTTTCTGGAATATCTCTAACATAGAGGAAATTTTGTCGTGTCTTCTCACAAGCATGCGCTACTCTACCATAACCATCTTTGCTGCGGTCGCAGCTGCCTGCGGGGTACCAGCCCATCTAGTCGGGAGGGAAATTCCTAGTAAGACAGCCATTGCCAATGTTCACGTATGGGATGGTGCTGGTTTTTCAGCTCCATCTACCGTGGTCATTATAGACTCGATCATCACCAACGCCAATGCTGCCGATGCCAAAACAGTAGTGGACGGAAATGGAGGTTATTTGATGCCAGGCTACATCGACACTCACTGCCACGTGACATCTTGTTCATATCTCACCGCAATGCGTGCCAACGGTATCACGACCGCATTAGATATGGGAACGTTCCCTGTGTCTGCTGTCACAGCTTGCAGAGCAGAGGGCGTCACAGATATTTACGGCACGGGAGCAGCAGGTACTGTCAATGGAACTGCTATTAGCAAGATACCCGGATTTCCCCAAGACTCCTTTCTGGTGTCTCCAGAGGCAGCGCGGACATTTGTCGCTAACCGCATTCAGGAGGGCGCATCGTGGATCAAACTATTCCTAGACCCCCTAGGTCCTGACGAGGAAACGCTCTCTGCAGTTGTAGCCGCTGCTCACGCAGCTGGCATAAAGGTTGTCACCCACGCCCCGACCTATGCAGATTACAGCGAAGCCCAAACAGCTGGCGCTGACATTCCATGTCATGTACCCCTTGACAACCCGCTAGACGCAGCCTCGATTCGGAATCTCACATCAGCTCATCGCCATGTAGTTCCCACGCTAATTATGATGCAATCCGTTGTGAACAATACCAGAGCCCCATATACAGCGTATACCGCAGCAGCTGAAGGAAGTGTCACTGCCATGAATGCCGCTGGCGTATCGATTGCGGTTGGGACCGATGCCAACACCTCCCCATATGTTCCAGCAAACCCGCCATTTGGCACCTCTTTTCACGAGGAACTTGCGCTATTAGTTGCTGCTGGTCTGACCCCGACCCAGGCACTGCAGGGCGCTACTTCAGTTGCTGCACATACATTCGGCTTGTATGATCGTGGTTCGATCATCCCCGGGCTCAGGGCTGATCTTGTCTTACTAAGCGCCGATCCTACGCTCAACATCGCCAATTCAAAGTCAATTGAGTACGTTTGGCTTGCAGGTGTACAATTCAGGCCTGGGGCCTAGTTAGCAGTTCTTTTATGTTTCAACCGAAAGCCAGCAGGGCTGCACGGTGAGAGCGAATGGCAGTCCAGCTAGTCAAAATACTATATATTGCCGGTGAATGACCTTGTCATACTATTCTGGAAGCTACATTGTCCAGCACAGTATGCTATAGCATGGTGTCCCATCAGTGCTCATTATATGCGCCTCTTCTTCCTTTTTTTTCAGTTCTGGGGAAAATTAATGCCAGCAATACCTGGTTACTTTGCGTTTTGTTAAGGCGAACGTGGCCGAAATGGTCAGGGCATCACATTTGAGGCCTATAGCTAAGTTCAGATGAGACGCAAATTGATATATTTCTTTCTTTCGATCAAATTAATTGTGTTTTTCTGTCCAGACTCTGTTTGCTCTTGCTTCAGCTCTTAGGGCTGGTAAGCGGAAGCCCTAGCCCAAACCAATCAATCGCCGCTTTTAACCTCTGATACCTTCGAACATACAAACGGCTTAGGAAAAACCATAATCCGCTGTTTTTCCGAAGTATAGAATGGTGAGCTTCAGAGGCTTATGTCCGTTGAGTAGCCAAGGCTCGTTGTCCCTAAAAAATATTATGTCCGTCCACAGGGAAAAGATATGATGTGTCAGAGGGCATTTATCCATGACTATAAAGCGTGTTCTTCAGAATCGAGTCGTTACAAACCTTCTTCTTCCTCCTCCTCCCTCCTCTGATATCTGTCCATTCTATCACAGCTTCAACGAGGATTAATGAAAGAGCTAATTTTAATCGACGCTTTTAAAGCTCAACTCTTGCTCAAAGTATTTCAATCATGGTCTCCACATTATCAGCCATGTTCCCCCCTTCGCCATCTTTCACGGAGAAAGATCTACCGTCTCTTCTCGGTAAAGTCTTCATCACAACGGGCGCGGCATCTGGAGTAGGATTTGAGCTTGCAAAAATTCTTTATATTGCAGGTGGAACCGTATATGTTGCGGCCCGCTCAGTGTCACGATGCGAGTGTGCTATTGAGGAGATCAAGAAGCAAACACGCGGAAAGAAAGCCGAAGGTATGTTGAAGTCCATGCCACTCAACTTGGCAGATTTCAGAACAATCAAGCCAGCTGTCGACAGTTTCTTGCAACAAGAGACACGGCTGGACGTTCTATTCAATAATGCGGGTGTGATGAATACCCCTGCAGGAAGTAAGGGAACGCAGGTCAGGCAAGCTCCGACTTCTGTAAAGTCTGTGATTGTGAAAGCTAACAATATTTTGCTATAGGGCCACGATCTTGAAATGGCCACAAACTGCATTGGACCATACCTCCTTACCAAACTTTTCGAGCCAATTCTTACCCGAACAGCTGCATCAAGTCCTCAATATAGCGTCAGAGTCGTCTTCGTTGTCGCACTCATGCAATTCTTCTCACCTGTGACTGCGATGGAGTTCGATAACAATGGCACTCCAAAGATTCTGCCGGGAAATAATCATATGAAAAGTCAACCAGGAAATAACTACATGCAGACCAAGGTTGGAGGAACGTGGTTGGCCGCAGAGTTCGCAAATCATCTTGGGAGCAAAGGAGTTCTTAGTGTGGTGAGTTTAAGAAAGAACGAATGCTCCTGTATAGGCTTGTTCCTACTAATTATGCTAATTATACACAGTCTGTACATCCGGGATTGATACGAACTGAACTTCAGCGGAACATGACTATTCCAGCTCGAGTGAGCATGGTGTGTCTTATCCCCAACTAACCACGACGGAGCTCTTCAAGCTAAAACTCCAAGCAGAAGTTACTTTTCAAGGGTCCTATATATGGTGCCTACTCTGAGCTTTTTGCTGGATTTTCTCCTGAGATTCAGGCAGAACACAATGGTGGATATGTCCTGGCTTGGGGTAGAATTGCGGAGCTACCTAAATATATCACCGACGGTCTGAAAAGCCAAGCACAAGGTGGGAATGGCGGAGCGAAGATGTTTATCGATTATAGCGAGCGAGAGACGACAGGATTTCAGTTAACGGAATGCGAAATGACGATCACATAATCTGTATTTCTCTTCATACACTGGAGTTCCCAGTTTAGAGATCGATATAGTTCTCCTCTCCGAATTCAGGGCTCTGAAAAGACCTGTCTATCCCAGATTGGTCATCTGTATAGATTTGTCTAATATGAGTGTCAAAAGCATCCTGTTCAAGAATCAGCATTATCAAGTCTAGGATCTTTGCAGCAAGTATGACAGACCCAATCAAAAGCCATTTGAGTACCACCTGATTCCCCCATGAAATCGAAAGGTATGGATCCAAGGTCAAAATTAGACTGAATTGTGGGTCTCGATAAGTGAAAAGCATCGCTTTCGTGCTGCCAGCCACTATGGCTACCAGTAGTGCCAATTCTCAATTCCGTCACAGGCATCGATAATTGGTTTCCGATATCATACTCCGATACGTCATTGTATACAGCGTCATTGCACTCGAAAATGGAGTTGAGCCGTTTCAATATGTTTTTAAGCACAGACTGAGCTAGCCTTGTGTCGACCGACGTGCCTGTCGTCTTGAGCCAAATCGTACATGACTTTTCCAAAGCTGTTATCATATCTGATTGATGAGTATTTGGTACTTGCTTTTCTCCAGAAGAGGAAAAATCTCCTTTTGTTAAACTCAAGAATGTTATAACCGCCGCGAGGAGAAGGTCGTGCATAGCCAAAGACGAAATAATCCATAATTCCTTGCACAAGACGCCCCCTGGCTGAGTTGCATCGTAGACATCAGACTGGATTCGAAGAAGCTCTTTTGAAGCCTCTATTGCTGCTTTCTCTGAGAATTTGAAGTCGGGATTTCCTTTTATCTTCATAATGTATTTGCGATGTAAGATGCATCGAGATTTGTGAAAAAGTACCGCCAGGCTCAATCGCCGAATAATAAGCTGGACCGAATCAGTAATACAAAGATCCATGGACACAACACGAAGAAAATATGGAACTGCAGAAAAGGCTTGTTGTAGTTCCAGATCCAATGCCTTTACCTCATCATAGCTTGGGAGTGTCAAGAGATTTGCCTGTTCAATTATCTTTTGAAAAACACAAGAAATCTGACCTTTAGCAAGTGTGTATGACATGCCTGTCATCTCAGTCTCGGGTCTGGAAGGTGGCAATTCGGTGGAATATTCATCGAAATCCTGGTCTTGTAGATTCAATGGTACCCGGGTATCGCTTTGAACCCCTTGGATCATTGACGGGAGGCCGTTTTCGAAGCTAATCAATAAATCCATCTGCACAAGGAGATGCCAGATTCGACGCCGTATCTCTGCCTGGTATGGTGTAATGTTGCCTTCTACCTTGTCCGGATCTCGATGGAGGCCCATCCGCAACGCTAAGCGAACTGCAACACCAACTACCAAGTAACAGCTCGTCTGATTACCTTTACTGAGGACAATTTCGCTTTCTATGTATAAGAGAAATGTTTCGAGAGTATACGGTCCTGGTTTCTTGGTGTAGTTTGATAGCGTCAAGCACTGGGCACAACATCGACGATAAATTTGTACCATCCCTGACCGAGTGTTACCAGAATTTAAGTGTTCTTCATCGGCTCCAAGCGCAGCAAAGGTTCCCAAACACATAACACAGTATAGTAATGCAAGGAAACTAATGGGAGAGCGATGAGGGTCTTCCCAAAACTTTCTATACTACTATGACTTTAGTAATGTAGCGGTCTAATGTGAGAGAATCATACCATCACGTACGTTCTTTTGAAATGTTGGTTTATGAATAATATCTGAAAAAGAAAATGGTGAGTCAGTTACACGCTGTCAGGACATTATTAGGCACAACTCACGCAACGCAGGGCTATGAGAGTTGAAGTATCGAGAGACCAGTTGATTCACTATGTTTCGGTCGGGGAGCGCCACCAAAAGGTCATGATAGGTTTTTGGCGATCCAGTCTGGTTCAATAACAAAGCGACATCGGGCAGTGTACTCTCGTCATCCAGTGACTGCTGATCCAAGTCTTCGCTGAAATAAGTTTTCACTTCCTCGATCTAAAGAGCATCAGTCGAACCAGACCCGTTCAAGGAAAACGTGTACAGTAAATCCTACATCTTCCAACATTGTCGCCCAGTGAGTCGTCCCAATGTAGGTAGTGCCATACGGTCCGATTAGCCGGCCAGACTTGTCCCTGTCGACATTTTCATTCGGTAACAGCGTAACCGCAGGACTATGCTCATCTGACGGCTGGCTTGCCATTGCCCCTTTGACCAGGCCTTCCAAATGTACCAACCGACTCTGCATGCTTGCAGCTAGTCTCTTCCGCGCAACTGCGGGAGGAAATGTGCATAGAGAGGACCGGTCTCTCTTTATGCACTGAGAACATGGTTTTTCCCGATCGCACTTGAGCTTCGCGTGGCGACAATGGGTACAACTAAGCTGAATCCGATTTCGCTTTGTCAATGGCTTGTCAGAAGCTTCTGGAGCTCCTGATCTAATACTGTCCGCATCATTGATATCCATTCCAGTGCTTCGTGCACTACGCACGAACGATTTCAGAAAATATTCACGATTGGGGTTAAAACTTTTAGGCAGAATTTTAGGGCGACAATGGATGAGCCTTTAGTAAGGGCGACTAAGTAGATACGGATGTCAAAGAGATGGGGTAATATCGAACTTCATCACATTTCAACTTCTGTATGAAGTACGTAAAAAATTCAGAAATTGAACATGTATAAGACTCTTTCTTGTTTTAGCTCTCGGTGTTTATGGCATCTACCTCGCAGTATAACCACCATCAACGAACATGTTAGCGCCTGACACCCAGGCGGCATCATCACTAGCCAGCACGACAGCAAACTTCGCTATATCTTCAGGTTTCCCTGGACCTCTGAATGGGTGTTTGCGCCGCAAGTCCTCAAGAGATGACATTCCGCTGCCTGTCGTTTCCGCAAATATTGCTGTTTGAGTATCTATGAAAGCATTAGCCAGGGCCAAGAAAGAAACTTTCAATCCGTTCGTTAAAAAAGACGCAAGTCACAGTATCGATTCAAATGCAAAAAAAGACTTACAGCCAGGACTAATCGAATTACAGTGAATTCGATGTTTTGCATATTCCACCGCAACCTGTCTCGTCAAACTGCTCACAGCTCCCTTGGAAGCACAATATGAGGCTAGAAGAATTGATAAGTCGGTTTAGGCATACATTTCATATAGTAAAACAAAATTAAACGTACGGTTGCCCTCAGTGGCAATTGATCCCATTATAGATGAAATGTTTATGATCCATCCCCTATCACCGGAAGGCTGTAGTGGTTCTTGCTTAAGCATCTGGGCGATTGCAAATTTCGTGCCCAAAAATACAGATCTGGCATTGACTTGCATGGTCAAATCCCAGGTATCATCAGTCGTTGTATGAAGTGGCTGAGGATCACGGGACTCGATCGAGATTCCAGCATTGTTGACCAGACTAATTGCATCCACTATTAGGTACTCATACAACCGAGTGAGAAAGGAGGTTGGATCTCAAGGTTTCACATACACGTCCAATCTCCCAAACTCCGAGACAGCACTTTCGACAAGATGCTGCATGTTTTTGGCGTTTCCAACATCCGTCGGAACGAATATGGCGGAGCCACCGTTCCTTCGAATAAGTTCATCTGTGTTAATCGCGGTCTCTTCGCGAATATGGGGTCGAGACTCGGGTCTTAAGTCAGCGCAAGCCACACGAGCGCCCTCTCGAGCATAAGCAATTGCAATAGCACGACCAAGACCCGAAGAAGAACCAGTAACAATCGAAACTTTATTCAAGAGACGTTGAGAGATAGTCATTTTGTAAGTCTCTAGTGTCGTGGGGAGTAATTGCTCGAGAAGAACTCACAAGGTACAGCAATGAAACATACGGTCACCACCTTTTTATTTATAAATGTCTCACGCGCTTTAGATTCCTTACACGAAATGATCCTCCTCCCCTTTTAGGAAAGACCCCCAAGTGAATAAAGCAAGTATGCCGACGAAGTGGGGACACGAGTGCCTCGCATCTCGGGAGGCATCCACATTTGCATTTAGAGTTAAGGTTATGCATCCGAGTTGGCAAAGTTTCCCTTCTTGGAAAGAAGAACACGAAGGATCGTAGACATGTAGCACGCATAAATGTGACTTCCGAGAGTCTAGATCGATATTTCTAAAAGTGATTTCGGAGTCAAATATAGTAAGACCTAGGTCATTAGTGGGACTACCGAATTTAGAGCGACGAGCGGGTACCCATGAAAAATCAACAAGTGTAGATTTTTGGTGACTTTGAAATTGTCTGCAATTTAGTAGGCGACTGAGACTAAGCAAGTACATTATAGTTCAATAAGTACTGCAGTAGACATGACTGGACAATTCTACAACGTGATTCTACCTTCATCAGCCCTCGATCAATGCTGGATTGGCATCGGAAAATGTAGTGCCCATTCCAACACTATCAATCCAGATTTCCCGAGTATCCTGGGTCCCCAAATTCTCACCCTGGTCATGCCATCCATTTGCATAGATCCCGACGTGGACCTCGAAGGGGCGTGCGTCATTTATCATGGTAGGTAGGTTGTATTCCTCAACCACTTTCCCGCCATCATACCACATCTTATAATAGCCGGAATCATCGCTTTGCCAGCTCGCTTGGATCACGATCGTGTGCCACACTCCAGGAGTCACTGTTGCCAGCCCTTTCCATTCCTGGATCTGCTGAGCACAGATAGTGCCAAATTTGACCCTCGTTGCAAGCTGGTCCCCAATAACCCAGACCATACTTGATGGCATCCAGTCATCACAACCAGTGTCGGTAAAATCGGCAATAAACTGGGCAATGTTGTAAGACTGAGCTGGAGAGGCTTGCCAGGCTTCTTGTAATCTAAACGCGAAGCCATAGAACCCCTGATCTCCGAGTTTATATACCTGTGTCTCGATTTTCTCGGAGTGATAGCGGCCGGTATAGGAGGAGTCATAGACCTGAGTGAATTTGAGAGCGGTTGTACCATTGTAGACTACATTGGTCACTTGATCAATGCTGCCTTCATGTTCTATATTTTGACTTGACCAGCCAGTGAGAGTTCCAGTGTTGGCAAAGGTTTGAGTCGAGAGAACGGGAAACACGAGGCCCAAAGCTGCAACAGCAGCAGCTATGAATGTGAAAGTCATTTTTAAATCCAATCCCCCTTAGAAGGATGTATCCATTTGAAGGGAAAGAATTAGTTTGCTTGAACAAAGGTGACCTATCCAAGCAGTGGGCAAGCGGCCCTTTATAGTCAGCCAGCTGGCATTGTACGTAAAGAGATCAAATCAAGATCAATTCCACATATGCATACAAGTTTGAAAGATGAGTAAACATTTAATCAATGGTCATATCAAATTCTGAAGAGGGAAAAAAACAATTAAATGGAATCTTACAACGCTTTGCACCTGAGTTGTAGTTTATTCGGCTTGGGGGCCATTTTCCAATTCGGGGAAAAAGGTGTTTGTTCCTGTCACTCTACATCATACTGATTGGCTTGATATTAGATGAATCAGACAGGGCTTGAAATACCAAGCAATCGCATGCAGTCAGCATCACGTAAAGGAGACTTGAAAATCTGCATACCCAGATCTTTCATGCAAAGATGGGGAAAATTGTCTGCTAAATCTATTTTCTTGGAGCGGATCGCGTGGTACCACACGGCTAGAATTCTGGAAAAAAGATGAAATACCGAGAAATATTCCTATTTATATAGAACATAAGCACATCTTTACGCTTCCTGCACAACCACACAGTGTTATTATTGATCGAGACCACAGTACCAGTCGTAGGCTTTTACATATCATGAACACATGACCAAAGATCAGTGTGACAGCACGATATACGGCCAAGGGTTGATTTAGCTCTGCTCAGGAAGTTCGACGGAGCTTACTGGCCTCGATCTGAGGTCGTAAACGGAACTATTTTGGGGATAATAATCTCAGGCTCCTCAGTGGTGCTAGATTGGTATAAGAGTGCGCATAATGGGATATGTAAAAGGCCCCTAGGGATTTAGATTTTCGCTCCTTCTTTGCTTGTCCTTCCTGATACATATTATTATTCGTATTCGAGCACGTCTTGTACGTATTCATAGCTAATAACGAGGGATTGACCGTTGTCCCAGTCAGCCCTAAATTAACATACACGATATATAGTATTAGCGCAGCTGCTTACTGTATTCAAGATCTTGAAACTCTATCTATAAAGAGCCATACCTAGCTTATATTCGCACCAATTAAAAATGATAGAATTCAAATTGATATACATGAAAATCTGACAGGGGCAGAACTAAGCCTACGTAAGTGAGGATTTTGGTTGACGAGCATGCAAACGATCTAGTCAAGAGGCGAAATTATCACGTAAATAATATGCAATATAGGCTAGGAAGAAGGCTCTATACGTATATGAATATTTTGGACCGCGCTCTCTAATTAGCTCATAATGGCATATCTGATAAGCAAAAAAAGCTGTTAGGAATTATCTCCACGCAAACCGACTATAAACAGGTTTTCTAATCGAAGATTTGGAAACTTCTCTCTTTCCCACGTTCAAATAGCATAAAGTTACCACGAATGAGCCGCATGATCAGCGTTGTGGGAGTTTTTCGCTCTCTTCAGCACCTGGTTGGAAATATTACGCTAATACAATTGTCTCCTGTCAAGAGCGTATCCGGCTTAACCAAAGCGGCAACGTTACGCGACATGCATGAACATCGAGTACGTACAGCCTACTCGATCGAGATCACCTATTATAGCCTATCAGAGATGCCGGAAGTGCATAATGCACACTTAACTGTTTGAAACGACTCCAAATATGTTTGGTGGAAGAATATATTATGAAGCCCATACCCCGCCACCGAGGTTGTTACAATAGAGACGCACCCGGATAACAGTAAAGCCTGGCCTAACTCTACGTTTGCTACGTTCGCTTTTGAAAGTGAGCGGCATAGTGGATATCAGTCTAATCACATTGCAGTCAACCCTGCTTTGCAAGAGAGTGCAATTTGCTCTAATCTCAGTTAAGGAATACTGCCAAGGTACTACGGATTTTGCCAGCGGGTTCACAAAAGCAGAGACCAACAATGAGCTACCTGAGACTTGCTTGTGATACTGACTATCTTCGTACCATAATTTTCTATATGAATCTGTTGAACGAGTCTTGACCGATCAAATGAACGCTGGCTTTGTTCACTAGGAGCCGGCCCGGTGGGCATCGCATTACTCCAAATCTGGGGTGACATTTTCATCGACTCTATTTTAAAAAGTTTATACCAGGAGCATCAGCCAGCAAAAGGTTTGCTGCGTGGATGTTCCCAGCCATGGATTGGCGTGGGTATGATATTGATCATGTCGATGATGCTCTATCGACTCCCCTTTTTCGCTCTTTCTGCCCTACATCTGGCGTTTCATGGGCATGATAAATAAGACTCATGAGCAGATATTCGATCGTTTCAAAGAATTATATTACAATGGCAAGAGTAGACTACATCTCGCAGCCTACTATAACCGAAGAGACGTCTTCAAAGACTTCTCCTCGAACTGATGAAACAGAAGAACAAATCGCGCTACAGCTGGGAGTGATTCGCGGAAACACGGAAGTCGTCGAAATGCTACTGCTTGGACGGGACAATACCGATGTTGATAGTCCAGACGACGCCTCTATTCATTTATAAAAAAGATATAGGTATGTTGAAATCACCTGCTTATTGCATTTAGCCTGCCCAGGAAGACACTCTGAAGTTGTGACAGCACTGCTGATGAATGGCGTTCTAGTCAAATGTGATATACAAGATGCTGACAGCTATACTACCCTACATTTAGCCTAAGATTGGAAACGTAGCGGCCAAAGATGGGCGAGGGCATTACATATAGTATGCTCCGAAGACCACCTAGATCTTGTACAAGTTCTCCAAGCTGCAAATCAGCATGCGCCCTAGGAGCCTCATGGGAAAAAACTAGAGTATGAATCAGTACAAAGCTACACCTCTATTGGATCCGTAAAGGATATACTAGGATTCGCTAGGGTTATAGAGCATGACTCGTATCATTAATCAAATCGTCATTAGGCTTATCACAGGACATGATCCAAATGAAAAAATGAAAGAAAGAAAGACATAACATTATCAAAGGAAACGCCAAAATTAATTAACAATGATCAACCCAGGGCCCGCCAGTGTAGCATTAGCCACAGCCTGGTTAGAAGTGAAGCCCTTAGCAGCTGATGTAGGAACAATAGCAAGTATGGTAAGCCCATTCAATAAGTGCTCCGTAAACGGAAACGGCGCTCGCACGGAAATAGTCTGCCCCTGCTGACTCAACACGGTAAAAGGCAGCACAAACGGCACATTCTGCTGGTTGATGTACGCAACCTCATAGTCTGTCGCTTGTGCTCCGTTGGGCAAAGAGAAGCTCAATTCGACGACTTCATCGGTGCTGGTGTCCGGATCAAACGATTTGGAAACAGTCAACGGTTGCATCACGTGTAGCTTCTTAAAAGCATCAATCTGATCCGCGTTCGGACACGAGCCTGGGACAATAAAATTCTGATTGAGCGCATTAAATGCAAAATCGCGAACCGAGTTTGTCAAAAATGGCAACTCGCTAGGGATTTTACGTTCAAGCACCCGGAAAAACCCCTGTTGTTCGCCTTCCTGACCGATAACAGAAGAGACACCCTGCGTTAGGGCGGCGTCACCGTGGAGTCCCATGTTGAGGACAACGTTTTGTAGGGTGCCGAGTACGACGGAGGTGAATGTTGTAGCTAGCGTGATGGCTTCGTCGAGCGTGGAGACGGGGAAGTCGTAGAGGCATGCTTCCACAGGAGTTTGATTGAAGTGTTTGAGGGCGTTTATTGCGTTGAGGGCGTGTAGTTCCTCTTGCTATATGTTAAGTTAGTATATCAAAGATTTTGCGAGAAGAATCAGATGGCGACACGTACAGCGACAATAGCAGTCAACGCATTAAGTCCCAAAGTCCTTGCATTTGAGTTTTTGATTACGAATCCGGGCTCGTTATTGGTAATGTTTGCCAACAGCTGTTGGAAAAAGGCAGCCTCAAACTGCTCCTCGGCAGCAATTACTTGAAGACTGATGATTGTGTCGGGGTCAACAAATGCTGGAGCTGTACCATTCGACAATGTACCATGAGCTCTCTGCTCTATGTTAAGGATTTGTTGATCATTCGGCGCTGGGAAGGCATCGATACTTTCGAATTCATCGCTGACGTTGTTGTTGTTTGAGCGGCGTTCGATGGGCGCTGCTGTTGATAGAGCTGCGAGGCTGCATAAAGCCAGGGTGATGATATTTTGGCGCATGGTGTTGTGTTCCTTGGACCTGAGAGAGAGAGCTGAGTAGATGTTTTGTCGCTAAACTGGAGTTCTGCTTTAATGGATGTTGTTTTGAGGAACTGTGACTAACAATGACAGACAACAGGAAACAGCCGGAGTCACACCCCTCTTTATACCAGATGCCATCTCATTGTAGTCGTTGAGCTACCTCATACAAAAACACCGACATTCCTATTTCGACCAGACGTGGAAGTTAACTTCTCAGCGCAAACTGAATCACCCGGAATATTACGACCCAGCCTCCACACAACCTAGTCAAATTTGTCCACATCTTGACTCGTTGCTTCCCAAAAGTGGCTGGAAGCTTGTACAACGCAGCGCAGATCTCGTAGATGCAAATCGATCAAGCAATGAACAAACCACGCACAAAGAAAATCGAAACGCCGTAGCCAATGATCAGAGTACCGAGACAGCCGAGCTGAAACTTAATCACATGGATATGGATATAGATATAGATCGGCTGTGCAGATAAAAAAGTAAAAAACAGAAATAGACAATATTATCAAGCAATATTGCCTTATTTTATCTTACAAGGGTGAAGAAGATGTTTGGATTGCTGCTATTCGCCAGTTCTTTGGCCGGATGGGGAAGCTCGGCGAGCTGAGTGGCTCAGCTTTTTCCTTTTCGGGACGATTTTGTTGTCGGTATTGGTTTGTTGTACCACGTCTTTTGGCCCATTGGATAATTATTGAACAACCAACAATAAGTTGTTTTGAGTCATGGAAACTACGTGCGGCCATTTTTTTTATGATGATAAATATGTCATTGAGCGTTGAGGCTGAAGATGCTAACTTTGAAGTGAGAACGAAGTACCTGACGGCGGGTACATACGGTGGGTTGATCTATTAATGGAGTAGGGCTGCTGTCCGTGCATCACCATAAAGCTTGACTTCGAGAGCCACGTTCTGCCATCGCCATACCTAATTTGGATGCCGGAAATATGAATAAGGAAAAAGGTATAGTTTTATAGGATTCCTAGGATTGGCCCGGTAGTATTTATAGTATCTGAAAAAGTGTGAACCGTTGTCGTTGGATTACCAAACGCTGAATTGAGAGCATAGACAGCTCTCGATAAGTAGATGTCAACTAGATAATTTTGTTTATGAGTATTATCACAGTAGTATGGGCGATTTCATTAACAAAAAGTAGTGAAATTGTGATATCCACGACTTATTTACTTTTTAGATACGATTGGTGCTATTCTCCTTGCCCTAATCGGGCACGTAGAGCTAACATGATTAGATACGATTACAGCTTTCCCGCCTTCTTTGCAGTCCAAGTAGCCATAGCATCCATCAACGCCGGACTCAGTGCATCATACGTCTTCAAGCCCACGCTCTCAAACTTCCCACGGACCTCATCCATCCCCTCAGGCTTAAATCCTTGCTCAATAATACTCGATACAAAGGCCGCAAATTGCGGTTCCTGCCACCCTTTTGTGTCGGAGAGCTCGGCATGCACAAAGTCCAAACCCTTAAACGGATGGTCTTTATGGATACGACCAAACATGTGAACACCGCATTGAGAGCAGGCGTTTCGCTGAATTGCAGCCTCCGGATCGATGATGGTCAATTTGTCACTGTTCGCGGTGACTGATACTTTGTCAACTGGGATGACGCCGACTACGGAGAAAAGGGAGCCGGCGGGCTTCCAGCACTTGGAGCAGCCGCAAGCATGGTTGTGAAGGATGTCGGAGCCAAGGGTGACTTCAACCTTGTTGCTAGGGCAGTGGCAGTAGAGCTTGCCGCCGGGGAAATCGGGTTGGCCTTTGGTCAGGCCATTATCGATTTGGGGATGTAGACTCAAACCCATTGTGATAGTTGTCCAAGTGGATGAGTAGTTAGGGCTGTATGTCGGATTGATTTGGGAGTAAACGCATGCACAACAACGATAACGTCGATATGATGAGATTGAGTTCCTTTTATATCTCGTCGATCAGCACTCAACTCTCTCCTGCTCGTTTCCAACAAAGATAGTCACACCGAGACGAAACAACATATCTCAAACACCCCGCGCGGAAAGAAAGTCCTCTCTTGCCCCAAATGCCCACCCACTACCGAAGATCGGCTTACTCCAATTCTCCTCCCACTCGAAAGGGATTTCACATTCGCGGTAGGCTGAATCTCCTCGCTGCGGCACCAAAAAACAAACCTCCGCAGTCGCTCCCATTTTCCGAATCAGGAAATCTTCAGGTCTCATCACGTGCCGGTGTGGGACTACACTATCTTTTCTCCAAAAAGATGTGTGATCCTAGAGGGATCAAAGACCTCTTCACGAAGAATTGCCAATCATTCTGTTTCTGACGCCATTCTTGAAAGACTTTCTCAATCTGGTCCCCGCACAAAAGTCTGCGCGCTTTTCAGACATATATCTAGTATGTTCCCCTCATGCGGAGATGGAAGGGACCTCTATGATGGGTCGGATAATGGATCGGACATTTGGTGTTATGAAGAGAGCATAAATGTTGAAGAATGCGTTTTAAACGTGACTATTTGAAGTTATGCACATCCATCGTATGTTGGACATCGGCAAATCTAGGGTCATTGTCCCGAGAGCAGGAGAGCACCGGAAGTTCGATGGGCTCGTTGAGCGGAACCTTAAATTCAAGGAGATTTCTCTCTTTTATCTCGTATCTGATCTGAATCGGTACAATGATAGATTGGCACCACACTGATCATGGTCTGACTCATCTTCAAGGTACATAATTAACATGTCGCTCGCGTGGTATGACTGACATGTCCAACGACCGATTTGTACACATGGCCGATACTCCACCATAGTGAAACATTACACGGCATCATGCAGGTAAGCTGATGGATTATTCTCTCGGTACGTCAACTTCGCACGAGAAAAGCCGTTAGCCCACATGATTCCTGGGTTCTCAATAGGTCACTCGCGACACAAGTGACAAAAACATGAAGCTAATCCAGTTTAGTTAAGTCCTGATACGTTGACAACGTGGAATGGTCTGGCGGCAGAGATCCGACAGCTGAAACACCGCCTAGGTAAGGTACGGGTCACACGAAGAGCGAGCCTTAAATGCCATGCTAGGTAAGTGTAATACCGCGTACAGATATTACAATACCTTGGTGTATGGCTAGATTGGTCTATGATTGGCTCTACCGCACTTGAAACTAGGCCTACACGTGGCTTGCGGCAGAGTCGCTTTGTATGAGCCAGTAATCTCCGCCGTTTGTTACCCAGTCGTTGGTCCAGTCAGCTTCAAGTCTTCGTCACGCCAGTTCTCACATCATTCTATATGAACAGAATTGCCATAATGCAGTTATTTTAACGAGAGGACACTGTAATTTTTACTGTATTGCCAGAGGATTTAGTCCATGAAGTATGTAAATTCTTAAGTGTCATCGTTGAAGCGGTTCGGTTTTGTAAAATACAGCAGTACCTGGGCAGTAAGACAATACGAAACTAACAAAGCCCCTCAAGAAGCAAAAAGGACGAAGATCCTCGGACGGCATTCCTCTCTCAGTCTTCGACCAACGTTAGCTGTTTGTGACTCTCACAATCGTCATTTTCTTTCTCGCTTCGATTTTATCGCCTCCTCTCTTTGACAATTATATATCCAGCTGCCAGACTGCTCGATCACGCCTCCTGCGACGACTCAAGATATACTACGATAACTATAACGCCCAGCCCAATCCTGCTTGCCGCGTGATCGTCGCTCCTTGTCGACGAACTACCTCGTGCGAAGAAAAGGGGACGTCCCTCGACAACTGGCGCAACACCGACGGAGAACAACTGGTTTCTTCTCCACCACTTGCGAAAACATATATACGCACGATTCTATTGATAGACGAACCTTTCTTACATACACAATGGCCCGTACATCGTTGGAATCTGAGCGGCCGATCATGACTGGATCGGTATGAGTTCTACTCCATGCTTTGGCACATGACAGCTTGGGCAGACTGGACAAGAATTATTTCCACTAACTTGTCAAATGTAGAACCGCAACTCGAAGCGCTTCTCAACCTACAGCGGAGTCCCCTCTCTTGCCTCTACCGATACCACCAGCACTCTCCCTAGCGGCGATCGCATGGCCGAAATCAAAGAATATTCCGATGGCGTGGAGCGCCTCGAGAACAAACCCCTGAGCCAGCAGCGCTTTGTGCCATCCGCCGAAAAGACAGACAATCTGAATAAGCTAGCTCTCGGCGCCAAAGTTGAGCGCGCGCTGGGAAGGAGAATGACCGGACAAGATGCTGTTATGCGAAAGCCCGTTGTTGCTGTTTTTGATGAGAAGAAGGCATTGGAGCATTAGATTCTTCTTCACTTTGGTTGGCTATGAATATCTCTCTACTTGGTTTTGCGTGGGTGATGGTGCTTTGTAAACAGAATTTGCAAACCGTCCCCTCCATGCCAATCGCATCTAACGCTATCTGTTTCCCTTGGTCTTTCAACGGAGTCGCGTGATTCACATTTTCCGTTTTTTCTCGCTGCTCTGGTACCAGATTTTTCTTTTGTCCATTTTTCTCTCACATTGATTACCCCATCGTGTTGGAAGTAACACGCCTTGCATGTCCGTTTTGATGTTCGATCTGTTTTCACATATGCTTCAGATTTTCTCTCCTCTGCTTCTATATTTAAATACTTGATGTCAATTGAATATAGATTTTGAAATTCTAAGAGTCTTGAGAAGGTTTGGCACCACCGTAGTGTAAGAAATCTCGCCAGGAGGTAGCAGTAAGTCAACTAGACATCATCAACTTAAGAGAAGAGAATGCTTCCTAGTGAAATTCTTATCCATGAAAAAGAAATATCAGCAACGATTGTCGACGATAATATACTTAGCAGGACAATGTCAAAATAGCTTGACCTAGCCAACACCAAAATATCAGGCTTAGTCAGACTCTTCAGAGCACGGACCAATCACAACGCCGCACAAGCTTCGAGATACCGGGCGGACTCCATCGCTCTTTCCTCTTCTCTGCTTCTTCCTTTCTCTTCTTTTCCCTCTCGCTTCTCCTCCTCCATCTTCTCCATTAATCAGACTCGCCCTCTACCACTCGGTTCATTAATTCATTTTCGTCTTTTTCTTCTTACACATCTCTTAGAGAAGTCCCGTCGTCATCCATAACTATCGACGAAATACATTTGCCCCATCTTTTTTCCGCTTCGCACTTTATACAACCAATTCGATTTGCCGATTCGTTGTTCTCAGTCAACCCTCTTCAAAACTTTCTTCTCTCACACGAAATATCCACGATCTCGAGTCTTCGTCGACGTACGATTCACCATTATCACTCTGATCTGATTCGAAATTTTTGTTTCCGACGGAGTTCGATTCTCGAGTTCGAATCATCGCATTTAGCGTCGCACAGTCTTGATATCATATTTTTCGATTCTGTACAGACATCATCTATTATTCCAGGTAAGTGAGAAAATCGCACCTCTTTGTCTAGCTGATGGCGCATGCGCTATTAAAAAAGTCTTCATTGAGTCTTTGCTAATATGTTTGACAACATCCTTTCAGATCGCAGACGTGATCGCCCGCCATTTCCTTTTTTGCCTCATTCAAAATCATCCCCGGTGCCCTCCACGCTACAATTGACCCTCGCTTTGCCGAACGAACGTAATCTTCTCAACTCTTAGACAAAATTACAGCTAGATTTCATTTCGCACATTCCAGCAGACAACATGGCGGACACAACTCAGGCACCCGTTAACGGCACCTACGCTGGTCCCCCCAACGGCTACCCTGATATTTACCTGTCTCAAAACACCATGAACGCTGCCGCCACTTATCATCCTGGTCCTGTCTCGACCCCTTCAAATGGACCAGCTCCCGAGGGCAAGGCTGATATCTCAAAGGACGAGGTTGGCTGGTACTTTGTTGAGCAATACTACACAACCATGAGCCGAAACCCAGAGAAGCTTCATCTCTTCTACTCACGTCGGTCTCAGTTCGTCTCTGGTGACGAGGCCGAGAACGTCCCCGTTGTTGTTGGTCAGAAGGTAAGCTTTTCTGCTGAATGATCCTGTTGACGACTATGCGCTAACGGCCATTAGGCTATCAACGACAAGATCAAGGAACTCGACTTCCAGGAGTGCAAAGTTCGCGTTTTGAACGTCGATTCTCAGGCCTCGTTTGACAACATCCTTGTCGCTGTGATTGGAGAGATCTCCAACCGCGCCAAGCCATCTCGCAAATTCACCCAGACCTTTGTTCTCGCCCAACAACCAAATGGCTACTATGTTTTGAACGATATCTTCCGATACCTTACTGATGACGATGAAGAGGTCGTTCCCGCTGACGAGGCACCCGTTATCGAACCTGAAGTAGCTGCGGAGCCTGAGCAAGCAGAGGCTGCCGCAGTTGACGCAGCTGAGACTGAGGAGGCTGCACCTTTGGCGGACAGTGAAGAGGCCGTCGCTGAGGTTGATACCAAACTCGAGACGGTTGCTGCCAACGGTGAACCTGAGACGGTTGAGGAGCCTGCTGCTCCTGCACAGGTCAATGGCGATGCTGAACACGAGAAGCCCGCCGTTCCTGTCACTCCTGCTGTTCCTGTTGTCCCCGCTGAGCCTGAGGCCGTCAAGGCAGAGGAGCCTCAGACTCCAGAATCCACACCAGCCGTTAGCACCCCCAAGGAAGCTGCACCGGCTCCCAAGGAGACTGCTCCTCCTGCCAAGGCTGTTCCTAAGACATGGGCTACTATCGCCTCCAGCAACCGTGCTGCTGCTGCTGCTGCTGCCGCCGCTGCCGCCGCGGCCGGTAACTCCGCTGCTACTCCTGCTGCTGCACCTCAGCCCAAGACTGCCGCAACTGCAACCTCATCCCAGCAGCCAACCAAGCCTCAACAAGAGCAGTCTGCCGCAGCTGTCCCGGCAACAAAAGCCGTTGCTACCAGCAGCCAGGCCGCTTTAACCGATGGTGCTGGATGGCAGACTGCTGGTCACGATCACAGCAAGAAGCAGTCTCGCGCTGAAGAAAAGTATTCTGCATACATCAAGAACGTCACTGATAAGGTTGATGCATCTTTATTGCGCACTGTTCTCTCTCGTTTCGGAAAACTTACTCATTTTGATGTCAACCGTTCCAGGGTATGTCTCCTTTTTTGAATTACTACAGGCTCCACGTAAATTAAGGCATTTGCTAACCTTCAATCTGCGACAGAACTGCGCTTTTGTTGACTTCGCCGACCAGGCCTCATACAACGCGGCCGTTGCAGCCAACCCCCACCAGATCGGAACCGAGCAGATTACTGTCGAAGAGCGACGCGTTCGCACTGCCAATGTCGGCGGTGGTTTTGCAGCTGGCCGTGGTGGTAGCGGTGCCAACCGCGGTCGTACCGATGGCCGGGCTGGAAGCCAGGGTCGCGGTGGCAGCGGCTTTCAACGCGACCAAGGACGTGGTGGCTTCGCAGGTCGTGGCCGTGGCGGCAACAATGTCAATGGCAACAAGCGTAGCCAGGCACAGGCTGCTTAAGTAGCGACGTGTTATTCTCACGTATTGATGCCGAAATGAAACATCAGGAATACAGAAAAACAACCTTAATAAGCATTGGTTTGATTGTCGGGTTGCAGAATATTTGTACGACCACGTATTTACGGCATATACATTCATCGAAGACATTTCCTTACGTCATTTTACGACAGGCAGTGTTCTTATTTGGTGACGATTTCTTACAACGAGCATGTTAGCGGTTTGGGAAAAGTCGCTTTTCTTTTATCTTGGTTTTCTTATTCTTTTCTGTTTGACCTTTTATTTCCTAACTATGTTTTTACAGGCGCGGGTTGTCTTTTGTTGATTTGATCTCATTTACTGAACCGATTTCAGTTGATTTGATTGACTCAGAAAACCTTCTTGTATCAAATTTCTCATTTCTTTCGCCCACGTTCCGTTTCTCTCATGTTAGAATGCATCTCTATCTGTCTTGATCGACTTCAATGGCTCGACCCTTTTGTTATTGCTTGATTTTCATTCTACCCTTGTTTTATTCTATTTAAGCATAGCGAGTTCCAACAAAGGGGAATTTCATTTCTCTTTCTTACTTTTCCGTCCCAAATTCCCCTGGATGACTGGCAGAGGCGATGTATAACTAAACCAATCTTTGATCTCTACGTTAGAAAACAAGAAAATATACCTATTTGACTGTCTGATAGGTAATACTTACTGACAACCTAGACTTGTATCTAACGTACGACAGGTAAGGATGACAGAGTAATGACTGTATCTGAATAACCCCATGTTGAATACAGCGCACCACAACTCAATGATTGATACAATACATACAGAGCGCCTCTCTCATAAACAAGGAAAATGAGCGACTGTAGTTAATGTTAATCCTGACCAGTCATCTAGTCCTCGTCTGCCTCAGTAGAATACCTAAGCAATTCTTGAAGTCCTTTCACTTCAAGGAGTGGTAATAGTGCAGTTCGTGGCATCGATGGAATCGAGGTAAACGGAGCAAGGACCCGTGTGCGCGCTGCCTGTCTGATGTATCAGATCGAACCAAAAAATGCAGTGACAAGGTCTGGCTATTCATGATGGAGAATGGCGTTGGTTGAGAGCAGTGTCACGTACAGTTCCATCCCAATACATAGTCCACGCTGCAGGTAAGTGTGGGATCACTCGCGGCAGCGCCGGGCTGACCGGCGGCCTTGATGTCAGCACCCATGAGGTTTGTGTCTAGGGGCACGGGGACTTCCATGTGAGATTCTGCGGAGACGCCGACGATGGCGAGGATGATGAGGCCGAGGGTAGAATAGAGCTTCATTTCAATGGATTAAGGTGGTTGATGGGTTAGTTTCAAGGGGAGTGAGGTTGATTGATAGTCGATTTGGCTTTGGAAGGCTACTTGTGGATACTGAGAATGATATTGAATGGAACTCTGGAAGGGAGAGAAAGGAGTTGTTTATGTATTTTACCTAGGTCGGTATGGAAGAATGTCCTCACATATAAGACAATAGTCTTGAGAGATTTTTAAAAAATCAAAGTTTAACATATGTAAATTGCTACAGGGGCATGTGTGTTTGTTGTCACATTCTAACCCAGGAATATTGAAGTCTACAACTCTGACCGGAGGTGTGTGGTCCAATTTAAGTATGCTGCATGCATTTCGTGTACTGTATGGGTGACTTAGTAACACCAAAATTATGAGACTTGTCAGATAATTCGGTGTTGAGAGCACATTGTTAGTCAAGGATATCGATCACGGTCAAAAGCTTCTCATTTTACCACCATGATGAAACGTTTTTATCTACTGATGGGCAAATACAGTGATGTCTACGACGTCATCCAGAGGCAAGTCCTTCCGGAATCACAGGGACGTGAAACCTTGCCTTAGATCCCATAATGCGTCTTTTTACGGGGAACCTGCAATCTGAGTAGAACCGAGGATCAGGGAAGCTGTGAGCGCTTTCTTGAAAATAGAAACCTTATGAGTAGGATATTAGGCTTAAGGAGGTAGTAACTATCCGGATTTGTAGAAATCACATGTGGCACAAGATTGCTTAGGAGACATAAGATGTTCAATTACATGCAAAGTACTACCGAAAAGCACCAACGGTTCCCAAAGACTGAACGGGATCAAATAGAACATAAAATCACCATTAGCGCCTATCAAGACGTCCTCCCAGGCGACCTCTTCGATAGACCTACTCTGTGAAATGTTGAGAGCGTACGACATTCATGAAATCCTGCTTGTGGTATTTACAGCTTACCGTCTGGTGTTGATTTTCCAGAAGTACTCCGCGACATGAGCTTGGTCACACAGTGGCCCCAGATCTCAAAATGTTACAGCGGACTATGATATACATATAATCCATTGTAATCGAGTCACACTACTGACTTTGTCTTACCTACAGCGTAGTGTCCTCTATCTTGAAGAATACGGACTTATGGCAGCATCCATGGATGTTATAGGGTTTCCGTTGACTGTGAGACTCGGATAGCCAACCACATTTTCTGCGCCGAAGCTGCTCAATACTATTACTCATTGTCGGCCTACGTATGTCAACGTAAGTTGGAGGTGCCTTCATCCCTAATCAACTGGTATATATGTATTAAATTTACATGTGAGAGCCAGGTCAAGTCAAGTAACCGTTGGTACGACAACTGTTATTGGACAATGGAAGAATGTGTAGGATATAGAGTATAGGATAGGAATACATTATATTGCCATATTCAATACTGAGTGTACTGGTGAGCACCGAGTTATGTATTTAAAGCCTGGAAAGTTTAATTTATGTTGCTTTGTGGTTTGATCCCTGGTAGAGACAACAGCATACTCGACGTCTAGGTGTGCTAGTCACAAGACGCTTCAAGTCTTCTTCAGGAGCCCGAAGAAGAAGAAACAACAAAATTTTGAATAACAGTCCATCCTGCACCAATTACGTGTGGCAAATAAAGCCAAAGAAAGGCGGCTCCAACGGATACGTTGAAGCAAGCACAGATTCAAATCAAAGATCAAAGCTCCAGCTCCTCTCTATCGCCTCTCCCTCTCTCACAGTATCATATTATGATCATCATCCTCCGATCAATCCCCATCCCAGAAGGTTCAGTACAACCATCACCACGCACTTCACCAAACCCGACAGTCAAACCATGAGATCTTTACTGAGCGAGACGTGCATTCTTGTAGAATGGGGATGGGGGGAGGGGTGGGGGTGAGTTCTATGATGTAAGTGTTTCTTAGTCTTTTGAAAATCGAAGTAGACAAAAGAAATGTTGACGGTAGGTACATTCGGAGCGTAAAATATCAACTCACTTCTGACTGCCATTATCAGAACTGGGTATATACTACACGCACAGGATTAGGTGCGTAGCATACTAACAATCCACACACTTCCTAGACTCAGCCCACATAACCGGCCTGCCTTCATATTACCTAGGTCCATCAATCTTGCAATAAGAATTTCGTGGTACCATCTATGTCACAGTGCCGTGCTACATACCCAGTTAGGCAATATCTATACGGCCTCATCTCCGAGCCATGAGAGCGAATCCTTGAGAAATGCAGGCATGCAATGTGACGCAGATAGAAATTAAGAGCTTGGGAGAAGTGTGATCAATGTGAAAAAATTCATCCATACAATTGCAACTGACTAGGTAGTGACGATCCTTGCCGGTTGTTAAGTTAGGGCTTCCCTTCCCCTCCCTCCCCTTTTTTTTTTCGCGGCAACACCTTTGCAGGAGGACTTGGAAACGGTTTGAGTAATTGAAGCCGTTCCATGCTGTGGCCAGATTGCCTGGGAATCCGAGTTGTGTGTGCCGTATAAAGTAAATGCGTCAGAAGCACTGACGTCGGTCTTGCCTTGATTACCTAGACGAGCCTTTTTAGAGCTGATGGGTGAATGTTTCGCACAACCAACGACATGATTACCAATCTGTGAAAGGGGAGACAGGTAACTCAAGGTTCCCGAATTGCTATCTAACTTGATTGTCTTATAAGGGATATCTACCGGGCATCTGATGTAGTCATCTACGCAAATGGAAGTCAATGGAGTGGATACTATACGACTAGGTTGACTTTACTACTCAGTGATATATGGAAAATATTATTGAACGAGTATTATTGAGCAATAAGACTATTTTATCTTAAACAAGACAGAGAAAGAAAGTGTAAAACGCTCAAACGCCGATCACAATCCGCCACTTGGACCATGACCCTGATTTTCGTCCAGAGAAAAAAATACATTCCAGAAAGTTTCGTTGTCACATCAACCCGTAATCAGTTTGTTGCTACAAATTTAGTCGACCTCCTCCATGGCGCTCTCACCAGTGGCTTCGGCAGCAGGGACTTCTTCGGCTTCCTTCTCCTCAGCGGTCTCGGCGTCCTCGTCGACGTTCAAGCCGAGAGAAACAAGCTTGTGGATGCGCTCAGCGAAGCTGGCGGGCTCCTCAATGGTAAATCCGGAGACCAAGAGAGAAGTCTCGAAGAGGAGCTGAGTGATGGACTTGACGGTACGGTCGTTTTCGCCATCAGACTCAACCTTCTTCTTAAGCTCCTTGATGATAGGAGACTTAGGAGAAATCTCGAAAGTCTTCTTGGAAGCCATGTAGGAGCTCATGGAAGTGTCACGAAGAGCCTGAGCCTTCATGATACGCTCCATGTTGGCAGACCAACCGAACTGGCCGGTACGGATGGCGCAAGGAGCACCGACGAGCTTGTGGGAGACAACAACCTTCTCGACCTTGTCGCCGAGAATGTTCTTGAGGCTCTTAGCAAGCTCCTCGTATTCCTTCTCCTCCTTCTCACGCTCAGCCTTCTCCTCATCTGTCTCCTCGAGCTCGAAGTCCTTGGTGATATCGACAAGCTTCTTGCCATCGTATTCCTTCAACTGAGTGAAAGCATACTCGTCGATGGGGTCAACAAGGAACAAGACTTCGAAGTTCTTCTGCTTGAGGGTATCGAGGAAAGGAGACTTCTGGACAGCCTTGAGGGACTCGCCAGTGATGTAGTAAATCTGCTTCTGGTGCTCGGGCATGCGAGTAACGTAGTCAGTGAGAGAGGTGATCTCATCACCAGACTTGGTAGAGTTGTAGCGGAGGAGCTTGGCAAGAGCCTGGCGGTTCTGTGTGTCTTCGTGGATACCAAGCTTGATATTCTTGCTGAAAGCAGTGTAGAACTTGTCGAACTGTTCGCGATCCTCAGCGATCTCGTTGAAGAGCTCAAGAGTCTTCTTGACAATGTTCTTCTTAATGACCTTCATGATCTTGTTCTGCTGGAGGGTCTCACGGGACAAGTTGAGGGGGAGATCCTCAGAGTCGACAACACCCTTGACGAAGCTGAGCCACTCGGGGATGAGGTCGGTGGCATCATCAGTAATGAAGACACGGCGGACATACAATTTGATGTTGTTCTTGGTCTTCTTGGTTTCGAAAAGATCGAAGGGAGCGCGCTTGGGAACGAAGAGAATGGCACGGAACTCGAGCTGACCTTCAACAGAGAAGTGCTTGACGGCAAGGTGGTCCTCCCAATCGTTGGAGAGGGACTTGTAGAAGGAAGCGTATTCCTCCTGGGTGATATCAGCAGGGTTGCGAGTCCAGATGGGCTTGGTCTTATTGAGCTCCTCCTCCTCGATCTTGGACTCCTTGACCTTCTTGGTTTTGGGCTTCTTCTCTTCCTCGTCGTCATCAACCTCCTCGACCTTGGGCTTCTTCTCGGCGTCTTCCTCCTCTTTTTCCTCGGCGTCCTCATCGGGGACCTCCTTCTCGGTCTCCTTCAAGACGTGGAGGTAGATAGGGTAAGAGATGAACTCAGAGTGCTTCTTGACAATCTCCTTGATCTTGCTCTCCTGGAGGTATTCGGTCTGCTCATCCTTCAAGTGAAGGATCATCTTAGTGCCACGGCCAAGGGGCTCACCCTCGGTATCCTGAGTGAGAGTGAAGGTGCCACCAGCGCTGGACTCCCAGATGTACTGCTCATCATCATTGTGTTTGGAGATGACGGTGACCTTATCGGCGACGAGATATGCAGAGTAGAAACCGACACCGAACTGACCAATCATGGAAATATCGGCACCAGCAGTCAGAGCCTCCATGAACTGCTTAGTACCGGAGCGGGCAATCGTACCGAGATTGTTGATGAGATCCTGCGCAAATATTAGCATTTTTATCTATGAAAAGTATGGTGAAATGGTGTGAACATACAGCCTTGGTCATACCAATACCGGTATCGCGGATGGTGATGGTCTTGTTCTCCTTGTCGGGGATAATGTCGATACGGAGATCCTTGCCCGAATCGAGCTTGGATGGGTCTGAAAGGGATTCATAGCGAATCTTGTCCAATGCATCGGAACAGTTGGAGATAAGTTCTCGCAAGAAGATCTCCTTGTTGGAGTAGACAGTGTTGATGATGAGGGACAAGAGCTGAGAAATCTCAGCCTGGAACTCGAAAGTCTCCGACATATTGATGGATGTGATGTGAGGCGAAAAGGGTATCCTTTTAGACGGCGTGTTAGTTCAACAGATATTTCTCAGATCAGAGTTTTCTCCGCACTCTGGGGATAAGCTGAGGAACTCACAAAGTAGAGAGGGATAGGGAATGAGAGTCACAAAGATGAGAGAGGCTAGAGTAAGAGGACGTCTAGCAATGCAGAGAGTAGTTAGACAGGGCAGAGGATAGATGAGTGTATGATGAGGAAGAGAAAGTGAGGAAGGAACGAGGAGTGAAGCTAAAATACTCTGAGGTGGAGGACGGCCAGGCTGAGAAGCAGTTCCTGTAGCTTCGAATCGATTCTATTCTACTGCCAGCAGCTAGTCCGTTCTGAGCTTAGCGCCCCAGGGTACGGATCTTCGATCCCTTTCGATGCTTTCTCCAGAATGTCCTACCAACGGTTGTGTTGTATTCTATATTGGCTGTCTATCTTTGTACACTCTGCTTAGATACGCCTCAGGTTTCACCAGCAGTTGGTACAAGGAAAAGCTCTTTGCAGACGATGTATCGAACTCCATACCGGCAGTTCTGCCTTATTTTTTAGGTTGACCACACGCCAGAAAGGGTCTAGTGCCCCACTATCGCTCATTCTAGAACCAATGAGAAGGATTACACTCTGCCTTTGAAGACTCTGCAACCGCTTATTTTCAAAATTAAAGAAAACCTTTCTATACAATAACTGAGCTGAAATCTTTGCGTTTGAGTTCAAGTGATTTACGTCCGATGATTTCGTAGAAACTCATAGGCAATGGATCGTTTCGTCAACCTCTCCAGACAGCCTGGACCATGTGGCGGTCAACCGTCAATAGAGCTAAATAGAGGGGTGGCGTTGCCTGGGAAGCTCACAAAGCTAAGCATCCATCCGACTCCCAAAAGGGTTAAATTGCTTTTTAGTGCAGAGCTCGGGCTCTCCAGTGTTCATTTGGCGTGGCAACGGTGAAACAGGTGCAAAGAAAGAAAAGGTTATCAAATTGTCTAGTTTGAGAGGCCAGCTACTCTAATTTGCTCATCAGGTCATTTCTTCTTGATGCATTTCTGGTGGTACATTGGAGCAGGTTGAAACTCATCCAGGTCGTCATGGCGTAAAGACAGATATATCTCGGTTATCACGCTTAAGCTCAAGGTTAAAGGTATGACGCCGAGCGGTTGTAAAACAGCCGTACAAGCACTAGTTTGACTCGTTGTTCCTACCCATCAGTGATCAGCTTTCAGTTTCTCCGTTGCTTGGTCGTGTCTGCGTCAGCAGATAGAGCTTGCAATACTGCGACCTAATCATGCGGATCTATCCAGTGAAAGTGCCATTCAGATAGACTCTTCGAGGGAAGTCCCCAAAGTTTTGCCAGCCAAAGTGCCAGACCACCCACAACTCCGAAACTACCAACCACTTGTACAATTGCCCAGCCACGACGACGGAGGTCTTCATTCCACCGAACCAATCCCAGGGGATCCTCAGGATTGAGCTTGGTAAGGCGGTATTTTGCAGTCTGTCCGTTTGATGTTCGTACCACGATTGCGCCTGACTGTTTGTCGGTGTCCACATCCCACCGCGGGAAGCTGGGGGTTTCCTGAATCGGAACAAGTGTGCCGTCAATCACACATTCTCCAAGACGCTCGGTCAGCCAAGCTGCTCTTTCCCCTCGCGCAAGTGCAGCATATCTTTCGCGTTCGTTTTGTAGACTCTGTTGTAAATCCGCAGCCCATTTTGCCAATCGTACTTGAGCCAATCTTTCTTCGTGGTGTGTGTAGTCCTTGACTCTTGCTAGTGGATAATTGGGAGCTCCGCCAAAATTACTAAAGGGAGCCAGCGCTGTATTGTTGGAAATTGGTTTAGAGGCTGTAAACACGGTTCCAGGACTCTTAGACCGCATACGTTTGACAACCGTATCGGCACGTTGAGAAGTCGGAATGGCACCATTTCTGGTCAGCTTTTTAGCTGCAGTATGGCGGAGCCACGACATGTTATCGTTATCAAAGATTTTATCAATCAAATCACCGATTTCAGATGCAATCAGGGGCGGGACGTAATCCGGACTCATCAGTACACTAGCATCCATATTTTCATCGTCCTTGGATTGCATTGACGATATGGCGAACGGCGGCTGAGGCTGCTTACCCTCTGTGGCATCTCGATCTTCAAAGGAGAATAATTGTACACCATGTTGTGCGATTTGAGTTTGGAAAGAGCTTTTAAGCGACGTTATCTGAGATTCTGATAGCAAATCTGCTTTAGATAGCAGAGGGATGACGTTGCTAAAGTCGGATAATTTGCGGATGCATTCAATGTCGTTTGTCAGGGTATCTACCATTCGTCAGATTTTTGACCCAGCACAGTTGGAAGAACAGGCAAACCTTCAGATATGAGGTACAGAACCAAGTCGACTTGAGAGCCACCGTCGCCGCCCAACATATTTTGAAGATCGGAGCTAGGATGGCTGACGGAAGCGATAGCACGGGATAATTGCTGCTGCATATACTGTATGATGACCTCTGTGGTCCGATCAGGTTGGCCTTTATCGTTCTTTGACTCTGAGGTGTCGACAAAACATATGTTTCGTTCCAGCACAACCTCCCCACTATTCTTCCTTCGCTTGAGGATACGCGAATCCTCGAGTTCGGACCACCATGGTGGATATGGTTTGGTACTCGCATGGATCTCAGATATCATGGTCACATTGGTCTTTTTCGGGTTTGCTCGCGAGTGAGGTCGACCACGGTCGAGTGAAGTCGAGCTTTCCACAGGGTCAACATGGACAATGTCATCACATGCTTGAACAATCGACTTGATCAACGACGACTTTCCAGATCCTAATTATTACGAAAGTCAGATATTTTTACGAAATCCTGCATATATTGGGAAGAGATACCTTTTGAACCAGCAACAAGAATCTTGAAACGACCAATCTTCTTGCCTCTTTCGGTAAACGGACGTCGGCTTGGCATCCGAATGCTCGGCATGATCAACTGTGACGAGCTATCGCCTATGCCATGATGAGTATGCTCACTCATCTCCGGAGTGTCTTCATCTCCACTTGATACCAGTGCTTGGCTACTGATCTCGTCCGTGATTGAAATGTCATCCAAGGGTTTGAATGACCGACTTGATACTGATTTCGGACTACTCGGTATGGAAGACGGATCGTCATTGAGATTGAATGGAGTTAGCGGACGTGAAGGTGTTGGGGAGGCTCGAGAAATGGATTTGGACAAGGGAGTATCCAGTCGGTCAATGTGATGAAGTAGATCTGATGGTTTAAGAGTTGTCCTACGTTTCAAGGTTGGATCGGCAGATTCACTGGCATCACGACGATAAGACTCGTCGTTGGAGGAAGACAGGTCTGCAGCACCGATCGTGTCTTCTAGACTTTGAACTCCGAAATTACTATCCCTTGAAGAGAGCATGTCATCACCGTTCTCTCGAGCTAGGAAGAATGAGGTCGGGACACCAGATCCGGACTCGGCCCATGATGGAGCGGGCGGGTCGCCGGATGAAAGCTTGCGAGGGGGTGAAGGGGAGAACTCGGGGACGACAGGGCGCATTCTGAAGGCATCGAGTCTGGCAGGGTATTCGATCTAAAACAAAAGCGCATCGTCGTGAACGAACACGAGAGATAGAGGTCAGTTCTAGGTTAGGCACTTGTCTGGTGATGCTGTGTTGTTATCGGCTGACGATGATGATAAGATCACGTGCTGGTGGGCTGTGACGGGTTGGCCAACGAGCAGCCGGCATGCAGTTCTCCCCGCAGTGGAATTATTACATGCATAATACTAAGTAATATGCACGACGTTAATCTATGCAGCCAATCACTGTTCACTCTGGGGCTTTTGCTCGTAGAACCACTCCCTGAACAGGCAAGGTCAATACGGAGGTTTACCAGCATTACCAACCAAAAATACAGACTTGCACCACTACGGACATTCGTCCGGCTTTGTTGAGCGTCCGCCGATGCAACAATGTCGATAAATGCGCCTTTGATCCTTCACACTTGGACAGCTTCTTATCTGGAGCACGTCTATCTGATGCGAACCCCTGACGGCTAGTCCGATCTAGATTCTGCTCAGTCTATGCGTTATGAATACATATTATGCCCTGATGCAGTAAACTGTAATTGATTGTACGTAGCAGTGGGGGAGCGTATTGCACTAGGAGGGTCTATTACTAGCGTTGGCGCATTTGCCGCGATTTGAGGAATCAGAAATTAGCACCAGACAACTCCAGCTCGTGGTCCCTTGATCCTTCCATGCATGCGTCTACTGTGTATAAAGATCAGTTGATGGGCTGCCAGAGTCGAGATCCTTTGCCAGTACGTAGTATTTGTAGAGTAAAATGTTATAGTGTGAGCAGAAAAGAAAATAACAGTTGAAGCAGCAATCAAAAGAGGGTCTTAGGTTTATGGTGTCGTAGTTCAGGCTCCACCGCGAACTTTGCTCTGGTGGGAATTAGCCGGTTCGACCAAGAAGGAAGGAACGAACGAACGAACGAGTTCAGATTTTCTCTCTTTCCACTTCTTCGTCTTTCTCTTTTCCAACCACCACCACTTCTTTCTCTCTCTCTTTCGTTGACTGTCTCTCGCTATCACACGATTACTGTCCTGATTAGAATTCTGCCTTTTTCGATCATCCACCCATTTACGACTACAACCCGCAGTGCCACCTGCGGCACAATCAAACCAAAAAAAAAAAAAAGCAAAATCAGGGCCATTATTCGTCGCCGAATTAATAGCGGTACCTTAGTCGCGATAATCGGAGCCGCTCCCGAGTCCCCTCCCACGTCGTGACCCGACCACCACCTTTATCATTCCTGCCCACGCTATCGTATCGCTCCCAACCACAATCCAATCGCCATCTGGCTAGCCAGAAATCGTTCAATAATGGCAATGGATCACGATACCGCTATGACATGGTCAGAACAGCTGCCAGAAGAGACATTGATGGCACCCGGCAACGAGGATGACTTTTCCAATTTTCTCGAGTTCGGAATCGATTTTCCCGACATGGAGGGCCACAATGCCGCAGCCGCAGTCGCTGTCCAGCACCAGCACCAGCAAGCAATGCAGCATGCCAATCAGCATATCGCAACCACCTTGGCGGACGACGTTCGTATGGCTGCGACAAGTCAAGCGCCGCAATATACGTCTATGATGGGCGAGCACCTAGGCCTCGGCATCCCGAACAATCGTCCCGCGGAGGATCAATCTTACCATTTTTCGCAAGAGCAACAGCAGCAACAACAGCAACAACAGCAACAATATCACCAGCAGCTCTCGCAACAGCAACAACAGCATCAAGAAAAGCTCGCACATCAGCATCGACAACACCAGCATCAACGCCAACAAATCCCACATCCGCAAATGGCTTCGCATTCGTACCAGGAAGGACAGCACATGATTCCTCCGACGCCAAATAGCGTTGAACTTCACGGTGGTGCGGCTCGTTACATGCAGCGCGTTGACCAGAATAATAATGACGCTTATGAAGGCTACGTACAAATGAACGATGAGCAGGTAACGCAATACATAACTATCCTTGAAGTGCTTCGTGCTACTGTACCTGGACCTCGTACTAACTACTTTCTACGTTGCAGGCCGCTGCTTTCTATACCCCTCTCATATCTCCGGCAATGACGCCATTAGAGAGCCAATTTCGTTTACCAGAATATACTATACCCGGCGAATATTTCACTCCGCTCACATCACCCGCATTAGAAGCTCAAAATCACAGCTCTAGCAACTATCCCTTTCAAACAACGCAGCCACATCAAGATGCAGGATACGTTTCATCACCACTTGACCCAAGTGGACTCACCATGACATCTGCTCCCCCGTCGCCGGCAATATTCAAAAAGCAGCGACAGGGACGTAGGCCATCGACTGCAACACGGGCGGCCGGTCGTGCTGCAAAAGCATCGCCGTCAATCCAAGCGAAAAATTGGAAGAAACAAAGCAGAAGTTCTCAGCTCATGTCAGAAGAGTTCGTCAATAATAACAACGCCAATGTGCAGGAACACAACGCCAATCGGTATACCAACAATGGACTCAGCTCGCTACGTTACAGCAGCAACGAGAGCTCCCAGGATTCTGTATCACCCGAACCTATCTCCGAACCCCTCATGCCACCACCTGCCTTACCGCACAAGTCGCCAGCAATTCTGCCTCAAATTTCTGACCCCGGTTCAAGTGCGCCCGCAACACCGGCGACCTTGATGCGAATCACGAATCGACCGCTGCACTCTCAAAATCCATCTGGGCAATTTTCAGGACAGGCGAGTCTGGTCACAAGTGAGTCGCAAGATGAGCCAATGGAAGACATGGTGCTACCCGAGGCAGCGGCCGATACTCGACCGCGACCTAGCCGCATTAACACTGCCATTGTTACGAAAGAGCCATCGAATAATAGCTCCGCCTCGAATACTCCCTTGATGGGGCCACTGTCTCGCCAGCCATCCGGCTCCCTAACACCGGGACCGCGCTCGGCTACTATGGCGTCGCCTAGCGGCCCAGTGCCCAAAAAGTCCGACTCGAAATCATCAACAGCTCGTAAGAGACAAAGTATCAGCTCTTCACACGCCAGTCCGGCTCTTCGGCCAAGGATCAGCCCTAGCATACAGCCTCTTGTACGAGGAGATGGTAATTATCTGCACGTCTAGTTCAAATATAGAGGAATCGTTGACTTTGATTAGGCATGACAAGTGAATCCTCGGCGTTATATCTCGCATCCAAGTCGAACTATCAGCACATTCTGGACGGCACCGTTCTTCCCGGAGTATCATACCCGGAGACCCTTGCCGAAAACTTGAGCAGCAAACGAACGAATCATAAACTAGCAGAACAAGGACGTCGGAATCGTATCAACACTGCGTTGAAAGAAATCGAAGCGCTCCTCCCGCCAGACTTTGCACAAGAACGAGCGATTAAAGAAGGGAAAGAAGCGAATGGCGTTTCCAAGAACGACAGCAAGGACACCAAAGACTCCAAGGAAAAGGCTACGCCGCCTACAATCAGCAAAGCCAGCACTGTCGAAATGGCCATCGATTATATCAAAGCGCTTAAAAAAGAGTTGGAAGAGACCAAGGCACAGTTACACGCTGCCGAAAGCAAACTGTCCGGTGGTCTTGGAAAGCCTAATGGTGCCGCCGCCACGGTCGATGGCAATACACCTGATCATCCGACCAAAGCCGAATCCCCTTCAACCAATTGATACCATTCTCTTCTTCAAAGATTTAATTTAGGAGGCTTTTTCTATCTCTGTCTTCGAGCGAATCAATACTTGCTTCTCTTCACGTCCTGAAGTCATTTTTATCCTCGGTTCTTTTTTTCCAGCAAAGCAACTGTATACGTGGAACAAGGCGTTTTAATAATCCCTGTTTTAAGTGGTATGTGGAATATTTGCAGCTCTTTTTATCTCGATGATTTTTTCTCCTGTTTGACGAATGTTCTGGTGTATACGACAAATGATTCGATCTGGGTGGCTTTCTGTTTGATTTCTGAACGACTACTTTGTTCTCTTTCCGTTGTCTTCGATTCGAGAGTCGATAATTTAGGTAATATACTTATCTCTTTTAACCTAATGGATTTGTCTGCTCGTAATCTAGATAAGCCAGATCCTATATAGTGTTTTAATCGCTGTTTTGCTGTCGCTTGATATATGGAATACGGGTTTGTAATGTGCTGCACTAATATTCTTCGATGTCGATGAAAGAAAGTAAGGCTTAACGTTCAGTATAGCAGAATTATACTTCCCACCATGCTTCGTGGTAGCCTCTCAAGTCCACGCCATGGTCAATGGCCGCCTCAAGTTTAAGGTAAGTAGTAAAATCAATACCATCCTTCACAAAGTCCTCAGATTGACTAGCTCTGATGTCACGGACGGTGCTTCCATTACCAAAATACGCAAATCGATTTCCTTGTCGGTTGTGATACGTATAATCAAAATCTTCCCACCGAATATCTCGCCTCACATAATTGACATGGCTGCCACTCCCAGGCCATAATGCAACAACACGTCCCCCTTTCACGCCTCCATTGTACCAAGAGCTACATTCTTCACTTAGGACAGTCCCCGGCCAGAAAGATTCCGTGTACGCTCGAAAGTCATCCACTGCAGCTCTTGAGGGTGTAATAGTGCGTATTCCTTGTGTTGATACCTTCCGCAGGATCTTGGCAATATATGTCACCTCGTTTTCAATGGTGTGCGGTACTGTCCCTGCAAACCCACTACCCCCTTGTGGACCTAAAATGAATAATAGATTGGGGAAACTTGGTGCAGCCATACCGAGATACGTATCGGGGAACCCCGGTGTACCACCAGGCGTCCAGGCCGCTTGGAGATCAGTACCATTTCCATTGATTATAGGAAATGCAGTGGTACAGGATACCTCTGCTCCCGTGGCACAGATGACGGCATCTACTTGTCTCTCGCATCCATCTGTCGTTCTGATCCCATTTGCCGTAAACCGTTCAATCGGATTCCTTATGTACGAGACATTATCCTGCGTGAGAGCTTCCAGATATCCAGGACCAGGGGTTAAGCGTCGGCAACTAGGAGAAAATCCCGGCTTCGCTAACGCAAAAAGATCCTCGCGATTACCAAGCCGTTGAAACATGAGTTTCTCCATTGTTTCTCTCCCCTTCTGACTCGCATCGCTAGACTTTATGACTCTGGTAAATCCTCCCCAGTTTCTGGACTCTAATGCCTTGCGAAATTTCAGGTATTCTTCCGGACTGGCTGCTAATCGCGTCTTGACCTCATCGGATATAGGTACGTCTCGGCTGAGATCCTCCCCACCAAAGGAGGAAGCTACCCAGGTTGGACTTCGTGCGTAATGTTCTACATGACTTGCCAGCTTCTGCAGCTCTGGTAGTACCTGAAGGCCCGATGCCCCGTTCCCAATTAGCGCAATACGCTTCCCAGTAGGATCAAAATCAGGATCCCATTGCGAGCTGTGACGGAGATGTCCCTGAAATCCCTCAATGCCTGGAACATCTGGCAATCGAGGTTGGCTGAAACGGCCCGTGGCAGTAATAAGGAATTCCGCCTCATCCTGAAAGACCACTACTTCGCCATTGATTGGATTTGTTTGACGGATTTGTACTGTCCACACGGCCTTGGCATCGGACCAGGTTGCGCTGATGACTTCACTGTTGAGTTTAATATATTTCCAGACGTCATATTTGGTGGCTAGGGTTTTCCAGTAATTTTTGATTTCGCTGCCGCTGCCGTAATTCTCGGACCACTGCGTTGAAGGTGCATAGGTTGATTGGTAAACCTAAGCCTACAGTGTAAGTATTGAGACCCTGAAGGAGCTATAATTATACCACTGAGCTCATACTCACATGCGAGGGAATGTCACACCGCACACCAGGATATACATTCGAATGCCAAACACCTCCCTGAACCCATCAGTACCAGGTATTAGAAAGTATACCTAGTAGGAGGGGATCTTTCACATACAACATCGGAAGCCCTTTCATATATAACCAAATCCAAACCAGGCACTTTGGCCGGTAAAAGAATCCCGGCCGTCACCCCAGAAATACCGGCACCGGTGACGATGGCTTTGATTGCCCGCCGTTGATCGACTGGATGGTCCTCCAACTCGAACGCGGGGAAAACAGTACGTAAAGGAGGAGGAAATTCAGAAGCAAGTCTTTGTGTGTGAGTCTTGGGTTTAGTGTGCGAAACATCTTTCGAAGGAGAGGTCGGGGAATGTTTCGAGCGGATCAAATCACCCTCTGTTATAATGGCAGACATTTTCAAAGGCTGAAGGCGATTTATCTTTCTACCTTGGGTCAATTTGGTATGCAGTAACTTAACGTTATATTTCTCTGGGACGAGGTTTGTAGCTAAATGCGTTATCTCTCTTCTATAAAAAAAGCAATATGATAAGATGTGGCCCACGCGCTCGGCCAGATGTCTACGTCGAAAGCGTAAGAACAGTAGGAACAGCCCGACGTTAGGCACGAGATAAGAAAATCAGACCGAAAATGGCGACATCTCGACAAGTTGGCCACTTGTTTGATATGTCAGCTTCGTGCAGATAGCATAAAACTATGGCAAAGCACGTCATCACGAGTTTAACCATATCCCGTAATATTTCAAGGCCCTGTTCCCGACACGAGTCAGCGACCCCTCCTCTAGTATTATCCAAAAGCGGAAGTGCAAATTAGAGTCCAGATATATACAGTAATTGCTAGTGATGAAAAGGTGTTCTTCAGCAGGTCAGCGTGTAACTGATTGACAAGTGCATACACTTTCGAACTCCTTGTCAATATGGCATCCGGCACTTCTAGTATTGAAGCCACCCCGCGGAAGCGCATTATCCTCAATGCCTTTGACATGTTCACTGTTGGACATCTGTCTTTCGGCCAGTGGCGACGTGACGACGACAGATCTACCACCAAAAGAAGAGATCTCTCGTACTGGGTAAACCTTGCCAAAGTATTGGAACGAGGCGACTTCAACAGTCTGTTCATTGCCGATACTCTGGGGCATTATGATACGTATAAGGGCAGTGCAAAACCATGCTTTCGCACTGGTGCGCAATTCCCAATGGCAGATCCGATAGTTGTTAGTGTCGATAATCCCATAGCACTGACCAGGCACATGTGCGTTGCTAAGTAAGGACGATAGCCTATCTCGGCAATGGCTAGTGCCACAAAGAATTTGGGCTTCGTGATAACCGGGTCGACATCTTATGAAGCTCCCTACTTAGTAGCCCGAAGGTTCTCTACGGTCGATCATTTGACAGGCGGTCGATTTGGATGGAATATCGTTACGTCTTGGAAGGCGTCGGCAGCAAAGGCTGTTAGTATCTATGTTCTGTCGGGCCTGTCCTGTTACATATGCTAAAAATTTTATAGGTTGGATCGTCGTTGGTAGAGCACGATAAACGATACTTGATTGCCGATGAATACCTGCGAATACTATACCAGTGAGTCACAGACTGTCCATATTCATAGACACATTTTAAGATTAATTCATAGACTGTGGGAAGGGAGTTGGGCCGATGACGCACTCCAAGAGAACAAAGAAGAAGAAATCTACGTCGATATCAATCGGATCAAGACCGTCAAATACCACAGCTCCACGTTCTCTGTCGAAGCACCTCACGTCGTCGACCCGTCACCGCAAAGGACACCGTTCTTGTTCCAAGCGGGAACATCCGCGGCTGGTACCTCATTTGCTGCAATGCATGCAGAAGGTATTTTGGTGTCAGGATTATCACCACATATTCTAGCTCCACGCATCAAATCCTTACGCGACAAGGCAGCTGCGCAAGGGCGAGATCCTCAGTCACTCAAGATCTTTGCCGTGATCACCCCGATTGTAGGCGCAACGGACGACGAAGCCCAGGCAAAATACGAGAAAGCACTTCATTACGCTAGTTCCGAAGGCGGACTTACATTTGCTTCTGCAAATTTGGGAATAGATCTGAGTCAGTTCAACCCAGACCTTGAACTTTCCACCTCCGATGTCCAGCTAGACTCTCGAGTACATTCTTTCGTCAGCAATCTAGAGTATCACGGCGCCGAACTACCAAAATGGACCCCAAGGAATATTGGCAAAATCATCGCTATCGGTGGGAATGGACCGGTGCCTGTGGGCTCTCCAGCAACGGTTGCAGATTTTATGGAAGAGTGGATGGCAGTGGCAGATCTGGACGGTTTTAATGTTGGGTATGTGACAACACCAGGAACGTTCGAAGACGTTGTAGATCTTCTCGTGCCGGAGTTGAGGAGAAGGGGCATATATGCACCAGTTGGTGAAAGTGGCACGATGAGAGAGCGTTTCCTGGGCCAGTCGCATGTGCGATCCGACCATGTTGCGAGCGGCTATAAATTTGGAGTGAGTGGCTAGGAGACAAGAGATTCCATTACTAGGTCTCGATCTATTGTGCTATTTCGAGTCCTATATACGCCATCAATGGTTTGCCGTCCGGTTTAGCTCGTTTCGTAGCCTCGCCAAAAAATTTCCTAAATAGGCAATTTTTACATGGCAACCGATCAAGTGATTTCCACGCGCTATTGCGATATATAGTCGACGATAAATATGCATGGCATTCTTGAATAAAACATTAGTACCTAATCTGTACCTAATCTCGCACCTTATCTTCAAGATATCAAAGTTCCCGCGTTCTTTTTTTCGTCTAGTTAATTTGTAGAGCCGGCTGAGAGTGATCGACGGAAACAAGCCCCAAAAGATGGCATCTACTTTATATAGACCTCGTCGTACCCCATCCCAAATTCTTAAAATTCCAATTGCGTAACAACATACTCAACCTACCTCAATACTGCAACTACTGTGTTTAGCGCAATATGCCTTCCACCACTGGACCCGCAGAGTGCTGTTCATCCAGTGAACCGGAAATCTCCAAACAAGTATCCGAGCAAGCACTCACACGATGGCAGAAAGTTGAAAACATCATTTGGGATGGTGGTGAGCGGAGCGAGGAGGAAAGGCGCCTCGTTCGCAGACTCGATATCTTTATCATGTTCGTTAACCTTGAGCGTTTGATGCGTGGTCTGGTAGAATGTTAATATAATAGTAAAAAGGAGCTGGGCGACTATCGGCTATTTTGTTCGCTTGTTAGATTGGGCAAACGTTAGTAAGTGATCATTCTGCTTTTAAGATCTAATACTTTGGCCCGCAGAACATGACTGACCCGTACTGTAGCAAATGCGTACGTGTCCGGTATGAAGGAAGACCTTAACTTTGAGGGCGCGGAGTACAACTATCTTTCGAGTTTCTTTATAATTGGATACTGTCTCGGTCAAATCCCTTCTCAGCTTATTCTTACAAGAGGTATGTAAATATTTCTCTACCTGGGCAGGTGTCCTGTTTGATATGTATGACTAATATTGCATGTAACCAGTCCGCCCTTCCTACTGGCTACCCACATGTGAGCTTCTATGGACAATTACGACTTTCTGTTTTGCTGCTGTACAAAACGTGAGAGATGTGCTCGCTCTTCGAGTCGTCCTAGGATTTTTGGAAAGTCCATTTGCTGTTGGCGTTTTAACAATTATGGGAAGTTGGTATACGCCTCGAGGTGAGTTTTGTGGAAATCTGTACACCACGCAGGCCGTCAAAATGAAAAAGCTAAAATAATCGACACATAGAGCTCTCTAAACGAATTGCTATATTCTACTCCGCTTCATACGCTGCTAGCATGTTTAGTGGCTATCTCCAAGCTGGCATATACAAGGGTATGGACGGTCATCTTGGACTTGCAGGATGGCGATGGCTGTTCATCTTCTGTGGCGTCATATCCCTCCCTTTCAGCATCTACGGATACTTCGCAATTCCAGATAATCCATACACGAGCAGAGCACGGTGGTTGAAGGAAGAACAACGTGAGCATGCCCGCACGCGCATGGAGGCCTTCGATAGACGTGCTCCCGTCAAGCTCTCGTGGGCAAAGGCTAAGAAGATTCTGACCCACTGGCCCATCTACGCTTTTACTGCCACACTTATATTTCAGTGCATCGTTACTCAACCGCTCAATTACTTTGCTGTCTGGCTCAAAGCGCTAGATAAATTTTCAGTGTATCAGATCAATTTGATACCCACAGGAGCGCAGGCCGTAGGACTTGTTACCACCCTGGCTTACGGTTGGCTATCTGATGGGCTAGGCGGGAGGAGATGGGAAGTTCTTCTTATTCCTGGGCTAGTCAATCTGGTAGGCATGATCATCGTGGCCATTGGGCCGGGATTTGGTGCAACGCTTTTCGGGTATCTGCTCAACGGAGCGAGCTGGGGGCTTTGGCCCGTTCTATACGTAAGTGCTTGCACATATGTAATTAGGCACAGAGTGTTACTTTTATTTACTGACTGCAAAAGGCATGGGCAAATGAAATCTGCGCTAACGACCCCGAAGAGAGAGCCATTGTCATTGGTGTTGCGCAGACTTTCGGGCAGGCTTTCATCGCGTGGGTTCCAAGTACGTGAAAATTGTCCATAAGCCAGGCTTCTTCAAACAGCTGACATAAAGACAGTTCTCATTCTTAATACTTCAAAGTATGCTCCAAAGTTTACGATGGGCTACAGCATCATGTGTGGGTTTAGTTTCCTACAGATAGCTATGATTTTCGTCATAAAGTGGTGTGCTGATAGAGAATCACACCATCGGCGACGTCTCAACGAGGACGAGGAGGACGATGGAATTTCCCAACAGATCCATACAACTTCTATCCAGGACATCAAGAATTGAGGGCTTCAAGGGGTGAGTAAATTCACTATATTTCTCCTGGGTAACAGTTATTTCCAATTGTTTTATTACTTTGATTGATGCTGGCGATCTTCGGAAGCATCCATGGATGATACGATTTTCTTGTCCGTGGTATCATTGAGATATTGCAAACTTTCGGATTGCATATATTCTATACCTAGTAAGCTATCATCGATAAATTATCAAGAAGTATTTGGCTAGGTATCGTGACGTAAAGCTCGTCTAACAGCGCGTAGACGCATTATGTGCGTATAAATACGTGTAAAGACCTCGTTGATATCTATTTACAAAAATCTAACAATGAAGGATGTTTTATTAAAACATATTGCTCTTCGTTCGGTTTACGAGGCCTCTGAAGGTAGGTTAATGGATTCGTACATATATCCTTGTCTCATCATTTCCCCATCAATCAACCAATCAATCTGAAATACATAAACACAAAAACTCCAATCTCAAGCTCCAATTTGACAAGACATGAAATGAAAAGATACACGACTCGCGTCGATCCTTCTATTTAACTTGAACGCTTTCAGCAATCCTTTTGATAAACCTCCCATACATCCCCAAAAAAACACCCGCTAGAAAGATTTTCAGGTTAAGCATCTAACTCCATGGCTTCAGCGGCATTGAAACCGCCCTCATGTGTAACAAATGGCGGTTCTGATATCCATTTTTCGCCTTTAATAATATTGTCGATTGAGACAGATTGTTCGCTGCACGGTTTCCATACTTCGTCGTCGCTATTGTAGGAAGAAGGATCCGTTGTACAGAGAAGATTGCAGTGCCAGGTCTCATTTGATGACGATTGCAGCTGGGTTATCATGTCTTCTCGCATCCAGAAATTAACGCGGGCAAAGCCATTTCCGCCGGCTGTGTATGTGAATACTGATATAATGATACAGCCTTCTTCGGGAAGAGAGAAACTTGTCGTAGGTATGTAGGCGTGCGGGTTGTAGATCATCAATGCCATTGGTTTTTGTGGCAGATAGGCATTGTCGGACTTGAAACCTATACTGTACTGATAGATTGTATTGAGCGGAGGAAGAGTAACGATCGGGTTGAATGGCAAGAGACGCTGAAACAAGCTGGCCAGTGTTGACGTTTCGGCAAGAAACGGTGCTATACTACCGAGCGCACCTCTAATTGCTGTGTTAGTGCACAGCTGGTTCCGTGGGGTGGTCTCGTCTGGCGTCCTGGGTGGTGACGGAGAAGCATTGATTCCATCTCCTAGTATCTTTGCGAGTGCATCTGCTATCCAATGGGCTGGGTACCCGATTGAGTGCAAATGAATCAGCAAATCGAAGAAATAGGTTAGGCCAGCAGAAGTAGATGTTGAATTGCCTCTGAATGGCCACGCCAGACTATAAACTTCAGAGAACAAGAAGCGTGAGAGCTCTGCACGCGAAAGCAAGTGTTCGTATGGAAACGGCGCCAGTCTTTCGCGTCTCATCTCTAGTAAATATTCGTTTGACGGTGGGTAGGAAGATCCATATTGACTCTTCTTTGGGATTGTTTGCATCTGAGTGACTTTATGGAATGTTACGGAGTCATTCTTAGCAAAAGAGTCACGTTCTCCAAGGTCAAAGTCGGAATTCGGCACGCTGATCATGAGTCTTGCGGCTTGAGATTCGTTGAGAATCTTACTAGCACTGATGACCGTTGGGACATCGCAAGAACCGAACAAATGAATCAGATCATAACTGACCGGTGTTGCAATATTTCGATCTTGTCCCAGATTACACCGTATTCCATCAATGGCCACGAAAGCATCGCCGAGGACATACTCAACGCTCAGCCGGCCACGAATCTTTCGAAGAGCGACTACCACCATCTGAAAGAAAGACGAAGCATAATCAAACAACTTGGTTTTCTTAGGACCTCCTCTTTCCTGCATGGAGACTATGTTGTAGAGTGCTCGACAGACGTCGAATGGATTAGACCCACTCGTCTGTTCAGTCGCAACCAGAGTCGGGTTGACACACCAATTTCCGGCCACGTAGGTTCGTATACTTTCGAGTGGGGCATTCGTTTCTATAAGTCGAAGAAGCTCGGGCTCGTACTCCGTCATGACACTTCGTGGAGCTTGTAACAGTGGGAGGTTAAAGTATGTCTCAAACTCCTTTTGACAACCTGGTGGCGCTTTCGGAATGCTATCGACGTCATATCCACTTTTGTGTGGCATGTTAGTATTACATAGACTTTGCACCGTTTGGTCTAAGACATTGCTCATAGAGAGTCGATTATTCGATTCGATATCCAGCCACGACTGCAGAGCGCTAATCAAGTGCAAATTATCCGAATCATGGATCTGTAACCATGGGAGTATCGGCTCGTTGTTTCGTAATCGACCAACAATGGAATCGACGGTGTGAATAAATCGGTCCGAAGCATAGCGGGGTATAATCACACCGGCGAATAAATAATAGATTGTCGTGTAGATTTCAGTCCTTTCGGCTTGTGAAATCTCAGTGAGACATGCCAGCTCGTCCAATAGCACAAGAAGAACAAGGTTTCGTGCAATAGCCTCATGATAGCGGTCATTCAGAGTGAATCGGTATTTTCTTTTCAGGGGCGATGTAGAATGCATAACCATCCGTTCTGTGACGCCGAGAATGGCGAGCTGAGCATAGAAGTGACGAGCATCTCCGATGCCTCCAAGAAACACGGAGAAATCTCTGTCGACATTGGAATGAACTGCGAAGTCGACCAAGGCCGTGACATGATCGAGATTGACATTCTTGCTCGATTCCGGATTGCCGTTGATTTGTAGCAAAGCTGATTGAGAGCGTGGCAACTCAGCTAACAGTCGCAGACTATACGCCCCTTCGTCCGGGAAAGCTTGCCATACTGACTCGGCATGGTCCAGAGCTTCTTCATACTGACGTAGATCGTCAGCCGAAGATGGGTTTTGAATGTCTGCTAGTCGATGTAGCCATTGCCTTGCAGTATCATATTGGTGAGTATGAAGATAGCCTCGAAATATTCGAGGAATGAGTTTCAGCTCTGTGGTTGTACTGGGAATGCCATTTTCATTGCCGTGGCGCTGACAAATGGCCAATGCTCGCTGTGCACATTGAAGAGAGTCGTGGAAGCTCCCAACCTCATAGTAGGCTGCCGAGAGATTGGACCACGGAAGATAATCGTCAGGTTCAGCACGACGGGCGGCTTCTTGGTAAGCTTTGATAGCTGCAGTCCATTAGTTAGCCGTCGCTCAACATCGAGTCGATTGAGTATCCAAAAGAAAACGCAGTATTCAGAAGGTGGTTGAGAAGCTGAGAGGAAAGGAGAGGAAGGGGCCCACCCAGTTGGGATGAGCTAGCCTCTTCCAGCCTAGACTAACCTTCAGTCAGGTGACCTCTCTTGTACAAAGCGTTGCCTCGTTCGCGTTCGTTAACTCCTTTCATTCTGTAAGTCGCTTGTATACAAAACACTTACAACAAGAACAGAAGATACGGGAGTCTCCTCTCTTTAAATCGACAAAAAGAAAGGAAAAAGAAACGAACCGGCTGGCCCCAGCTCCTGGCGTTTTCGTTCTTGCGGTGTCTCTTCCTCCAGCTGTGATTCAGTTGGCGGGCGCCAAGACCCAGAGACATACAAATCAGAGCTGATCTGTCTGGCGCTCACCGCTAATTCTAGATCCAATGGTCTGGTAACCTAAACCTACTGGTCTCCAGGGGAAATACTAATAATCAGTTGGAATTCAGTAGATTCTGCGCCATTTTGGCGGTAGCCAAAGGAACAGCGCATGAATGGAGTTGTACTAGATGTGTTAGATTCCCAATCACATGCTCGCATACCCTTGGACTCCCCAGCGTGGTCTGCTTTTTACGTGAGGTGTATCCGGTACTTGATTCCCACAAGAATCGGTGGTACCTAATCTGACCCAACAATGTAGACAACCACACGTTGGGCTTTGCCGGGGCAGAGCGGCTTATTTCACGATTTCTTGAGTCATCAATGACCCAAACAGCGGGTATGATTATTCATTATGGAAAGAATTGAGAGGGTACGATGAGTAGAAACTGAACATCCGTTTCCACCTCGGTTCTTTAGATGCAAGGTCAAACAAAATTAGAAAGGAATCAACTAGATTGCTCTCAACGATGATAATCAATCGTAGAAGAACAATGGAAGAGTGCTTGGAAGTTTACAGGTTAGCCATATGTATCGCCATAATCGCTTTTTGGTGCTACCTAAGGCTTCCGACGTATATCATATCGGCTGTATTGCCGCTGACCGCAACACCGTCAGCTGATGGATAGCCCTGGCCCTAACCCTAGTCAAATACGGAACAACTGAATATGCGTGATTTTTACCCATTAGAAAAATTGTTTCTTGACATAATGCGATGCCGAATCCGTAACTTTCATGTTTTTCTCAAAGTTCTTGATGTCCATTCAGCTGGACGAGTATGTTGATGTTGGTTATATCCGCCCAATTGCAGGTTACACGACCAACGAGACGTCTCCAAGGTTGAAAAACCCTTTCAGAATTAGCATGATAATGAGCTCAAAGACCCAGAAGCACTGCTTAAGTCAGATGAAACGAATAGCCCAGCATATATTCATTTAGCAGTGGCTATCGAGGTTGCAGGTTCCATGATGGAATTGATACATACACAAATTTTCATGTACGAAAATTCCCGTAGAGGAATCAAGGTTTTCCGCATTTGGGAGCCTGCAATAGCTATCTCTGAAGACTATAGGGTTGATACTTATTATCCTAATGAATAATACTGTTCTCTGATTCTTTATTTACGATTCTTTATTTACAAAAATTATGATTTTGCAGGAAGTGGCCAAAGAATAAATGAACTGAAATTGATCACTGGATATCTAAGCCCTAAGACTAAGCCTGATCGAGAGTATATATACTCCAGTAGGTATCAAGTCCCGCCAGCAGCCCTAATTAGAGCATGTGGAAAGTATTGAAATTAAGTAGATTAACGACCTACATTAAATGAAAGCATGAGCAATTGCAGTCAAGTAGCCAAGTATAATTAGCGACACCTCTTCAATAAGCCGATTGGTGGGCTTGACCAAGGCCTTGGAAACATACAGTCTCGTATCAGAAAAAACCACCCGGACGGCCGGATTATCCCTGGGTTGAGGATCTCCAAGCTTGAATTCCTCATATTACTCAATCGGCTCTAGCATCCCAGAAGAGCTATCCATCGAATGACCTTTGAGAAGACGCGCGTCCCTAGCCTCACAGATGAGGAGACACGCTGTGCTGAAGGAGGGGTACAAAGGTATTCCAAATAAATGTCTTTTGAATCGGAACAGTTTAAATGATTTTACGTATTACCTAGTTCGGAATCTATCACTCAATGGTGACTACCAGCTTGGCTTTGATGATTTCAATTTGATATTAATCAATGTTTTGAATCCGTTCTTTCAAAGCTGATATTTTCTGCTTACTCGATCGTGACACTTGCGAAGTATCAGCCAATCTGATTAAAGAACTAGCATGATCTTATTGGAACATGCGATTCTCTAAGCAATCGAAAAATCTTCTATAATTAGGGGTTTTGATGTTAGACGGAAATCGAATATCCATTCATATAAACAACTGAACAGGACGGCGATTCATCATTACGTACATACATCAAGCAGACATGATAATCAACAAACAAAAGGGGAATATGCTCGATTGAACACAATCAAGAAATAGAAAACCGAGTACGAGCAAACCGCAATGACATCAAGACGATGGAGATGAGATGCGCGGGCAGTGCGAGCAAAGACCGATGATGGGACCTGGGATCGGGAAGGGTATAAGCCACATGCCCTGCGCACGAGCCGCTTGTCTCCGAAAGTATAATCCTTTGTTCTCTTCTCTATTTTTCCTTTTTCCTTCGTAACTTCCTCTATTTGGTCTGTTGTACTGCTCATATTCGAGTAGAAAAAGCAAACAAATTAATCCTCGAAGAAATTCATAATGGCGCGGATACCGCGCGATCCCAATCCATGAGGCGGATAAGCGATATACAGCGGCTCTTCGTGCGCACCCAGTTTCATACGGAACTCACTCTTGCGCGTGAGATGGAACTGTTTCGCAACTGCCTCATAGGTATGCTGCAGCATACGCACTTTGGCGCCCTTCATGTGGTGGCCGGGTGTCAATTGGGCGGTTGCACCAGCACCGAACGTGAGTGATTTCACGCCTGATCTCGCTGCGGTCTGAATCGCGTGGGTGACGATGTGCTCGATTGTGCCGTTGGGGGAATCTGGGAAATCGAGACTGTATTTCACTTGCATACCCTGACGAGGAGCAAGCGTGGCTAGAGCTACAAATGCAGCAATATTTCCATCCTTGTCGGTGGCATAGAAGTACCAGCGGTGCTCATAGTCGCGCCAGGGAGCGATTTCTGAGAGATGGATCTGGGTACCCTTGCGGTTGGCGAGCCAGTCCTTGATACGTTTGTCAATCTTAGCTCGAATCTCTTCCGATGGTAGCTCTCCGTGAGGCACATCGACAAGTTTGACGCCCTCATTCTCGGCATGTCGAATCTTTCGCGCGACTTCGGTATCCGAGGCCATCAAGTTACGACTGGGGTCAACACGCTCTTCGGCAATGCAGGACAAGCTTCGCCATCCCAGTTTCTCGCCAAGAACTTCCTCAACAGCAGGCGAAATTAAAATCCAGATGGGTTTAAGTTTGGTCTCGCGTTTGAGCCAATGCAGGAATGAGCTGATGACTCGGTTGTATTGACTAGGGTCGCAGAGTGGATCGCCAGGAATGATAGCATAGTTGTAGCTGGGGATGTACGAAACAGCTGCACCGGTGAAGGGGTCTCGCCAGATTTGGTATCGGTCGTCCGTCCAGGATGTGGATGTGGCATCGCCGTAGTTGGCAATGAGCTCGACAAGAGGCTGGTATTCTGTTTCGTCGTTGACTTTACGGCCGCGTTCTTCTTTCTGCCATGGTGGTTCGATGGTAGAGGATTCAGGATGGCGAAGTTGAAGGACAGCAGGTTTGGGTGGGAAGCTCTTGGGATCGCGATGGAACAGAGACGCGAGACGGATGTTGCCGAGTTTCAGCAAAAGCATGAGGAAACGTTCGAGACCGACGCCAGCACCGGCATGGGGCGGTGCCCCCCAGCGGAAGCCCTCGAGATAGTCGTCCATGTCACTTGGATTGATGCCGACATTCTTCATGTTGTCTTCCAGCATTTTGGTGTCGTGGATACGCTGACCACCCGAGACGATCTCTTGACCACGGACGAACATATCGAAAGAGTTGGTATAGCCGGGATTGTTAGGGTCGGGCATGGTGTAGAACGGACGAGCGGAGACAGGGAACTTGTCGATGATGTAGTAATCAGTACCGTACTTCTCCTTGACCAGCTCTCCCAGTCGGATCTCATCGCGGGTGTGCAAGTCCTCGTCAGCGGAAACCAACTCGCCGTCCTCACTGCGCCAGCCAGAAGCGTTGAGAAGTTCGACAGCTTCGCGGAATGGGATGACGGGAGTCTTTTCAGCAAGAACGACGTCATCAGAGGGAAATTGGTGCTTGACAGCCTCGACTTCTCGGCGATACTTGCTGTAGACTCCAGTGATGATGTGCCTCAAGACTGCATCGATGGTCTCGAGCATCTCGTGGTAGTGTTCTTCGATGGCCATTTCGAGATCGAGACCAGTGTATTCAGTCAAATGACGATGAGTGTTGGAGTTTTCGGCTCGGAACACGGCACCAATTTCATAGACGCGCTCGAAATCGGAAGCAATCGCCATCTGCTTGGCCAATTGGGGGCTCTGAGCAAGGAAAGCAGGGCGACCAAAGTAGTTCAATTCAAACACACTAGCACCGGATTCTGTTGCGGAGCCCTGCAATTTAGGACTGTGAATTTCGATAAAACCTCGCTCGTCGAGAGCAGCACGCCAGAGGTTGCCGATGGCTGACTGCAAACGAAAGATAGCTTGAGCAGTACCAGTTCGAAGATCGAGAATACGGTTTGACAAACGTGTACGGTCGGAAATGTGGCTATAACGACCTTCGACGCGTTCTTCTTCTTCAGTGCGAATCTCAGCTTCGTAGACTGAGAAAGGAACAGAGGCTTCCCGACGGACGACGACGTGAAGCTGTTCAATGGAAATTTCTACATCATGGTAGGTGCAGCCCAAGACTGGGACGGCTGGAGATTGCATGATACCGCGGACGCGAACAATGGTACCGGTCCGCAGGTGCTCGGCCCAGTCGATCATACCTAGCGACTTCTTGCCTTCTTCAGCGTGAAGTACACCTTGGAAGGTCGTGAGTTGCTGACGAAAAACCAAAAACACGAGCTTGGAGCTCATGTTACGAACAATATGCAGACGAGCAGTGAAGCAGACTTCCTTGCCAATCAAATCGGTTGAAATATCAATCAGCTTCAAACGCGGTTCACGAGTACGTTCCTGACTCTGCACCAGCGGCAAATCGCCATATCGCGCCTTTTGTTCGGGGGTCTCTTCGCGCGCGATCTCTTCTTCCTTTTCGATACGGCGCTGTTCGGAGTCATTTCTCTGTTCCTCGCTCAGCCGAGACTTGGCATGACGAGCTTGTTGGCGAGCAAGGCGTTTTTGTTGATTTTTACTCATTGGGCCTGACGAGTCGTCTGAGAGATCGTCAGAGGAGGATATTTCATCACGATCGCGCAGGAAGCCGACCAGCGAGCGGCGCGGGGAGTGTGAGTGCGAGACGCTGCCGCTGCTGTCCGCATCGCTGAGAACGCCTTCATGTTTCCCACGGATTTTAGAGAGGGCGCGTCTGATGCCTGACATTGTAACAAGTGTGCCCGTGGGCGTGAATTGCAAAAATGTGTGTGTATGTGTTAACAGGGAGAAGAGGTGAGGAATGAACCGGAAGTTTTACGATGGCGGGGTTGTCGGAGTCACGAACTAGCAGAATCAGTCAGCCCACCAGCTAGACTGTAGACTAGAAACGATGGAACACTTACTCAGACTGACCAGAAGCTGAATAAGCGGTCAATATGCCGAGCCAGTAGAGCATGCGAGATGTTGAATGTCCCTGATGTACGTCAATTGGAGGGGTACTCTCCGGATAGCTATGGGAGATAACGGGTCAGCCAATCGGTTGGTAGGCAGAGGTCTGGCCAGTCGGCAGACTCACGAAGCAAAAACGAAGAATTTAGATGAATCAGATAACCACGAAGAGGGAAAAAAAGCTGTTCAAGTAGTCTCGACTCCTGCCACGACGTCAGCCCAGACGAGTGCCTGAAATTGCAGAAGCTATTCTCAGAATGTCGCAGAAAAACAAAATGACTAACAAATCAAGCTTTGGGAGAACCCGAGGCTCTCTCGACTGGTCTCAAGACGGTCCGGATAGGCGCGGATGATGTAATCCAGCTAGTCTGCAGGGCAAGTAACTTCACTAACTAAGCTAGCGAGTTATGTCATGTCATGTCGTGTCTTTTTTTCTTCTTCTTTTCCTGTCCCCTGTCCCTGTTTGCGCAGTACGGTGTAATAAAAGCAGACGACAGCAGAGCAAAGGGCGACGTTTCCAGGCTCCGGATTAGGTGGGAACATTCCATCAATGAGCGGCGGCCGCTTGCAAGGTCGATGACGCAAACATTCAGGGCCTGTCTGTGCTAGCACGACCGCATGTGCGTAGGACGCTGGTATGGTATATAAGGCGACGGCCCGTTGTCCCTGAGCATACATAAACATCAATTTAAGGCCGAGTATTTTTATTTACATGTACCACTCCACTGTAAACATGCACACGTAACTTCCGTGTAGAGTTGACTGATGAGAAACCACGGATGGAATAAGCTCTTTCTAGACCTGTGGCTGAGGACATCCTCCCGTATCGCTCGTATTGCGCCATCTGCCAATGATGTTCGCCCAGAATCAGCCCAGAATCAGGCATTACGTGTCGCTGCTCCTACACACAATAATATTAATACTCTCCTGTACCTCAACTGATCCTATCTTCATCGAATATTCCTCTGTTATTGCACATACTTCAAGACAGATAACTCCGGTCAAAATACAACTATAATAACAATAATACACGGAGATAACCAACTTATCGGAACCCCCGGCAGCCGTTATCCGCCTCACCGTCGTCCGGCGTCTGACGTCGCATCACACGATCTCTCTCCCAAACTCATGAACTCGCTTCAAACCACCAAAACCGAACTCGCCATGCCCGGATCCCCGGAAGACGAGTCCTCCCCCTACTCCTTCACCAAAGACTCGTCCTCGGCATCTAACCTGCAGCCATCCGAGACTTCGCACACGCAGTCGCCCGACGATCCCCAACATGGCACAATGACCACCCACCGCCAACACAGCCGATCATGGCTCACCCTGCAAGCCAGAATCTGGCGCTTTCTGATGTCCATCGGCATGTTCTTCCACACCGTTGGCTGGTCTCATGGCCCACCGCGGCCATCCTTCGTTCGCCGCATCCCATTTGGCACCCGGGGGCGAAAAGTCGATCTCTACTTCTACTGCCCTTCTTCATACTGGCAGTACAGAAACAAATCCCGCCGCCTCGCCTCGCAACGACCATTCCCCGTGGTCGTAAACTTTCACGGCGGCGGATTTACCCTGGGAAGCGCAACGGATGATTCCTATTGGGCGAAATGCGTTCTCAAAGAGACCGACGCCGTGTTCGTCTCTGTCCAATACAGACTTGCACCTGAACACCCCTTCCCCGCAGCCGTAGACGACGGCGTTGAGGCCTTGCTGTATCTCGCCGCGCACGCGGGCGAACTCGGAATTGACGCATCCCGCATCGCGCTGACAGGATTCTCATCGGGCGGCAATCTCGCCATAACCGTTCCACTGCGACTCCAAGAACGACTCAAAAACGATGCCGCCAGCGACATCCTCAACATCTCACCCTTTGACTCAACCCAAAACCTCGTCACCGAAAACCAAGGCAACCTCCAAATCGTGGCGACATTCGCATGGTATCCACTCCTCGACTTCGTAGCCTCTCGCGCCCACCGGCGCGCCATGAGCGTAATCCCCGGAAAGACCATGCCATCATTCTTCACCACGCTCTTCGATGAATCCTACCTGCCGAACCACACCGAGCGCTCATCCCCCTTCGCCAGCCCCGAACGTGCAACCGACGAAATGCTTGCCGCGGGGCTACCGCACGACATCTTTCTGTATACATGTGAATGGGACATGCTCCTCCAAGAAGGTCAGCGTTTCGTGCGCAGACTTGAGGACATGGGTAAAAAGGTGCGCGCAATGATGGTTGAGAAAGTGCCGCATGCGTGGGACAAGTCTCCCAACCCCTTCAGGGATCAGGGCAAGATCAATGTGTTCTACAAAGCAGCTTGTGGAGAGATGAAGGCTATTTTTGATCATTCTTAGTCTATCCCTTCGATTTCGGAGGGGGGGTTGTGTGTGTAGCATATTAGCGTCTGTTTTTTTTTAGCGTTTGTTTTTGGGCTGTTCATATGGGGTAAAAGTATGCATAGCATCGTTACAGATTTGTTATTATATGTATATTCTTTATTGTGTTAGTATAGATCGTTCAATGGACCTAGTACATATTTATTCATCTAGTCTAACAAGACAGTCAGTCCTCGTCAGTAGCCGTAGGATCATCATCGTCGTCATCAACATCATCATCATCTACCTGCTCCGCAGCACTATCCGAATCATCACCGCCCTGATCATCGACGCCCGAAACGCCGCGCCACTCAATGTAATCCCCTTCCAACCACCGTCGACTTCTGGGCAACTGGTACGGATCAAACGGGAAATAAGCGTCGAGGACATCCGCGCTGTCGTTACCCGCGCGAGTCTCGCGTTCGACGATACTGAAGCGCGGGTCGGACAGAGTGGTGACGCTCCTAAAGGAAGATAACCGGATGCGTTTGTTCGTTTCGAGAAGGGAGTAGATGTATATGAAGTCGAAGCGTTGTGATATTTTCGCGAACTCGGTCACGATAGCCGGAGAGCACACTTTTAGTGGATTCAGCTTGGAGTGAATGGCTCGATACAGGACGACTCGCACGGGTTCGGGGAATGTGACGTCTTCCAGATCAGGATCTTCATCTTCCATGCCGTCGTTTTCTTCGGCCGCGGTCGTGAGATCCCTCCACCGAAAGCAGAATATGTACAGGAGTGCTTGCGTGGAGGCATAAAACGGTCCGTAGCGACGAAGATCTGGGCCCTTGCAGGTCTTATCGTAGATTTCTAACAAGTTGGAAACATTCTTGCCCAGCATTTCGTAGATATCCCGTACAGAACGAGAAGATAAATGCTTTCCTCGCGCGACAAAACTCCCTAAATATGCCGCTGCCGATTGACGCATAATGGCCGATCGTGACTTGCTATTGATAATGTCCATGCATGATGTAACAAATTTATCCACGAGATCGGGGTTAAGTTGTGAAAAGTGAAAGAGCAAAAATTGGGTATGTCGTGATCGATATGTCGGGAGAATATAGCTGACAAAATGATGAATCAACAAATCCAGTGTTTGGAGCTTGACATCGTCCGTGCCATTCTTGAATGGCGACGAATAGTATTCAAACAGTTGATCAATCATCGAATCGACCTTGCTGATATTGTTTTTAACAGTTTGTAACCGTTTAGCCTCGGCGTCTGCCTCGTCATCGCTGAGTACAAATTCATCGTCTGAATCTTCTTCATCGAGGTACTCAAGCTCAAAAGGTCGTGAGAGCTCTTCGAGAATATCCTCGCCTACTTCATCTTCAAAATCTTCCATATCGACCTGGATCTGTACGTCGATCTTGATCAACCTTTCGGTAATCAACGACAAAATATCGCCTCGTAGCTCCGGTGCGTATCCGATCACCTTGATTAGATTGCGAGTATAAAACACGTTGGCCCTCGCGGAATCTGTATCAAAAGGAAAATGCTGCGACAACAATGGCGACAATGTGCTACTCCCCGCCGGAAGCAGCTCCATGATATATCGTAACGCCATATGCACTCGGTCGTAGATCTCTTCGTGCGAAACGCTCGCATAGCCGGGAAGTTTGCCGGTTCCTTTGGGGACTATTACCGTCAGCACACCAGCCTCAAAAAATGGTGGAAGGGCAGCTTACTCTCTCCGAAATAGTTGACCAGCATCTTCAATACCGCCCGCATATATCCCGTATGCGTCGCAGCTAGATTTCCCAGAAACCGGACAAACAGCTTGACATACGACTCATCTCGACCGACCCATTCACTGCCCAAAACTGCATGAACCAGTCCCGAGCAATCCCGGTTCAAAGCAGCGACATTCGATAATAAACCCATAACATGCCTCTTCAGCGACGTAGGACTGGGAATCTCAGAACTCTCTTCATGGGGCGTCGCTTTCGGGTCCGTAGTGAAAACTTCCTTGATCTGATCATATCCCTCGCTATCTGCACCGGAGACATGTCGCTGAATAGCACGTCGAATCTCTTCGCGGACAAGAGCGGCACTCTTTTCTTGCGGGGTATCGTCCTCAACCGGTCGCGGTGATCGTTTTGAGTCTGCCGTCTCATCGAATTGCACACGGGCACGTTTAGCTGGTGGCGGGCCACCACCGTTGCCGGCATTTGACACAGGCGCTGATGTAGGCTCAGGCGAAGACTCAAGATCTATTACTACTATCTTGCGTTTTTTACCTGCGGTTGACGACGCCTTTTTGTCGTTGCGGGATGATTTGGAGGTTTTGAGGATGGAGGGCGGGGGCGATGATTTGATGGGCATGTTGGCGGTTGAGGTTCGGTTCGTAGGAAGAGGGAGTACAGCCATCCCCGTTTATTCGGACCGGTCGACTACTCTGGTAGTATGTTTCTCTTTGATATTGAAGTTGATGGTCCATTCAAGCCGCTCAATCGAAAAGAAGAGACACACGACAGACTGCAGACCCACAGGTAGGTCGACTCAGCACTGTCTGCCTGACAGCATTTAAAAAGACTAGATAGAAATCATAGATGAACAAAAAATGGAACACTCTGGGAAAGATGGCGTGCCAAAAACAGATACAGACAAGATACAGACAACAAGTGGTGTTGATGAGGTTGACGGGGCGGGTAGAGCAAAGTGACGATAGGAAGAAAAAATTTGGAGTGGGGCCTATCGCCGCTCCACTTGCAATACAATATGGAGAAAGAGAAACAAAGGCGGTGAATGGAAATTTCTGTGTCCTGTCTTTTGGCGTCAAAGGGTCTACTTGTCTGAAAGAGGTAAAATTGGTTTGTCATCTGATAAGAGATCGAGATTGAATTTCTTCAAGACCAAGTATTGGACGCCTCGATGTCCTGGAAAAGTCCTCCGGACACTTTGCCTCCAACTGTGTACGTGCTTCTTCGAGTAGAGAATATGATAAATATGTGCATTGCATTTGTTATTCGTACAGTAGCATGCCTTGAGCTCTTACGAGCGACGATGGGGGATATAACGAGATCAGGTAAAAAATGTAAATATGTGCATGAAAGTTGCCCTTACAAAGAGAGCAAAAGTGAAACCCCGCTTGTTCAGCGGAAAGTCAGCGGAAAGTAAGCAAAACAAAACTTAACCCCATGGTATGTACTTCCGAAACCGACAAAAAAAAAACCGAGAAAAGATCGTAATGTGAGACTATTCACTGTGTTTAAACAAGGAAGGACTTATCGCAAATTTTGTTGCAAAGCGGTAGATATCGTAGAGTCGTCGAGGAGATCGTGGTGCAGGACAAACAGACAGGCTCTTAGAACCAAGCATGAGTTGCCATAGGACCGACATTGTCGTCAAACACGCCCCTGTACAATTCTTCAATCTCGCAAAGATAGTCGTCGAGCGAAAACTTCCTCAAGCCCTTGTTGACGAGAATCTGTTCCTCCTCTTCTAGCAGTTTCAGCGCACCAAAGTCCTCGGCTACTTCGTTCACCTTGTCGAGCTCACGGCTGAATGGATGCTCGGCATATTCAGGCACCGGCGCAAAGGACTTTTCTTGGCTGCGGCGGATGGTAGTCGTCGTTGTGGCCATAGACGACGGTGGCGGGGACATTCTTGACACAGAACGCTTTCGCGCAAGATCCTGATGCGATTTCTTGGTGTGCGATAGCGCGCGCTTCGGCACACTAGGCGCATCGACACCCGTCGAGGACGTCGACGAGCGAGGCGTGCTGGCGATGGTTGCCGACCGCTTGGGAAAGTATCCAGAGAGATGGTTTGGCTCCATGGCGACGTCTGGCTCAGCCGATACTGGTGTTATGGGAGAAAAGGGAGTTGCATCGCTGTCGTCTGACGATCGAAGTGATGAGGCGGACGAAGATGATGACACTCCTCCAGAGGCAAGTGAAAGATCGGGGGCGTTGTAGACCAGCGGGTTGGTGGCCGATAGGAGTTCCACAGGTCCGGAAATATTGCCACGGCGGATAGTGCCGGGCGCATACTTGACGAGGCCATCACGATAGGGCATGGGAGTTGAGATTTCCGGTCGCTTGCTGCGTTTGGTGAAAGCACGGGTGATCGTGGCTGCCATGATGTGTGAGGATTGTCTGGATTTCTGTCTCGATATTATTTTGTGGTTTTCGGAAGGATTGATCCTAAAGTCCAGTCTAGGATCGAGATTTGAATAGTCGCAAGATGATCACAGATCTTATTTTGTCAACAGTTGTGTCGAACTTTGTCTTCACTTCTCGTTGCAATATCGCTGCAATCGACTGGAATTAGTTCGACTAAGGAAGGTGAGATTGCTCTGCAATCGACGGTCGATGTGATTTGTATGTGGCGCGGCTTGCTACAACAGACGACAGTCAAGGAGTGTGTCGTCACGAAGCACGCAGGAGGAATGGGATAAGATTGCTGAGAAAGGAGCGGACAACCAGGACACGCAGATAGAGAAAGGAAGGCAGAGAGGGAGGATACCACACTCTTGCAGCAGTCAGAAAGTAAAAGAATGGAGATGGCGACTAGAGAGCGAAGCGACCATGTGAAAGACTTAAAGAGGAAGCAACTTGAAAGAAAGAGGATGGAGGATGACCGGGCGCCCCCGTGACTGCAGAGTGCGGACTGTCGACTGTACTACGAGTAGACTGGCGTGGTTAGGGTGTGTGGGAACCGACAGAGTAGCACCAAGCCTACGGAGTAGAGACTAAGGTTCTGGACTTCTCGGCCCACCCGCTTCGAAACAGAGCGTTCGTTTCGCAAGCTTTTTTGAGGAGCGGTGGTTGGTGGCAAGGTCCATTCGGTATATTGTAGTTATGTCTATTGGCCAGGGGGGGGGATTTCGTGGCTTTTTCACTGGCAGCTTGACTGCGTTGGAGTGCCCGATCCACGGGTTGGTACAGAAAGGTACGTGGTACGGCCAGGGACAGTGCTGGACACACAAGATACGCCCGTGGTACCTCACTAACCGAACTAGCCCTAGCCAGTGTTCCGCTGCATGGCTGTTTCCACGCTAGGAAAACCTAGATTGGACTCTGCGCCCAATCAATCTTTGCCGTCGAGTGGGGAAGTACCTTTCGGTTCTTTCTACTGTTCGGTACCGTTACCTATGTACCAACATTAATGCGCGCAGTCAATATTTCCTCCGAGAACACAGGGTCAATGGTAGTACATTCCTGGTCCCTTACACCACGTTCAATAATTGCATGACGCTGCTCCTTGAACCATAGCCCCCCAGCGCATAATCATTAGCTGGCATGAACTGGCAGAAACCAAACGTAACCGCTGAAACGGCGCAGATCCTTGCGTGGTCGACCAGCAAGGAATCGCGTGTTCCCGCCTCCCGCCAATCAATCTGCAGAGTCCAGCCAAACGGCAGGGGTCTGGCACACTGGCGTTGGATTGTAACATGGACTCCTCCTACTAGACCCCTAGTGCGCGACTAGCAGCGCTAGCTTGTGCTATTTACTGTGATATGTGTTTCAATGTTTAGCACAGGATGCTATATTAATACGACAGGTCATAGCGCTTATTCCAGGGCTGCTGTAACTTGTCGCGACAAGAATAGTACGTAGCTACCGGATGCGCTCCGAGAACATACGATATTCTCGAGTCTCAAGACAGACAAAGGATGGTTTCAAGGAACAGATTATATCAACCTCGTTTCAGGCATCTACGCTAGTCCTGATCAAGATTTAACCTAGTCATACTCCAACCTCTTTCGGGACTAGCTCCCCGTCACTATTCGGGCCAATCTTACTTACAATGGACAGTTTGTGCGTTCAACCACTGTAACTCAACCTCGACTACAACGGAGTAACCCCAGGTGACATGAAGGACACCATACTTAGACTTGCTACGCTGATATCTGGTGGCTGGGGCATTATCGTGAGGTCGTCATCTGGAGGGGAACAGTGTCAATAGCTAGGTCACCTGCCTTGATAAGCGGACATCAAGGTCAGCAGCGATACCACCTGCTGATTTGATTAATCTGGCATGATTGACTTGCCCCGTTAGACAATGATGACATCTTATATCTTTTTTTCTGTCTTCCAAGCATACTATGTAGGAATCTCATTGGACTTATCAGTGATGGGATCTACTCCAGTGGCGGGGGCAGGGGCCATGAATCCGGTGATCTTCCGCCCCTTCAATACTATATTTGTCGATATGTACTCAAGCATCTCAATGAAGGCATGACGTTTTGGAAGAAAGAGAAAACATTTAATGTTTTAGGTAAGGAACCTTTCAATTTCTACATGACATCTCTTCGCCCGATAATCCCCGCCAAAGGCCACATTTCTTCCCCGGATTCCGCAACTCCCCCACTCAACGTACATAGTCAATCTTGATCCAGCCGTCCCGTCCGGACGAATAGCTTCTCTACGTACGAGTAAGCCAGTTCAGGCTGTATAATGCCAAAGAACTTGACCCTTTGATCAGAGAAATCTTGCCGTCGAGGCACCATTTCAACCGAAGTGTTCCCATAAATGAACACTTATCATACGGTTGGGCATGGTAAACATCGTTCTAAGACAGTGAGGTCGATCGATTTACAGTTTATAGAGTCTTGTTCGATTAGATGTAAGCTCCACATCAGCCTTTCAAAGTAAGAACGAAAGACGCTATTTAGTCATTAAACTAGGGTCTTTGATTAACCAGTCTAGAAGTATAAGCAGATAAGGGGCGGTCGATGCGGCCTGTGATGCGTAGCCATTTCTCGCAAAGTTTTATTAAGGCTACTTCCATCGTTTAGTTTAAAGTGTATAGACTGTCTGTTGTTTTTCTTCGCTGAATAACTTGGAGATAGCCTTTTACAAGGACGTAACAACGCCAAAGGTCAAATACAATTGACCAGAGGCGACGGGATAATGAGTCAGAAGACAGAAGAAAGAGGTAGGTATTAATCAATAATCGTGATTCAATAGAGCAGATAACAAAGAGGATAAGATATAGGATAACGGGAGAGAGAGAGAGAATAATCAATCAGAAGAATATCTTCCTAGCTAGATAGAGTAAAAGAATTTTCGGTAAACTTTTTCTCCTTAGGGCTATAAATGAAATTGACCAATTAGGAAGGAGGTAGCGGGGCAGAACGACGGTTGGATGGCTGTAGAGCCGTACAATTGCGTGGATATTGTACCTCTTGAGGCACCAGAAAATCTGACGCATTTCCAAAGCCACTGGAGATATTGTGTAAGGCTGAAGTCCGAAAGATTCGCACAGAGAATCTGGATGGCTAAAATTTGACACAAGAGGGGAGAAGTCAGAGGGAGAAGAGGAAATGTCACAGATGATCGATCTCCAGATATTCAACGGATTATTTGAAAGAGTTCAGTTTTAGTATTATTTCCCGATATCTCCATATTATGCCCGAGATACAGTCATAAATTCATCGCCTGAACATAGATAGCTAGTGAGGCTAGTGCAACTGACTAAGTTCATGTTACTAACGGTCCCAAAGCGCCATTAGAAAGTCTCAGATGTCATCAATTGGACAGACTCTCTGAAAGACCTCAATAATCGGACAGCAGCACCATGCCCTTGTCGCTCGCCAAGTTGTATAGCCCGTTGATAATTTTGTTCTCCATCGCCAACAACCAATGCTCCTTCATTGAGCAGCATTTGCAACATATCGATTCGACCATGTTCTGCCGCTCCCTGCAAAGCTGTCCGTCCGTTGATTGTGGCGGGGGGTTCATTGACACTTGCGCCCAAGTCAATCAATCTCCGGGCAATCCCAATATATCCCTTAATCGCCGCAATTTGTAAAGCTGTAGCACCCCCATCCCGCGCAGGAGGGCTATCAACCATAGCCCTATGCTGCAAAAGCAGGTTCATGAGATCCATGTTTCCATTCTCAACTGCATGTTGCAAAGGAGTACGGCGATAGACGCCCTCGCCTAGGTAATTCACATCGACAAACTGAACAAGTTTCTCTGCTATTGGAAGCATCTGATTCTTAGCCGCTGCCTGAAGAGGAGTAAAAACATCGCACGGATTATCTTCCTCGTAAAACCATCTTGCCACGCTGATCTCCTGCTCTTCATCAGCACCAAATTCCAGAAGTTCATTTGCAAGCTCATATTGTCCGATGAATATTGCAATCGTCAAGGCACGCCCTGTCAGCACCTCATCCCAATGTGCCCAATGAAGAAGGAATTGCAGATGTTCATGAGACTTGTTTGACACGGCTATCTCAAGGACTGAAGCAAAAGGCTCAAAGTTCAGATCATCGTTCCCATACCAACCGTCTTTCAATCTTTTCGGAGCCCCAGTAGGATCCACACCGGCGTCTCGCAATATCTCAAGGGATTTTCCACGACAGATCACAGTTCCTACGGCTGTTGGAGCGCTTCCGCAAAATTTACTAAGTAGTTCCTGGAGATATTCACTATCTGCATCCAGTGCCGCTGCAATATCACCATCTGTGACCATAGCTCCACGGTTTAAGAGAACCTCGGTAATCAGACCGTTCTTTGCCTTAATTGCCGCTTCCAATGGCGTCATTCCAGTCATGGAACTTCTAGGCTCATCCGGCCCCCTTTTCAGATCAGCATCATGCTCTAGAAGATACTGAGTCAAATTTTCATCGTGGGCCAACAATGCTGAGGCCAAAATTTGCTGTCCAGAGGCTTGCAAAATGCTCCTCAGCACCCCAATTTCCTGAAGAGAGACTGCAGTATCCAAACTCCCAATGCGCCTGATCTGGCTCCATTTCAGTACTTGGGCACCTGCAGATAAGAGCTTGCTGATCAACGACTGATATCCCAATTCGATTGCCGCTCCAAAAATAGTACCAGGAGGTTCACTGTAACCATCATTCAACCGTGCACCAGTATTGATCAAGAGATCAACAATTTCAAATTCATTGTGGTGTATGGCAGCTAGTAGCGCGGAGGATCTTTGCTCTGTGTCACACAAGGGCATATCAACCCGAGCACCATAGCTGACTAACACATGACATAAAGCCAAATTTCTTTTCATCACAGCACGCTCGATTAATGTCGCGCTACCTGTATCGTCGGCAAATTCAACACTAACACCTGCCTGCAGCAAATTTTTAGTCACCTGGATATTCCCAGCCTCCACAGCTAGCGCAAGTGGCGACACGTAAGGCAGGCCATCAAAATCAGGATTCACATCTTCACAAATCTGAAGTAGTAGCTGTATCATCTCCAAACTTTCCGAACGGCTTGCAAGTCCCAATACTGTGGTGACCGCTTTGGCTTTATCGAAGTATGTGGTGAAAAGCCCATTTACGTCAGCACCCTTCGCAAGTAATAGGCGTGTCATTGCAACATTGTCAAATTCCACAGCTTTGGCAAGAAGACTACGAACTTGCCATCCAGTTCCTTCATTCACATTGGAGCAGGCATCTATGAGCTCTCTTGCAAGGTCTTCATTGCGCTTGGAGATGAAAGCGGAGGAAAGACACGATGGTGTCACTTTCGCTCCGTGGGCCAAGAGCAAACGAACCACAGCTTTAAGCCCTTTCATAATAGCATAACTCAAAGGCAAGATCTCATTGTAGGAGAGACTCACGTCAGCGCCATGGGTCAAAAGAAGCTGTGTGAGCTCCATGCCCTTGTCATTGGAAGTTCTGCATGCAAACTGTAACGGCGTCAGCACGTCAAAATACAAGATTTCAATTGCCGTGTTGGGATTCATATTTGCTTCGAGCATCCTTTTCACAGTCTTTAGGTCGAACAATCTCAAGGCGCTTGCAAATATTTTCTCTGCTATTGCTGCAGCTGTCGGTTCATGGCTCGATATCAGGAATGGAAGATTGTTGCTATTGTTCCATCCAGACTCGTTGAACATTTCCATGACCCGCTGATCAGCGGATGCCATAATCTTTTCGAATCTTCTAAAAGGCCCATGTGGTGTAAGGTTGTTGGATAATAGATAAAGCTCCAGACTTAGCCGGTCCCTTCCCATTTGCTTGGAATCGCTGAGACCCAATGACAAAGCAAGATGTTGCCCCTCAAATTCCTCAGGCATTAGGATCTTTAAAGCGGTGGCTGTACGAGAGCTGCTATGTAGGTTTGAGGATTGTCTGAGTTTGTTCCACGGGACAATCGAGCCCAGGCGTTGCATGAACTCCTGGTTTACGGCTCGGGAGGAAGCATTAAGCTCTTGGGGTGAGGGTATCGTGAGCGAAGACAATGGCGAGGGCAGATCTGCGGGTGTTGACGTTAGGTACACTCAACTAGAAATAGCGGCTGTGCGCAGTAGTCATACCTAATCCCATTTCAGGTCGTAAGAGCCTTGCAAATCTCAGCCAAGGAAGCGAGAGGTTCCACTCAATATCCATCCCCGGTGTTGCTGGGGTACAAACGATGATTCCTTCAGGTGTATCCGGTGATGGAGCTTGACACACATCAGCCACAGTCTCGTCAAGACTGTAGGAATATCTGACTTACCACCAGAGTATACCACCTCACTCGTTGTATATGCCTCCCTGTACTTTGCTCTCTTGAGCTTCTGTGGGGGAAGCTGGACCCCATTGACGTGAACCTCGCTATCCTTGTGCTGGTGTATCTTTCTTTTCTCTATTCGCTGGCCAATGAAATTCCAGTTGATAGCGGACGATTGAAGCGATTTGCTAAGCCCCCATTTTCGAAATTGCCTCTGATATTGCCCTGAACTATGCATTTGTAAGTCGAGTAAGTCCATTTGCAGTATTCAGAATACATACGACTTTGCCAAACCGTACTTGGATGCCATATATTGCATCACTTCACGTAGTGTCTTGTTTTCATGACAGTACAGCCGTTCAATCTCGAGCTTGAAAAGCTCCCACTCGGCGTCCGCCATGACTGGTGACGGTGAGATTTGATGTGAAGGTGAAGGAATGATTAAGGCTGGGGAGCACATCTCTTTTATGCAACACACGGTAATGAGGCTGCAGCCTTCTCAGGTTTGACTAGCTATTTTAAACCGGCCTGAGTCTAACCAATTTTGCCCTTGTTACTCATATTAGTTGAGTCTAGTTTACTCAATTTGCCCTTGGTTACGTTAAATCAGGTACCTAGCTAAATTGTGATTGGCGCTTTCGCAAATATCGAGTCCAAGTCACGGATAGATTCATGTACATAGGTCCCAGAACTGCATTTTAGTTCCCTGTCCAGCCCAGAAGATTATACACTTCATTTGTCAGTTCTCAAATACCGGCTCCACAGTTACCGTAGATGCTTGGCAGAAGGAGAATAAGTACAATTATCTTCCCAGCCAAAAAGCTTACACTCTTCATTTGTCAATTCTCAAATATCGGCTCCACTACTTAAGGTCAGAAAGAAAAGGAAAATGGGCAACAAGCGTAATATCCTTTGGAATGGACAGATCATGACACACACAAGGCGAAGCTGTGAATTGTGTATCAAGATGCATACCGGGGGTGTTTTCCGCCCGACTTTCTGCGTACCTCAGTATATAATGAATGATACTCCCTCGTCTGGGCGGCTCTTCAATTTTACCTAAGTCCATGTCATCTTTTGCAGCCAATTTTTTTCGTTCTTTTCAGCGTACCATCACCCACCTTCACTCCTACAATTGAGGCCCCAATAGGCGCATTATGGCCTGGTTACCAGACCAACCTAGCTGGGAACAGGACGAACTTTATGGGAGTCCTCTAGTTGACGCCTCCGGCTTGGTTTCGCCACTTATCCCTGATATTGAACCAACTCTGGCTACTGATTATGGGGTGTATTTGAATTCCTCCACCAAGGGTGCACACCATTTGGGACATGGTCATCAATATAATACAACGCCAGCGAGTGTCCCTCCCCAGTGGGCTACAATCTCCAGCCCGAGTATACCGAATCAAACCACCCAGGCTACGGATGACCTTCACTCTGCATTCAATCGGCCTCCAATTTTGCCAGCCAGCAGTCATCCCGAGCCAAAGCCTCGGACTCGAAAGAAAGATTCAAGTCTCGTTATAGAGTACGCAACTGTTTCGGTCAGCCCCAGCCCTCCGAAAAACTCAATGTCTAACTATTGTTTAGCTCATACACCCACCCTCTTCCCGCTTCGACTTTCGAATGCAAGTGGGAAGGCTGCAACTATCCAGGTTCTTTCAAGCGGGAACATGAACTTATCCGCCACCTTCGGACAATTCATATCACTCCCCTGGCTTATCACTGTCCGGTGGAAGGATGCGGCAAGGTCTGTAATCGGGAAGACAATCTCCTACAGCACATGAGGAATCGTCATGATCGTCGCTGAAAGTATACCTCGGGCGTTCGAGTTGGAATTTTTTGGTATTATCAAGATACAGTGTTTGGTTCTGCTTTACTCTTGTGTTTTTCTTTCTTTTTTGGTTCTTGGTGGCTTCCACTATCGTGTTTATAGTTGCGGGATTCAGCGTTTCAATAGATGACCTATTGATATTGCCCTTCACGGATATCCATGTACTACCAGTAAAGCCTAGAACATTTGACCTGCCCCCTATACTATTATATCAATCAGCACAATTTGGTATTACGTCTTTGAAGTAGAATTCTTGAATATTCGAGGTCGTGGAAATTTTCGGGACTTGTAGACTTATCCAATATACAGGTTTCATGTAAGATACTACTACCTAATATGAATGGGCAGCTTTTTCTCGGTGTTATAGTTCCATTGTTACCTAGGTAATAATAATTGAAGTAGATGATCTACCTACTCTCATCTTTACTACTGCTGATGTTCAGTCAACTCGCTAGAGAAGAGCAAATGAACGCACAGTACCTAGGCCAGAATACCCTTTCTCCTCCAACTCTCTATCATTCGGGCTTCAACCACAGGAACACCGTCCTGTAGGATAAAAGCACGCCAACTCAGGCGGCAACATGCCAAAAGCTATCTTCCGCTCCCTCGAGTCCGTCGTAGAAAACCCTTCCAATCCAGCGAACATATCAACAGATGCATTCCCATACCCTACAACTTTAACATCACTACAAGCATGTTTATGGAAGCGGTGCTGCACAACCTCAGAAATATCCTTTCGAGAAGAACCCTTCACCTTTTCAGCCGAAAATCGTAAAATCATCGAATACGTGATATCTCCTTCCATGGGCATCCATGTAGCGCTCTTAGGACCAAAGTCTTCGATTCGCCAGCCGTACCATCCTATCAGACCGTTCCAGTTTTGCTTTACTCTTTCGGAGAGGTAGCTCTTGAAGTTATCGAGGTCTTGGAGATTTGTGGGATCGGTGTACTTGGTTCGTGGGATGAAGACTGATATGCGTAGCCATGTTTCGTCGAATTGTATGGATGATGGATTTGTTTTTTTTGTGTTTGCCGTCATTGCAGCGATAATAGGTAGTGTTTCCTTAGAAGTCGTAGATAGATTGATAAAATAAGTATGACTCCAAGTAGAGTGCATGATATGAAAAGATGCTATTCTGTCAGGCAGGTAGGTTCCTGTCTAGTTATGCTTATATTCTCCTTTCCGTAATTATGGATGATAAAATCCTTCTATTTTCAGGGCCTCTAGTGAATAGTCATAGCCATGAGTACAACAAAGCATGCGAGCAATGTTGAATGGCAATGTGAATTTCATGCATATTATAAATGTAGAAACTCTTTAATCCGCTCAAGCACAATCTCAGGCTTCTCAATATGCACTGAATGATTCGCATCTGGCACAACAAGTATTTCAGCACCAGGAATTTCATTTGCTATAATCCTCGAGTTTTCTGCACCCAGATCAGCTTATAGTACAGACGCAGCGAAGATATGTTAGGACGCACCTGGAGGACAAATCCAATCCTTCTCCCCAACAACCACTAACGTCTTAGCCGTTATACTCCCCAACTGGCCTGTATAATCAAAGTATTTTTCTTCTTCCGAATAGAGATCATCTACCCATCGTCAGCATTCTCACACTGTTGACTTAAGGGGACACGTACTATGCGACTCTGCCACAAACACCATCCCTCTACACGCTTTTAGGGCAGCATCAGGATCAAAGACCTCCGTATAAAGCGGCATCATGGCGAAATAAATCAGCTTAAACTCATCATCATCCTCATATGCACCGAAGACTTTGTTGCGGAGCATTTGTGAGGAGAAGTTGGGCGCTTTATGGAGTCTCGTCTCTAGGGTTCTGATAGCGCCTTCTTCATCTGCACAGAGTCAGCCTTAAATATATATATATAAGAGGAATACGGAGGGAAAGAGATACGATGATGACTAGCCGCTGTCCCCCTAAGAATCAAATGCGACACTTTTGACGCATATTTAATGGCGTACTGCTGCGCCAGAAACCCGCCAAAACTTCCGCCACAGATAATAACTTGCTGGTCAGCCTCTGTAAAGTATTGCCGAACACCCTCGATATCGTCGACGAGTTGCTCGAACGTATAGGGCTTTATGCGGGAGCTTTGTCCATGGCCGCGATAGTCAAAGGACAGCACGCGGAGAAGAGGGGAGAGTCGACTATATATTTTGTGGTCTGATTTGTGGTCTCCTTTTTGGAATTGTTAGATGATCCATCTGAGAAAAGAGGGGGGAAATGGATAACGCATGCCCATTCCTCGTCCGCCGTGGAGGGTTATCATTAACGGCGCGCATGCAGGGCCTGTGATTTCGTAGGCAAGACTCGCGCCGTTTACGGTTATGTATTCGACCATTTTGCTTTCATCAGAACTACGATCCTTGGATGTTGACTGCTTTACTTTTTCGTTGAGGGAGTCAAGTCGGTTATAAGAAGGCTGATGAACCTCGATAGAAACGAAAGGGGAAGTTATCATCGGAGGTGCTCCGACGACTTGTTTAATAGGGCCTGGTGGGTACATGTGCCGCCGTGAGGCCTTGCTTGTGTTCAAACGGCTGCCCACCTGCAAAATTTATATATGGGCGCTCCTTATCTTCTCGCTGCTTGCACTACTAGCAAATTTGTATAACTGAAAGGTTCACCCGATTTTCGTGCTCAGTTTCTTTGCGCTGTTGGTTTTCGAGACATCTACGGTATAACAGTTGGATACACTCTCATTGGACAGTTTTACCAAATATGCTTTCCGCATGTCATCAAAAATCGATAATTCTGTTGCCTGCATTTGCACCTATGCTTGATATGAAACTCCTTGTGTATTTTCCTAGTAACGATGCAGTACGGCATCATGATCTACGTGTATGAATCGTCAAGTGGCTTTTAGTCTGGTGGTATTGAGAATTCTTAAAACTGCTGCCTTCGTGCCCCTCATTCCTTCTGGTATTTATATACTACCGTACGTCTCATAAATCAAGGTCGCTAAAGCATCACACAAAACATGGCCCAAACGCACGAACACTTCATCCAGTCCCTATGCGACCTCCAAGTTCCAAAGACCCTTCAGCTGTCCCCGGACCGCTCAAGTGTCCTTTACTCGACAGAACTCTCTTGGGGTCATCGTAAAGGGAAACACTCCGTTTCCACCATCTGGCTGGCCTCCACCGGCCATGCGGACTCTTCACGACAGCTCACCCAAGGCCTCTTTCGCGACTATGCGCCCGCATGGAGTCCGGACGGAAATGCAGTGGCCTTTGTGTCAGATCGTGCTGGTGCCGGCTCCAAGTGGGCTATATATCTCTTACCATTGCAAGAGGGCTCCGAGGCGTATCCGATAACGCCAGAGACGAGCACAAGTCCAATCGAAGCATTTGCCTTCTCCCCGGATGGCAGCCGCATTGCGTTCCTCTCGGCTGACGAGGATACACAACCTGCCTCAGCTGGAGATGGTCCTCCCGATGTGCGACCTTGGGGCGAGAGTTGGCGATTCACACGCCTGAGGGTCGTCGACTTGCGCACCAAGCAAGTCCACTGCGCCAAACTGGACAGGCACGTAAAGAGCGTCTGTTGGAGCCCGGATGGGACTCGCATTGGTTTCTCAAGTTGCCTATCACCTGATATAGAAGAACCTCACATCACAGGGACGACTGTCTCAGCTATTGACGCCGACCTCAGCTCCGTGGAAGACGTGTGCCACTTTCCTAAAATGGTCATTGACCTGTCATGGGCTGCGGACGGGAGTCTATATTTTTGTGGTGGTGTGCCTCCCGACAAGACGTTTGCTGGCTATGGTGTTTATCGTGCAAATCCTGCCACTGAATCGCACCACTATGAGTGGGTGGGATTTGGGGTTGAAGATGACTCTATCGGCCTTATCCAGCGTGGACGTGGCACAATTTTCGTCAAGGTGCAACACCGGCTAGAGTCTCGTGTATGCCTACTTGACGGCACAGTACTATACAGTAGGAAGGAGGAGCTCGAAGCATTCGACTCCGCAATGGAATCTGACGGCAAGTTTGTTCTTGCGGTTGCGACTTCAAACATCAATCAGCCGGCGGAGGTCTTCACCACACTCTCGTCTGGTGATGGCGCGATGACACGATTGTCGAATCACGGACAAGAGTTCGCAGGCCATCGTTTCGGGACGTGTAGCTTTTTAACATGCACTTCCGCGGACGGCGAGGTCGAGCTGGATGCCCTCTATTTGAGTCCAGCCTCGTCATCAGACGGTGCCAACCGTCGCCCACTGGCAACCTTGGTGCTTATCCACGGCGGACCCAACACGCGCCTCACCAACGCCTTCAACACATACTACTATATGCTTAGCCCGTATCTACTGTCGCTCGGGTACGGAATTCTACTGCCAAACTACCGTGGAAGTAGTGGGCGTGGGCAGCATTTCGCGTCCTACTCCATCGGTGGGCTTGGCGTGTACGACTACTCCGACGTGATTGCGCTCACACAGTATGCGATAGACCAAGGCTATGCAGACAAAGAAAGACTCCTGGTGGGCGGTTGGAGCCAAGGCGGGTTTCTGACCAATCTCTGCTGTGTGCGCAACGACTTACATAACACTGACTGGCGATTCCGCGCGGCCATTTCCGGTGCCAGCATCTGCGACATCGATGCTATGGCCTTGACATCCGACCTCGGTTGTGCCTTCGAGCCCGAGCTCTCGCGCGACGGCGTAGCCTGGAACATGGACTTCGACGATACACGCAACCGTGCCCCAAGCGCCCTATGGGCATTCAAGGACGCCGCACGGCGGGCTTCTCTCCAGAACGCTTCTGTTGTGCCACCGATGCTGATTCTGCACGGCGAGGCGGACGCCCGATGCCCTGTGTCGCAGGCTTGGGGACTACGTCGAGCGCTACGCAGCTACAGCTTGCCTTTTGAGATGGTCACTTATCCAAAGCAGGGCCATTTTTTTGAGGATCAGAAATACTGGGTAGATATGGCGCTCCGGATTGGCCGATGGTGCCAGAAGTACATCGGTGATGCTTTGGTATAAAGCAGTTCCCATAGTGTTCGTTGTATAGTTGACTCCTCGTGAAGACTCGAGTGACAATAAGCGTCAGGAATCACGTTCGAAAAACAGATTCATCACATTAAATATTGCACCGTTTGTGCAGCCACTGAAAAATTGGTATATCGACCAGGTCACGGGGAGACCTGCTGAGATTTGATACATGTGTAAAAGACAGGCCATTCAAAAAAGCTAGCATCATCCTTCATTGCTCGAGATCACTTTCCCTAAGCTACAATATTCACGTCTCTTGAATGCATGATTTCTTCAAATCGTTCAACATCCAATAGTTGGTATGATTTACCTCTGTAATTGGCGCTCCTCTCAATACTGTGCGTTTTTAGGACCTGATACGGTTCGCCGTTCCCATATCCGGTTCTTGCGCTCACCCTCGCAGACAAAAGGTGAATCCAGAGATGTTAAAAGCGATGCACAATTCGTTCACGTCAATTCCATCTGGAACGAGTGGTGTTTAGTTCAATGCTGCTTCATGTCTTTGATTGTGAAATTGTCAAGTTCCCAGTGGACTGGCGACAACGGCTCGATTGATACAACTGAAAGTCTGAAGCAGAGCAGCACAACCGTCTTCGTGCTACCAGAGGGCGTTTTCGGAGGTGATATGTCCTCCGACTCTTCGGTCATCGTATTCAACCACTCCGCTAAGATCTGTCTCAATTTGACAAGGATATATGAGGGTGTTCTCGCAAGTCTCCTACGGACACTCGAAGGTGACAATGGTCCTGAATGAAGACGCTGCGGATCTTCCCCCAGATTCGATCCATGTGAGGGCCACCATTGCATTGCGATTGCACTATGTACTTTCGGAGAGTCTATTAGATCCCAAGCGTGGCTGTCAGTCTTTCTCTTCACACCGAAGGACATCTAGTATCTGACGGTCATCCCCTATCCGGTAAGGGAGACAGGATCAGAGGAGCATATACGTTGCCATAAGAAGTACCTGAGGGGTGGCCAAGAATAGAGCATGCGGCTTCAAGGAATGTTGAAAGCTGTGATGAATCCATGACATGATAGTGACGGCTGATGTTCTTGCGTTGAGCAAGGGGCGAGGAGCGTGCTTTTCTATATGACATACGATTCTAAGAAATTAAATAGGATTATAGGAGTACATAATTTGTTATAATGTATATCTGACTAAGGAAAAAGATATATCTAGTATAAACTACTATCTACAGAATAATCTAAAGCTATGCACACAAATTTACTTAAAGAATTTCTTAATAGTATCTCATATCAAGAGATACTCAATATCCAATGAGAGTAGGTGAGTGGAGTTATACACTGCACTCACTACTTTCGAGATAACGGTAAAGTGATCTTGTCATTAACAATAATGCTTCATAGTATGCGAACACAGTTGCTCTTGTCTGAGGCTCTTGTTCAACGTCTATTTCCACCTTAGAACATCAACATCAGCGCGGCGACCGCCGAACCGACAACCACCCAAGAACCAGTTGCGCCGTTGAATCTGCTAACAGCAGCACCCTTTTTGGTTTCGGTCTGGCTGGCTGCAGATCCGGTACCAGTCGCGCTTCCAGTTGACGAGGTGGTGCCTGCGGAGGGAGCAACTGTGGAGGGAGCAGCTGTGGACTTGACAGTCGCCAATGTTGGAGAAGACCCAGTGCTGGCAGCGGTAGTGGTTGCAGCCTGGCTTGTGGCAGTGGAAGTAGCAGCATCAGCAGCAGTAGCAGTAACAGTAGCGTCAGTAATGAAACCCAAGGCGACGTTCGACGCAGGAATGGTGAAGGAACTCAGGAAAGAGGTGCCGTCGAGTCCCGAGCCCCCTTCAGACACTACACAGGCAGCTGCGGAGCCCCCGTGGATATTGCAGCCGAGAGAATAGGTACTTTTGATCATGAGTGATTCGGATGGAAGTTTCAAGAGTACACAACTCACACTGTATCATCATAATTATAGTACATCGCAACCGTCGAAGGACCGCCAACAATGGTAGCTGTATCGAAGTTACAGTTGATGGAGCCGGCCTCGGCACAGCTTACCAGGTAAGTAGTGGTGGAGCCGCTCTAGATGTCGTTAGCAAAGTCGGGTTGATCAATTGCTGGAGGGTCAGACAAACACTTCCTGCGACGGCCACGGAAAAGTCAGTCGAGTCTCCGTCGCCATTCGCGGAGAACAAGAGAGGCGAGGTCTCAGTAGTGCTGGAAGAGGACTCGGTGGTGGACGAAGAACCGGAGGCTGTTTGAGCGACAACAGTCGTGAGACCGCTGCAGAGAGCGAGGAGGACGAATTGGCGCATATTAGCAATTAAGAATAGTAACACAAAGAACTGGGATTGTAGACAAGTAAAACGAGTGAATGTAAAACGAGTGAATGAGGTTCGATAAGCGAGTGTGAAGCACCGTGACTTTGAAAGAAGAAGAAAAAGCCCGCGCGACTCAGCAAGACTGGTTAGGAGATCAGGCGAGATTCCTTTATGAGGACAGTCATGTTGTAACTATCGTAGAACTAAGCATTAGCCTCAAACCTTCAATGGTAATAGTATTACGTAAGTGTGTTTATTTTCGAAGCTGGTCCCTGGATTGGAGCGTACCTGAATTTTCCAGGCCTCAAGATACTACCGGTGCCTATAGCGACCTTAAAGACAAAATGCGTATTTTACAAATTTTACATCTGTCCACAATTAATATTAAATGCCACAACTAAATTTCTTTATTTTTTTTTTTTTGAATACTATCTTGAATCGATATATGATAAGCTTATATCTAGCCTCTAATATCGCCTCTAATATCACCTCAACTATGACCTTGAATATCGCCTCAAATATCGCCTCGAGTGTAGCCTTGAGTGTGGCCTCAAATATGGCCTTGAATATGAGTGCGAGTACGAGTGCAAATATAGATACGGATACGCGATTAAAAAAAAAATTCACGTGAGCATTTTAGCGTGGTATATATAAAAAAAATAGTAATAAAATCGGGTAGACTAACTATATTAGGAATTATTATATATTTCCAGCTTTTACCGCCTTTTTACCTTTTTGTACTAAAATGCTTAGCATATCTATTTTTCAGAATATATATCCGTGTCTATATTCGCACTCATATTCAAGGCCACATTTGTGGCCACACTCGAGGTAATATTTAAGGCGATATCAAGACGATATTCAAGACGATATTCAAGACGATATTCAAGACGATATTCAAGGTCATAGTTGAGGTGAAATTAGAGGCGATATTAGAGGCGATATTAGAAGCGATATTAGAGACTAGATGAATGCTTATCATGTATCGATTCAAGGTAGTAACAAAAAAATTAGAGAAATTTGGTTGTGGCATTAATTAAGAAAATGTGGAAAAATGTATTTTCAGCGAATTACGTATTTTGTCTTTAAGGTCGCTATAGGCACCGGTAGATACGCGACCTCGGCAACGGCGTAGCCTATTCTGTGCCCTTCTGCGGGCCATGGAGGCTTAATTTCAGACGGAGATTTTTATTTGGGAATTTCTTGCCAGCCATGTTGGCGCTAAAGGTGTATCAATCTATCAGAGTTCGGTACTCAGCCTGTCCGCAAGTTGGCAACTACTTTGTACCAAGCGAAATAGTCGGCTAATTGAGGCGGCTCTTAGATTGGTCGTCGAGTTACTGACTCAGAATAATACATCAAGGCGGTCAAAGCGCTCGAGCTGGTTACCCCTACAGTGGACCCTAATGATACTATGTAACAAATCGAAAACTGACGGGTATCTCATTTCACGATACATACAGGCCTATGGGATAGGTTAATCCTCCTCCATCGACTCCCATCCATCCTTTTTCTCACCATCACCACCCTCCTCACCGTCCGATGAATCACTGTCATCATTTTGGTTCACGCCCAAGATCCTCTCCTTAATCTGCCCCTCTTCCCCGGCAACAATATCTGGCGTACGACCAGCAAAAGCGCGACGCACAGCAGCATTGGTAGAAGTGTCCCACACCTGCACAACGCCTTTACTACCAGCAACAGCGAGACGAAAGCTTACTTCAGGGTCTGGCGCAAACGATGTTGAAAACACTTTACCGACTTCAAGCTTGCGTGACACGACCATGTTGGGCCGGTCATTGGCTGTATCCCAGATCTTGACTTGTTTGTCGGTAGAACCGGTGACCAAGAACCCGGGAACGCGAGGGTTAATGTCGAACGACGAGACGGAGTCATCGTGCGCTTGCAATGTCCAGACAGGTTTGGATTCAGCGGGTGTAGCAGGTGCATTGCGCGCATCGTACTTGTAGACCAGACCAGTGTCGGTGGTGACGTAAAAGAAGTTAGGGTCATGAGGATCCCAACGCAAGTTCTCAACGTCAGAGGCCACCTGCCAACGAGGCGCTTTTGCGTCTGGTGCGCGCATGTCCGCCGCAACGACCGTACGATCGTAACTTCCACTGAGCAAGATCGTAGATTCTCTGGGGTTCCAGTCAAGGGCACAGATCTTATCCTTGTGATAATTGTACGATTTGGCGCATTTTTGCGTGTTGAGGTCCCATAGTTTGACAGTCAGATCGGCAGATGCAGACGCTAAAAGGTTGCGGTGCTGTCTGTTTGCTGCCAGTGCCAGAACGGAGTCAACATGGTATTCGTCATTTGACTTCTTGGACTTCTTCTTTTTCTTCTTCTTGTCATCGTCGCCGTCGCCCGCGCCGAGGATGGCGTTTGGATACATGCAGTCGACAATGTCGAGATCCCAGATCTCGATATCAGGTTCCATAGTACCGACAGCCACGAAATTTCCATTTGTGCGTCCTTCCTCATTCTTTCCAACTGGGAAATCGAGCCATTCCACACATAGTGGAATGGCCGGGAGCATAACGTCGTGGTGCACATACAAATTATCCGCGGAATCTTCATAAACATATACCTCAAGATGAGCTACCTCATCTTCCAGCTTTCCGGCTATTAACAAGTTGTCTGTTCCAAGAATTTGCAGTTCCTCGCGCTCCTCGTCGTTGTCTTCTTCGGGGAATTCGAGATATGGATCCTTCTCGCCTGGTTTGTGATACGCGAGGGACTTAACGTTGCCGAACATAGTGACTTCCTCACCATCTTCGTCGACTTCGTCACTATCGTAGTGGTCGAGGTTGTACTCTTTTAGATCGTCGTCTTCATCATCGTGATCTTCGTCTCTGTCTGTCGTTAGCATAAACCTTCTAGGAAACTTGCAGTAGTCTTACTTTGAAGACTTTTTGGCAGCCTTTTCAGTTGTATCCTCATCCATTGCATCTGCATCTGCATCCTCCTTCGCAGCCTTCAAATCTCCCTTGGCGTCTTCCAATTGCATGCGGGCAATCTCTGATATCCGGTTGATTTCGGCTTCGTCGATCTCGTATTTTATGGGAAACTGGGCGGCGACTCCACGCCTCACCCATGTCGTCGTCGTTATCATAGAATTCATATTGATTGTGAGTATGAACTTTTTGAATGTTGAGACAACCCTAATGCCACCAGAGCGGGGAGATCAAATAGGCCTGGACCCAAGCACTTTCTGTGTGAAGTTCTGGTCGAATACGTTCCGATGTATATGTTGAGGAACCGGGCAGTAGTCATTCAAGATAGAGGGATTTTGTGAGTAGCAGCAAATTTCTGCCCAGGTAATTGGAAAAGATCTAACAACCTCGAAGATAAAAAATAATATTTTTTAGGCTCTCCACCTGGCAGAATAAAAGATTGTGGTTCCTCTTGCTCACCGCCTGCGGAACAGCCAATGCCAAATTCGCGACGACGATCTTCAATATTTCGCTGATTCTCATCAATTGCAACAGAAGAACAAACGATCGTCTCAAACAGACTTCACAAAGGCGATAAAATGCATTCCCATCTTCATACTCCAGAAAACATTAGTGTGTCCTTATCATGTCGTTTTCGCCTCAACTTAGCTAATCTTTGATCTCTCCAGACTGCGAAGAAATCATGAATGCCCTAGACGAATGCCACGCTCGCGGATTCCTCTGGAAGGCCATGGGCCAATGCAACGACATCAAACGTGACGTTAACAAATGCCTCAGTGCCGAACGAGCAAAGCGCGCAAAACAGAATCGTGAGCAGGCTATGGAGAGGAGAGCCCGGGTTGAGAAGCTTTGGGCCGAGGAGAGAATGCGGGAGTCAGGCGAGACGCTGCAGAAGCAATAGGCGTAGAATTGTTGGAGGAGATCTTTCGTTTCGCTACTCTGGGCAGTCGGAGCGGCGATTAGTGCACGGCAGTGGTTGAGACGTCGACCACTAAGCATTTACATGGCGTTTTCTAATAGCAATCAGATGTTGGACTGACTTGCATTTCTTTCCTACTGTATTATATCATTGGAATGAGGATATTCTCCATTTGTACATACACTTCTCCAATCTCATGAACATCAAATCAGCATCAATTGCATGACTTTACTTTTGGAATCTCTAGAACAAAACACCGAACGCCACTCATGATTGACCTTGACCGGGAATATATCACTCATCCGCCGACACTGGACCTTCATCGGGCCCAGAGCCATCGGCAGCCTCCTCAGCACCGATCCCAGATTTTGCACTTTTGTGCTTCCTCTTACGCTTCTTCTTGACTGTCTGTTCGCCCTCGGCATCAGCCACTTTATCTTGAGTAGTTTCATCCCGGCTTTCTTCTTCCTGCTTCTTCTCCTTCTTCTTTCCCTGCTCGTCCGGCTTGGGCTTCTCTCGTCTCTTCGGTTTTTTCATACTAAGCGGATTCGGCGCTTTCGCCTTTTTGGCATGTCGATCTTTAGATGTTGCGGACGGTCCATCCTCTTCATCATCTCTCTTGCGTTTCAGCCCACTCACCACATCCAACGCCGCCTCCATGCCAATCTTGAACTTGCTCTTCTCAACTCCCAAGCGCACTTTCTCGGACGGCGTACTAAAGGGTTCTAAGACCATGACTGATCGCTTAACGTATATGATCGGTACGCCGGGCACTGCGCGCGCGGCAGATCGAAGAGCAAGCGCCCTTTCGCTGCGTTCCGCCATCAATGCTTCCGCCTGCCTTCGTGTCTTGGGGTTGTCTGATTTCACGTCGTCGTGGGGTAACGCGACAGGTTCAGCGGTCGCGAGAATATAATGCTCTTTATTGCGCATGGTATCTGTGTTGGGGCAGAGAAGGGATAAAAGACATTCGACTTCGTCAATCGGAGTGTTCTCATCGTTATGCGAGCAGTGTCGGAGTGGTAGCTCGGTTGGCGGAGGGAGGTGCCAGGGTCTGTATGGTTTATTCGTTTTGGGATTGATGGGTTGGGCGGCCATAATCGCCGCGAGCGAGCATTTTGATAGTACTACCCTTGTCAGTCAAAATAAATGCGATCTGGCGTCGCACACTTACGTGGTTTGGCTTTGCCTTGAAGCGTTCGCTCCAAAGCGGGTATAAGTTCCATTTTGAATTGATGTACTGCGCGGAGAAAATTCGAGTCGACTGTTGCAAGCGGTGTATATTAGCATGAATTTCATGACCGACGATTGAGAATTGGCCATACCCAGAACCTGATAAGGCTCATGAAAACCGAATGTAAGCTCATACTGATGCATGATCTTACGGTACTTCTTTGAGCGTTTTGCCCTCATCTTGAGTGTCGTGCGAGGTGTCTAGTCCTGTTACTGAAGAATGTTCGGTTGTACAATTGAAGCTTTTCGGAGTTGAAACTTTTTCTGCCGCTGGCTCACTACGTGGTCCGTGCGTGGTCTCCACGCTGATAAGATATGGATAGTGGCCTGAGGCAGAAACTTCACTATTGGTTGTTCCTTCCACTTCAAACTCACGTTAAACTTCTCTTGACCACTATCTATCTATTGTCTGAAAAGAACTATAGCATCAAAGAACACATCAATGATTCAAACATCCCTCCGTCTCTTCCTTCTTCATGATCTGAGCTCCGTCTTCGTCCTCGTGCAACTCAGCAAAACCCATCCGTCGAATTGCATGGCCATATAGCATGAGCATGATGATTGGGACGAACAGCACCAAGCACAAAACGGCCATAGTACCAAAGACCCAACCAATGCTGACCTGTGCGACCCAAGCATCGATGAAGAATGGAATCCCCAAGCCTAAGCCTAGTCGATATAACCCCAAGATACAGTTCAACTCCGTTGGATACTCCATGAAACATTCAACTAAATAATTAATTGCGATGGGAGTGATGGCGACAGACGAGGCTGTGACAAGGAACGTGCCGACAGCCAGGACCATGTAAGGCAGGTGATACTGCAAGGTGGCACCCACTATACCTAATCCAATCGGCTGAATGAGAAACGCAGGAACCCATAGTGCGTGAAGCCGGTATTCAGGCTTCCAAGTTCCCGAGTTTCTGGCGACGAAGTATAATGGGATGCGGTCGTTGAAGAAATGACCCCAGAGCAGTGATACAGCGGCACCGATCCACATCGTAAAAGTGACTTCGAGCATTCAGCACTTAATCCACGATTACTGAAGCAAACAATACTTACATGCTGCATTCTGCTGAGCCGAGAACCCATATCCCCCAACCTCAATGGGATCCTGCAAGAATACACTCAAGAGAGTGTTGAAACTCACAAACCATCCGGACAACCCTAGCATAAAAACCCCTACTAGGATGGTCACAGGGGTGATCCCAATCAAAATTTGCGCCCAAGCGGAACGAAGCTGGATCTGATGAGCCGAGAGATAGTAGATATATACTGAGATGTCGTCACTCACTGCTGCTTTCAACCCCCCAATACGTGCAACTTGCGTGCCGGGAAAGTACGTGGCCACTCGATTTCCTACAAAACTTGAAGGTGGAAGGGGATACACTTTCCGGTCCTCTCGAGTGAACCCAGTCTCTTCTAGGAAGAGAAATGCTTTCGGAAAATGTGGTCAGCCTTTTGCTGCTTCCCAAGCAACCGTTGCAATACCTACCGAGAAGAATGACTACACCTTGCAAAGCTACCGTCCACCAAAACTCGTAAGGCCACGGGGCATGGTCGGCAATGAATCCGCCCAAGGTTGGCCCTATAACTGTACCAAATGTCGACCATACCATGAAGAAATTAAAAACAGTGCCCCGCTCGTGGAGAAAGAAGATTTCAATCAGCATCTGAGGTCCCAAGATAGTTGGTGTCCCACTAAACAACCCTACAAACAGACGAGAGAGTGTGAATGAAACGTATTGATCTGGCTTCGTCATGAGAGCGGACCATATAGTGCCACCAGTAGCTGCAACCATGCTCCATAACAGCACTGAGCAGCAACCGAATATATGTGTCAACGGCATGAGGAACAAAGATCCTGCCACAAGTCCAGCTATGGCTGTGGCAACCTACGAGATGTCAATCACATATTCAAACATTTTTTGGACGAATTTACAGTGTCGGCCATGTCATTCAGGTCTTTATGATAAAGATCAGCTTGTGAGCTAATGCCCTGTTGATTCCCAATAGCCGCGCAATGGGAAGTAAATGCAGCTAAACTGAGGATGCCCAGAGTCGTGTACTTTTTGCGCTGGCTCCAATTCTAAGCAGCAACTGGTCAGACAATTTTCAGCAGCGCAGGACCAAATAGCAACCAACTAACCAGCGGATCCGCCTTATCATCACTCGGTTGAGGGAGAAGGATGATATTCTCGCGCATTTTTGACTGTCTCTCCATGGCCTGCCTGCCTTCTGCGTCTACTTCCTTCGCCATGTGAAATCCAAAATCGGAATTTGTCGTTGGTTATACCGAGTATACAGCAGGAAAACGAATCCTTACGACTGATCTAAGCGTGAGGGACTCAAACAGCAAATAAAAAGTCAAACAATAAACAAAGTAGGCAGACCTTCCCAGGCGATATCTTCGAGCGCAAGAGAGGTCTTAATTTAGGACTTGTCGAAAGATAGAGGGGATGTGCTACCAACACAGTGGCACAAGAACGCATGAATGCGCATCAATCTTTATATTCGAGCACCGGTATTTTTTCTCCATATTTACTAGATTCGAATTCGGACTATCATCGTACAACTGCGCCAGCCAGCCATCGATTTTCTTAGACCTATCTGTGATGTGAGATTCTCGGACTTTCATTTTGTCGTTCTTATCTTTGCTTTTTCTGTCTCCCTTCCGGCTGCCTACCGATCGATATGTACGTGCATAGCGAAGATTCAAAGGTAAAGAGCCAAGGACAAACAATTAAGGTAGGGATACACAGATGTACGTATGATCTGCAACCTTGCATGGCCACCACGACCAATTATTTGATCCCTTACACGCTCTGGAATTTGACATGGCTGCTTGCAATACAATAATTCGCTGTGCTATCAAATCATAGTTTGTTGAAAGATATTACAAGTCCTTGAAAACTACATAATCGTTTAATATGCTGGATCGCATCTAACTTGCATCTTGATTCGAGTCTCAGCTGAAGACCTTGCAGACTCAACAATTGATCACATCACACTGAAATCTTCTCCGTATTGTGTGAAGAGAGCCAATCACTTCTGAGGCACAATAAGTGTACCGATATCCGGCCCATAAGTTCCATCTGTCGTTGTGATAACAATCTCATTACCCGAGCCCGCCTTGAGATTACAGTTGATCACACTGGTTCCAGGAGACGACGACGGCAAAAACTCAATCAGCTGGGTTACACCATTGACCGTCACATTAGCATATCGAGCTGTGCTATCTCCGTTTCGATACACAATCTGCACAGTCGATAATGCCGCTGAAGTTGTCGTGATACCAGTGAAAGTCGCGGTTCCGTGAGATGGGCCCCCAATATATCCAGCGGCCTCATTATCGTAGCATCCGGAACACGACACGATAACGGCGCCATTGGTAAGCGTGGCGTTCACACCATAATAACTATTAGCGGATGGAGCAGTTGACCAGCTATCCGATGAGACACTCGGTACCCAACTTGTATAATCTGCCATGGTGACAGTGGTGCCACTGAATGTAAGCGGAAGCCATACATAGGTGCTCGCAACAAGATCAGTGGAAACCCAGCGGTCTCCCATGTACATGACTGTGTTGTTGCCAGGGAACGACAGAATATAGTTTGTCTGGGACTCGTATGTATCTGATCCCACCGTAGCGAATGTCTGCCAACTTGACCAGGGACCCGACAAGCTGGTGGCATAGCTATATTCATTGTCGTTTGCAGCCCAGCCGCTCAGATGTGAGGCGAACATGAAGTAATACCCGTTCAGCTTCACCATTGCAGGCGCCTCCATGTCTGAGAATAGGTGAACTGCTGCAGAGACATTGAGATAGTCATCCGTCAACGAGTCGATTCGCAATCCATTTGCTCTCTACTCAATTAGACACTGCTTAAACAAAAATTCGTCCGAGAAATGGCAACTTACATCCTCACTTAGCAAATAAGCCGACCCATCATCATCCTGAAACAGGCCAATATCTCTCGACTGATACCCTAACGGCTGCCAACTTCCCAAATACTCATAGGTTCCACACACACTATCGCCCGTAGCAACGCCGACTTTCGCCTCCCCATAGCTCGAGTTATCAATATGCATATAGAGAACATATTTCTTTGTGCTAGCATTGTATATAACCTTCGGTCTTTCGACGATCCGTTCAGGACCCAAGTCGCCGCTTGTCGTAACGGTCAACAGTGGGCCGACGTAGTTCCATTGCACGAGGTTGGTGGAAGAGTAGCAATTGACGTGTTGGAAATAGGTGCCATTGGTCTTGTCTTCGCCGATTAGGTAGTACGTCCCGTCTACTTCGATTACGCCGGCGCCGTGGGCTTGGATGTGTGCATGCGTGTTGGGCTGGACAGTTAGTTTACATGTAGTAGGAAATGAGCATATGTGAATTCTTACGGAAGTCCAGGTTGCACCTGGGACTATCTGAAGAGATGCGTTACTGAGGGCTGCAGAGGCGAGTGTCCAAGCCGCGTATTTGAGAAGTCGCGATACACCCATGGTGCCAGTTATTGCCAAGGTGCTTCGTATATTTAGGTCAAGTGCTTGAGTGATATGTCTAAACAACCCATTACAACATATGTCTCATTGAGCAGAGCAGCAACGCGCCTATATAACAACTTATCTCGGTACATACCGTTTGTGAAGAATACAACAACAAAATATAGCCGAAATTGCGGGGAATACAGGCACTCTTTCCTCTTCGAGAAAATATCTCCATGGTGACATTATCGAACCTGAAATCGGGGCAATGCAGATCCTGGTTTATACCTATATAGTATGCTGTTCTTTAGATTTAGATGGGCCAAGTTAATATCCCACCAGTCGCTGCGAGTCCAAGAATACAGCCCGGTGTATGTATAGCCCGGAGATAGGCCGGCACTTGCACTAATCCGCAGTAGAGTCCGGACGATCTTGAAAATAACATGAAATGCAATGCCGGAGCAGCAGAGCGAAGGTATCACTCTTACCCCGCCAGCTGTTATAAATGCTGGAAATCCGGGGTACAGCTCGGAGCCCACGTCGGCATTTGAGCGATCTGCGTGGCAACAGTGTAGATTTCCTCAATACGAGAATTTGCTCCAAGTACTACTGTCAATCTGCTGTATTCCTACATAGAGTGGTATCGACTTCACATGAATGGCTGAGAACTGCTTAGGTAGCGTCGTCAGATCGCGCTCCACATCACCGTGCAGAGTACGGAGTATCTAGCCTATTAGGCTAATATATTATGCGGGTCAAAGGGGAAATACTCATGCGCCTTTGAATGGATCTGGTGATCACCATCCGGTGACGTTGTATTGAAACCTGAGATTGATAAATAAAGCACCAGGATTAGTGACCCACCATTGGTTGAGAGCTTTGAGGTCACGTGTCGCTGAGCCCCACTAGCTATTGTTCTCCAAATCTAAAATTTCTTTTTGGCCGCACCCTCAACACAAACAATGTTAACACAAGAATACTATGCTTACAAGTACCGACATCCTTAATGATGGGATGTTACACTTAAATAAGGTACATATCCCAATACTTATCCCACAGCTCCTCAACCGAAACCCTCGCTCTTCCCGACTCTGCTTCAAAAGAGAGAGAAAAAAAAAAAACGCAAATGCAAACGCAGCACACAAAAATCCTCCATTCCACATGATGAGAACTATTTTGAACCTTCAATCTATTAGGAAGAGCCGGAAAAGGTATGCCAGACGAAATTCTAGATCCTCAAAGAAGGACTGGATTTTGTCTGTCGTCGGTGCTTAGAATTGGTTCTGCTGAGGAGCGATTATTGTGTTGCTGCTGCTGCCTTGCGATGAGGAGATTTTCGGTTGATGGAATCAATATCCTACATCTTCTCGCTCTTTTTCTCTGTCATGTTTTCTGGTATGGTCAGTACTAATTACAAGAAGTATAGGTCGAGTCGAATATACGGTCTTATACTCAGACGAATGCATGCCACCGGGGCACTGAATAGGATAATCATAGTATATGGCATAATTTACATTCAATCCAGGATATCTATCTATATGAACAAAACTTTTCTGTGCCTTGTAAAAAACTCTGATGACGCCAAAAATGCTATCCTCCTGCGATGTAATCAAGCAATACTCACATAACCTCTCTTGACCCCAGTAGAAGTTGTCGAAACCTGCTTGTCTTCCCATGTATCGACGTCAATGTAACTCTTGCTTCCTTGTTCGCGAATCTGGCCGCCAATGAAATGCAAAGCAGCAAGATTGAAGCCCATTTCGTCCTTTTGTTTGGCCAAAACCTCGCGAAGTGTGGACCGGATCCGATCAAGCATCGGTCGCATGAACCTGCTCGAGACGATCTGGCGATGGTGTGTCTTGAGCATGAAGAAGAGTATACGGCATGTCAACGGGATTTCCCACTGGCGACTGGCCCAAATCTCGAGGAAAGTGAAAAGGGCTTCGAGCTTGGAGAATGGAAGCACTAATAAGGCATCTTGAAGTGACGCAGCGGGAATCTTTTGCACAATGTTCAGTAGATGGCGTTCTGCTGTTAGATTGCCCAAGGCCAGATACACGGGATTCCGTTGCGGTGGTGCTGCATTCGGGTTTCTTGCTTTGGTTTCCCGCCATTGCCGCATGACTTCCAAATCTTCCATGCCCATGTCGAGCGCTTCGATAATTCTCTCACCGGCCATGAGGGTAACGACAGTCTGCTTGTTGGCATCAACAGCTTCGGCTTTCTCCTCGCCGTTCTCTTCATCTTCAAGAGATGTAGTGAGAGTATTTTCGTATAGCTCTTCTAACTCCTTCTCGCGTTCTTCTTCCAGAAAGATTTGCTCATCCGTTTGGTCCCATACGCGAATGCTCTTGTCGTGGCTAGCACTAACAAGGAAGTCGCCTGAATGACTCATGGCAAGTGCCCAAATTTCTCCGTGGTGACCTTCGAGCTTCTGAATTTGCTCAAATTTGTCTCCATCCCAGTATTTGATCACACGATCTTTACTGGCACTGAAGAAGTTGTGTCCGTTTCCATCATTGTTATTCGGCATGAATGCCACTGCCATAATGCTGTCCTGATGCGCGAAAAATGCTTTGTGGCAATCACCGAAGTCCAGACCCCAGAGGCGGACATTCTTATCGGCGGAACATGTGACAATCATTTTGCTGTCGTATGAAATGTCCATATTGAGGACGGGCAACTTATGACCATACAAATTCAAAAAGAGCTTCAGCGTGTCGACGAAAAACACCTTAACAGTGTTGTCGAGCAGGGCAACTGCGAGAAGCTTTTCGTCTGGAGAAAATCGTACACTGAGAACATCATCGGAGACTTTCAAAGTTCGGCTATGCACGAGCTTCAGCTTCGGTGTTGTCCTCTTCGTACCGGGTATATCTTCCTGCACCACTTTAAAGTCCCAGAATTTAACGGTTTTGTCTGCGCTGCCTGTCACCATGGATTTTCCATCGGGATGAACTTGTAGTGTCCACACTGGGCCTTCGTGAGCCTTGATCGTATCAAGGAGTGTCGAAGAGGCAATGTCAAAGACCTCTAGTTCGCCGTTTTTGTTACCGGCCACGACGATTTTGTCTCCGGGCAGAAAAGAGGAGCATAGCGAATAACCACAATCGAGAGTTCGAAGACAGCTCTGTGTTCGTACATTCCAGATCTTCAAAGTACCATTAGATGCGGATGCTAGCATCCGGTCATCCGAGCTCAAAGCCAAAGACCTTATGTCAGTCCGATGCCCGGGCAAGTCAACTGCAAAATTGCGACTGTACTCGACCTCCTCAGTATCCTTGGTTCTCTTCTTTCCAGCTGCTACAACACGGTAGGTCTCGATTTCGTTGTTCGTAGTTGCCGTCAAGATTTGCAGATCGCCAGAAGCCTTCGTCTTTATCCAAGCAAAAGACTTAAGCTTTCCTGTAGTGCGCACAATGACATGCGGCACAAACACTTCGGAAATGGGCGGCGGCGTGTTGTCATCGGCTTCATCCTTGTTCTCAACGTTGTCTCCATCTGTAGCTTCCTTTTCCTTCTTTCTTCTTCTTTTTCTTGCAATGCTCTTCTGTACCTCGGTTGCCGAACGAATGCGCCATATTTCAACAGCCTTTTCCGCTCCGTGCATGGCAATATAATCTGCGCGAGGGTGGAAAGTGATCCCAGTTGTGCGATCTTTGTTTTGTCGATAAAAGCTTCCTCGTTCAATAAGGATTTTTTTATTCTCGTAACCTTCTCTTTCTTTGGAAATTTCCTGCATAGCCTGTTCGTCGATCGACCACACCTTCAACTCTCCGTCATTACCACCAGTGATGCAACCGGTCTGGTCAGGGGCCAGACCCAAACTCCAGCACTCGCCATTGCTCTGAGCGACGTGAGTTTCGATGCAGTGTCTTGTGGAAAGGTCCCAAATCTTGATAAGCGAGTCTTTGCCTGTGGAAAGTAAGAAACCGCCAGTCTCGCTCGGGTCCGTTAAGCCAGCGTTGTTTTCGTCTGTCGGTGATAGAAAGTTCAATGACGTGATTTGATCCGTATGACCCCTAAGTTTATATAATCCAACCTCCGAAATCAAGTCCCATACAATGATATCTGTGTCTCTCGAGCCACTGGCAAGCCGAACGCCAGACTGGTCAAAGGCGAGCTGTGTGATTGCGTTTCGGTGACCGTTGAAGGATATGATCACTGTATTCATTCTCGAGTCCCACAGTCGAATGCTTCCGTCGTCATATCTAGTAGCACAAAATATTAGCTGACGCCCAGAAGACAGAATCTGTTAGGAAACGCATACCCAACTGCAAAGATATCTTCGTCTGATCTGCTCTGTGTAATCGCGGTCACTTGGGCATTGCAATCTGCGTCTCGCCAACGACCCAGCAATTCTCCCTTTTTGACATCCCAGCAGAGTACCTCCTCATTTGCGCCGACTATAGCCCGTCCTGCGCCTGTGCGTCGTTCAGTACCGGGGACATCTTCGTCTTTGGTCCAGACGGCATTCGAGGAAGACGAGGTGACTAGGCCAAACGTTTTTGAATGCTCGAATTTTCTATAGAGTTTTAGTACCACAATTCAAATATTCACATGAAAGCTGCGATAAACTCACAAATATGATTTGACCATTTTGACAGCGTGCTGAGAAAAACAACTTTTTCTGGCAGCTCCAAGACTTCCTCCGCACTTTTTTTCTTTTCTGCTATCGATAAAATCAAGGGCAAGTACGGCCGACCACAGCGGCCATATAAGCAAAGGCGGTGTGCGGGGGACCTGCGGGTCGCATTGGAAGCTGACCATGACGAACGCCCACTTAGTATACACTTCGCAACAACACAACACAACACTGAGCACTTCCCAATTCTTGTTTACTTGCGGACGGATTATAGTGTCATGCACAAGTCGCCATAATGCTTCTCCTCGATTACCAAAATGTGCTCATTCAATCGCTTCTCACAGAGCGCTTCTCAGGGTATGCAGCCCCGCAGAAACCATCCACGCACTGCTCAGCAGGCACCAGCTAATCTCCAACCCATATAGTGCTGCCCCCGCCTCAATAGATCAGGTCGTCTCTGACTTTGACGGCGTCACATTCCACGTCTCTACCCCTGAATCAAAGACCAAAATTCTCATTTCAATTGCCCTCAAGTGCTTCCGCGAATTGGTCCAGTACGGTGCCCAGGATGTCCTCGAGCGCGAGTACGGTCCCTACATCGTCAACCCGGAGCCTGGATACGACTTTTCCGTCCAAATCGACTTGGAAAACCTACCTGCGGATGCGGAGGGAAAAGAGGAATTAATTGGACGATTATCGTTACTTAAGCGCAATGTCATGGCTGCCCCGTTCGAGCGTGCGTTTGATGAGTTTGCGAAGTTGTCGGAGGAAGCGTCGAAATATACCTCAGAGTCTGCTCCGCAGGGTCTCGAGGAAGGTGGTGAAGTGATGGCGATTCACTATCGAGAAGAAGAGGCTATTTATATCAAGTCTAGTCATGACCGGGTTACGGTCATTTTCAGCACAATCTTTCGTGAAGAGACGGATCGTATATTTGGCAAGGTTTTCTTGCAGGTAAGCTGCCTCCGATGACATGCAAGGTATAATTCAAATATGTTAACATTGTCTAGGAATTCGTCGACGCTCGAAGACGAGTGCAATCGCTCCAGAATGCCCCTCAAGTGCTCTTCCGAAACGACCCTCCCCTCGAGCTGCAAGGTATACCAGGATTGAAGAATTCTGGCGATGGAAAATACAGCTATATCACATTTGGTTAGTTTATCTTGTTAATCATCGAGGACGATGTGGCTACTAATTCACGATTCAGTCCTCTTCCCTCGACACCTGACACCTCAACGCCGCTATGATAGCATTTCTCACATCCAGACCTTCCGTGACTACTTTCATTACCACATCAAGGCTTCTAAGGTAATCCCTTTTGTCGTGCCCTCACGGTTCCTTTGGTTGACTTCTACAGGCCTACATCCACACTCGTATGCGAAAGCGTACCGCTGATTTCCTCCAAGGTACGTCTCTATACATTCAACGTCGGTCGATTGTCACTAACAAACCCAGTACTCAATCGCGCGAGACCCGAGAACGAAGAACGCGAACGAAAGACGGCGAGTGGAAGGACATTCCGTGTTCAGGGTTAAACTTCGTGTATTAGTGCGGTTGACGTTGGGCCAGTTCGACGTTAGGTTGAAGATTCGGGTGTTGGCGCTTTGTAATTCGAGCATATCTGCCATGTTAGGAACTAGATTATTGTTGAAATAACAAAAGCCTTATTTCGAGAAGCGTGTCCACCAAACTTGGAAGTATATGGTGGATTAATGCAGCTGCGCCAGCGTATCTCATTCATAAGCACATAATCTGATTGGGTATTAGGTATGTATACCTAGATACTATTAGCATGTTAAATTTCCTTTTCTTTTTTTGACATTGTATCTCGATAACAAACGATATCAGTTGTACCAAAATTAAATATAAGCATAGCGAATCAAGTGTCCGCCTCACATGCTTTCAGGCCAGACTCGTGCCATGATATTGAGATAAGGTAGGTCTACGTGTCCATCGATATCTCATATTAATATGATCAATTATTGAATCGATGCAAGTAACATCACAAACAACGACTTGTCTCTTCCGCGTAAGATATCTCATTTAGCGCTCTTTTCGTATATAGTCGGCGCTTAGATGCTTAGGGCTGCCAATATTCTCCCCATTTCGTTAGGTAGGGTAGCATCCATTCCCTCAAGATCGTTCGGTGTACGGATCAAAATACGAAACGGAAATTTTTGTTTCTTTTTCTTCTTCGCGTGCTACTCGTGACACTATGCATGTATGTCGTATGACTAGCATCAATCCTTGGTGTTGAAAAACCCCCGGTCGATGCGGAGAAACTGTGACTGCGCCGCATTTTGGTGGAGCAAGGCTACAGTCTTGCTGACCAGTCCAGACTCCGCATATCTAGATTTTGTTGGCTTGCTTCGTCTAAGTAAGTATCATTATAGGACAATATGGGTTGTTGGAGGGCGACAATTTCGAATCACACTGACACCTACTTACATGTTGTGATATGTTCCAACCGAGACAGGAGTGTCACACCCACATATGCATGGTACTAAAGGACAACAGTATTCACTTCCCCTAACAACTAGTATGGAGCTCAGATCTCCAATATGCCGATGACATAAATTAAACGACCTCTCAGACTGGGACTCATTTCCCCTATTATGCAGTTGCGCCTATCTTCAGTCATATCAGTTGCAGACTGACTCAAGCCGTTGCCCAACGTCGCACATCCCATTGGACACAAGTACAACGGATGCAAGTCGGAGCTGTGCTGCAGAGATAAACAAAAAAAATTGTTGTGCAAATGAGAAGATTCCAATTACACGCGAATTGTTTCTTTGTGCCATAAGTACATGCATAGTATTCTCATTGGGTCCCGGCGGGATCTCGCCATTGTGCACATGCCGTGCAAGGGAGGACATCATCTGGAGTCAAGAAAGACAGCTGATGACTCAGTAAGAAATTTTTCTTATAGTATAAACAACGTATAAGGATCAATGTTCCCCCCAGGCTCCATCAAATGAAGAAGCATAATACCTTGTTGTTCTGAAAACTTTTGTCTTCAAGCTTCGATTCCGATCACATATGATTCAAAAATGATATTTGTGTGACAGTAATTAAAACAATATTGCAGTCTACTGCAAGATCTGGGAGTGTGTATTTTGAAGAAGGCCTCTTGTATTTTTCAGTGGAAGACAAATAGACAAAGCCATATACTACAACTCGCCGTTGAGTCGTTATGGCCGACCACTTTGATAGACTTCCTGTTGAGGTCATCTTTGTGATCCTGTCATATATCCCTATACCGGCACTGCTTGCCTTTGGTGCAACTTCCAAGTCCAATAATAAACTTCATACATATTGTATGGAAAAACTTCACCTCGCCATCTTTCACAAAAGAGTTCATGCGACTGTCGCACACCTTGGTACTGGCATAAAACAAAACCCGAAAACTGCGATGGGGCAAAGGATAGTTGAAGGCCGTCGAGTACGGATCGTTTTACCTCCAAGTACACGATACGCAAGTCCTGAGGAGTGCAAAGTGCCCCTGAGATTCAGCAGTCCATATTCAGCAGCGACCAAATACCCAGTATCAAAACGTAAATCGAGAGGGAGTTGTCGCATGGTATCCTCAGATGATGGAGGATTTGTTCACTCGATCTCGACAGAGCGAACGGTTCGCGCACAAAACAAAACGTTCGCCGAGATAGTTCGTCGCTATGGTCATTCGCTTGACGAACTGGAGTTTCTGGCATACAACATAAACGAAGAAGGAACGATGGCAATTGGGACGAGTTGTGGTTCAAGATTGCGACATTTAGCTCTTCGCTTCGAACATCCCTTCGTGAAAGATACCTCTCTGCCCTATAAGTATTGGACAGCACCCGCTCAAGGTAGCACCGCTTGGAATTCCTTGATTGGGATTGGCCCTGTCAAAAGAGGACTTAATATAATTAACTTGGAGAGTCTTGTCCTGGAAAGAGCAGGTATTACGCCATGGCAGCTGCGTATGTTGGTCGAGAGAAACCCAAGACTGAAGGTGATGAAGCTTAGGACTTGTGCCGCGGTACAGCCAGAATTTGTAAATTGGCTTGGGGGGATTTCCGATTCAGATAGTGAAGACAAGGGAGATGACGTTGAAAGGAAAGTCCCTGGGTCGTCGCTCACGGTGCTGTGGATGGAGAATTGTGATGGTATTCGCACAGTCAAGTCAATTGGCGGTATTTACTGCCACGATATTGACACAGGCCTAGAATGGGTTCGTAATCTGAAGTCACTTGAGGTGCGTTTGACCCTGTACAATAAGTAAGTCGTTTACTGAAACTGACCATGCGCGGCTAGTCACTTTCTGTTCGCGAGTGCCGCAATGTTGATGCCAAAGTCATCGATGAAGCAAATAAGCTACTCTGGCAGATCCCAGAGCTGTACTTGCCTCGCTCAATCGGCCCAGACTACGCAATTCCACTTCCAATTGAAGTTGACCCACTTTATATCTGATTGAGACGAATAGGTCTACCATTGTTGTAATTTGGTGTTGGTCGAATCACCGTACGACGGCGTCTGGGGCATGAACAGGAATGCTGGTTTGATCAGTTGCTCAGACTGTATAATAGATATAGGAGTTGATTATCATGTCACAATGTGGAACCCTGAATGGAGAATTGAAAACGCTCAATGGGCTTTCGAACGACAATGGACAAGGTCGAGTCGAGATGAATTCAGCGAAGGAGTAATGGGCATCACGTGAGAATGGCTGTTTGCTCTTTGTCTTTCTATTTACGCCAGACTTCCAAACAAGGAAGGAGCCACCTTCCTTGAGGGGCTGGGCCACTCAGGGTCGCCATTGCTTGCTCGGCTGCCCTGATTTTCCGATCACGGCGAGGAAGCACAATACGCGACCTTACTACAAGCACCGTCCTATTCACCCATTCAACTTTCTTTTCAGCCTCATCATTGAAGCAGGCATCTTGCTTGGATCATGGACTATAAAAAGCTCGACTCCAGTCAAAGCCCCTCGACAAGACGAAAGCCCGTCATCGATCATCAATCTCCGTACTCTCTATGAATTGCTTCGCCCCTTTGTCATACCCCATACACTAATACACTCACACATGAAGAGCGTCTAGCTACAGCTTCATCAGAACTGAACCTCCGTCTGGAACACTATGGATTCAGCGACTACCACACCTTCGTCGAGCCCCTCACATTACTCCTTTGGGCAACATTTCAGTAACATGACCCAGAATACCATCTACTCCATAGAGAGCCAAGAAACCGAAGAAAATGCATGCTCTCTGGATATTGATCAACTCGCCGTGCTCAAACCGCCTCATCGTCTCTTCACTACGCTGCAGGATGGCCGCACTCTCTATACTGTTAACTCGAGGGAGTGGTGCTACGAATTTTCCCACTCGGCTGATCTTTACAAAAGTGGACTTTCTGGTGACGCGAAGAAATCAGATTACCAATGGGAGAGTGTGTATGGTGCAACCGGCGTTATCTACGGCATTGCCAAAATTTTTATTGCCATGTGTCGAAGTTTCCGCTTAGATGTCAGTGCTTTCATCACCAATTTGCATATCCAAGCTAATTATCTGCAGCTTCACACCCCTTCTGGCAGTATCTTGGCGTACGTTGAGAAAGCGGAACAAGAGCTAGAAAATGGGTCTGTGATAGATTTCATCATTGCCATTGAGGACCTCTATTCCTGTTTGTATGCTAGATTAGTCGTAGAGATCGGCCTCGTTCACTTCTGCTCTTCTTTCGTCGGCAATGGACAGAGGCGACGATCCAAGACTCAGCCACAATTGCCCGACTCAGAACACATTTACTCAATATTGACTATGTGCAAGAGCGCGTTGGAAGCCGAAAGTGTTTGTTCAGCATTTGACGACCGGATGATCAGCTATCACCAAAAGTATTACGTTGCGGAAATGACCAGAAAATATCATATGCATGGGACTTTACCGCTCGACCATACCGGCTTTCGTGCGCATGTCTATGAGACAATCCAGGACCCCCGATCTCACTCCTTTCGACACTGGTGTCAGATCTATCCTGTTCTAGGGCATCTTCCCATCGACATCTTGGCATTTCTCGCCGAAAAGTACATTCCCATGTATCCTCGCACGAGTTACAAGTATGAATATGTTACATTCAGGTCACCAGGTCCTTATGAGTCCGCGGAAAATGTCGCCGCTTGGGCCGAGAACATGAAGTGTGCTCATCGAATGTGCGCTCTGGCGAGAATTGAGGGCAAGGCCATCGGACAATTGCGGCGAGAAGAGAACAGTTTCAATATCGCACGGTACGCCAGAGAACAAAAGTGCATTTGTCTTGACGTGTGCAGCTGTTCCCGATTGTGCACTAGGTCTGGAAACACTCGCTGCCCTTGCTCTGGTCGATGGATGCGCGGATACCATCTATACAAACCTGACTGCGAGGCTACTTTTCGCGAGAAAAGCACCGCCATGGGCGAATTGACATATGAATCTTTGGTTGCTCTCAAGCATGACTTGCCTGATCATCTCGCTTGTCGTGAACTAGCTGCAGGTATCAACATTATTCGGGAGGAAATGATCAAACAACGCATTGTTCCCTCACAACCTAAATATGATATCTTTGGGTATGCCTGAATCGTTCTGTTTCGATACCATGTCCATAGTCTCAAGTATTTCTTTGATTCGCATTTCTTGCTTCTTCAGAAAGATTTCGGTGGTGTTTTCCTATGTATATTTCGAACGATGTTATGAATTATGATGTTTTGAACGCAGCTGCTAGCTTCGAGATACCAGATCGATGATATTTAGAACAGAAAATTTATACAAACTCATTACTCACCAATCTTTCTTTATCAGATAAAGACTCCCTTGGCGCCGATCACTCGTTATCAAAAATTCCCCCATACGGAGAGGTTCGATGCCGACCACCTTCCCCGATAGGAAATGGGTCGAATCCTTCGCCGGCTCTAGGGTCAGCGACTTTGTAGATAAGCTCCACTCAGCAGAAGTATGCTAATCTTTCCAGCGCTGGTGGTATATGTATTGTAGCTTCCTACAGCCTTCAATATGTGCATGTTCAATGTTTACTCCGGCAAACGAGATAAGAATCAATATGCTATTTCGCGATATTGTCATTGCCGGTTTGGCTTTGATGCCTGTATTGGCTAGTGCAGCTGTCAGCGTACGTGATCTAGGCCGGACTGTGACGCTGGGGAATGTGAGTTACTATTTACCTGGGAAACCTGAGGTAGGCTATTTTCACCAAGAGCGTAAAGGAAAAATTCATCTCTTACTTGGACCAGATTACAGTCAAGACATCACATTATCCGCTGGGAAAGCCCAATGATGATTTTGCGGTTAGTTTGCTGCCCATAACGCATGTGGTGCAATCTGGAAATGTTACGCTTCAGCAGGCTTTGCACAAGTTTGGAGAGGTCGATGATGTTTGGACACCGGATTTTGGGACATGTAAGCCCTCGCTTTCCATTACGGTGGTGGATTTTAGGATGGTAATTGACGAGGATAGTCGTTCTGATGAGCGGTGCGATGCCGGAAGAGGCACATTCCGAGCATGTCATTCCTCTGAACAAGTCATCACCTTTGACAGTGATAGAGTCTCTACCTCCAGGCCCATACTTTGCTCAAATCACGCATTCTGTAGTCTCGCTCTTTCGCGCATACAGAATCTATGCTGATCCCGCGCGATCCTTCTACTACGGAGTCCTACAAAATACGGACAAAGCTTTTGAAGTCCTCTCGTCAACGTCTCCTTTAACAAACGGCGGAGCAACAGTCGCCGTGCCCAGTCGACTGTACTATCCAGCACCGACAGAGCAGAAGCCTCTTTCAGGTGTCCGAGTCGGTGTCAAGGATCTCTACGACCTCAAAGGCCTCAAGACCGGGGCCGGGAACCGCGCATACTTCAATCTTTACCCAGCTGCAAACAGCACCGCCATCAGTATCCAGCACTTAATTGACCTCGGAGCAGTCATTGTTGGTAAAACTCGAACTAGCCAGTTTGCGAACGGTGAGACACCCACGGCGGACTGGGTGGATTATCATGACCCCTTCAACGCACGCGGAGATGGGTATCAGGATCCTTCGTCTTCATCGGCGGGTGCTGCTTCTGCGGAAGGAAATTATGACTGGATTGATATGAATATTGGCTCTGACACAGGTGGCTCAATTCGTGCTCCAGCGGCAGTTAATGGTGTTTTTGGCAATAGGCCAACATGGGATATCATGAACTTGACTGGTGTTGTCTCGATGAGCACATATATGGACACGCCAGCGTTTGTTGCTCGCTCAGCCGCCGAATTCGCCTCTTGGGGGAAAGCGTGGTATCAGGCTGGGAATGATTCTCTCAAGTCCTATACCAAGTTTCCGCAAAAGTTGATATATCCCATCGACACGCCTGGAATCAACACTACGGAATACCCATCCCCAGGTTTTTTTCCGACAAGCAGTACTGCCGCTCAAGCTCTGTATGACGATTTTACTACAAAACTCGAGAAGTTACTGAGCACAAACAAGACTGTCTTCGATTTCTACACCGAATACAAAAATCATACAGGGATGTATCCTCTCGACCAACTCGGCGCAGTCTGGACGTTGATGACCAGCTACGAGCAATTCCGCAACGTGGTCTCCCCTTTCATCGAAAACTACAAGGAGTCATACGGTGGCGACCATCCCTACCTTGATCCACAGGTAGCCATGAATATGGCCTACGGCGCGAACACCGCGGCAAGATTCGACGAAGCCCTTGCCAACAAGACCATTTTCAAACAGTGGATCGATGAATCTGTCTTGATACCTCGTCCTAATACTTCCGAGTGCTCCTCCGCATTGCTGATTCACCCTATCTGGCCCGGCGAGCCGGGCTACAGAGACAACTATCCGACGGAAAGCCCCAAGAACGCCGGTCCATCGTATGTCTGGAATCAGTATAGCATTAGTCAGTTGGCCGGTGTGCCTGAGGTGGTTTTGCCTCTGGGTCAGGTCAGTTATACGAGTAGGGTGACTCAGACGACGAAATATCTGCCTGTTGCAGTGAGCATCAATGCTGCAGCGGGGTGCGATTTGATGTTGTATAGCCTTGTTGAGGTGTTGGCGCAACAGAGCGTCATTCCGGATAAAGTGTTGACAGGGAAGAGTATTTTATAGAGACACATTTATCGTAGATAGCGTGTTGTATGTAGAAAGAAAGCCAAAGCCCATGTGAGCCCATGCATACGTGTTTATATATAAGCTTTGGGAGATATAAGAAAATATTCTTGGCGTATATCGTCAAGAATAAAAACCATGAATTTCAGTAACCAATAGAAATCGATATATGGCTATCCCAGCAATATGTGGGAAAATGTATTTCTAGCGAAATACGAATATTGTCGTGAAGATCGACAAAGCGGTAGCTGGGAAGTGGGAATTGACGTTGAAATACGCATTTTCGTAGGATAAAATGAATATATAGCAATTTTCCTGCCGTTTCAATCATCCAATCAGGGGCGATGGTGTAGTTGGGAACACATCCGACTGAAGATTCCAACTTCAGTTGCTTTCTCTTAGTAGATCGGAAGAGCCGCGGTTCGATCCCGTGTCGTCCCATTTTTTGACCATTTTCTTTTTTGAGTATTTGCACTGAGCAAAGAGCTGCAGCGGGAGGTCTGTTTGGTGCTGTATCCTGGCTGTGAGTGAGTATTGTCCGGGATAATTGACTTGACAGGGTAGAGCTTTCATATAGATGATGCAGTAGTACTACTTACTAGTATACTACGAGTAGTAACTGAGTGCAGGCCTATCATTTGTCCTAAAACCCGGCGCTAGTCCACTTCAGGGGTCAAAGAGGGTCTTATCGGATAAGAGCGCGCCGACGATGATACGGCGACATTCTATTCTCCGTCAAAGCTGCTCTACCTCTGTCTCCTTCTACAGCTCTACTTGTGTACGAAGATATCATCTCTCGTATACTACCCTATGCATCACCGTTGGATGCTATGATCGTACCCATCTCCGTGCGCCCTCGGTGCACCATTGTATGGGTATGGTGGCTGTCTACTCAGTAACTCTGCCTACTACGACCAGACCGACCGTGATCGGACGCCGAGTTCTGCGATCGCACCTACAACTACCGCTTCTATTTTTCTTTCCGCAGTGTCGCAGATACCATGTTGCCCGATCCGCATATGGTTCGCGGACACCTACCTCTTCCAACACCCAGAAATCATATAAGAGTCCGTTCTACTTCGAAACGGGATACGCTCTGCAGCCGAAACGGCCGTCGAGACCGTTCCCGCCACCGTTTGTCTCGATTCCATCGTCTTCATTCTCTGATCCGTTGACGACGCATTTTCAGAGTCAGGATAGACGTCCGAAGGTAAAGAACGAGTTGATCAGAGGCTTGACGAATGGGGATGATGCGATTCTCGCGAGTGAGTTTTTGCTGGGGGTTAATGATGGTGTTGGTGCCTGGCAGACGAAGCCTGAGGGTCATGCTGCGTACGTCTCATTCCTCGCTAAATTTGCTGTCGCCAACTTGTGCTGATATAAAATAGACTATGGTCGAGGCTGATTCTCCATTTCTGGGCCCTCGAGTGCGAGCGACAGGTCACTTGCACGTCACAACCTGATACCATCGAATTCCTACAAACCGCCTACGAAGAGACCATAGCAGCTACCAAAAACTGGCTCGGCACAACAACATCTGCAACCGCATTACTCCACTGCAACAAGCACCAAAATAGCGCAAACCCTGTACTTTACGTCACCAACATCGGCGACTGTCAAGTCACCGTCATACGACCGCGCGACAGGAAGGTCCTCTTTAAATCGCGCGAGCAATGGCACTGGTTCGACTGCCCCTACCAACTCGGCACCAACAGCGCAGACCAACCCCGCACTGACGCTGTGCTAAACACCGTCGAGCTAGAGGAAGGCGACATCGTAATCGCAGTCTCGGACGGTGTCACGGATAATCTCTGGGGCCATGAAATTATGGACAATGTACTTGAAAGTATGGAGAAATGGGAAACCGGGGACGTGGGTAATATGTCCACTACCACTGTCACTCCCGCCGTCGCAGCGGAACAAGAAGCTAGTCATGGTCTGGCGGATTGTATGGTTTTTGCGGCTAGGAGGCTGCTGAATGCAGCGCTTACGATTGCGCTGGATCCTTATGCGGATAGTCCCTACATGGAAAAGGCTATTGATGAAGGTCTTACCATTGAAGGAGGTGTGTAATTTTGATTCTTGGTTCATTGAACTGCCACTAATTGATGATAGGAAAAATGGATGATATCAGTATAGTCATTGGACAGTGTACACGAAGGACGGAGTAACCATCTCGAGCCACGAGGACCATTCCTGCTTGAATCGAAGCTTATCATTGTATCATTGACGACATGTCTTTTTTTCGCTTTCCAGATAATATACCACTTTTTTTTATTAGCGATTTAGACTAGCTTTTATCAGACGTACGACTCATATGATAGGATTTAGACCATATATAATTTGCACATGTAGACATGAAATCGCTTCAATGTTTTTTGTCAATATCATTCATTCATAAGACGCCGCAAATTGAGAGGAGATATTTGTGCATCCACAGTTAAGGCATCATGCTCCATAGACTTCTTCAATAGCTCTGAGTAAAGGCGTCTTAAACAGAAAAATCAATCCAAGAATTGAGATCGAAAACAGTCGGATCATTGACATCAAACTCCGGAAACTCTACCGCCTGATCACCAAACAGTTCCACATCACTCATCAGGTTGTTACTGTTCATCCACATGGACCAATAATCTGTGTTCTGGAGATCGCCATTGATGACGGGGCAGCGAGATCGGGCTCTTTTATTGCTTTGATCATGGTTGTTTGTAGGTATCTGATCAGTCGATAAAGGCTGAGACTCACGCACCAGATTACTCTTAAACAGTCGTAAAACAGTACAGAAGAGATAAAACAGGTCCGGCACCTGCAGATTGTGGCTGCTAGGCGTGTCTCTGTTAGCCCGGCGTTTTGTAATTGAAGTCCCCTCGAGACGATCACACAGCCGCTCAATGTTAGTAAGATACGTAGCACGCTCAGCCTCAATCATAGCCTCCCACATATTTGCAACACCCACATCCAGAATTGAGAATTGACCAAGTTTCGGGAATGTGACGACAGATTGTATGACAGGTGCCCAATTGGTGATGGAAAAATTTTTGTATTCCGTGAGGGGTGCGTTCACGATGTACTCCAACAAGCTGTTTATCTCGGTAGTGCAAGCAGGAAATATGTTCAGGAAAGTTAATGGGTTGATTTGACTTTGCGAGAGGGTTTTCTCTTGTTCCAGGGATAGAGCGTAGATTTTGATTCGGACATATCGTTGCATTGTTTGTATTTTGGCTTGGATCATGTCAATCTTTTTTTTTTTTTTTTGGAAATATGAAGATGAGTTGGGTTTTTAGGTTGGGTACTTACTGTTCGTGACGATGTGAGTTGGAAAATCATTTTCAAGATGCCCTAATTCTGTAAGGAGGGACTGCGTGAGCTTTTGCAGAGGACATTCAGTCCAACTCGATAGCCTTGCGATTTCGGTTTGTAGGTCCAGGCTATGTATTTTCTCAAGGAATTTGCATAACAGAATCGTTGAAGCGATAAGTGGATCTGCCAGATCGTTCGATAACAGCATTGAGCTAAGCATTTCATCTGGAGGACTGAATGTGAAGTTGTTCGACCGTTTAAAGCCGATCGCAATGCTGTTGAATCTGTTAGACATTAAGTTCGAATGCTTGATTAATGCCGAACTCACCTTGCAGACAAGAAGTAGCACCCCAAGACTGTGTTCCTGGCTGCAACCCGATCAACAATGGCTTCTGTTGGTGATTGCATTTTCCGTTCCAGATTCAAGTCAGATATCATGCTAATTGTCAGCTGCAGGTACTGAAATATCTGATTATTGATCGGCTTCAAATGGGTTGGGTGCCTAGCCAAACACTTTAGTTATCTCAACTTGAAAAATTAGTGTGCATGGTGACTGACCATGCGAGATAAACGAGAAGTCCATGTAGATAATCCAACGATTTTTCGCCCTGCATGACAACCCTTGTCGCCAGAACTTTGCGAAATCGTTCATCCAAAGATTTCTGGAGTAAAGGGTCATCTACAGAGCTTACCACCAATATCGACAAAACCAAAAACGGCCATTTCTCACAAATTTTCTCCGCGCTTGTGTTTTCGGGGACGGAGATGAATGGGAAGTATGCCGTACGTGATTGATATGATTGCACCATTTTATCGACTTGACTCATTGTAATATGCGATCTTTTGGACTTACGTTTGCATGGCGCTTTTTGTTTAGTTGCATCGTCTGACTGACATGTTTGAGATTGTGGTGCTATTTTGGTGCTTTCAGGGCATCCGAAGATATTACCATGTATTTGAACCACTTTCTCGGACTGATCCTCATACTCGACATCTAGTGCTGCTGGGGTAACTTGTGCCAGCAGAGATTCCAAAGCCGATTTCTCCTTTTCGGGCTGTCTGGCTTGCGGTTTGTTCCTGTTGCAATGCGGTTGAGTGCCGTGATAACGATCTATGAATCACGATAAACATACTTTGACTGCGGAGCATCATTGAATAGACATATAGTACCAATCTTCTCACACCTATATGAGTATTAGCTTCTCGGAGTTCTGGCGCCACAATCAGTACCTAGTGGGTAGTTCTACCTTCGACATTGATCCGAACGAGCGGACGGCAGACAACGTGTCTTGTGCACTTTGCACGCAGCGCAAGCTCGGACTGCTCTCGGCCTCGGACATATAAATCTGGTATCATCGGTCTCCATTTGGTCCGCTTTGAATTGTATCATCCAATTAGACGAGTGATGTTGTTGGAGAAAAGTGCCAAATTGCGTCTGAGACCAGGTTGATATGTTTGTTTCGGATGGCATGAATAGCCGATCCGAGGATGTCAGCCACTGAGGCTGCAGGATTACTTTACGGATGGCAACTTGACGCGGGCATCTATATCTACGCATTCACACTAAATCACATTTGCAGTATGCAAGTCAAATACTTCATGAAGGAAAAGTAATGAAATCTGCGCCTGTAACTTCCTTCCGTAGAAATGGAAATTTAGGCGACCACATTCCATTCTCGTCTGACACGGTTTAGGACATTGGGCGAGGTCCTTGGTACATATATATCTGTAGATTCCTTCGAAGGACATTGAAGATAGTTCGAATTGTGACAGACGCATTCACAACCTCGGTACTCATATTACAGTCAAATCTTCAGATCAAACATTCATACACATCAATCGATCGTTCATCATGGCTCCCGTCCGCTTCGGTATCCCCTTGTACGAATATCAAGCCCTTGATGTTATCGGGCCTCTTGATGTATTAGCAGGCACGAATGTGTTCTTGCTAAAAAACTATGAGGAAAATGGTTATGTTCGCAAAGATTTTCACAAACTTGGCCTCGAGCTCGAATTCTACCACATCAGCGAGACTGCGGATAAATCAAAGCCCAAAAACCTCGAGCTCGAGAACCTTGATGTTGTCGCTACAGTTACACCAGCTGACTGTCCGCAAATTGACTACTTGCTTTTTGGTGGCCCCCTGCCAAGTTACAAGCTCTCTGATGAGATGAAAAATTTTATTCACGAACGTGTGGCAAAGAACGAGATCAAGACTATCTTCACTACCTGCACAGGAGCTGCAGTCCTTGCACAGACAGGCCTGCTCGACGGCAAACGCGCAACTGTCAATCTGGGGTTCATTGACACCGCACGTAAAATGTACCCATCTGTAAATTGGGTGGAAAAGAGTCACAAGGAAAATTGGGTCATTGATGGAAATATTTGGACTGCGAACGGGGCTTGCACAGGCATGGATATGTTTGCGCACTGGCTGATCCAGGAGTGTGGCGATGAGCTTGCGAAGTTCCAGTTCGAGGCACTTGGTTATGCTCCGCGTGGAATCGATGGGAAGCTCCTCGAACTGTGAACAGATAGCGGTGTTGGTTGGAAACTCCCCTGTCTTTATACGCGCATATCTGTATTGAAATAAGATTGTCTTATTGTCAAAATAACGCTTAGTCTCTGTAGTGAGCATCAAATGGTGTACTGAGAGATCAATCCTTGTAGTAGGCGTTGAATGCCGCACCCAGAGTTCTGTATCTCATGTATCATACCCCACGAACGAAAGAGATCTATAAACCCAAACAATACATCAATTTGTACTAGAATGGGATGTTCCTCTTCCATTAAAAAGATTGAAAATTCATGTACAAATATGAACACATTCATGCGTTCGGTAGAACGGAAATTTCTCAATAGCCCGTATCCATACTTGAAGTTGTGCTCTGCATCCTGAATTGGCCACGAGGTTCACACCAGCCGCCTAGTCAAACTGAAACATTACAAACCCACGATCGAAATGCGATAGGGCCTATGGATTGGATTATTCTCCCCGTGTCCGGTTTGGAGGGCATCATTTGAGTATGCGTACTTATGTAAGAGTCATTAATTATGGCTATGGAAAAAGATTTTCAATCTATCAATCTATTAAAGTGCTTATTTGATTTCTTCAGGCTCTTTGTTTGTCTTGATCTATTGATTTCCACTCTTTGCCTTCCATTCTCAAAATATACCTAGTTACGGTAACCTTGATACCAAATGAGGGCTTCCGATCCCGAACCCTAACTTCTTTCTATCATAACTACGACTTACTACAAATTCTACTCCTACGATCTGTCGCTAGCTACTGTATGAATCTTTGCAGTACGATTCGGCATCTTGACTGTTTGACATGTATTACTGATCTAAAAGCTTCGAACTAGATATAGTCGCATGCCCATTCCTATGGCACCAAGAGCCACAAAGTTATATTTGTTGATAGTCTTAGGGATAACTCTTTTTGAGAGACTTGTTTACTTTGTCGTGGAGGAATTTGAGAGCGTGTTCAGCGGGCCAGCTGGCAAATTCTGTTGACTCTATTTGACACACGGAAACGTCGGGCATCATTTGAAGGGGCGTCAGAGAACTGAGAGGGAAAACATAAACTGCCACTCCTACAATAATAATACCTCTTAGTCCCTCAATTTGTCAGGAGACTCTAGGATTAGTAAAGGTCATTAGAAGAGAAGAAGAATACACGTCTAATGCCCCAAGAAGGTTCTATATTCTACCAAATCATAGCTATAAAATTCTGGAATGCATATCTAGGTAGTCAATTACTGAATAATTACAAGTTTAAGTATATTTTATTTTCTTTGATAATATCCCAGTGTTATTTAAAAATTTCAAATAATCCTAATCCCTGCTAAGGCTGGTCCGGATACCACTGCGTAAATGAATGTTATACTACCTGTACTTTACCGTTTTTCAAGGAGAATGCCTTCATGGGCTTCTTAGGAATCGGAGAGAGTGTCTATTCTAGGCGTATTTCATCTGCGAACAGATTTTTTGTATAATTTGATTCCACCTGCATGTGATACTGTCTCTATTGTATTGTGACATGATGCATTTCTTTGTTTCCAGCACCAATCACAAACAGCGCTCGGTGAGTATTCAATTACCCAGGCACAAAATGGGAAATATAGCTTGACTTTATGTTACACAAGCAGCCGTTGCGTTCATCGACTTTATTTCCCCATAGAAATGGCATCCAAACCATCTGTTCTCCCCTTCTTTTTCCCCCTCAGAACGAAACCGAAATAAGATAAAAAGCCAACAAGCACACAACAAAACAAAAAGAAACCAAATATCACACTTCAAGCAAATAAATAACAACGGACAAACAGCATGGCCACAGATAGTTTTGACTACATCATCATTGGCGGTGGCACCGCTGGCTCGGTCATTGCTTCGCGGCTCAAAGAAGGCAACCCATCCCTCGATATCTTAATAATTGAGGCTGGCCCCGACGTCAGTAGTCGTACTGACGTGCTAGACGGCACACAGTGGGCTACTCTATTGCGGGGTGAACTTGACTGGGGCGATATGACAGTGCCACAATCCCATGTGGATGGTCGTGTTCTTCCAAACTATTCTGGGAAGGCTCTCGGTGGGAGCTCAGCAATCAATGCAGGTAGGCAAGGATATGTATTTTTTTGTGCTTGAAATCCATAGCTGCCTTGGAAAAAAGTCTGTATATTTTATGAGCGGATGAACATAAGCTGATTGCAAGCCAATAGGTGGCTGGACGCGCGGAGAAAAAGAAAACTACAATCTATGGGCTCAGCTGGTTAATGATCAAAGATGGAGCTATGATGGCTTACTGCCCTATTTCCGAAAGTGTGAGACATATTGGGACCCTAAAGGGGATCCTGCAGTTCATGGATTTGATGGACCTATCAAAATGGAACCGGCTGTTGATCGGCAGTATCCATTACGTGAGAAGGTCAAGGACGCCTGGGCCGCAGTAGGAGTGCCATACAAGCGAGATATGAACGATGGTAATCCCATCGGACTAGGCGAATTGATCGAGAACCGGGTAAATGGCATGCGCCACATTGCATCTTCAGTTTATGGACTCAAAGATGTTGAAATTTTAACAGAGACCTTGGTAAAAAGGGTGATTGTTACAGAAAAGGATCTTCTCAAGGTGGCCACTGCCGTAGAGCTGGCAAGCAATCAAGGTGATGCCAGTCATAGAATCATCACGGCACGTCGAGAAATTATTGTATCAGCTGGGACCTATCGTTCTCCTCAAATCCTGATGCTTTCTGGTCTAGGCCCGCAGAAAGATTTACAAGAACATGGAATCGAAACAGTAGTTGATATACCTGATGTTGGACGCCATTTCCAGGACCATTGCTGCGTCAACCAATGGTGGAAGATCAGAGAGCCTGAGAAAGGACTTTCTGTTGGATCCCCTGCTTTTAACAATCCTTTATTTTTCAAGGGACTCCCTCTAGACTTTATAGCCACTCAATCGGCACCAGAGGAGGGCCTTTTGAAAGCATTAATTGCCGACAACATTACTACTCCAGAACTTCATGCAGTAGCATCACAGCGTTGTCAAATTGAGATCTACGTCATGTACCTGGCATTCAATGAGGGAGATCCATTTCTTATTCCAGATGGCACTCATATTACAACATCTACTATGTGCATGCTACCTACTTCTAGAGGTTCTATTCGATTGAAAGACGCCAATCCGGAGAGTCTACCCTTGATAGACCCCAACTATTTGGCGACAGAAACGGATCGGTATGTGCTCCGAGAGGGTCTTCGAAAGATCCCTAAAGTTATTCGCGAGACGGAGATTGGTCGAGGGCTTATTGTCTCCGAAGCGGTTGAGGAGGGTGGCCGACAGGTTTCTTCTGACTCCACTGATGAAGAGCTCAATGAATTAATCCGTCAAAGTTTAGGGCAAGTTTCTTGTTCAAACATAGATGAATGCTTAAGAGACTAATATTCTTGACAGAACGATGTTCCATCCTGCAGGCAGTGTATCCATGGGCAAAGTCGTGGATAGTGAGCTGCGCGTCAAAGGCGTAGATAGACTTCGCGTCGTTGATGCCAGTGTTATACCAGTACCGATCGCTGGCCACATTCAGAACTGCGTCTATGCACTAGCAGAACAAACCGTAGATATGATTCTAGCATCGCGAGAGGCCTAATTTCCCTCTCAATGCGTCTAGGGTTTTACCTAAATCGATATGGCTATTTAATCTTGTGTTAAATCCTGTAAAATCTACCTAGGTATAAAAAAGAAGTCTTTCCAATGGTAAGAATCATCTTATGTACCTATACCTAGGTACACTCTAGATGATACATGTGCCCAAAAATCTCGGCCTAAGTTCACTCAAGCCACTTTGACCACTCAATCTCAAGTCAAGGAGCTGTTATCAAGTCAAATAAATGCACAACAACATGATGCTCAGAATTGTTCAATATTTTTGCCTCTGCTGGCTCTTTCTAAAAGCAATAATATTTACAAGTTCTTCAATATCCACTCGTCCTGAGCTAGTTCTTTTGCGGTACTACGTTTGCTCGGCTCCCATTGCAACATCTTTCTTATCAGACGCAAGAAAATCACTTTATCTTCTCCTTCCAGACTTTTTTCTCTTTGTTCCAAGGAGACTTGCTCTTTTAGAGGAATTCCTGACTGGAAACTACCTAGAAAAATTTGAGCAATCAGCTAAATAAATCTGATTATGCTTAGCACCAGCAAAGAAACGTACCATCATTTGAAAAGAACTTCTGGGTGAGTTGCCCACGGGCAAGTAATGTAGGCGGTGGCATACCAAGAAGGCTTGTGATTTCGGCAAGATGTGCTCGACTACGATAAGTTTGAAACTCTGGGTCTTGTCCTGTGAATAAGGATTCACCTTCGAATACGTTCCAGATCTGGCGTTCAGCCCCATATCAGTAGCCGCTTCCAAAAACAAGTGACAAGGACTCCATGTCTTACCATACATCCCACATTCCATATATCAATGCTATTCGTCCATGGCACTTCCAGGATCACCTCTGGTGCTCGATAAATATTAGGTTGAACATCTTCCAAGTGCTCTACATCGCTAGGTACCGCCGACCCAAAATCACATAGAACAGGGGCGCCCCACTCCTTAGGCATCCGGAGTTCACGAGATATGTAGATTGTTCTACCCTCCGTTTCTTTTCTGGGAATGGGTCTTCGAAGCTCCTCCTCTTCAAAGTCGCTGAAGACAGAGTCGTCGGCAATACCGAACATAGTGTTGTCTGCCTTGATATCTAGTAGCGGAATATGAGTGACTCTTCCGAAGTAATGACATTTATGCGCAGTACTAACCAGTATGTATTATCTGACACTCCGTATGCAGATAATCCAGGGCCAGAAATAAACGCTGCAGAACTAATGCTAGAACCGGACTGGGAAGTCTGCCTATCGGGTTCCGATGCAAAAAAGTCAAAACGCTCTCCCACAATGGACCATGGACAAGACAACGATGTTCTCCTTCGGGTCCACGAATAGTAAAGGAGTCTAGTAAAGTTCTTACAGCGCTCCGCCCTGGATGTTTATTGGAGCCTTTTTCCATGCGTTTGTACATATTCAATTGTTGTCCCATAGCCGCAGAGTCAATGTAGATTTTGAGTGCCACATGGCGACAATGACTACAAATGGTGTGAGCATTGAACAAGACCTTGCTCACAAACCGTACCTCATATCCCGCGCCAACCACACGGTCGAGCTAGCTCCGAATCCCAGTTTTCCTACAACTTGATATCGATCCCTTAGCACATCGCCAATGCGAACGGGGTAATACCGAGATGCAATATAGTTAGGAATTGTTTCTTCCTCGATTCGTTGGTTTGTAGCAAGCCGGGCAAAATTCGGATTAGTAAAGTTAAGTGGCTTCCACGTTCGTCCGAGCTGAGGCAGAGATTTCACAAATGATGCTAGCATTTTCATAGATATGGCGCTAAAGACTTATATTGATGCGATCGCCCCAAGACCGAGATTATAGTCGTGTGTACTCATTCTACCTAGATCATTATTCACGCGTCGGAGACTGAGAATGATCCGTAGAAAAAGAACGATGTCGATTGGTCAGCTTGCTTGTTTTGAATCCGCAATGATAAAGAGCTAGTCTTTGGTATACGTAGTACCCCGGCTGATGGCAACAGCCCCGTGCCCATCAAATACAATCAAATGGAACCGGGACTATCAAGAGGGGAGAACAAGAGTGAATATTCTACTTATTCTAGTCAGTGATTCTCATGCGTGAGGTACAAAGACAACTTGCCACAATAGACGCTGGTTTATCATGCCCTAGTACGACAAACTCATGGGTAGAGAGTGAAGCGGAGGACTATAAGAAGAACATGGATGTCTGTATCATTGTGCCTATATATGATAATATGGAGTCCAAGAAAGTTGAAAAAGTGTACAATAATCCTGCCCACCTACTAATTTAGCAAAATGTACCGTCTCAATCTGTACCAGTATGTAAACATCGTGCAATAATTCGATCTCTGAACATATTCCCCTTATACAATCAAGATGCAACATGGTCTGGAAATGGTTCACAGTGATTGTGCAAAAAAAGCCGATTTGTAGTATTCATCCACCCACTACTAGCTACCACCACCCAAAGTTGACAAGTCATGGCAACAAAGCGTGGTAGCTGGTTTGTCCATTCTGGGTATTGACAGCCTTGCCATTCTGAACAAAAGTTTCGACACATTCCAAACTTGTCACAATACGGTGTTTCGAAGCCCAAGGCTCTTCTTCTTGCTGCGTAGCCAGGAACTCGGGATCCAACGTGATATTTGTGATTTCTTCGAAGGTGTGGAAGTAGAACTCGACAGCAAAATCTTGGTTATCAATGACCCAGCCTCGCTTATTCTGGATATTCATGTTTTGAATAATGTCCTCGAAAGCGGAAGGAGAGTGGTACTGACCGCCATGTTTAGATACATGCCCGCCTTGGTTCAAATGTAATTTTCAGAGAGAGAAAAAGCTTGGTTAAAAGAAAGATGTAGTGGAATAGACTAGTTAAACAATTCAATGTACCTCGACGTAGGAATGCGTCCATGTTTGGTATGAATGTAAATAGCATTAGCGGCGGCCATACCAACAAAATAGTGGTGAATCTCTTCCTCAGACTTGCTCTCGGGTTTGTAGTGGTGAATACTGAGGCGTAAAAGACGTTGCTTGGTAATTCTAGGAGCCGTCATTTGTGTTGAAATCACTTGTACTTATTCCAAGCATAGGGAAGAATTATTGATCCTCGGAGCGGCGGAGTTCTATAAAACTCATTTATCATTTGCCTGTATTTGAGTAGTTTACAAAATGCACTTGCTTTATCCTTGTCTTTGTCTATGTCCTAATATCATCAGCGGAAAGGAAACTTATGTCCGCTGAGTGTGTCAGAACGAGTACAAAAGAGTGGCTGAGCAGAAATGAATGGCACGATATCTCTGCCACGGAAATAGAAAATGTGCCGTTACCAGAAGTTCGATTTGCCCCGACTGGCCTGTTAACAAGCAATCTTCGGGAAAGAGGAGTGTTCAGGCGTATACTCTAATTCTAGCGAGTGATAGTACAGTGTCCAGTTTAGAAATAGTGTTCATTCAAGACCAAGCAAGTTGCATCAATCAATGTCTCTTTTGTAGTCTAATGCAATAGCTGCTACTGTTGTAAATACAATATGACAAAGACTAGTGATTCACTGGTCAATTAGGTATATAGGACGCTCAGCTTCCTTGCGCTGTTCAGACGCGGACTTGGGCGCGAAATATCTTCTCAAAGTCCTCGAATAATATTCAACATTGATTTTTATGTTCATCCAGTGCAGTCTCAAGATCGACGATGGGCGCGTTATGAAAAGCGGTCGCCGCGCGTAGAAATCCCATTCATCCTCCCATTGATCAATCAGAGAAATTCTTGCTGCTGCTTGCGCTCCCGCGAATGCTAGGTCGTGTGAAGATGACAGTGGACATGTGGATAAATGCTTTCGATCCCATCTCTCTATTTTATCATGTAGGGTCCAATTGACGACGGCCTGAAATTCTTCTTGTGAGGCTTGGTCTCCCATCAATATCAGGTGAAAAAATTTGCCACGGGGCCCAAGTAAAGTTGTCAGATCGTCCAAGTGCTGTTTGATTTTCTGAAAATGACTGTCGGTGATATTGTAATGGCCAAGGTGAAAATCGACATCATATCGTGAAATTTGAATATCTTCCCAGTGATTCATGGAATCTAGGGGCCCAATCACCATTGTACTGAATACGTCTTTGCTATACTCAATCACAAGTGCTGTATATTCCTGCGGTTTCGAGTGGCGAGCTGCTGAGCGAAGACCAAATAACTTTCCGTCAACAATTAGGTAAGGTGCCAGTGATAGCCCGCCAATGTTTTCAATATTGACGTTCTGAAACGCTCTTGTCAGGTTTGTTGTTCCCTGCTCGGTGGCGTAGATTCGTGATGGGAAGGTTACATAGATATTTGGGAGAGGGATCGTCGTATTTATACAGGATTGAGTTGATGATACAAGTGATTGTAGCATCAGATCAATAGGCGACTTCTCGAGTCTAGTGCTCTCTGTGTAATTCCTGACATTATTATAGGGGCTCCGCTTGACGTTTCTTCCATTGAGAGTAGGACATATCGGCGCAGAAGGCTGCCTGAATAGTCCATCAACCATTCTTGCCCCGGAATATTCGTCAAGAACCTCCGATGATAAATCGCGCATGTAGTCTTTATACGGTTGACTTCCTTCGATCTTCGCGATATTGAACCGTGTTCCGTTTCTGTACCGAATTACAGCCGTCCTGTGAAGAATTATGTGAGCTACTCTGTGCGGTCTCAAGGAATGGTAAAAGCATACCCATAGCCGAAAGCAAGATCAAACCCGATCCCCGTCATTTCAGGAAGACTTGGGCCATTAAAGCGACCCGGCCAAACTTCTCCTTCTAGCCTGACAGATTCGGGGGCGTTTCTTTCCAAGTATAAGGCTAGCAGTGAAAATGCCAGTCCTAGGACTATCAATAGAAAGAAGAATCGACAGGTATTCTTGAATAGAGACATTGTGAACTCGAATAGATTTAATCATTGTAATAATTGAACCTGTTACGTACTCCATATCGTATGTCAAAGAGGAAACCGCATCTATCGAGGACAAGTGGCTTGTTGACAACGGGTTAGGCAGCCAAAGGATCCGATCACCCTGTTAAGGATACACAAGGACTCAAACAAATTTTGAACCCCAAATAATTCTTCTTAGTATAACATTCACAAGATATTTTCTCAAAACTCGCTGCAAAAGATCCAATCTTGACATCAAGAAGCTCGACTAAGAAGCCGTACGCTTGCTCCAAGAACTGCTTATTTACCAGTAATGCCAAAACTTGTGTAATTACATACTGGGAAATGAGCTTCCCAAAAGTCTCAAGAGTGCTTTGGCAAGCGTCAAATGGTGCGTGTAATCGTGTTATAGATATTCCCGATTTGTTTAAAATAGATTTACGCGCTATTCCGGTATCCGTTTTGCGCGAAGTGGTAAAATATGGTCAACACGATGACAGTTGTACCAAGGAGATAATTCGTCCAAATCAAGAAGAAGACAAGCTCATTCTGCTTATTTACCGCCATAAACCCATAAAAACCATCACAACGGAGTCTGCAGTGTTTGTGACGCATGCCTGGGGGATGAATACGGAAGTATGGAATGAGGCTGTGTCGCTTTCTTGTGTTCTTGTAACGAGCATGACCTAGTCTGTCAGAAACAAAGGAGTAACACTTCTGGTACGGAACTTAATTTTGGCCTCCTCGATTCGACGAATATGGTCATAAATTCGGCAAGATATCGAGGCAGAGTGCACATCAAGAGAATCTATTAGGTTTTGAAAACAAACATATCTCTAACTATATGACCATCCCATGCTCATAAGCATACTTCCACCTCATACCAAAGTATTCAAAACAATTATTGGGCTCATTCAAAGCTCAACTGAGAGGTTACGGGCATCACATTCAGATAATCCAACGGTTGGCAGTTCTTTCCACTAACCGACCCAATTCCAATCGTTCCACTAAGTAAATCGGTGTCATTCGAACCACAATGACTGAAAATGCTACTTGAACCATTGACCGTCAAATGGCCGTCTGCGTTGATGTCGAAAGAGGGCCAATAATAAGCTCTGCTTGAGTCGTTGTAAAACGTGAACTTGAGCTCGCCGCCATCGGGGCTGTCTGTGTATGCGTTGGCTGCGATCAATAAATTGAAAGGGTCGAGAACAATCAAATGGCCATTGTCTTTGTTGATGTAATGAACTGCAGTTTTTGTGTTCGCGTCGCCATTCAGTACGGCAATTGAATCGGTTCCTAGGTCACCCCATTGACGGAGTTCGACTGAGCTGACGCTATCTTGCACCCATCCTTCGAGTTGGAATAGATTTCCTTCGACGTTACAGTTGCTGGCGGTCTCTGCTAGATGAAGATAAAATTTATCAGTTTTTATACTATCTTTGTCTCAAATGTTTTCCCCCTAGACATCGATGGCGTTTAAATGGCGTACCAGCATATGCAATCGCCACAGCTCTCAGAGCAAACGCTGCGAATATTGATGGAGTGAGCTTCATTTTGAGCGAGGATCTTTTTCGTGTGAAATGTCAATAGCAACAAAAACAAATATGGAAAGAAAGGGCTTTGAACAACAAAGAAAACTCCGAGATAGGCGGCTGGAAAGAGTTCAGATTATGTACCTATCACTTACATCCTAAACCCAGATAAACAGGTCCCTTTGATTATAAATCTTGTTAAGCCAGCGTGAGGAAAAGCAAAAGATCGACATGTTAGGTGCTTGAACCATATAGCATGCGGTAACATGGGTGCCACCGCTTCCGGAGGCTCACACAACCCCTGCCTTGTTATTGTAGATCTTCGTATTTGGTTTATTATTGGCAACATGAGGCTCTTGGCTTCGGACTTTTTTCTAGGCACCGCTCTGTCACTTTGGTGGAAATTTAGTTTGTCGTCCATCTTATTGCTCGTTGTTTGCTGGTATGTTTTCCAACTCAATTCTAGATGCGCTAGTAACATGCGTCATGCATCATCTTTCCATGTTGGGGTTTTAATTGTTGATTTAAGATCTTCCATTGCAAAAATAATCTTGCTGCAGAACGTAGCACGTATTGCTAGCTTTGAATATCCAATTTGATTACACAACCATTGCTAGTCAGATGTATTCCTTGAAGTCCCTGAAAATCATGAACTTAGTGACAAGCCGGCGCCGACAAAACATTATTGTAGGCTTGAATGTTCATGCCTGCGAATGAATCGATGTTATCTAGCGTTAACGGGATACACCCTGAGTTTTAGGGTAGCGTATGATAGAAAATCACATGAAGTTACCGATGAATTGGCGAAAGCATCAGGTATCAGGTCTATTCCGTCAGCACAGTGGAAAAGCCACGAAAATGTCGCTCATATTGTGGGCATTGTGAATATCTTCGACGAAGGAATGCTGTATTTTAGCAAGTGGAGGCTCACCTTATGTACCTAGCGCATCTTAGCTTTCCGTGCACGATTCTAGGCCCATCACCGAAACATGTGGACCACGAAGATTCAGAACGCTTTTGAACGAAGGCAATTTCTAGAATTAGATCAGCAGACAACCAGGTTTGGCCTTCAAAGGATCCAGATTGGGGAAGGAATTGGCATAGTTTCCGTTGGCGAATTCTGTCGATAAAGAAACTGACTGGAAGTCGAGATAAATAGCAAGCCTCTGGATGCAATTCCTACCACCTGTTTTTCTAACCCCTTCGGGACCCTTTGGGAATCATAGTAAAATCAGGGAATGATATGGCTTCAACAGAACGAAGTCTGATAGATATCAAGTTGAATCATCCTTAAGATCGCAAAAGTAAACTTAGGCTTACGTTGAGAAAACATGTTTTTACTTCCAAGGTTATTTCATCGCCGACTTTCGACCTAGGTACAGATGCTGACCTGAAGCAACTCAGCCCCATGCGAGCTGCATGTGTTTATTAGCCGAGTTAGTCGCTAAGATGTTCGAGTGCGTCCTTTCCGGTACGGAGCCAGTATGTTTTACCCTCCAACTTTCATCTCAGAACACTGCTCTGGAATGATTTGAACAGTCAAGCCCGGAAAGTGATGTATATGTGGATAGCCTCGGTCTAACATCAGCCGGAATTTATTGAGCCGCACACAGGCACATTTGCATGAATCTCGACTTCACTGCCCTCAGACATACGCTAATGCACGAATGCAAGGATGATTATCAGCTGAGAGATAAAAACTACTGCCCCTGTGTCTCAGCCAGGATTACATCCGTAATCGTTTGGCGATAAGTGCCCTTCTTGAGGCTTTGTCCCTAATGAATCAAATCTGTGCACCAAAACGAACAAAGAGATCAATTGATCGAGGGTTTGCTTGTCGACTACTTGAAATCTCTCACCGCACTGTGGCCGGTTGAGGAGGCCAATTTCAGTCGGGCGCTAAACAGCCTGAGTGAGCCTTACGGATTGCAAAGGGGACGTACCGGGGAAATAAGCTGTCAACCTTGTGTAACTAGTTGGCTTTTCAATTAAACAAAGAGAAATTAGCCTCAACTTAAGTGCTTAGCGAGTGCTACGTGATAGATTAGAGCAGCCACATTTACGTACCCCCAGGGCCACTAGAGAGTTAAGGTGCAGCCGGACTGCAGTCAACTATTGTGACTGGCTGCTGACCTCCGGCTTAGCGCGGCCATGGCCAACAGTAACCAACAACGCCGTAGCTAGACTAGCCATACACAATGGTGTATTTGAGATGGCGTTTGTAGTCTCATTTAACAGTATTATATTTGCCCTGCTTCGTTAGCGTTAAGGCTGAATTCTTGTCTCAGTTTTGTGGCACAGCATTGGTAAAGTAAACAATTATGCCTCTTTCCCCGAGTCTGTTGTTTCTTTGGGATTTCGCATTGAGTCCCAGCAAAACTCTGCAAAAGCATCAAGATGGACGCAAGAGATGATGTCCCTTTACAACAGTTGTCAAGAGAGACATCTACGCATGAAGAGCACGAAGAACGCGAAGGGCATGAAGAGAATGACACTTTCGCCGACCAATATGACGTGCCGCCGTATGAAGGGAGGAATGAGGAGGCGCTTCCACCGTACGAGCAACACCGTCCTGAACGCATACGTTCTACGCCGTTACACCGAAACTTCGGTTTACTGATTCCCGTTGCACTTTATGCGACCATGGCAATCTATTCTTGGGTGACAATATCTGTTCTCTCCCAAGTAGAAGACATCACTACCAACAGAAACGACATCAAGACCCGCTCTTACGGAGCCGCACGCACTCTTCAAGTCATCACAAATATTGTGACACTTCCAGTAATCTCGTTCGTCGGCGCTTGGGCTGCTGCCGTCTTCGTACAAAACCAACGTGATGCCTACAGCCTACGTTTGCGCCAGGTGATAACTCTGGCGGATCGTGCTTGGATGAACCCTGTGCAATACTTGCGGCTGCTGGTTTATCCCTCTGGATTAAAGCGATACGGTAGCAGCATGCTCTATCTAGCCATCTTTATCCATATCTTCGGAGCCATTACCTATCCGATTCAGTCTCTGTTCCTCTCGACTAGACTGGTCTCTATTTTACCTGTCGATAGATATGGCAGTATTGACTTTAGCACCTCCAGCGTGAAGACGTTAACAAGCGCAATCAATCCTTACTCCGGCAACCATGATGCGGCTCAAATTTTTACGGTCCGACAGGAGTCACAGACGCTAGGAATTAACGGGTATCAAGATAACCTTTGGGGAAATACCAGTCAATTGAGCGGCTACACGTCGGTTGCCAGCTGGTATGCGCCGCTACCCAAAAACAGTAGCACTGGTTTCTACACCAATCAGTACATTCCGAGACTCAACTGCTCGGCCGAGGTCCAAAATATGACTACGGGTGAATTTCCGTCGAACTGCTCTGCAGACTCATTTTTTTATGCTGCCTATACGTATCCTCATAGCATTTACAACTTGACAGTGGAAGTATGTTTACCAGGAAATCCCGAACAATCTCCATGGTTGTCTACCAACGCACGCCAGGACTTTACTGAGATACTCTACGTTAACGTTAACTCCAACTATTCACTTACAACTGAATGGACCGATCCACAAGGCGAGTCATTTATGAAACCTTTCAAAGTCATCATGAACACGACCGCCGGATTATTCGAGATGCCAAATGTCCAAAACGGTCAACTAGCAGGCCCATTGGTATCCAACTCATCGTGTGCGACTGGTTTTGAATGTAACGGTGAAACACATATTTCTCCGCGATATTCCGATTTAAATCCATCCGCTATTGGTCCTCTAGCTACCATCACTTTGGCTCTCTTCGGACCGGGGTCATTCGCGGATACTCAACAAACTGCGCCTACCTTCTATTCGATGGAGATTAATGAGACTGGTTGGAAGTTCTTACTCGACTCATCAGCCGCAGGAAACTCTCAGCTGCCACTTGCTCCGCTTGGATTTCAAGCTGGCTTAGATGATTACCCACCTGATGCCTGGTTTGGAAGCTTCTCTGCCTCTTCAGCGGGCGCTTCGTCGGCTTTCACGCAAGCCGGCTTCCTAGCCATCAAGGCTATGTTCGACAGTAGCTCGGATTACGGAACCATGCAAATTTACTCCAACAACGATGTTCTGGAGCAGATAACGTTGCCCTCGATGTCATTGCCAGCCGTAATTGCTTGCTCTATACTATTTGGCCTGTATATGATTCCGCTGCTGTTCCTGGCGTTGTATGCCGCATCCAGTCATCGTTGGACCAATACTCTAGACGCCTTTACCATGTTACGCATGGGCGCTGCTTTGGGTCAGAAAGATCTACCATTACTCGTCGGAAAGAGTAAGCGGAAGATCAAGATCCTGGACAACTTGCCCGGTGTAGTTAGGGATATATCAGGTCCAGACGATCAAGTCAGACAATTGGCCTTTGGTGTTGAAGGAGGTGCGCCTTTGCAGCTTCGAAAGCGATACCTGGCTTATCCCGGAAATCATGATTCGTTTAGAACAACGAAGTCTCGTTGATCTAGTTTTTCAAAAATACACGTCATCTACTTCTCAGCTCCGATTTATTATGTACATACACTTTATCATCGTGGGTTATTACTATCCTTGGTCTTTAGTATGATGAACAGTTTCTTTACACATTTTTTTTTAGCTTAATTAATAATGCACAAAACCGATTCAGCGACGAAATTTCGGGCAAGAAATTTTCAGATGTATATCGACCTTTGCTGCTTGTTCGTGATGTGGAAAGGCATAACAGTACCATCAATCCTTATTCTTCTACTTAGCCAATCTCTCAGATGGCATGGAGACAATGTATGTATTTAATTGTGATACGATATGTCTGAATACTATCCAGCCAGTTCTGGTGAAGGCTTCTTGGGAGGTTCCTTCAGGATCCTGGATTCTGCTCCTCGGGCCTCGACATCACGATATTGTTTCTGAAATCCAACCCTGCGTCCTGCCTGATGACGCCATACAAACTTGAGGAATCCAATGGCCTCTTATTATTGTTATCCGAATACTCTTTTGCCCTCTTCAAATGCTCCATGGCAACCTCTGCAACCTTGAGGCGAGTACCTTCTGCTTGGGCACAATCAATTCCGTGTTGAACATCTTTTATTGCGAGAGTCAGGTCGGACCATGCTTTCTGTCCTGGATGCAAGTCAGTTATCAACAATTCTCGAAAAAATTTGGTTAAATCAAGAGAATTGTACCTTTCTCCGGAATGTACACGCCTGTGGTCAGTCGAGTAGAACTGGAGCGCACAAAGTCTCCAAACCTTTTCCCAAGAAAGCTTTCAAATAATTGCAAATCGAGACCGGACTTCTCTGCAAGAACGTTCGCCTCCGAGACAATCTCCATAACTCCGGCAACAATAAAGTTCCTGAATTGAAATCAAAGTTATAAGTTCCTCTTATCTCATTTGTGATGGAATGTAGATATGGAACTTACCCTAGAGTCTTGAGCAAAAGTGCCTTTTCCGGCAAATCAGACACGACCATAACATCCTGCGCAATTACTCCTTTGAATGTCTGTGCAAGCATTTCAAGCGTTCGTCGGTTTGATCCAGCTACTGCCATGAACAGCTCACCACTTACAGCACTGGGCGGTGGTCCAAAAACAGGTGCTGCGACGAATGTTGCTCCACGTTGGGATAACATGGCCGCGACTTCTTTCGTGGTGTCTGGATGGACTGTAGTGGTATCTATTATAGTATATTGTGAAAGATCTCCCTCTGCTTTCAGAATTTCATTGATGATATCTCGCAAGGCGCTGTCATTGCTCGTCTTTGCGAACATCGAGGAAATCGTCATTAGTGAACCCCATCGAAAAAATGGAGTATTTATTCTGGTATCTTACCGAAATGCATATACAATCGCTCTTTTGAACTAGATCAGATATTGAAGTGCATTGCTCCGCACCGCGCTCTTGTAATGTCTGGCCTCTGGACGCTGTGCGGTTGTAAAATTTCAATGGCGATAGGCCCCGTTTTACGAGCGCGTTTTGTACATTCGTGGCCATAGCAAGACCCATCCTGCCCAACCCTATGAAGTATCAATTATTAGTTGGTTTAATTTGAAAAATTTAATAAGAAGCCTTCACCGATCCATCCAATCTGATGAGTTTCGAACAGTGCCATAATTATCACTGCTTGCAATAAGACCTACTTGTTGGCGCGAAGTTGAATTTTAAAAATTTTTATCGGATCCCGACACCAACTCGAGACTTTATATCCTGCTGTATTCGGCTATCTCGAGGCGTAACCGAATCTCCAACATTTAGCGCGAAGATCCTTCGATGAAGTATGAGTCATTCCGAAGTATTCTGTCAAGTCTCTCTGAAACTGATGAAGTCCTTGGATATTTACAAAAGAATGAAACCTGATAAACACGATAATACATCTAGAATCTGAAATAGCTGTCAAAAAGTGTGCTTACACGTGGTGATGCATGTAACTACAGGAATTGAACGCTGGACAACGTTAAACCTCCCGGCATCCTCCGCGAAAAATCCGACGACCACGGCTTAGAATTTCATTTGAAGAAGCGTGGGTCCAGATAGCCCCGTACATGAGTGTCTGTAGTCCTTTCTTTTATTCAAATATTACCAGGAGTGGCATGCTAGTTAATATGTCTACCACTAAGATGTCTCAATGTTGACCCGAATCAAGAACGCTGGCAATCAGCTACTTAGAAGTTTCACAAAACTAGTCAGGTATGCTACCACAGTAAAAGTATCGTCCAATGTCGTCGCGTATCCTAGAATACCATCAGGTCGAACCACCACCACTGCACCAGTCTTTGGAGAAATGCTGTAAGCCATATGCGCCGATCGATCGTGATCATAATACACGAATCCAGCCTTCGGAATGATGGCAGGTACAGCTGCCATGCTGCTTGCGACAACCGTGATGAGTCTAGTTACGCTTGAAGGAAGGATCCGTGCAAGATCGTTCAACTGCTTCGCGGCAGCAGGCAATTTCTCCCGTGTGAGTTCATACTGTCCCGCAAAGAGCATGATTGTCCATCTACCCGTATATTTGGTCAGAGTATGCAGGCGAACCGGGAAATGAGAACCTGGTGGGTATACAAGTGCATCTGGTGCCCTAGAACCTGCAGAAATCATGCCGGCTGAAGGTGCTCTGTTGAGGATATTCTCCTCGTATTGGATTCCGAGGCCAATATTGAAATCTGAAGTCTCTTCAAATAGCTTGGTCAAGAGCTCATTCGCGTCCGTGTGAGTTGCTTTGTATTTTTCAGGTATCTTGCCAGATATGAGTGTGGAGAATGTCTTGTCAAGTTCTATCAGGTGTTCGGCTGTCGGACGACGCTCGGTATCGTAGGTCTTTAGTACTTCGTTGTTATACCAGCCTTTGATTGTTCCAGCCAGCTTCCATGATAAATTGTAGGCGTCGTGAATACCAGTGTTCATGCCTTGTGCAGCTGCGGAAGAATGGGTGTGACAAGCATCGCCGGCCAGCAAAATTCGATCTTCCGTGATAAAAGTCTGGGCAATTTTCTGTTGGATGCTGTGATGTCTGTGAGAACAAAGTCCATCAAGTCGATAATATTGCCGGTACATGAAGGTACCCAGAGAGACGTAAAACCTGTACTCACCTATACATAGTGAACCAATTGACACTCTTGACCTCCAGTGTAAATGGCTCCATAGCTTTAATAGCTTCCTCCTTTGCCTCTTCTTCTTTTAAGCAACGCCCATACTTGGCTGACATTTCATCGTTCAGCGCAAACCCAATGCGCTTTTCACCTTTCTCAAGCTGAACCCAAATGACATTGCCATGGCTCTTGGACTCAATGGATGCAAATCCAATATCGGAATCGGGCATGTTTGTTTCAAATTCACCATCGATTCGTACCCAATTAGACTTGGTATTTGTACCGTTGAAAGGGATCGAGGCGATTTGTCGTACCAGAGACTTGCTACCGTCCGCACCAACCAAGTATTTCCTATGATCGACTTAATTAGTGTATATATTCAAATCGTATGCTGATTTTGTATAAATACTTACGCTTTGACCGTCAAGACTTCCATCGTTTTGAGGTTACTAATCTGCACAGAAACCTTATGATCATCCTTGCTCTCATGGTCGATACGAAACGACATAAGTTTCCAGCCAGCGTGCGGTTTTCCTCCTAATTTGCGGTATGCCTTTCGAAAGATGTCCTCGGACCGTTTTTGACGGATGTTAAGGCAGTAGTCTAGGTATGTACCGCCCATACGGTCAAAGACTTTGTGCCATCCGCGCGTAGTCACTCGTTTCCCATCCTTGAAAGTGACGCTATTGCGTGCGATGTAACCAGTCTGGTTCATGGTATCGAGGAGTTCAAGATGTTCCATAATCTCGAGGGTTCTAGGGTATAGTGTGCATGCTCGACCCCACGAGGGCTCTTGTTCTTTGTCATCTTTCTCTATCGCGTGTATATGTTAGATTTGAGAGAAATGTACGCCATCACCGGTATCAGAATCTGAATGCTTACCCACTAAATATGTACAGATTCCCTGTCTAGTCAACATATATGCTGTGATCAGGCCCACAGGCCCGCCGCCACAGACGAGGACATCTGTCTTGACGTATTCCTTGAGGGATAGGGTTTCAAGAAGTGCAACTGGTGGAGACATTTCAAATTTGCCAAATGATGTGGCTAAAGTGTTGGACGAAAGAGATTTCGACTCACATGCTTAGGTGACTTCCGAGGTTTTAAATACTAAGTCGACACTTGGATGTATTATAATTACAGGATTCCTCCAACCTGTGGCCAGTTTACACTCCAAAAATGGCAGTCTTCATGTTGTTCTGTGCGACATATCTCCGCGAAGAATTTACCAAAATACATGAAACGAGAATTTCTTTTGCAGGCATGTAGCGGAATTATTTGTCTTTTCATTGTTTAGCTCCAATGGTATGTACCCTATGAGGAACAAGTGTTACCTTCTGACGGGCGGAGGCAGTACGAAAGATTGAACTTGCCGTCCATAGTCGATAAAGCAATGGTAAATTCTATCATTTAATTGACTGGACGTTTTTATAGAGTTTTATGTAATCGTGAAAGTGCTTGATAGATACTAAGAGAATTCGGCCATACAGTCCTACAAGGTGGACTGTCTACATACAACACCGACCTAGGAAGTCACGGTTACTGAATCTAGCATAATAACATAGAGTCCAATAGATGCTATGTTTACTTGACTCTACGGCGTGATCATAAACAACATCATTTTACGACGTCGATGGCTTTCATACTACTACGTAGCCAAGGATACCATCCATGTAATAGCTAGAGGACTCACAACTAGCGTCGGTTGTATCCATATGGTCCTCTCTGCTTGCGCTATAGCAACGGTAGAGTGGAACAGTGTTTTGGATTTGGGCGTTATAGATATAGCCGAGAATGCCGTCCAGCACGTAGCTTGAAGTCTCACAGCTAGAGTCGGTCGTATCCATATGATCGCCACGGCTAGCACTGTAGCAGCGGTAGAGAGGAACAGTGCCTGAAAGCTGGATGGCAAAAACGTAGCCAAGCAGACCGTCCAGATAGTAACTGGCGGCTTCGCACCCTGAGTCGGTAGTGTCTATGTGATGGATACTATTGGTACAACGGTAGAGAGGAACGGGGCCAGAGCGGCTGAGGATGGTCAGTCTGATTACAGTGAGGTTGGCATTCCACGAGCCAGTGATCGTGAGCGTTACCCCCTCGTTGTTCTGACTGAGGACAACCGGCGTGCTGTCTGGCAGCCGTGAGGCAGTGGAAAATATCTTGCCGTCGCGAGGCGCCGGAAGCGTGAGCGTCAGCCCAGCTGGCGGTTTGAGAACGTGGATGTATTCAACTGAGTCGTCAGCAGATTTGGTCGCCGATCCCCAGGAGACATCAGCGATGATAGTGCCAGGCTTAGTTGGGTAGGAGGTGCTGGGCCGCGTGTCGAAAATAGACTCCTGGATGCCAGACATCCATGAGCCAATCTACTGAAGTGTGGCAATAACGCCGGGTTCCCAACCAGCGTCGGCATAGGGCCCGGCGGCCCAGGCAATGTCGCCGCCTTCGCTATTCGTGGCGGCCTGAAATGCTGTATAGCGGAGCATGCTCCCGGCAGAGTAGCGGATAGTACTGGTCGTTTTAGCTGCCCACCATTGCTCGGTAAAAATGGCGGCTACGGGCTCAGCATAGCTAGGCCACAGGCTCTCATTTGGCTGCGCAAACTCGCCCCAACCCCCGTACTCCTTCATCCCATGTCCAAGCCGTACAGATTGCCATAGTCATTCTGGATGAGCTCGGCGTTTGGGTTGATATTTTTAATTATAGTCCTGAGTCGCGGGTAATCGACCGCTGTTTCACTATCACCTTGAGGGCTGCCCTCGTCCATGAAGAGGCCGTCAATCTCTTGACCGTAGCGCTGCATCAATTCTCCATAGATGTCTTCAATAAAAGCGTTCCACTTGGTCCGATTGAAGTCTGCACCTGGGTTATATGTTTCGCCATTCGAGGGAGGGTCAATACCCCAGCCTGTCTTCTCCCGATCCGCATCACTGAACTCGAAACCATCCCGCGGGTCGGCCGATCTAAGCGGGTATCCCAAGGTATACGCGGATCCAAAAAACCCCCAAGTTCCTTACTACGTGGGCTATACGCGTGAGGTCAATGGTGGAATAAAGGTAGACGGCAACAACTATACGCTGGTGTACTCAGGCTTTTACCGCGCGCCAACAACCGGGAATTATACGATCTGTGCATCCGCCGACAACGTCGACTACTCATATCTTGGTGGCGGCGTTGCTTTTAATTGCGGCGATGGTAAGCCTGATGTCAACGCGACGGCGCTGAATGGCGCATCGGCCGGAGGAAATTACGATAATCCGGAGTCCTGTGGCACCGTGCAGCTTTTTGCAGGTGAATTTTACCCAATCCGTAGCGTTTTCGGTAATGGAGATGCCGTCTCTGCGTTCAATCTCACCGTCCAGCCCCCTGGAGCAGTTGGTGAGAATAACAATGCAAGATATCTTTATCCAGTCAGTTGTCGACTGTAGGGTCTTATTTGGGTGAATTTGTCACGGTTTGACAATCTCTGATAACTATTTGGTGAGGTGTTTGCTAGATTCTTTTTACCTGGTTTGCGGACCATTTCCCGCAGCCTTCTTTAATTATAAAATAATAACTTTTTTCGTCTGATGCATGTATGTAAAGTGTCTTAGATCGGTCGATAAAATGAAGTGTGTAGAACTAGCTAGCTAGACTTACGGAAATTGCGGGCATATTATTACCAGTATCGGAACATAATCCGTAGCAACGTTACCGTCTTTTCACATCTCGTTGTAGGTGTAGCACTCAGGATGTTGAACGTAAAGATCAGCTCTCAGCCTAGCAGGCATTACTCAAGAATGTTATTATCCTGCCCTGCCCTCTCAAGACGTTCAAACGAAGATGCGTAAAAAAACCAAACAAACATCGAAACCACCAATGCTTTGTAGCCTAAAATTGGTTCATGAGGGTGGTGTTCATGCACAGTATAGGAGGGTATCCACAATATTTTCTTGGAGTTCATTCTAAATTAATAGGGACCGAGGCAAGACCAACCTGTTTGAGGGTTTGCTAACTATTGAATGCGTATGTGAGAGTCTAAAATACCCTTGGCTCGGCTGAGGATCAACACCAGCCAGCCACCTGCCGAACTCGGAAATTCGGCAATATTTTCCTCATTCTAAGTTGTATTTGACAGCCTCGATCGTAGGGAAACCTTCATCAAATAGTAGGAAGTCGGGTTCTGCCTTACATGAGCGATTTATCCAAGGCTAAAGTAACTTATTCCTATCGAGGGAGGTTGTTTGATGAACTTCCCAAAAAAGAAACTAGCGAAAAGCTGGTCATTGGGCAGAACATCCCCTAGAACTACCATGTTCCAGTGCACAAGGATCACTTGACATTGATGCTTCGCACAGAGACAAAAGCGAAGAAAGCGTTTCTTGTTAATCTACAAATTTGAGACAGAAACGAGGCAGCGCACCGCGGAATTTCGTGGGCAGGCTCATGTGTTGGCGCACCCAAGGATTTGGCTCGCAAAATTTCGAGTCTTATGGCCATGTCCTTCGACCACAAAGACTTCGATGGTGCGGCGTATGATTTTTAAGAATATGAAGGTGAAACAAGTGCAATACCTTCAGAGCAAAAAAACAATTTTATGTAGTAATCATCAAGCTAGTAACCACGCTGGAGCCGCTAAGATACAATCAACGCCAAATATTCTCGGACGGTAAAGGGTATATGTACAGTCATCAATCATTCTTAGTCTATCATTGTGAGACTCGGTGCTATTATGAAGCAGTCTTCATCGTTCCGCAAGCGGAACACGTCCACCACTCAGTCTCCATGAATGCACCACACATATGGCATAACCATCCAAGCGGCTTCCTGGCTCTATTTTGATCCAGACTCGAGATTCTCTCCGATGTATCACCTTTGAAAGATACTACTCGACCAGCATCGCCTCCGTTAATCACTTCGGAGGCTAGACGACTTCGCGGTTTGGAGGTTGCTCGCTTGGATGAAGGATTTTCAGCAGTTGTAACCAGTCGTGACTGGGCTGTTATTGACTGTGCTGGACGTTCTGTTCCGCATGCATCACAACAAAGGTATGCCGGCGGGTTTTCGAGTGTACAGACGTGACAATTCCATATTTCATCATTTGTAACAGTTTTCTCAGTGCTTTGATCTGAAGAGCCAAATGCGTTGGACAAAGTCCCAGAGCTTGCAAAGCGCCTGATAGGCTTCGAATGAGTAGGCACAGGCGGTGCTCTCAATTTAGTTGGATAGACCTTCTTCCCTCTTGGACCAGCAGGATTCGCCTGACTAGGTGGAACATACGAGGAACCATATTTTTCTTTCTCATCTTCCTGAATCATCTCAATATATGCCTGCATAATAGCACGCTCGTTGGCATCATCCTCTTCAGCTTTTGTACGGAAGCCGTTCCGATAAGCTTCGTCCGCTAGTTTCTCGCTGTCGCTGGAGCCCGAGGCGCATCCATTAGTGACATCAATACGTCGTTGCGCGGCATCTGCGATCACTTTTCGTACATCCGATCCTCTCAGTAGTGGTGCGCCGCCCAGCTTCTGTCCGGAACCAGCTGATAGTGTTCGCCGCTTCTCAGCTGCAACGCGGGCCAACCGCCTTGCTTCGTCGAGCGGCATCTGGCGGCCTCCAAGTCTCTTACCTTGGGAGAGGAACCCTTCTCCCGTATAACCTTTGATGACGAGCTGTTCATGTTCATCGCGAAGCTGATTCCACAATGCATGGAAGTCACGATTATGTGGACCATGCACAATGTGACATAACCTAATACATTGTCAAACAAGTTCAACCCAGGAATACCAAGAAAAATAGCTCACTCATGTAGCATAGTATCGACAACCTGCTCCAAAGGCAGGAACTGGCGCTCGTCACTCGGGTATCTTAGCCGCAAGCATATCTTCTGTCCCGCGTTGATATTCAATCCTAGGAGGTTTCGTTGCGATGGATAGAATTCAGACAATGTGCCGACTTTCCAGCTACGTTGTCTCATGATCGGCTTGACGAGGGAAGCTATTTTCTGGAGCATGTGAAGCGCTTCGGCTTCTCGGGGTCGGTGTTTGTCATGTTGATATTCAAGGACGAGCGGATCGATCTCGCGCATCGTGATGATATAGTCGGACTGAGCTTGCAAAGACGAGATGGAACTCACTCAAGATGATGATAAAAGTCGCATGATAATGAAGCAGAAGATGAGTGTTCGGCCTACCGTGATGGATAGATGGATGAATCTAGAAAAAGCTTTGTAATCTGCGTTACGCGGTTCGGGAGGCGAATCTGAAAGAACCAAATAACATGCCAGGCACCGGTCGCCACGGTCAATCGGTGCTACAATAAAAAAAAATACCTTGCGTATAGAAGCCGGTTGATGATGGGTTTGGAACCCAAGAACTCAAGAAAGTCAGACTTCGAAGCACTCCAGATGGCGAGATGAAAGAAGTTAAAGATGGTTGACGGATCTCGGAGATAAGATATTGCCCGCCCCACAAAACCGCGACGCGACCTCACGTGATTTTCCAAAAGGGTTATATGGACGAACAAAGCCCTATTTTCAAGGCCTAACTACTTGCAAATCTATAGAAGTTTTGTGGTTCGAGAGAAAAGCATACAATTGTATGTAGCAATTTAATCTAGAATCTAGTCCAGAATGTGCTTATCGAACAGCTCTAACTTTGAAAGGACAATCAAAATGCCCTATCTCAACACGCGCAGTGTTCAGAAGCTTAGGGTGATGAAAATCAGCAAGTTCTCGTCGAATCTCCGGTGTGCCAATCCCGATTTGCTCAAGAATCTCCATCACTGCCGAGTGTAAGACTGGTATGTTACCATCCTCGATCTTGATGGCAATTCCAATGGCTGTGTCGGTTCCCAGTTGCTTGGTTTGTTCTGCCGCACGTATACCTATTCCATAACAGCCGTCTGCTCCAATTTTACCGACTAGACTTCCCTGAAAAGCTGTCATAAGCCGAGTGCAGAATCGGCCTTCGCCGCCGACGAGTTCGGGATGTTGTGTCATTGCATGAAAGATGCGTGTCAAGTTTTGTGATCTTTCTTGTGGACTGCTGTCTTCCTCCAAGTCGGCCGCTGCAGCGAGAGTGCCAAACATTTGCGCTAGAGCATACAATGGTATAGCCGGTGCCGGCAGGTTGCAGCCATCTATCCCCCATTTGACCTCATCTTCCTTCAACTTGGTCAGGTCTTCAACGGCACGTTTAACCAATAATTGCATGGGGTTCTTGGAAAGATGATAGTCGGAGACGTCAGCCCCTAGACATTTAGCACCAGCTATCATGCCCACATGCTTGCCCGAGCAATTGTTGCAGATAGCCGTAGGTGTATAGTCAGCTTTGATCCAGGCCCTGTTCACTGCATCCGATAGGGCGACATGTCCACCACAGCGTAAGTCTGTTTCCTCGGCGTCCACCTTTGCCAACATTGATCGTGCCTGTGAGACATGTCTGTCTTCACTGTTATGTGATGCACACATCAGTGCCAGATCGGAACTATTGAAATTGAAGTGTTCACACGCCCCGGTCTCGATAATTGCCAATGCTTGAGCTGGTTTGGCCGCTGAACGGATCAAGGTCACACGAGAAGGATCTCCGACGGTGTAAAGCATTTTCCCATTGGCGTCAACGATAGCAGCGTGGACTTGATGACGGTTTTCGACAATATCGCCTCGATATGTGACGACGCAGTCATCGGTCGATAACTTGGCGATGTTCTGTTTCATGGTTGGGTACTTCAACGTTTTAGTATTTATTACGAGCAACAGCCCTCCCACTAATACGTGATGGAACTTACATATTTACCTGCCTAGGTATATGTATCGTTGATTTCTCGTTTGTTTGAGTATTCCAAGATGAATTTGTCTATGTTAACCAGGGATCAACCTAAAACACACGTCACAGGCGTCTGAGAAGAGGGCGATATTTATATCTCGGACATCCCACCAGTCTCCATTGGATACCACCTATCAATCTCCGATGCTTCAGCACTAAGTGGATGTCTTGAGATTCGACTTTGACGCCGGTCAACAAGGAAAAATGGCTATTTCTTTGCTGTAATAAGTTTTGTCGAAATTTCGAGAATCCTGACTTTCTAATTGGTTGCAGTGAGACAATCCAATCTATCCGAATCGGGTGAACGAGAGCTATGTCGCGTTCTGACTGGCTTATTATGATCAAGGTGGGTCTTGTATCCAGTAGGCGACGGTCCGAAGGAGATACTTCCCTCGAATGACTCAATATCGAAGCTGTAAAAATCACTCAGACTCTATCTATTATCAATCAAAATGCAGTCGGTGAACAAATCACCCGTCGTCCTGCATATCCCATGAATCAGTAGCGTATCGATGATTTGACTGTTATACGACCTGAGTTTAGGAGCACCCCCTCCATCGTCGACTGGCTGAGACACTGCAAATACGTCTCTTCCCATCATCTTCTGTTTGTTGATAGCCTTAGTCACAGCTATTGCTTGGTACACCGGAAAACTGCCTTCTTCTGTGGGCTGCATATCGACAAGGGTTTGTAGCCATTTTTCAATTCGTTGGCCAGACAGTAAATCCTGGCATCGAAGCAAAGCAGCCAATAAAAGGCCCGAGAAGCCAATGGTGTAATTGTTTTGGTGAACGCAATCTTTCATGTCAACGCCCTCTGCGATTCGCAGGAGAAACCGCACCCATGGCTCTGCTCCGTCGCATTCGTGGCTCGAGCAACGACATCCTCGAGTTCCCAGAAGCCGAAAGACACCGCTACATTGCATGATCCTTGATAAGGCATAATAAGCATAATTCAAGGCCGCATCGTGAGATTGGAAAATCAAAGGTGATTCGGTTGGATAATCAAAGTTATCGTCCTCAAGAGGTTGCTCTGCAAAAGGAAGGTGTAAAAGCCAGTTGTCTAGTTTCGCACTCTGTTCAGCCAGCAGTATACAACAGTCATCAGCATCATGGCCATGAGCGCCGTATCTGGACTCATGTTCAGATTGATCGTGTAGAGTACGATAGCACCAATTATTCAATATGGTCATGACATTCAGTCTATGAGACTCGCACATAATTTTCAGCACTGCAATCCGTCGTTCGTGAATCGACAGCAAACTCCCCTGAAGGAGGCGAGGAAGAACGATGGAGTGTTGTCGCTGTTGAAAATCCAAGGTACTAAAGTATGATCGAGCCCACCACACTTGAAATTGAGGTTGCATCCAAGCAGTAATCAGATCTCTTATAAAACGATCTTCATCCTGCTTCTTGATTTCATACTCAATAAATCTCGTCAAGCCATTGATGTGACAGTAAAATCCTTCCAGGTTCCCTCTCGTAGACTCTATATGAGCGAATAGAACGAGCATCGTAAACACCATTTTGAGATTGTGCCGACACTCACTCTGATCAAGTTTCGTGAACCGTGAAATGGCCGAGGAATAGTACTGCTGACTTCTCAATTGATGAATCGCATTAGGACTGTAATAACCCATATAGTCAATTGCATCCCAACTTCGGCGCTCTGCATCGTTACGGCTCAGATTGCAAGACGATAATGCGAGAATGGCATCGCTCAATCCTGGAAATTTCCCAAATACTTTTGACGTGGACTGGAACAATGGATGCAAAGCAGGCAGGCATTTATCTCCCCAATAGGCGAAATAAAAAATCTCCCTTTCCGATCGTTGCAAAGACACAGTGAGAGCGATATTGGGCAGGTGTTCTGTTTCAACGGTTGTACTAACCAACATATTCTGGGTTTTTGCTCGAAGTCTCCTTGTTTTTGATCTCAAAATTTGATTCTTCCCAGTCGATACTCGAAAATCGAACTTGGGTGTAATTGGCTCACACGCCGTCTTCAGCCTGGTGCATGTTCCACAGACGGGCTTATTCTCGTCACATTTTGTCCGTCTTTCGCGACAGCTTTTGCACCCGCTGCGCGACCGCACAATGTTCGTTTTCTTAGGTCTAGGAGGAACGGGTTCGTACATCAGATTTTGCTTGATCGTTCATGGTCTTAGTATTGTGGGGAATTGATGATTTTGAGAGATTCTGCTGCGGATGGAAGAACGAATGAGCTGGAGGCTAGGTGCAAGGTTAAAACGAAAATAATTCGGTTGGCCTTTCCCCGGGACCCAGCATGATTTAGGCAATCAACGAAGCCCGAGTTAGGTTGACTAGTTAACTCACCAGTTAATTAAATTACTTAATTTTCTAGTGGGATTATGCAACCTGGTAGAAAACGTGCTAACTGCGTTTTATATTTTTGAATAGGTGTGAATCATTTCGTTGTAATGGAGACCATCGCTATACCAACTTCATCTGAATACTCGCTCGTAGACAGAAATGCAGCAAGCTTGGATTCGCTGTCTGAGATAGATGTTGACAATACTACACTAGAGATCTCTTATTCTTTATTTGATACTCGGTCTACCAGCGCTTTCTTGTATGTTAATTCTGGCTTTGGCAATATCTTTTTTTAAGCCTATAATCTCTGGGACAACAGGCGAGAGAGGTGGAACCACTTTACCAATTGTTTTCTGTTTATTGTTAGTCGTCTGTATCTCAAACTTGTCGCTGTATTCTGTGTGAAAGAGTGGAGTATTCATCACAGAGGGAAATTAGAGCAATCGCTTCGGTGTCCACTACGCAAACGATTGCAATCTCAAACATGTTGTGTACTGGAGGCCGTCGCATATTATGAGAAGACATAATGATTGGACTTATTCTTAGGAAGGTAGGCTTACGCTGATGGTGCTTGGAGGCGTTGGTATGAGAAGTCGTACGAAAGAAGCAGGGACAGCATGTCAACTTTGCAAATTCGTTTTGACCAAGACTCGGAAATGGATGGGATGTAACACACCCGACATGAAACAATGAATATCTAGATGAAGGGATTGAATAGCAGTTGATCGAAAACTGCCACGAGCATAGAGCGAGTGAATCGTGTTCATTGGATAAAAGAATGACTCGGATCCCGATACACCGGGCACTCGGATGTGGTTACTGGCTAACAGGCTTGTAACTTGATGCAAACAGACCGAATAAGTGCGTATCACAGTCACACAGGAGGTCCTGATACACAGTTCACATTCAACAGCTTTGCCAGGTTCTATGCGCGATCAAGTCTATGTGACGGGCGTAAGTCTCTATCAAGATAAAACGGGCTATCGTAGTTAAACTGTCGAAGATCTTTCAGCCATCTTAATTCGGCGTGCTAGCATTTGCATCAGCACGCTTCTTAGTCCGCTGTCTGCACACCTCTTACTTTTTATTGCTCGTATTGACCCCTGCATAGGCCAGGCGCATTCCATAACCAACACGGAAGAAGGCGCTCTATCTAAAGTAAAGACTCTCGTACTCTTGCCGCCGGTGGCTTCAATGCTAGTTATCTCACTCCGAAGTACGATCAGTTGTGATATAAATCTCTTCGGAGTTTTGGAAGCCTTTACGGAGCATCTAAATCAATGCGACTGGTAGGCTAACCGCCCGTTCTACAGCCCTGCATCGCCGGAAACAAGATCTCTATATCCATCTGAAGTGTGATCGTATCTGAAACGTGGCGGAGTTCGAAATCGAACCCTCTCTGTACAGTCGTTGGAAATCGGATCCGCACTGGGGTAGATAAATACCTCTCCCGGCAACCTGAGTGTCGATGAGTATGTAGATTCTGCAATGTGATCACTGCCCAGCGACATTCGATAAGCAGACCTTCACTGTCGACTTCCACGAACCATTGACATGGGCCTTCGGAGACTTCTCCGCAGGAGAGTGCCCAAACACTCCCCCTCCGGCATCACGTCGTGGGCTCCGGATGGTATGTACCGACGATTGGGGGTTTCATGATTTGAGGCATTGATCCGCTGGTAGTAGTGAAACCTTACGCTTCTCACGGCGAAAGCTCCATATCTTCCGCCAACAACCCTTTGGTATCCCACAATACTACATCACAATCCTCATATCTCACATCCTCATACACCGAACCCTCACACCTCAGATCATCAGATACAAGTCCATACAATCGCTCCACCACCTACCCCTACAAATCACCCACAAACCTATCCCAGGATCGTGTTCAACGCCTTTGTCGAGTATGCGAGGAGCCTCTAACCAGCGACCAAGTGCGGACAAATCGAAACGGCCACTTGGGGCGGTGGTTTTTCCGATGCGATAAATGCGGAGATTTTCGTGGGTGGGTCGGAGATTGGGGCATTTATCAACAGAATCCACGGTGTAGATGTGGTCATTTGAGTAGAATAGATCGGGCGGGGCCTGACAAGGGGTATATTCATTTTTATGCGTGCGCGAGTGGCAATTGTGGGTTTTATACGGAGAGGAATTGGCAGATCGACAGTGTTGGTAGAGGCGGTGCTTTGGCGGAGATGGAGGGATGGTGATGATGGGTATCATCATCGCTATCCCCTTCCCGTCTCTTTGATACCATCTTGTTTATTTATTGTACCACGAGTCGTTATTATTATTGTGTGGGTGTAGGGGAACGTGACCTTTATCTGCATTTCGGAAGTTAATATCTGCTTTTGATGACCTCTTTCTAAAGTAATTGGACCATAGGCTGAAGCAAATGCGACATGATTTGGTTTCCTTGCGACGTCCGCATCTCTCGCAAAAGCTTCCCACACAGGGCGGGCCACTGGCGATAGGCCTTTACGGTATGAGTTCAAAATAACTCTCCACGGGCCACTCATGATGTAACGTAGTTTTCCATGCCACACTTAACAATTTTACCAAGATTAGGCCAGATTCGCCATCATGGGTGTCCATATACAAGGCGCTACTATCGGATGGAAGAAATATGCTGAGAAGGGCATTCTTAACGTAAAATGAAGCCTTCGGGCCAATGCTTCTTGCTGGAGTTCGGCTGATTCTTCACTCCTCCAGGTAGCTACCAGAGCGTCGAGTACACAGACTGTATTGTCAAATGCCGGATTGGACATGGTGGCCATGAGAATGTGCCACATGTCGTCCACTTCATACTAAATTTTGTCTTTGCTTCTTTCCCGGAGTGGCAATGCGTGTCGCAATTGTTGGGGTTATACGCTTAAGAGCTGATAAAGAATAGAGCACAGTACAATTATGAGATTATTTTGTTCATTATTGTTCTCGAAGAAGATGTATACAACGAAGCTGTTCAAGTTAGACATCACAAATATAGTATCAATGAAGGATTTGGTGAGTATAGATTAGCTGTATCCTGGGTCAGCTGAAATCCACAAGAGGTTGTTACTCATGGTGTTCCGCTAGCGCAGGTACTTAGGGCTATTGAGTGTGTACTCATCTATCCCTTCTAGCTTCAATTCTAAGCGGTGCCTATGAAATGCATCTCATAAATTTTTATGGCATATAATTGCTTACAAATATGGGGAATCTTTACATAATCACAGCGCGTTATAAAGAACGTATAAATTTTTTGGCGGACTAAGACAGTACATATTATGTAACATTCGACATATTAACAATTGGATACAATAGATATCGTCCTCGATATACACCAAATCTGTAGAATGGCAAAACAGTAGAAGAGAAGATTTTTCTCAGAGAGAAAAAGGAAATTGAATAGGTGATGCAGAGTAGGCGGATGAATGATGATTCGCTCGTCGCAGACTGTCCAGACAACTAAGGAAGATTGGAAGGAGTGTAGCTCTGATCGGGAGAGACCGGCTGTCCGCTCGCAAGCTGCTTGTCGGTGTAGGCAGGCCAAATGATCTGTCGAGTATTCTGGTCGACAACAGAGAGAGTGGTGAAGCCGTTGCCGGCACCAAACTGGCCGCTCCAGCCTGATGTCACAGTGTAATCTCCGCATGTGACAGGGCCGCCGTTGGCTTGCGAGGCGGTGTTGCCATTGACTACAAGAGTGCAACCAGTGTTGGAGCCATTGGCATCAATGCCGAAGTTCCAGGTGCACTGGGTATCGTCACTGTTGCAGTTGCGGACCAACTGGGTGATAGTCCATTGAGTGTCTTCGGCCATCATGGACTTGCTGGCCGCTGCAGGCGCCGCAGAAGCTGCCGAGGAAAGAAAAGCGGCTAAGAGAACTTGAGAGATCTTCATGTTTGCGGTTGTGGGAGAGATATTTTTTATAGGCAAGAGTATTTGTAGGTTGGCGGACGATGGTTTCTGTAATATGGGAGTAAGAACTTATGATATTTTAATGTTTTTGATGAATTAAAAATATGTTGAATGCCAGGAAGATAGTCGCTTTATATATCCAATACGGACCACCATGACATCAACAATATACCATCTTATAACAAAGAAGACTTATCCCATATGTCTCCGATATTGCTCAGATTTCATAGGCAGTCTTGGCACAGCCTCGTAATCCGGAAAGTGAGGGAAAAAACAGCGCAGCCGAGTGGCTGCTCTGCAGAGCAATAATGTTTCAGTTACATAGTCGCGCAATTAGAAGTGAGACAACACGACTGCGGCTGCGATCATGTCTCTTCATGGGCCACATTGTCCACTGTGGGGAGTAGATGTAGTGGACATATGAGACATCTCCACGGGAGATGCGCAGTGATCGACAAGCGGCAAAGGGGCACTAAAAACCTTTGCTATTTTGTTATTGTGGGGAAGGAGGTATAGGTAGAATAAAATTCTGTGTTTCTAGCACGCCAGTTGTTATTTCATCATGAAGCTATGTTGTGATTTATAGTAGTTTGAAAGACACTTACTAGAGTATATTGTTCGGTATATAGATCAATTTCAAGTCTCAGTTGTAGCCCGTTATTAACCTTTGGTAACTAGGTACTAACCGATTTCGTAAGCCAAGAAATTAGAATAAGACATTCTTCCATGTGGAGGAGCATCTGTCTCAGCTGCAAGTACTCTCTTATTAATATCTAAGACTGGTTATTTCAGTCTCTTTGCCTTTCCAATGGCTGAGCCCCACTCTGTCCTCAAATTTACAGTGATTGAACGATATGCACAGTTACCTTTTCCCTCTTGAATTACGAACACAAGTACAGAAAAGCGCGTACCATCGCCGAAAACAGGAAGCTTCTCGCGCTTTCCTGTAGCAACATGTGCCAAAAGAGGGAGCAAGTTGTAAGGAACACCCTGAGGATCCTCACCCATAATACCACTAGGGTGAGTACCAACCGGGTTGAAATAACACAATAAAGCAGTATTCCACTTCTCAGCCTCATCAGTCTTACCAGCTTTGGTGAGATTGTTTCACTGAGCATTGATATAGTCTGTAATGGCAGTCTCGACGGCAAACTTGGTGTTTCCGTAAGGGTTGGTAGGACCTAAGGGGCACTCTTCGGGGATTGGGATCATGTTGGGGAAACGGGTGGCATTGCCGTAGACGGTGGCGGAGCTGCAGAAGACAATATTGTAGACATTGTGTTTTTGCATGGAGGGGAAGAGGTTGACTGTGCCATAGACGTTGACGAGGTAGTAGTCAAGTGGTTTTTCACTGGACTCGCCGACGGCCTTTATCCAGTTATTCTTGTCGAAAGTGGTCGGGTCGGTGATATCACTCTGGACGAACTCGGGCCTCTTGCCGCAAATCAACTCAATACGGTTGATGACCTCAGCGGACGAGTTGTACAAGTTGTCAGTAATGACGACCTTGTAGCCAGCCTCGAGAAGGGCGAGGGCCGCAAAGGACCCAATGTAGCCCGTTCCTCTGTTTGGAGTCAGGAACTTGTTCCCTCTTTTTTGGTGTCAGAGCGCTTACCCGAACGAGAACAGAACCAAGAGACATCGTGCTGAATACGGGGTATAACGTCAAGAGAACAGGCGTAATTGGCCTGCGTGTCCGCAGCAAGAAATGATACGACGTGATTATGTTAAACCCTTGATCGAAGCTTTGGGCATATCATATAGGCTGGAGAAGATGGGTAATTTAGGCAGTGAAACACCCGCTAAAACCAGGCAGCCGTCTAACAAGAAACTCTGAGGTGGGTTAGCCGCCAATGACTCATAGCGGGTCAAGCTTCTCACCTTTTCGTCTGGAAGATACTTAGGGACGGATGGTGCCTATTCACAACATTATTCTTCCCTTCATGTATAGCTCACGTCTTTGTTTAATACATTATGGAGTACAGTGAACCGAAAGAGTGCGCTCCGGAATTCAAAATTATTTTATCAGACGTCGAACAACCTCAGGCGCACGATTTTATTTCCCGACAACTCGATGAATTTAATAATTCGATTACCTGTCAGCCCGACAACAAGACCCTTGATGTTCTAATTACAGACCCAACTACGAAAGAAGTCAAGGGCGGTCTAATTGGACGGACCTCACTGGGATTATTCTTCATCAACCTCCTTTTCATTCCCCAGTCTCTTCGAAAGACTGGCGTCGGCAGCAAGTTGCTAGAAGAAGCAGAGAAGGAAGCTAGACGTCGAGGATGTGTTCGCGCAGTATTATACACAATTTCATTTCAGGCGCCTGGATTTTACATTAAACATGGATACAAAGCCTTTGGTGAAATTCCTTGTCTACCCAAAGGCACATCACGAATATTTATGGACAAGGAGCTATAAATGTGTGTTGCGATTAAGATGACGTTATGTGATATATACTTTTTTCTCGCAGTATGGATGCGTAAAATGGGCGAATATCGGTGCTAGTTATGGACAATGTATCCTTTCATCGCTCAGAGAGGATCAAATAGTTATGTTCTAATGTAGCCCGTGTTAAGGTTTTATACTTACCACCTTACTCCCCCGATACAATCTAATTGAAGAATTCTTCGCTGAGTTAAAATGCAATATCAAGAAAGTTGGCCCAATATACATAGCGAGTCCCGATCAAGGACTTCGCGCCTTCCTCTGAAAGTGTGTCCATTCACTCGGTGAGAGAAAGGAGGGCGCTGAAGGCCATTTCCGACAGGAAGGTACTACATTACAGTATAATAGAGGTATGTAGGATCTAGGATCATCCACAATGCAAGTCATGACTACCGTGATAGGCAGATAATTGGCAATTACGCAATGATTTGGTGAGCTAGGCATGGTTTCACAGCCATATTCAACCACTGATCCCCTGCTATGTACACCTGTAACCGAGGCAGCTGTTGTTTGTGATCATTTTTATGCAATATGACCTGAAGGAGCTTTAATTCGACGCACACTTCCTTATTTGGCGCCGGATAACTCACCATTACAGTGGAGTACTGTACTGTACCTAATTCTTTCTTGCGCCCAGATGATTACGCTGATTACACTACTTTGAATATTCTTTGTATGATAGAACATAGTATAGTAATATGCACATTTTTGACACTGTAGTACATGGACTGTACACCACTCTTGGGACTCATTTGCCTTTTGTCTATCTCAATGATGTAAATATGGCGGCGCCAAACTAATCCACAGCTTCAGAGTCTTGGATTTCGGATTTCGGAGAGGTTGTTCTAGTAGCTACAATGAGAGGGTCATTACCAAGAAAGGCGTTGATAACTGATCGTCTTCGGGCATAAAGTGAATTGAATTACGCCCCATAGGTCGACTGAGCAGTTAGTATAGCTGCTAGAGATCCTGCTAAAACCTCTCATAGAGACTATAGACAACCTTTCTCAATAAGCAGTGATCCATGTAGTAGATTATACTCATCCATCCAGTCACTAAAAGCACGAGAGGATAACGTCGAATATAGATGACTAGGGCCTGATACTTTGCTATATAAATGAGAGCAATTTTTAATTAGGATCAAGGCATTTTATGATCTCCTTTGAGATTTCTAAGTATAGATAAAATTTACTGTACTAGTTAGAATATTAGTGTCTGTTCGTCCGGTCCAAGATCAGCTCAATTGGAATAGGGACAGGCTAGTCCGACGAGCCTATAAGGTGAGGCACAAAAGGATCAATTGTCATAATCCGATAATTCTCAATCGTCTAGATCAGACCTCTGCAAGTCCCACGGGACCTGCAGAGGTCTAGTCGTGCTGACCAAAATCCCAAAGTCGATGCCAGTCTTGTACGCTCGTTTGTTCGTATTCTCGGATTCTCGTATTCTTAGGCATTTTGTGTCGTCATGCAACTAAACCTAATTTCCATTAGAGTTTAATGAGAGCTCAATGGAGAGTCCCAGGCTCTGATCAGATCTACTTTTGTAAAATATAAAACTGGTTATAATCCTTCTCAGGTGGAAGACGATTTTTTTTATTTGTGACTTACTGGTCATTCCGTACCTGCCACTTTTCCCTGCCCTTTTATCTCAAATGAGAATCGGCCGACAATTCGCCCTAGGAGGGCTTCTGTGTGCTAGCGTTGGGCTTGCGAACCTTTTTCCGTCTTACGAGCCTCTGACCTACACTCAATCAGACGGTTCCTCGCTGCCGGCCGACAATGGCACGGTATTTAAGCTGTCTTCAGATGGGAAGACTCCATCTATTCTTGTTCTCGATTACGGACGAAACGTTGAGGGATATGCCACTTTCCAAGTCATTCGGAGCTCTGGTAACACTTCTGTATTTGAAATGAGCTACAGCGAGACTCGTGCCTTATTAGAAAATTATATGGTGAGTGAGATTTGGGGACGTTGAGTGATAATTTGCGAATTTCTGACTGAGGCTGACTAATATCTTAGGCGGATGGCCCTCTTCCCTTAGCGGCGGCCATGGATACATACCGAATCGATCGATACAACATTACGAATCAAACTGCTTACACCAATCGTTTGATCCAAGGTGCCTTGCGCTACCAAAAATTGAATCTGTCGAGTGCCGGGGAACTTGAGCTCTCGTTCCTAGGCTTCAACCCTACTGTTGATAATCTTCCACTTTCCGACCTTCCCGGATCGTTCAACTGTTCAGACCCAGTCCTCAATCGCATTTGGGGGGTTGGTGCTCGCACAGTACAGTTGAATGAATTCCCAGCAAATTCTCTTCCTGAATTTTGGGTTATCACCGATGAAGGCGCCTTGGTCGATAGCTTAGCTCCTCAGCCTTTCGCAGCCGACTTTGCTACTGCGCTGACGACATACGAGCTAGATTTTTCTGTGAAACCAACGTCAAATGGGTTTGGGTTTACTGTCTTGAGCGACACACTCGGAAATGGGATTTACATCTTCGTGGATGTCGTTAATTCATCTATCTCGGCCCATTCAGGCTCTACAGAGCTAGATACTCTCCCACTTGCATCTGCTGTTTTGCCTTCAACCATAACTCTTGATGAGTGGCATACTATTCACAGTACTGTGAATAATACCGATATTACCGTGGATATTGATGGACTTTCACTGCTAAATTTTTCTCAAACCTCCTCCTCCTTCGGCTCTTTCGGCTTAGGCGCGTCTTTTGGGCACTCAGCCATTTTTACAAATGTGTCTCTGACAGCTTTTGGTACAAAAATGTACTCTTCCCCCCTTACCAATTCATCGGCCTTGCAGGATTTTCTCCTCGGCACCAATCCACTACCGGTCAGTGTTGATGGTTCTCGCCGTGATCGGATCGCCTATGCTGGGGACTTGGATATTACTACTGGCACAGCATTTGCTAGTACCTACGGTCATGATTATATTAATGGATCAATCACCCTGCTAGGTTCCTTCCAATTGCTTCCAGGATTCTTTGTGCCAAGCGTCAAAGTCCAGCAGCCACCGCGTATAGAGGATATCCAAGCAAACATTACGGGTCTTATTGGCTACTCGTTCAGTCTTGCCAGTGCGATGGCACAGTACTACGAACAGACTGGTGATATTAAATTTTTGAGTTACTGGGCACCCAAAGCTGCTCGGTTATTCGACTGGGCACACTCTCAGACTCTTCCGAGTGGACTTTTCAATATATCTAACCCAGCCTTTGGTGGTGACTGGAACTACTATGATCCTTCCTTGAGTGGCGTAGTTGCCAAGTTCAACCTCGTATATGCCTATGCGCTTAATCAGTGGCTCCCATTTATGGCTGACGGAGGTTTGAACACGACTTCATACAATTCCCGTCTCAAATCCTTGCAGAATGCTATCAACGCCAATCTTTGGAGCAAAAATCTCCAGGCTTATCATCTCTCGGAGTCCCATACCGATTTTTTCTCCCAGGAGGCGAACGCTCTGGCTATCCTAAGCAACACAGCTTCAGGAAACCGTACCGCACGCACCATCCTTGACAGCTTGAGTCGGGAATTATATGTCCGAGCGGGAGCTCTCGCCTTCTCTAACGCCAGCTCTGCAAGTGGATGGGCCCAAAAGATTAGCCCCTATGCCTCTGGCTATCACCTGAAAGCTGCTTTCTATGCCAACGACTCCACCAACGCAAAGAGACTTCTTCACAGTGTCTGGGGGCCCATGAGCGATCCATCTCACACAAACTATACTGGTTGCACGTGGGAGACGTTGGATGCGGACGGGACCCCCGGGTTGGGTGCATCAACTTCGTTATGCCATGCTTGGGGTGCAGGACCTACTGCGGACTTAAGTCGCTACGTCCTTGGTATTCAACCACTGGTCCCTGGATTCAAGCAGTGGCAGATCGTCCCACAAACTCTTGGCCTCCAGTGGGCACGCGGTTCATATCCCGTTCCAAAAGGTACAATTGATGTGAGCTGGTCCTTCGACAATAGCCGTTTGCTACAAATGACCGTATATGCCCCCCCTGGTACGAACGGTACAGTGTACCTCCCTAGCCCCTTACAAACCTCTCTGAAGGGCTATCAGGCTTCTGGTTGTACGGTTGTAAATAACAGCACCTTTTTGGTGAAAGGGGGTCAGGTTTTTACTTTCCGCCAAACACAGTAGTTTCGACTAATTAGAGAGAGCTTACAGCGCCTGAAATCAGCTAGCATCAAAATACAAAGGATGTCATTTTCTTTTCAATCCTACGATTATTGGGAAATAGTCTGTCATATTTTCCTATAGAAGTCTATCATCAATTATTATAAGGTTGCCCCGGGGTAGAGGATCCAGAATTAAGTCAGAATAAGGTACCATATCAAACGAAATTTTTACTTTCTTCCGTTTATAATAGCTGGTACGATACGATACAGGACTCCGGGGAAAATTAGCAATGAAGGCTGGTAGGTTTCCTCTTCCTATAGTATGTTTCACTCTTTAAGAACGTCCGGTGAGATCGCAGATTACTCTATGAAAGGATTCTTTTGTGCTATACGCTTCAGATAATTTATCCCAGTCCTGTCACTTCTCTTATATTATAGCAATATGTTTACTTTACTTCTCTGATGGCTCAGAGACTTCCACTTTGACTAGGTAAGTGATAGAGCTGAAAATCTCTCTATGTTTCCCAATCTTGTCCTCATCAATGTGGTCATAAATGGTGTTGCATAGGACTATAATATTGATAGTATTATCCAGACAATAAAAGATCTGGTCAGTAAGTTTCTATGTGACATACCTAGCATTAAAGTTATAGTAGTAATACTACTAGTCAACTATCATACAGATAAGTATGCCCTGACTGAGCTAGTAAATCTATAATATGCTAATCTAGTTTAAAAGTCGATAGCTTATGGCAAGTAAGATGATTTTGCTGACATGTCTAGCATTGCAACTGAAATAATAAACACCCAAGATGGACCTCATTCAACTGAGTGTTAGTCAATGGAGAAACCACGAATCATACTTTTTTATCTTCTGCAACTTCGAAGTTGTGATGGCAAACTATTATGAATAATTAATAATATGGCAATCGGTATGAATTGGATGAAAGGCATTCTCTAGTTTGCGGCAACTCCGAGATACAAAAACAATTACACCTCTGCTTTTTTGGAACAATATATAGTATCATATTTAAAGACCCTTCAAACGCATATCATACAAGAAGCAAGCTAGTTTTAACATTACTTTACTTATCGCAAGATATACCATAGCAATCGAGCAAGCACTAAAACCAATCAATCCTTATTTCAGTTATAATACCAAATTTAATGCATATATCTATAACAAGGAACTGGTATCTCTGTACAATGTCTTTTACGATTAGAGAACAAGGGATCGGGATTCAAGGACCTGATAAATAAATCACTGCAAGCTTTCTTACAGGGAAATATTAATAGCTGGCAGGAATGGTCTGTATCTGTATCTCATAAATCGTGAATCTCATATTCCACTATTAGTAGGTGAATTGATGTGACGGCTCCTCGCTTATAACCCCCCGCTGTTCATCAATCAGAAATTATTTGTTCCATTCCATTTTTGGCACTGCTTTTATGTCACTAGTCAAAGTTGGCTTTATTGGAGCCAACTAAATCAGTATCATGCATAACTCCACTGCCGGAGTTCTCGCGGCTGAGAGAAAGTGGGACCAGTAGTGGCAAGTATGAATAGCATGGAGTAAAGCTCATCAAATCCTCCCTCTACTACCTGTCTTGTTGCTGGCCGCTGGGTTATCCATCTCGGCTCAAGCCCAAAATATTGAGTTATTGTGTAGGTATGTGGATTGGGTTGAGCCGTTCGGCTGATGCCTTAAGCATTCACAAAAAGCTTGGTCATCAACTCTGATGGAGTGCCGATCTAATAATCCCAAAACTACCTTATAATGAGATACCGCCTGAAATCTCGACCTCGGCACGCCATTACTCGGATTCTCCAATTTCTTTGGATGGTTTCCAAGAGAACATGCACATTCACACTTAAGAGTAAAAGAAGTCGCGACAGAAGACCTGCCAAAGTCTACAGTATAGCCCCTAGTCCCAGAATGATATTAGAACTAAGCAATGCTACAATGCGACGCTAGCCCCTTGAGGATATCCATTCGAGATAAGCTCATCTCATTTGAAAGCGATTTTTTCCTTGCAGCTAACGAGTACTTTGCTAATCAGAGCTCACTTGCCATCCGCCGGTTTCATTGCGCCATACCCTCGAGTGTAAGTCTCCTCGTCGTCCTCGTCTTCTCTTCCTTGTAAAGCTCCGTAAGGCCATAGCTCCATCGAAATCTATCACTTCGACAGACAAAAATGTCGAGCCAGCCAGTCGACCTAATCACGGAGTCTGCTTCCAGTTCCGAAAACCATGTTGTACTCTCTTCTACGTCCGGAGATGAAGAAAAGACTGAGTTTTCTTCTACGTTAGTGAGCGCGGAAAAGAGCGAAGCTCAGCCGCAAAATTCCGACACTGAGCTCTACTCGATGTTCAGTAAGAAGCAGAAAATTGGTATCATTATCCTCGCATCCTGGGCTGCCTTCTTCTCTCCGGTCTCCTCGAACATTTATTTCCCCGCGCTGAACGATTTGGCTGATGACCTCCATGTATCTGATTCGTTAATCAATCTGACGATAACCTCGTACATGGTATGTACCTAACACGGGACATGCAGATGATGAGGACTAACATATCGTGTAGATTTCCCAAGCTTTGGCACCCATGTTCACTGCAGCTGCATGTGACGATACTGGGAGGAGACCTGCATACCTGATCTGTTTGGTCCTGTATCTAGGGCCGAATATCGGGATAGCCTGCCAAAGCAACTACGCGGCGCTTTTCGTGCTTCGCTGCCTCCAGAGTGCCGGTAGCAGCGGTACAATTACCCTGGTCAAAGGTTCAGTTACGGACCTTGCACCATCACAAGAGCGTGGTATGTATATGGCCTGGGCAACATCGGGTGCCATTTTCGGCCCGACAGTAGGACCCATAATAGGAGGCCTCTTGGCCCAATTCCTTGGATGGCGTTCAATTTTTCTTGTTTCTCACTATATTTGCTGGAGTAGCACTCGTCACAATCATCATCTTCATGCCAGAGACCTGCCGCACAATCGTTGGCGATGGTCATATTCCCGCACAGAAATGGAATGTTTCTCTTGTGACGTATTTAAAGCAACGTAAAGCAGACAAAGCAGAACTTGCAGCACAGCGACGAGAGACAAAGGGTCCGGGCTGGCCCAACACAATACCTTCTTTGCGCATAGCCGTCGACAAGGAGCCAGGACTGGTCTTGTTCTACAGCACGATAGTTTTCTGCAGCATCTACGTTGTTAATGCTGCTATCCCATCTCAATTCGCTGCCATCTATAACCTCAACACCCTCCAGATAGGTCTCTGCTATATTCCCATCGGGATTGGCAGTCTTGTAAGCATCATATCTATCGGCCACTTGACAGACTGGAACTTCCGCCGACACGCGAAAAGAACGGGCATAGATATTGCGAAAGGTCGTGAGAGTAATCTTGGGAAATATCCACTTGAGGTCGCCCGGTTGCAGATTGCAGTTCCTTTGGTAGCTCTAAACTGTGTTATGTTGATTGTTTTTGGCTGGATCCTGGAGACCCAGCAAAATCTGGCTGCTCCTCTGATCTGTTTGTTTGTCCTAGGATTCGTGTCAGTTGGCTGTTGGGAGCCGATGAGCCTGCTAGTGATTGATTTGAACCCGACATCCGCGGGAGCGTCGACAGCAGCCGGTAATCTCGTCCGTTGCGGGCTGGGCGCAGGAGCAGTAGCTAGTGTTCTCCCATGCAGTAAGTTGCCATATACGCTCTCCCGAGTTGAGTCATATACCGGGATGTTGCCCGTTAAAAGAGCTAACATTGCTGTCCAGTAAACCGCATTGGAAACGGGTGGACTTTTACTCTGATGAGTGGCATATGTATCTTTTTCAGCCCCATCATGTTCATTGTCATGCGCTTTGGGCCCAAATGGCGTCATGAAAATATCTTGAAGTTCAAAGAAAAAGGTAGCCAGAATTAGCAGCTTCCATCAATGAGAAACCAGCTGGAGATAGTTTATAGAATGTTCGCTATGAGAACAAAAACAGCAGTAGCAAATATCATAGAGAATTTCGCGTTCAGATTAGCCAGGGTGATATCCATTTTGTGTCCCGGAGCACACGCAAGGCTCTAAATGACGTCTCGCAGCTGAGGCGAACGGTAATTAGTATATGGGTTTAAAATTTGTATATGAAATAGCAGAGAGCGCGTTTCTGGAACGAGGGGGCCAGATCGCTTACTGATCACATTAGTTAATGCAAATGATGACCAATCAAAATTGCCACGTCATCAAAACTCGAGTTTAAATGACCCCAAATCCAGGAGATCCAACGGTACAAGATCTAAAGCGGACCGACACATGTGCCTTTGCTGATCGTGAATTATATGGACATTGTGCATATATACTCAGTAATCCGGCCCTTTCGCCTCCCTTCTATCGTTCAAATCTCTTGTTGCCGCTAGAACTACATTTTCAATGTCGACTAATACCACCGAAGCCACCCCTACCAACGAAGCACCTCTTGCTACTAGTCCCTTCAAGCCGCTATGGAAGTGGCAAGCACCTCCTCAGTATCGGCGGATCAACACCATTGAAACCCATACTGGGGGTGAGCCCACACGCATCATTGTCTCTGGTCTTCCACCTATTCACGGCTTCAATGTTCTTGAGAAGCGTCGCTATTTCCAACAGCACTATGATCATCTGCGGCGTGGACTATTGCTGGAACCAAGAGGCCACGCCGATATGTATGGCGCAATCTTGACTGACCCAAGTAACCCCAAGGAAGCAGATCTAGATGTGTTTTTCATCAACACACATGGCTATAGTTCCATGTGTGGACATGCTACCCTAGCTATTACCAAAGTTCTCTTTGAGACTGGAATTGTGAGAAAAGAAGGCCAGGAGAGCCGAGAAATAAGATTGAGCAGTCCAGCGGGAATAGTCAACGCTCGTGCGACATTCGATGACAGGACAGGCAAGGTACTGCGGTCCTCTTTCCGAAATGTGCCTTCATTCGTATATCAGCAGCATCAGACCGTTGCAGTTCATGGCTTAGGAGAAGTAAGCTTCGACCTCTGCTTTGGCGGCGTATTTTTTGCGATTGTCTCAGTAGACGCCCTTCATATCTCCCAGCGACTAGAGATGGTACCCGAGAATTGTAGTTCATTTATTTCTCTTGGGCGAAAGATTCGCGCAGCAATTCTCAACAGCCCGAAGATCGTGATTGAACATCCCGTCGATTCGGACCTGAACGAACTTCACGGGGTGATTTTCACAGGCCCTCCTCACGATCCCCAGAATCACAGCAGGAATGTGAATGTCTTTGAAGACGGTGAGGTCGATCGCAGTCCTACAGGGACGGGGGTAAGTGCGCGCGCTGCGTTGCATCTTGCTAGAGGCGAAATAGAGGTCGGACAGGAATTCACCGTGGAGAGCATTGTGGGAAGTACGATGACAGGAAGGGTAGTGGAGGAGGTACAACTTGGCGAGTTTCGTGCTGTGGTACCCGAAGTAGGTGGAGTGGCCCATATAGTATCTCAGACTGAGCTTTTGTTTGATCCGAATGACCCTTTTCAGAATGGATTCCTGTTATCTTGAGTATTCTGATAGAGAAGATGTCAAGTCGCGAGCGACCCAAATTATCGTCGAATTTTAGTGAAAATATGAGCTTCTGCATCTAGAAATCTCAGAAGAAAACTACCTCAGGATTGAGTGATTCTCACCCACTTCATGTCAAGAGCTCCACCATACTGTATGACAGGTAATTATTCACTAAAGGATCCATACTGGAACTTCAAATATTTGCGAGTGGGTGAAGAAACTCCCTAATCGGGCTCCACGGCATCGAAAACGAAAAGACCTTCTATAGACTATATTGTCAATTACATAGCATTCTTCAATTCTCTCAGAGCGTCCATGAATCCCCACAGGGCCTTTGTTTGCTGTTTTTTTGAGAATATCGGGATCGCGGAGTTTCATAAAGACATTACGAGCCTTTTCATCTCCAATAGTGAGGATACCTGCGTCTGTTTATTGCTCTCTGCAAAAGCTTGAAGCTTCTTGATCGCATCGGAGTCTGATGTTCGACGCACGATCTCCAACACCCTTGCAACATTTCTTCAATCATCTGGCGTTTCCGACCAATCTCGCCACTAACTATCGTTGAAGTCTTGGGAATAATACCGGGGTTATTAACCATAAACTAGTTGGTTCCATTAGTTGACATGATAACTTGCTTAGATACCATCTCTCGAGGTAAATTTGAGTCTACTGACCGACATCAACTCCTCTGGATTGCCCCCAATTGGATAGAACTCCAATCCTGCCTGTCGAACAAACTCATTGAAGTTTTTATGGGTTGCAAGCCGAACACGATGTCCCTCTCTCTGGAGCTGTGTACCAAGGGCTATGAAAGGCTGTACATCTCCTAGCGCACCGTAAGATCGCTGAAATGATTTATGTGGGATAAAGCTCTGGCGTCAGAGTTCTTTACAAACCTCGACTGCCCACAATTTGGATGACAATATTCAACGCAACCACGTCGACTGGATATGCTTCTAGTGTTTCCTGTTTTTCCTCCTGGATTCCCGCTCTGAGAAGGTTCGCTAACCCTTGCTGTTTTGCCTGGATCGTCACGTCGACTCTGCCATCATCTTCGGAGATAATCAGAGACAATGATAAATCCGAGAGAAATTTTGAGAATACGAACCGCGAGAGACTGTGAATGCCTGCACATAGCCAGTGGACATAGCGACATCATAACTTGGCGGAGATTCATCGTGCGAGACTAATGTCATGACTCCTACTTCGAAGAGAGGATGGACTTTTCCGATACAGAAAATTGAGGCACTGGTCTCGTTTGAAAGAACAAGAGGCATGAACAAGGTGAGAATTGAAACAGGTCTCTCTCTCGTTTTGTACTCAGCTTTGAATTCTTCGCCATCCCAAAATAGCCCGGAGGCTGTTTTCGGATTAGCGTTACAGAGAATCCATAGTGGAACACGGCGGCGGGTCCGGGGGATACGAAGGAAATACGAGATACGAATGGATCCTCAAATTTGCCATCCGATTGAGCAATTTCATGTCCTAAATTTTCTTGCGCACTGCCACAGACCCACCGGCTAAAGACCTTTTCTTCGGGTAGATCGTTTAGTTTCGAGATGATACATATATATATATATATATATACTGTGTAGTTTATGGCTTCATCTGTTAGCCATGCTTCATGTCGACCCAATGATAGACGGCGACTAACTGATTCAACGAAATATTATCACATTCCGAACCCATGTCCCAGAATAAGTCCGCTTCAACGAAATCTACAAGTGATGAAAAACGCGATCTCCTGCTTGTATACATTCATGGTTTCTTGGGCTCAGAGGAGAGCTTCGCACAGTTTCCCAGGCATGTTCACGATCTTTTAACGAGAGCGCTGAGTGGAACACATGAAGTATATACCAAGATCTACCCTCGGTATAAAACTCGCGGCACAACAAAAATTGCACGCGACAACTTTAGCAAATGGTAAGCAAGTTAGCTGTCACGATGAAGTCTACCAATGTTTATGGCAGGAATTTCACTAGGTTATCTTGTCATGAAAGCCCCAACACTGATATAATTCTCCTTGGGCACAGTCTCGGGGGTCTTATCGCTGCGGACACCGTGCTGCTACGTGAAGAGGGGACTGGAGAGTTCAAACATCGCGTTCTTGGCCATGTCAGTTTCGATGTTCCATACCTTGGTCTTCGCCCCCGTATCGTTTGGACGGGTATCAGTACAATTTGCCGACGTTCAACCTCAAACAATGTCAACGAACAGCGCATGCCACAATGGGAATTTGAAGCGTTCAAAGATGACCCGAAATTCAACCCCCCATTTTCAAATGATATCAACCTCAAACGGCGAACTGGATGGGATGGTCCAAAGCATTTCCTATCCAAGTATTCGGGACAGATATCTCGATCTATTTTGCAGTATGTTCATTCATACTACGACCATGCTGGGTGTTTGCATAACTACCCAAAGCTGTTGAGACGACACAAGAGAATCCGTCAGCTGGCAAAGGGCGATTTGCCAAGATACTCCCGACACGCACAGTCACAAATCCAAAGGGTCAAATTTGTGAATTATTACACGGCCTGTAGCGGCAGCGGATCACCAGTGGCCCTGACGTTATCACATGGTACCGATACGGAAGTTATTGGAGGGATAAGCCAACCTCCCGCTTCTATGGTATCATGCACATCTCCTCAGAATCTTATCATCACAACGGATGATGATATGAAAGGCAACTGTGTGGACTCTATAAACATCAAAACGGTTCGTCGAATGCCATCCCAAAGTTCATCTAGTGCGAAGCCTAAGGAACCGGACCACGTTGTCAAGGTCCGTAGAAAGTTTTGCCTACTCCCAGGATCAGGGGAGGATGAGTTTTGGGTACAATTACCCATAGAGGCTCCAAATGAGATTGTGGCACACCAGTCTATTTTCTTGTCACTCGGATTACATTATAGTTGGCTCGTGGAAGACACAGCGGCACGCATTCAAAGCTGGATAGAAGAAAACCTCATCAACAACGGCAGCTCAATCTAAATATCATGTCCATAAAAAGCATGCCCTAGATCTCCCTTCCTGTTTCTGAAAAGATATAGATAAAGAAATACTCTACTTCTTTCTCGCTTCGTAAGACCCATGTGACTAGTTCACAGTACCCCAGGGCTTGTCTTTGACTGTATTTTCTCCCTTTTACTTATCCAACACTATCTCAGAGGGCATCTGGTATCTTGGACGAATATTTGACCCGAAAAATTAAGTAAATTCATGCCTTACTTATTAAGCTCAGGGACAAGAACCTTGCGGAGCCAACAGAATGGCCAGTAGAAGTATTTGAGTACAAAAAGAAATACAACACCATTCAACTACTAAAGGAGATTGATCTTAAATATTAGAAACTCAAGTCTGAGGAGAATCTCAAACATCATCTATGCAGAAAAATTTTTGACGGTTCTTACCTACAACCACCTTTCCGATAATATAGATAGGACTTGATTGTGGAAAGATTTCAGACTGTTCACCGAAGTATCCTGTTTATTTCGTACGACTGTGGAGATCGTCTCTCAATTATGATTACTGAAATTTTTTTCTAGCGGCCTATTCTAAGGTGGTTGCCGGTGTATGGTGGAGGACATGGCTGAGGGAAGGGTTTCCAGAGGACCTCTAAGGATAGGAGACATAGCCCTCTTCATGGGTACTTTCAATGGAACAGCAGGAGCTCTTTTAGCTGGGAAATGTTAGGCAATAGTAACATTATCCCCACCCAAGTCACGATGAGACTGATGCATACCACGTATTACTTACTATTCCCGTACTCGTACTTATTTTATCCAGAAAATATCTACCCACAAATAGAAGCGGGTCCGGGTCGATCTCCAATTCCGTCTCTAATTTAAGCCCTATCGGATCCTCGTAAACAGCTTCAAGCTGGAAACCCCTTAAAATTAATTTCTCGACACATTGAATACGTTCCACCCCTCTCTGATGCACATTGCCTTCACCGTGTCGTAGGCAGCATCACTTGAAACCCGCTTACAGTAGCTATGCGCCATCACAAATCCGGAAAGATGCGCATTAATACACAAGACAGATCTAACCCAGCCAATTCGTAGGCTCTATATCAGAAGATTTTGCATGCCGAAGCGCCGAATTTGACTTCATGTCGTGAAATCGACCGAAGAAGACCAGAACGCAAAACCCGAGGCCAGGGCCATTCACTCATTTCGGCAGACGCTTCGCATTCTCGTATCGCTCCTAGTGATCCACGCCAAATTTTTCTAGTCGCCGCAGACGAAAAGAGGGCTGTGCTTTCGATCTGGAAATCGTGTCTAACTACTCCATGCTAATTATATTGAGAGAGCTTTCTCATTCACTGACTGGTCAGAAATTGCTACTGTTGAGGTTTCAGCGTGTCCTAACTTGCGAAGACCTACATCTATTTTCCATCCCCTTTCTTTTTAACGTGTGGTTCCTTACGTATTGCTCGCAGTATAAAGAGCATGGAGGTGCAGCAACGATCAATCACTTTTCACGTAAATTAAGCCTCCGATCAGTCTCTTCTCTTAAGGATTCCTTCTTTTCTTCCTCGGCATTTTTTCTCGTTTTTCACATAGACGCCGCATCAACACATAAATATCCTCTGCAGATCCTACGTTCAAACTACCTTGATACGAATTACACAGTCTTTCAACCATGACTGACGGCGAAACCAAGAGCGACAATGGGATATATCCCTACAAGCCGAGCCAAATGGCGACGATCGTATTTGCTGCTCTTTTTGGAGCCAGTGCCATCGTTCACCTCTGGGTAATGATCAAGAAAAAGACTTGGTTCTATACTTCATTGAATGTTGGAGCTTTTAGTGCGTCACCATCTAATCATACTCAATCACCACTAACCATTATTTAGTGATGACGATCGGATACACTGCTCGATACTTCTCCGCAAAGTCGCCCAGCGAACTCGGCCCATACATTATGCAATCGCTCTTCATCATCTTGCCGCCTTCTCTATACGCCGCAACAATCTATATGATATATGGCCGCATAGTGATTTTCGTCAATTCACCCGATGCTAGCGTGATTCGACCTAACCGTGTAACGAAAATTTTCGTTTGCGGCGATGTAGTTTCGTTTTTCATGCAAGCTGGTGGAGGTGGCATGATGGCCCAGGCAGGCATGGCGAACCTGGGACAGAAGATTATGCTCGTTGGGTTGTTTACTCAGCTTCTTTTCTTCAGTTTCTTCTTGACGATTTCATTGATATTCTGGAAGCGTATGCGAAGCTCTGCTAAGCCATACACTGTTCCACAATATGGGAAACACACTTGGAAGTCTTTGATGAAGCTCTTATTTGCAGCTGCCATTATAATCATTTTGAGATGCGTCTACCGCATCATCGAATTCGCGCAAGGTAACGATGGCTATCTCGTGAGTCATGAGATTTTCATGTACATCTTTGATGCTATACCTATGTTTCTTGTTCAGGTCATGTTCCATTTTGTGCATGCGGGCGATGTATTCCCAACCAATCTTGTCACGCCAAAGAATCAAGACCGTGGAAGTTGGATCAATCTTCGTGATGGAATGTGATTGCATGGATTGAGATTTCAGATTATCAGGGCTTGCTCTCGAGGCCCCGTTTCGACCCTGACGTTGAACTCTCGAATTAGAGGTCGGACAGGAATTCACCGTGGAGAGCATTGTGGGGAGTATAATAATAGGAAGGGTAGTAGTAAAAGAGACATAATTTAACAAGTTTTATACTATAATATTCAAAATATTCTATGTTAAGCTTTTATTTAATCTAAATAACTTCTTTTAAAATAGATTTTTATGATTTTCGATATGCTAATAGAAAAGATATTAAGTCAATAACTTAGAGATAAGAAAGGTCTTTTATAATTTCACTATTGCCACGAGAATGATCCTAATAGTGATGCGCGTTGATAATTACAGTCTCCAGTAGCTAGGTCAATTATTCTTTGCTGCAATTATAAAAACTATGCTTGATCGGTCCCTCTTGAATGTTCGACAGATGTTTGCATTATTTCGTATAAGATATCATATATTCGGCTGAAAAATTCTTCTCGCTGGCACATTGGCTAGTTGCAGCAAGCTACCTATCTCGATGACCTAGGAACTTCTTCGGAATCCGATCATCATTATCTTCGCTAAATTGGGTCTGACTCTACAGTAGTATGCCAAGGAAGGCTCCATGTCGGTCGTGGCGATTAGAAACATTAGCTTGAGAAATTGGAATCGTTACATTATTCGGTACCTTGACAGAAAATACATTAGGGGATGAGAATCAGTTACTTCTACCAAGCTTTAATGTAAAGCTTGGATCACCATGTGAGAGACCTGAGCTGTGGTCTGATTTGCACCTAAGAGTTCAGCCACGGGTCATTTGTTAATCCCTTTGCTGTCCTCCTCTTCAGATCCGTACCCGAGTTTACCCAACACTTTATTTCTTGAGTGATGGAGTTCGCCTACATGGACCGGATATAACTGCTTTGCGTTGTAGTATGGAAGCTTCTCTTCGATAAGATGGGTAGCTTCGACCCGAATAGGTTGAGTGCTCATGGATCGCCTGTATTTGAAGGATGGCAATTGGAAAATAGAATGCTTGAATATTGAACTAGCTACGCCACTTCTCATCATAGATAGCATTAGTAGCGGGCTTCTTAGGATTCTAAAATGCCACTTGATATGGTGGAAATATAAACATCGATGAAAACGAAGATTCTAGGATGAACTCATGGCGAGGGTTGGCTTAGTCGTCAAGCCATGTCTTGGAGGGATAGATATCGTAATGTACTTGCTATTATTGGGGTATTACTCTCTAGATTAAACAGACGTGAATGGCCTCATTTGAAAGAAGGTAACGAAACATGATCATGTATGAAATCCAAAGCTTCAAGAACCTGTTCCAGTGATTAGCTCATGACCATCAATCAAAGATCTTGACAGGAGGACAAACTTTTTCATCTTCACAAGGACGACCGATGAGTTGAAGTGAGACAGGCGCATCACGATATAATTCAGGCTCATCTATTTCAATGTTAGCATCATCCATAAACAAACGCAACAAGACGCTGTCTTACAAAGCTTATAGTTAAACTCATCTTTGGTGTTCCGAGGCTCATAACCCTCCTCTTTCTTATCAACGTCCGGCTCTACTTGAGTTACTGGGAAAACTGCAGCAGGGTAGTCGAGTAAGTTCCACTGAGCTGTATATCCCCAGTACTTTGCCTGATTAAGTGGAGGTGCAGCACCCGGTCCTGTCGGAGAAAGAATCACATCCACCATTCCAGTCGGTATTCCACGCTCATCGACGCCTGTGGCTGTCTTGTTCCATACATCGGCGTATTCCGTTTTGTATTCCGTATTTTTCTCCATCAGATCCCAAATTTCCTCAATTTGCAGACGTTTGCGAAATTGGTTTTCTGTGAGTATGAAATGTGTCAGCGGCATTAACGGCTCACCACCCTGAGCAAGAATTTCAAAGTTATCAGCGCCGCCATCAGCATAGTACAATGATGCTATTCTCTCCCACGCATAATCATGCTTGTACGGTTTCCAGTCCACAATCTCGATACCGGGAACATCTCGAAGTTTGCTTACAACCTCGTTCAGAGCTCGCGTAACCGGAGGATGCGGCTTCACAACTCCATCATCCCATAGGACCCCAATTTTGAGTTTCTTGCCTGCCGTTCCTTGAGCAAGATGACTCACATCATCGCGCCACGGTATCGGTAGGAGGGTTGGCTCCTTCAACCACGGCTTTGAGTCTATGGCAGCTTTCATTATCAGCCGCAAACCCCCTCTAGAAGTACTCAATGGTCCCGCAACAGCCGGAATCCCCTGCGGGCCATGTGCAGCAGCAAATTTATCATATGGAAATCTGCTACTCGTCGGACGAAGTCCGTATATTCCACAATTCGCGGCGGGGCTGCGAATACTGCCACCAATATCAGTGCCAATACCGACTGCACTACCACGCATACCTATCAGCGCTCCTTCGCCACCGGAGCTTCCACCGCTGGTTAGCTGGCGATTGTACGGGCACACTGTCTCGCCATATAGATTGCTCGAGGTAGCTAGATGCATCAACGACTGCGGTTGAGTGGTCCTGACGTAAAGCACAGCGCCGGCATTGTACAGAACTTCTGTGCCGCTATAGGTCACGTCTGAGATGCGTCCCCACCATGCTACGTAGCCGCAGTTGATAGTCCGGCCTTTCATGGGGAGATGTTCTTTGATGCTCACTGGGAGGCCGTGGAGGGGGCCAATTGGTTTGCCGTGTCTGGCTAGATAATCATCTAGATACTTTGCTCGCTCGAGGGCTTCCTCAGGCATGAGCTCCGTGACGCAGTTGACCTATGTAGGGCGTTAGTGTCTATTACGACGCGGTAATTTCAAAGATTTCATACCAGTTTCTGAGCCAACCCAGCGCGCCGTAGAAAGGAGTTAGTGACTTCCACACATTTCCATTCCCCCGTCGCAAGTTTTTGGACAATTATTTCTGGTGCAGTTTCGGTAATCTCAATCTCCCTCGGGGCCAATAGGTTCTTCGGGATGGATGTAACATTCCACGGAAGATCTTCAGGCACCTCTGGAACTGGCGGCTGGACTTGGGCGATGGACTTATCGCGCACCTCCTGTGCTATTTGTGCAACTTCTTGCCATGGCTTGCCTGCCATCTTGGTTTACTTTCTTGGGATATTGTACGACGTTGCGTAGATATCACTAGAACGATACGCAGTTTGGCAGAGGTTGTGAGGGTTTGGCTGGAGGAATTTTTGACCAGCTATGCAATTTACGGTCACGAAAAAGAGCAAGAATTGTACTATTCAAAGCAACAGAGATGGCCATGTGGAAGGTCTACGATAAGCTTGAACTTTCAACCAGCTTACCCCGCCGCCTTCCGATAAGCTTGCCGGATTAGGAAGGAAAACGCGCTTTTGATTAGATAGCCTGATAGCCAGCTGAGCGCGGACAGTTCATTGGGATAATCGGCACATGGCGTTGGTGTCTGGATCAGATTATATTATTTCAGTACTGTGGATGGGACCAAACAGAAGTACTCTAGGAGTTCCGTCCTTATTTATGCTATAAATTAGACATTGTATCACGAGAACCGTAACGCAATACTTCAGGCCTGATGGACGTGGGGGTAAGTATAACTTCTGGCTAGATGGTATTGATATTAGAAGAAGTCTTTAGGGTGATATACTATCCAACTTTAGGTAGTTCTTCTATATAATACATATTCAAACGATCCTCGACACTTCTGCTGCCGTATGAAGCTGTCGCGCAATTCTTCCTACCAGAGTCAGCATTCATTTACCTACATATTGAAGAGGAATTTACCAGCAACAATCCACTGCTTGCCGGCTCGTTCGAGTGACTCAATTATCGGTTGCATATCCCTGGATTTGCGATTATAATATCGCTCGATCCAAACCATCATTGAACCAACCTTCTGAAGTAGGATAACTGCGGCCAGGGGCATCCTTCGCACGTCGAAAACGTCGTCCATGCCAACAATCTCGCAGGTAATATTCACTACCATCTCTATAGCTGCGAGGGATGACTCTGCTACCGCGTCAAAGTCATAGTGAGTCGTAACATACATCAGCCTTTGCTTATGCAGTTCTAGTAAAGCCCTGTCAATGTTAGCATGTGGGGCTGATCCAATCATAGAAAGAGTAGCTCACTGAAGTAGAACGATAACAATCCGATACAAACTCTCCCAGTCCCTGGAAGAGCTATTTAAGTAATGTAGCGTTGTATCTCTAATCACCGAATCAAGCTTCCAGGCTTCATCATCGAACATTTTGTATTCAGGTACGGATGAGCTTCTGGTCAACCCTAAAACCCTTTGAAGAAATGTGCAGCCTGGACCTGTTGAGCAAAGCACCCAAAAGTTACCCCAGCTGCGTCAGAGCTAACGCCTAGGAAATTCTCTCCTGACCCTCGCCGGACGAGAGGGGGCCTCTCGAGGCCCTCGTCAGAGTGATGGAAGAGTATGTCTAGAAAATAAATAGCCCACCCTAGGCGCATTCTCTCCTCCTCGATAATCGGCGAGCTATCGGAGAGCCGGTTTAGCCCTGTAACATGTACTTGATCGGCGTAGATCGCTAGTGTAGAGTGATATTCGGCGAAGAGGCCGCAGCCATGCTCATGAGTATCTAGTAGGACTCCGGCCTGGATAGTCATGAACCGATCTTGCCAATATGTTTGCAGAATTGAAAAGATAAATTGACACGCTTCGTGTAATGACTGCGACAAGCTGAGGCCAAGGGTTAAGGTCGACGTCTTAGGGCTAATGAGTAGGATATGAAGTATCAGGGATGCCAATTCAGCTAAGGGAATGTCCCGCAATGATGTCACCCTCGCAGCAGGGAGATTTGGGTGAATAATTGGGAATAAACTATGAACGGACTCTACATAACCGTGTACGACATCTCCTGGATCAAGGCTGAGTCTCTCAAGAATGTGAAACACGTAGGTTGTCACGTAAGAGCATCAACTTCATTCGTATCTCGCAATTGACCGCCGTCTTGAAAGGAGGTGCGGGGTTCAATTATCGGAGGCCATTTCTGTCTACTTATCTTGAATGGCTTGATGGCGAGTGCGAAACTTTCTATTGCGAGCGCCAATCTCTGGGCTTATCCAATTTTTGCTGGTATTGGCCTCGGAATTCTCTTGAACAACTTAAATTCAATAATCCAGTTGGCCACCCAACGTTATATGGTATCTGTTACGTCTGGCCTTGCGGTCGCAGTACGAAGCCTGGGAGGGGCAGTAAGGGTTGCTGTCAATACGGCGATCTTCTCTAGCACGCTCCGTTCCAACTATGCAAGTGGCATTGCTGCTGCTGTCCTACCGCTTGGATTTCCATCTCAGAACTTGGGCGAATTATCAGCGGCATTGGCAACTGGCGATCGCAGGCTATTGCTTCAGTCACTGGTGCCACTCCGGCGTTTACAAGAGCTGCAGTCCTTGGGATGAAAGAAGCTTCTATCTTGGCTTTCCGGAATGTATGGATCGCAGGAGCATCTTTTAGTGCTGCAGGGGCCATCTGTAGGTTACTCTCTTACGTTTTATGACACTTTGCCCTTAATCGTTGTGATTGGGCAAGCACTGACGCTATGAAAGTAAGTCTCTTCTTCAGATATCCAAGACTAGAGATGGACACACATATTGATGCGCCGATTGATTTAAAGCATTTTGCTGATAAGTCAGTAAATGGCGAGGAAGGACATAACTCATTTGATCCATATAAACAACAAAAAAACGTCTCAGGCGTCGACCAGATCGGAGACATAACTCGGTCTGATCATCAACAATATCCTCATTACTGGGAGCTCACCATAGCTCTGAGAGTAGCCCAAGAGGATTTCTGGTGGTACAACTTCGTAATGCATCTCAGGGGTGACAAGTATGTGAAGAAATTATATTGTGAACGCGCATTAAGCTCCCTTACTACATAGCATATCCTATTACTGGTATTCCTGCTCTAACTTATTATTTTGGTGCTGTCTACCTACTGAAGAGGTAGATGGATTCTATAAACAACTTCAATGTGATTGCATTTTTTAGGCTTCTCAAAATTCTCTTCAAAATTAATTTGGTATACGACAACGATACATCAAGCGCAGCCACACGGTATCGTAACATAAATATCGCACCGTAGTAATTCCACATCGAAATTCTTTAGATTGAAAACTGTAAAAAATACCCACTAGTCATCCAGAACATAAACTTTGCCAGGCTGAGTGTCAATCACTTTGCTAGAAGTTACTCTTTCTATCATAGTTTTTGCGCCCCTTATGTCCACTCGGTATGGTTTGATAATGCTTAAGAAAGTCAGCTTTATCGCCGGAAGATGTAGTTTTGAGAGAGTATTCTTACCTTTCATCATGAAGGCAAAAGTATCTTTTCGCTGGCTCTTCAAGCCACTTGATCTGCTTGGTCAGAAATTCGGCTGCCGAGCCATCGAATGGTCTCCCATTGAGATTTGCTCTACCACCAACACCCAATATGGCAATCGTTGGTTTCGGCGTCATGCATCTTAAAATACCCTCGTAAGCACCTAAATGGGAGTTGAAAAGTATGGCCTTGGTTCCGAGAACAACATTGTACATCAGTTGACCCCCGTCACAGTGCGACATCACCTGGGTTTTCCGGTCTTCCACGTAGTCGGCGAAGGCACGCGTCCCTGGATCCATTTGGTCTGCTGGCAAGAATTCCTTCATTCTGAAAAACCAAATTGCATGAGTCTGGTGATGTCCAAAGAACTGTAGTAGTCAGTAGCGGAACCCATGAAAGTTTCCGCGGTATCAAAGGAATCTGGGAGGTCTTGCGGGCGGACTGCAGGCAGTAGTGAATGCAACGAAGGCCATACATGAACAGCCGCTGTTGCATACTTGACGTGGGGTCTTGGAGGTGCAGCTGGCGGGGCTGGAACTATATCAATAGTTCTTTCCACTGCTTCCTTCAAGATATCCCTAGTGAACAGTGGTATCCTTTCGCCTCCAGCAACCGGAATCAATTGTGCCTCGGGGACTCCGGCATGTCGGAGGTGGTTGATAGCCTCACAATTTGCGATTACCGTAGCACCCGTTTTGAGAGCGAGTCGATCGGCACCAGGAAGGCTCACCCATATCAGCATCTACATTAACCAATAGATTCATCCTGAGGGAAAACGTTACTGGTCAAAATGGGCATGCGAGATGATGATATAATCCAATTCTGTTACACTGTCGAGCTCCATGTATCTCTTCATCCCATCTGGCTTCTCAAGCCAGGTGTCATGCATAATGACCAAATCCCGAGATTTCAACCTGAACGTTGTTGTTCCTGGACCAGTAAATAGTCAGCATAACACTAATTGGCACCTTCGAACTGCAATTCCAGTATGGGATAGTCTTAGATATCTCTCTTCGGAAGGCGGCAATAGAAAGGCTCGTATATTGTTTCATGGCACGTCACGTACCGAAGAACTCTAATGTCGTCGCGCTTTGGGCCATGATGAAAATCCCGTCGCTATTGAATATTGAATCTTGCAAGGTATGACTTTATCGTCTTGGATGCAGGCTAATGGAAGGTGTGATGAGAGCCACCTTTAGAATGAGTTTTATGTGCGCAGGAAGAACAAGCTCCTCTTATTTAGTACTATCACTGAGAAACTAGTCCATATCGCTAGCCATCCATTACATGTCGGATTGCCAGCATACTACATACTACATGGTATCAAGACAACAGACCGGTACGGGTTTACCGACACGACAATTCGGCATTCCCGAGATGAGTCCCAACTGCTCATCTGGGGAAAAGCCGGGGTGACCTGGGACGTAATTCTCAGTATTGAGATACAGAATATTATTTTAAAAAGAAAAGTCTATTCTCTTTTTGTTTTTTTTAATAATTACTATTAATATCATAGTCAGTCACTAGGGTGGAAGTAAACCCTAAGAATATTTAACAGATCGAGATCAAGTTCCTAAAATCCCAATTTAAGAGTTAAAGTTCTAGCATTAGAAGATAAAACAGCGTTTATATATCAAGATAACCAGATGATAATAAAAGGAGATTCTACACTTTTTTAACCTAGGGATAAAGATTTTTTTTTTGTTCTATTTTAATGTCGTAGGGATTCATAATTACTTTAGTTAGATTTGATATACCCCGCTGTAGCTAGCTGCTGTCTGAAAGGCCGCTATCTCATGGTGTGCCTGAGCCGGCAGGCACCAATAGAAATCGTGGCGCAGCCACAAGGCGCACCGCGAGGTGAGCCACAGAGAATGTAAACATACAAATTAGATGCGGTCAAACGCGGCAAAGCAATCAAACAAGTGGGATTTTTAATTATACGACGAAAAATCTATTAAAACAAGATGATCCTATTCTACTTGAAATCACACTTTTAGTTATTACTAAGCCCCAGCACAGATCAGAAAAAGAAAAGCTTGAGCGGGCGCCGTTGCCCCACCTGCTCCTTCTGTTTCAGCAATTGCCGAAACTCTTGCTCTTCAGCATCATCACCACACATATCACTACGATAGACAACTGAGAAATGGTATGCTTCAAGTGTTCGAGACAGCTTATACACTATTATGCTGACTATCTCCAGGCAGAGTCCCTGTCGGAAGAGCAAATAGCCCGTTTTCGGGAAGCCTTTGCGGTTTTTGTAGGGCTGCCTTTCTGCACATCACGCTATCCACATACACTAATATCTTATGCTACAGGATAAAGATGGAAATGGTACGTAGGACAGTTAACATGATCCCTATGAGACTGGGTGATGTTGACTTACTGATCATCGTACAGGCGAAATCACCGCTGAAGAGCTTAGAGATGTCATGCGCTCGTTAGGCCAGAACCCCACCGAGTCTGAATTGCAAGATATTGTAAACGAACTAGACGTGGACCACACCGGCACAATCGACTTTGACGGTTAGGCCCTTGTCCCGCGGACAGCAAGCTCTCTCTAACATACCTTGATCAGAATTCCTTACCATGATGGTTCACAAGGGCAAGGCGACAGACGAGGAGGCCGAGCTCCGTGCCGCCTTTGAAGTCTTTGACCGAGACGGCAGTGGCACGATCAGTGCAGACGAGATGCGACATGTAATGAAGTCCATTGGCGAGGAATTGACGGATGCCGAGATTGAGGAAATGATTAAAGAAGCTGATACCGATGGAAATGGATCCATTGACTGTGAGTGATTTCCTATGACTGCTTCCACGTTGCTGAATTTGGGTCTGATAAATATCAATAGATCAAGAGTTTGTTCATTTGATGACCAACAACTAATACCCTGGCAATAAAGTTGTTGAATCACGAAATCAAGCCACAGATATTACTATCCTTCGAGTTCATTGAAGATAATAGCACATTCGATTATCAATAATATTGCCAACTCTAATAGCCCCTGTTACCACTCTAGTGGAACCGACCTTCATGATAGTAAGGTGTGAACGGGCTAAATAGTCCCACCGCAGACCACTTGAAACCCCCTGTCAACAATCTTCGATGACTAACTTTTCAGAACAAACCCACTTCTGATACTTAAGTAACTCATCGGACCGGGATCATCACTACGAAAATACTCAATCCAGTAAATGACACATCACATATCGTAGGGGCCAAGATATCTTATCGTACCTAATGCGGCGCTGTCGCCAACATCACAAAACCCTGCATTAGCGCTGACAACGTTTCAAGCCTCAAGGTTACTGTGATGCTGCATGCAAGATCACTATGACCGGACTCCAAAACTGACGACTGGCGTTCCAACCATCGGCCCGAAGAGCAGTTTATCATGCATTATTCAAGGCAACCGAGTTATATTTTACAAGCGAAGCTTTAAAAAAACATCGCGCTAAGGACCCCTGCTAAATGAGCTAAGTAGACGTCAATTCAAGACTGCGTTGTCTCTTTCAGATGATTGCTGTGATTCTAGACAAACGAAGTCCTCACTTTTCTTGTACCTTCAAGCCTACCATGCTCACAAAATTGACTATACTCAGAGACTATGGATTCAATACGTTTTTTCGCCCTTTATAGTGTTCTACTTCTTGCTCTATCTCAGCTCACGGTGTCATATCAGCATCCTTTGAGTCCCGCTACTCTGCTATCAATCCCGGGTGTCATTCCTGGCGAGTCGAATCTCAAGTTCTGTTCTGAGTCCCGCGATACAGATCTACTCCAGATCGACCGGGTCGAGGTCGATCCGACGCCTCCACTTGTGTACGAGCTCTGTGCCCTACACAACTCAAGATTTCAGCAAATCGAAACTATTCTCAAATTGAATCTCTTTCTTCTAGCGAGGAAAATCTTGATATCTACATATACGGTATTACTCCATACAAAGTACAGCACCAGCAGCGCACAAACTGATGAGAACAGGATTCTTCCTCAAGAACATATCAGACCATCCAGTCTGGAACTGGTACGCACGAGAGAACTCTACCGACAACCCAGGCCGATCCGGCACAGTCCAATTCTGTGGCATGGTGGATACCATTGACCAGCCATATCCGGGCCGAGAGAAAGACTGCCCGCCTCTGAAGGGCTTCGCTATTCTGAGTCTGCATGCGTATGTGCCATGGTTTGTCGGTGAGGTACGTTAAGATTTTCGAGGTCGTCCATTAATCTACAGAAGTCAAGGTGTGTCAATACATGTATGGGCTAAGATTACGGATTAGGGCAACTTTACGGTGAAATTCGATGCTATGACGAAGGAAGGAGAAAGGATATATTGTTTAGATGGGGAGTTTGAGCTCAAATATCCCGAGGGAAAGTCTTGAATGAGTCTGGAAAGAAGGTAGCTGTGTATATGGAAAATGATTTCCTTTGTCTGATTTTCTTGATTTCAAGTAACATGGAGAAGTCCAGTTCGTAATGCCAATGGGTGAAGAATCTTGTGACCGTTGGGGCTCCGGGATATAATGTATTTAATGTTTCGGTTGGTATAACTTACATAACTAGTGGACAGTGATTCGAATAGATTACATAATTACCGCTATACCAATTTCAGATGTAATATTCTGCCGCCTTATCGCGACTGATAGGAATGATTTCACAGGCTTCTGAGAACCATCAATAATTTCACGGCCATCACTGATAACCCGTTAAGAACTCGAAATGACAAGCGACGACCAGTTCTTTCTCGACTTTGTAAGTACTTCATCCCATGAGTCTTTCCTGCAACACACCTAACCACCGGTTTGTAGCTCTCCTTCATCCCGCATGACGTAAAACGATACTCGGCAGAGGTCGCCGACTCAATCGATCGCCATGTCGACCACGCAGCGAGCGTCATCAAAGACACCCTGACCGTCTATTTTCCGAACATACTACCCGCTGGATCGCGCAATGTGCCTGCGATACGGCGGCCGCCGCCCAAGTCGGTCACGGATAAGGTGTACGACTGGGTAGTGCGGAATCGAGCGTGGACAGCTGCCTTGGTCGCTTTCTTCGGGACGGGCGCGGTTTTATATTTGGGGAGTCGGACGTGTGATAATAAGAAGAGGAGAGCGCGACGGGCGGGAAATGGTGCCAGGAAGGAAATAGTTGGTACGTATCATGTACTTTTGACGAGAAGAAGTTGATGGGATCTAACTAAGTGACAGTAATCGCTGGTTCGCCACACGAGCCTATGACACGAGCGATAGCAGAGGATCTCGAGCGTCGCGGATTTATAGTATATGTTGTTGTGCAGTCGGCGGAGGAAGAACATACCATTCAGATGCAGAACCGATCTGACATTCGGGCATTGCATTTGGATCTGACAATAGTAAGCGGATACTCTTACTGTAGGAGTGGTATACAGGCTTATAGTTACAGACACCCTCAACACCCTCCGAAATCCATCCTGCGCTACACGGTATATACTCTCTCATATCGCAACCACAATCTCCGGCGCCCGGCATCCAGCCTCACACATGCCAGTTGAGCGGGCTCATAATACTACCTTCATTAAACTACCCCACCGGTCCTATACCAACAATCACAGCATCCAGCTGGGCCGATACAATCAACACTCGACTTTTGTCACCTATATTAATAACACAACTGTTCACCCCTCTCCTCACACACCGAAATCACAGCAGCTCCATCGTCTTTCTCTACCCATCCATCTCATCGTCACTATCAGCACCCTACGCCGGTCCCGAAGTCGCCGTGACCAGAGCGCTGTCCGGGTTCGCTACTTCCCTTCGACAGGAACTCCGTCTCTTGCAATTCGGCAACGGCAGTCCATGTAATGTCGACGTCGTCGAGATGAGACTGGGCAACATCGACCTAGGTCCGCACTATCGCATACCCCAGATCGCCGGTACAGAGATCCTGGCCTGGAGCCAACATCACCGATCTCTGTACGGGCCTTCCTATTTAGCAAGCGTCGAACAACGACCAGCTGCATCTGCCGGACCAAATGCTATCCGCGGGTCACCAGCTAGGACACTACACAATGCCATATTCGACAGTATAGCGCCACCACGCAAATCTGCCCTTGGAAGAAGAAAGAGAAGAAAGGCCGTCGTCTATGTTGGGCGCGGGTCTCGCTCTTATGGAATCATAGGTGCTTGGATTCCGACTAGTCTTGTTGGTTGGATGCTGGGACAAGGTAATCTGCCGCATTCTGCTTCAGATAGTGGGAATAGTAGTGAGACTGGGTGGGAGAGGGTATGATCTAATTCCTTGCTGGTATCATACATAGTCAATAAATATTCCACTCTGCACATATGATCGAGCCAAGATTTAAAACTCCTCACTTGGAGTAAAATTGAATGAAATAAATTGTGTGTCAAGTATATGCACAAAAGAAACTCTAAACGAAAGGTAAATATAGTACACGTCACCTGTCATACTATACAATCGAGTCAAAGACTCTATTAAATATTAGAAATACAACCTCGTGTCACAACGGTGACGCTCAGTGAGGAGCAACAAACTCCAAGAAATCCAGCGTCAAATCACTGAAAAAGCTTGCACCGCCCACAGTCGCTGGATGGCCAGCTGCGGTAACATCGCAGTAATTAATGAAGTTACCAGCAGCAGCATTGCGCTTGCTAATGAACGACGCATACTCGGAAAGCAAACAACTTCCACCGGGGCCGTCCTTGCACTCAGGCAAAGTGTAAACTGCATCATTCAGCAAGATGCGAATATAATCAGCATAGGAGGTCGATGTCTTTCCATGGTGCTCCGAAGTAGAAGTACAATTCAACACCTCAAAGGCAACCGTTCCGCGCATCGAAATGAAATTAGCGACGTTATAGATTCTGTCCTTTGCGATCCTGTCAATTGGTAAGGGGGCCTGAGCACCAGAATCGAAAATACCCATTCCAGCGGTCAATTCGGCGATTTGGTTGTCGTTCAAGAACGCCATGATGAGCTTCGGAATATCGAAGGTGGTGCCATTCACGCCTTTACCTTGCTGATCAGGACCGGCTTGCAGGAGTTGGATTAGGCTGTTCAAGAAGGGGAGGAAGAGTAGGTTTGTGGGTGTTGTAGAGCCGGGGCCGATGCCGTAGTAGTAGTGAAGATCTTGAGAGTATTCGTAGTATTCGAGTTCTTCGTCTGTGAAGACGTCGCACCAAGGGCTGAGGCGGCCGGTGATTTGGCTCTCGAAGCCGCAGAGATAGGGCATCTGGAGGATGTCGGATTCGGTGAATGTGATGCCTTCGACAAGCTCGTTGATGCGCTTGATGACCTTTGGTGTCCATAGTGCCTCGACTATTATGTTGTCAGTAGCATCTCAATGTAAGAGTCATGCAAAAGAAACATACAGTTAGTGTCATTATTGAAACTCGACCCAGAAGCACCATTGGCAAAAGCAGGGCAAGCATCTGAAGGTCCCAATGAATTGCCGATAGCGTTCACGGATCCGGTAGAGTTGACGCTGACAATTGTGCCGTAAGCGTCGGCGAACTCGGTCAAGTATCCCTGCATGAATGCTTTGGCGGTTTGGACAACGCGGGATTTATTGATGGGGCTGGCATATTGGTTTGCCCAGACATAGAAATTGTTACCGTCTTCGTAGAAATCGGGGTCTGTCAAAGAGTCAGCAAAAATTTGATACAAATAAGTGACTTGTTCAGCATACAGCGAGCTCTGAGTTGGTAACCCAAATCATGACCCTCCTTGTAACCAGTCATTGATTCCTGAGAGATCTGAAGAGTGGGATTGGTAAGAACAGGCTTCCAGTCTCCAATGAACGAAAGAGAGTCCCTGGCAGTGAGGTTTCCGGCTGTCTTTGCTGCTTGTATTCTTTCTTGGATAGCGACCCATCCATTATAAGCACCCGAGTCTGGGAATCTGTCGCCATGTTAGTCGTATTCACAGGTAGATTCACTATATATTGAAAGGAGGTGGGCTCACCTGCTTCCGTGTCTCACTATGTATGCAGCTTGCTTTACGGAACAGCTTTCCGGAACATCATTCGAGATACCGTACACATCGGGTCCTAATCGAAATGTTAGAATCTTAATTTACTGTCACTATTCCCAGAGCATACCGGGATGATAAGGAGAGTTAGCGCCAGCCCATGCAAGAGGATCCTTTGCAGACGAAGAGGAGGCAAAGATAATATCATCTGCAGGCGCAAGAATAGTGTCAACGCACGCAGTTGACAAAGCTGCGAACAGCAGAGACGAGGCGGCGATTGATTTGATGGAAGCCATTGCGTGGGGATTCGGTTTACACTTCCGCTGAACGAAATATCAATTCAGATAACAAATCGCAAATCTACGGCGAGATGAATAGAACAGTTTATATAGTCCGCCGGCAATCCGGCCTTGCATTTCGCAGTGATTGAAACTATATCTATGGGTGTATTAATATCCAAGAAAATATCCACAATCTATGCCATATGGGTCGCGCTTCCCACGTGCTGGCATCGCCGACCGATGATTTGTACTAAATTTCAAGATCAATCTCGAATTAACATGAATTAATCTCCACCATAAATTCTTAATACGCACATTAATGTTTATGCTGGGTCCAGCTTGGACAGCCGACCGTTATCTGACTCAAACACATTCCGACATTTCCTGCAGCTGTGCTGACTCCTTAGTGGACGGTGCCGACGGTACCTGAATCTCTCTCAACCTAAAGGATCGTTAAGCGTGAAGCTTAAGTCCACCTATAATAAGGACATGTTAAGTCAATGCCCCATGAACTAGGGCTCGTATGTGTTCGTCCATTCGTGGAGAAAATGCTCACGGACATCGAGCCGGATTGGGTTGTGCCCTAATTCATTCAGGGTTAGAGTGTTGAGAGCAATTAAAACAAAAAAGTTGGATATCCGTATACATATTGAGTGATTGATTGTATGTACCCGATCAATATTCATCGTGACAAATTAGATGAGTCCATATGGAACACGCGCATGTTTTCATCGTTCAGCGAGATAAATTAACAGCCTCGTGGGGTGGGCTCGAAGTTTGCGAATTCTAGATGGACCCTGTCTCGGTTCGCGTCCTTTCTAATGAACCAAGCATCACTCCCTTGGTGATGGTATCTGCAATCATTGGATTATTTCGTCATGGACAGGGCTGGGTCAGAAGACGGTTGATTGCAACCCGGCATATACCGGTATAATGTGTTCTAGAATTACCGGATCGACGCCAAAACAGGCATGCCCAATAACTTCAATTTCATGTGTGCAGTGACTATCTTGCGGAGAATTTGAGCGTAGAGTTTTTCAGACCAATTAAGATGCCATGAGTGAAGCGGACCCTAGATAAGAATTAATTCGCTGTTTGAATTCGCATATTCTTGACATTGTTTTGCTATCTAGAAATTTCCACGCGAACATTCCGTCCGCTCTACTTCAATTTTCATGCCACAACCTCTGCTAGAAGCCTGTGGTGAGTCGACACAGACATCTGGTCTACATTGACACCTTGGGAAGTTTCTCCGCCATCTCTTTACTCCATTTGTCAGCCTTATGTATCATCGGAACCAGCGCAAGAGAACCGATCCAGCAGATTATCGCAGCTATTGTCATCAGCCAGCCAGTACCAATGGCTTTGATCAGCGGATCCGCAACAATAAGAGCCACACATGCTAAAGTATTCCGCAGAAGATTGTTGACAGCAACTCCAGTGCTCGATCGTTTTGGTACGAATTCAGTAAGCATGGTCGTCATCACATTAGAAACCAGCATCATTCCCAAGCCGTAGAAGAATGTTGACAGGCACTGTTTATCGTCAGCCCACACACCCAGTAGAGACCTGAAATACCTACAAGCACAAACCAGAAAACACCCTTATCTGCCGTCCATCCGAACCATACCATTGCTGCAGGATACAGTAAAGCCCCAATCCAGACGTTTTCCCGCATGCGGTCTTGGGGAATAAATTGAAGATTTCCCTTTTCGTTGTATCGCTTGGCCTTCGTTGCTTCTCGACGCATGATGTAATCCGTCCATCTGCCTCCACAAAAAGATCCAATAATGGCCCCCAAAGCACTGGGAACATATGTCAGTCCTACTATCAAGGCAGAGTAAGAGTATGGCGCTCTGGAGAACACTGTTTGTATGGTTATGTTGACGAGGTAATAGCTTGCAAAGGTAATGGCATTATAAAACACCGTTATCAATATGGGCAGAAACCGCAACAGGCGAACCACTTTGACAGGTGCGATTATAGCGTTAAGCGCCGTAGAAATTGATGATTTTCGGATATCGGTATCCTTCGGCCTGTGTTGTAGGGTAGAAGTTTCTGGGAGCAAGAGGAGGACCAAGATGAAGACCAGAGCTCCATAGATGACCATAACCCACTGTGTGCTTCGCCAGCCCCATTTAATGGCAACGGCACCTCCGATTATAGGTGACAGCAAGGGCCCGAGCATTGGTCCGAGAAAAAATATTCCCATAGCACTCCCTCGCTCCTTGACATCCCACAGATCGGAAATAGTCCCAGCACCAACGGCTTGGACAGAGGCGCAGGCACCGCCTGCCAAGATGCGCATGGCGATAAACATGCCAATGTTGACACTGACAGCTGACAGAACATTGAAAATAACAAGAAGGAAAAATGATACTAGGTAGATAGCTCGTCGACCGTATCTTTCCGAAAAGTATGACCACCAAAGTGGCGTGAATGCCACAGCTAGTGAGTAGAAACCGACAGATAGATTGACAACAGTCGCTGTTGTGTCGAAGGCGGTTGCAATATCATTTATAACAGCTGATGGGAGTTTCAGTTATGAGGTTCATGCTAGTACACTTGGGGGTATAGTTCACTTACGCATAAGAATTGTGCTTCCCAGAGGTGCTGCCATGCCTGCCAAGGACACAATTGAAGTTAGAACATACTTCATGCGACGATTTACATTTTTTGCATTGTCTGGTAAAGTTGTTAGAACCAACTGAGGCAGTAAGCCTTTAGGCATTTTTTCTCCAGATGGATTTGCAGTTTGTGATTGTGGTCCGTCGCCCACTTTGCCCGTTGAAAGCTCTGGTTTGATGCAATTACGTTCAATGTCTATATCTGATGCACTGACTTCTGACATCGGGTCTGGCATGGATGTTGCCATTGTTGTTTACTGTGATATGTACCCGGGTACGTGCTGTTGTTACTCCCCCAATCTGTGGATAGAACGATTTTTGAAGCACCTGATAGAGAGCTTGGCTCACACGTAGTATTTGAAGCATGATAGCAGAACTTTCAATGTTCCATGGAATATATATGTACAAGTAAGCACTAAACGATATGATACAATTTCTTCAATTGTAGGTAGCGAGAATTTATCGGGAATGTCATCGGAACGGACGGTCCGCGCGGACCGTACATATTTTTCCAGTCTCTCCTATACATATTTCTTTTTCTAGCAATCAAGCACGGAATTCGAGTATGAAATATTAGCTACAAGATATATATTGCAAGTCATACTACTATTTTATAGAAGAAAAGTCTTAATGAGTCGTGAAGGTGGTTCGGGTTCCCCGAAGGGAGAGAGAGAACGGTACTGTTGATCATTTGAGATACTTAATAGTGAATGAATAACACTAACTTTCAACATCTATTCTAGACCAGATCTTCGCGCTATTAATCACTTCAACATATTATATCAATTGCGGATATTTACGCAATAGCAACATTTGAATACAAATGCTGGTCCTTCATATGCGAACTCATACCAACTTGTGTATAATATCATCGCCACACTCATTTTGTGCCTCAGTTTCAAGCCCAATTCAAGTAAGTAATGTGGTCAGGTAGCAGCGTATCCAGCTCTTCTTGATCCCTGTAGGTCCTATACCGACCGGCTCAGCCTGTCGTACACCCGACAAGATCAAGAGAACGCGCAGTTGCTCCAAAGTAGATCTCTGACTCGATATTTTGAATCAATTCGAATAAACTTAAATCTGGATGGCAGCGGAAGAGCACACCTTCAAGAGATCTTACCACAGCAGCAAGTGTCATGACGATAGCGAGGTCTCGGTGGTTATAAGTCTCGTTTATGCTCCAGATTGCCTATTGGCAAAGTGACTGGTCAGCGAATAGGAGAAAAAAATAGCGAGATAGGAGGCGATTACCATACACAAGCCCAGAGGCAGGGAGAAGATACTCATCGATGTGAGCAGATTCACATTCTCTCCCAGCTGCGTGGATGCTCAGGCTTCCATGACCGGACTCACATTGAAAAGATAATAAATATTCAGCAAGCAGTCATTATAAAATTTGAGGGCACTGTTCACCTTAGTGTCATTCAATCCAACGATCACAACCGAGTGAGCATAAACCATCGGAATAGGTAATCATGGTATTGTCCTTGCGTAAATTTTTGCGGCCGGTCATTGACTTTATTGTTCAATTTATTCCCTCCAAACCAGTTCTTAAGGAGCCTGATGGAGTATATTAGTCATAATTCGGAGAAATATGAATGTACAGATACTCTGTTTCCTTCATCGGGTTCGAGGATAGTGTATTCATCTTTTTTGACATCCTCGGATAGGGTATCCTTCAAGATCAATCAGGACGTATCTCCAAATCTGGAAGATTTACGATTGCGAGCTGGAGCTTTCTTTCTATTTATCTCTCTTGAGCTATATACATTGATCTATACACAATGGTATGACCTTGAGACTATCTAATGGAACCAGGCAGAATAAAATTATGGTGATGGAGCAGTCTCTTCGACAACGGTCACCTCCTTCGTAATTCCAATGCCACCTTGGGGCCTAACATTGTCATCGCTCTTTCCATCTCCATTCCCAACGTGACTGGTGACTTGGACCTGGTTATTGTTTGCGAGAATATGCTCATCGCTATCCCAAGCTGTGCCACCGGGCATCGACAATGGATGATGATGTTTGGTGCTTCGGCTGCGCAATTCGTGCCCCGTCGCTCGCTTGCTTGAAAGTGGATGGCTGTTCGATGGACGGCCCGACGAGATGAATAGAGCACTGAGGCCAATCTTGTTAGCAAAGGTGCGAATTAGAGGGAATATGATCGGTAGATTGGCAACGGCGATTGAGACGAAGGTTTCGCGACAGGCCCATTTGCTTCCTTGAACGGCGCCGTCGGGACCGGACTATTCGGGATGTTGTGTTAGTTCATATTCACTTCAAGAAATACGGCCTGCAAGGAGATGACTATTGGCCAACGAACAGATAGAACGACTGCGGCGCGGATAATTGATGCGGCAATAATGAATATTCCTCCACTGAACAGGACCATGAGACTGAGTTTTCTCTTAAGACCAATGTCAACTTTCCATGGAAGCTGCATCATCTATTAGAAAGAATTTGTTCCAAATGGGGTAGAGGATGGAAGTCTAGCTCACCGGTAAAGGTATGAATAACAGAAAGACGTCCGTGAACACATTAAAAACCATAACAACAAGGATGTATACTTTCGAAACTGTAGGTTGGCAAAGATCTATTGACAGACCCAGTCAGCTCTTATCTTCCTTCAAGCTAAATAGAAAGATGGACACTTACTTCCGGGATCAGGATTAATTTGCCAAAACTTGTGCATAGGCTGGCAAGAAAGAAGGATTGAAAGTGCAGTGGCAAGATAGGTGACACCGAGCAGTACATAGGCGATGCGAACGCGAGTCTCAAATTGCATTAATCCCGTACTAATCGTCTGTTAGATTCCAACATACATGTTTTGGCGTGAACTCCGCCGTCAAAACTCACGTGAGACGAGAATAGAATATAGCCAGACAGAATTTACCGAGCCATAAGGTCATTACATAGAATGACCACCCAGTAACTTGAATCTTAGATCCAGTCACACGCTTCTGATATTCTACCGAGCGTGGATTCAGAGTCGCACGCTCCTCATCTGTCATGTAACTGTTGGTCAAACCGTCGTACCTAGCGACGACCAAATAAGCAAGTGTAGTTTCCGTCACAAACAGTACCTATGAGTTACGATGGCTATTTGAGTATCTTCTAAAAGCGGAGATGGCACTTGTATAGACGTACCCCAGTCAAAAGCATCAAGTAGTCGTCAAGCTTCAATTTTTTCAGGCCTACCAAATCCAGGCGAACATAACTCCGGACAAGAATCAAAAATACTTGGCATGCTAGCAGCACAAAGGCTTCGATATCGCTAGATGCGGCTGACATTTTTGCGCTCTCAAGTGACGGCCGGGTTGAGATTAGACAAGTGTCGAGCAATGACCGTCAAACAGCAGTTAAATCAAGAAAAGAATGCATCAGGCACGAATATCTCTGGTGCGATTCTTGGAAGAGTATATATCATGATTTTACTCTATAGAAGAGAATTGGAATTGAGTAGATCTACAACCTGGTTTCACTTTGAATCAGTACCTCCACTGCTCGTATAGATCCATGGATAGGGGCATGGTAACAAGCTAAAGATTCACTAGCCCTAGAGGTCGGAAGTCTACGATGACAGCCTTGACAACGTTTTTCAACCCTATATTGTGGAGACCAATAAACGTTCCCTATCCTGAGATGCTGAGAGTAACAATTTGGTGTCATCATAATGGAAGCTTGAGATGGGTCTTGGATGCTACGATCATAATCAGCACAATTTACTTGAGTTACAAGTGTGGAAGTAGCGCCTGTTTAAAGTCCACTAATGTGTGATCAATCTAGCAGGCGAGGAGGAGAAGAGCCATTCATAGTGAAATAGTAAGATTCGTTTCGTAAAGAAATCACATGTTTTCGAGTACGTACGTATATAGACTTTGTATACACGAATTCGACTTGCTGCCATTCGGCCCGGGGAGCTGGGAGCTGGGGCAAAATGAGCAGAATGGCTCCATAGTCAATGCGCTTTACCACATTTTCCGACTTGCACAGACAGTTGTACTTCCAATCTATTGGTCTAGTTGATTTCCCAAGATGGCTATTGGGCAACCTTATTTCCGGACGTGTGTAGGTTTAAACTTAACTTTACTACTCCATTAGCATAGGTATCATCATGACCATTGATCGAGATTGATGCATTCCCCACCATCTGGATGACTAAGTGTTTGTTCTACTTTGGATTAATATATCTGATTTTCAAGAAATTGCTTGGGGGTAGCTACCTGGAAATATGACTGATTGTTATGCGGACAGAAATTATTCTTCGTTATGAGGAAGACCGCCAAGTCAATCTTGGGAACCTTAGTATTTCCTATCCCATCATTCTATTGAGATTGTCGTTGCCGGTTCATACTTTAAACCGTGTATATAGAAAACTTTCCACTATTAAAAACAGCGTCGCTTATTCAGTCATACATGCTCGTGTTTTCGCGGATAAATTGCAAGATACCGAGTGCCTGCATTGAAGCGGACCCCACAGATTCTCGGAGCCTGGGAAGCAATGTTCTAAGCGCCCATTCTGGCCGTGTTTGAGACCTAGAAGGCCTAAAGCTCAGGCCTCAGCTAGGTCGCTAGACCTCGCTAAGAAAGTTGGGCCAATGGAAGATCCGGATCCACCCAGAGCCTGGGCATTATTAAGTCAGGACTTAAATCTGGAATGGGCAATAGGTGCTTGGGTGTATGTAAACCCTAAAAGCCAACAGTCAATTCTGAATGAACGAGCTATTCGCTGCTGAAAACTGAAGCTTGTAGTCTGTTAGAAGACAAAAGAGGGAAAACATCCTCGAGGTCGTCTTCTTTACAAGACCAGAAAAACATGCAATAGGCAATATACCTATCGATGAGGGGAGTTGCGTTGAGACGTGAATCCGACGTGATTTTCCACTTTCTTGCTATTTTCGGTATTTCCACTCCCATACACTGCTTATTATGGGTAGACTCGAAAGTTTATGGAGTACTCCTATCTTTATACAGTAACAAAAACTTTGTACCGGCCGTATAGCTTAGGAGTGGAGCAAACCTTGTATTGTACTGCGTCCAGCCCTAGCAAATCCTAGCAAGCCTTTACCTTATGGGCTGCGAATGTGTCTATCCTACCGACTGCTCACAGAGACGGCTATGAACCCACTTTTTACAATGTTGGTCTCCATCTTATTACCTCTTCGCTCATCAATTTTCCTGCTGCTTGATTGTTTCACAGCTCAGACTCAAATTTTACAATTTGCGGCGATCATTATTCTTTTGTGGTAGAGGAACTAGATTCTAACTAGCTTGATTCTATACGAGGTGTCTTGGTTGTGGACATATGGGTGTTCAGTTAGGGATACTTAATTTGTAGTCCTCGGAGTGGTTCTGACAAAATCACTATGCACCAGCAGAAAGCAATTTACACAGTTCGACTGTCTTCAAAATAGGAAACCTATGAGTCGGTATAACAGACTCTTCAGAATATCTGTCACTCGGATATCGTATGGCAAACGATACAGCATGTCATCTTGTGCCTGGATGGTTTCGAGTAAGCTTAAACTCAGAATGCAATGTTTATTAGGGTTAATCAGGGTTACGAACAGAGCCCAAAGATGCAACTAACCACCGTAGTCAGTTCAATATTCCGAGGAACATATGAATGCAAAATTCATTTGGTTGCCTAATTTCTAGTCCGTTCTTATCTCCAAGTCGTGATCAATGCGCACCGTGTTACATGCATCAGTCATATCGACAGCCAATAGCAATATCTTAAAAAATTGAATTTTCCCCTCTGTGTAGACGATTGAATTTTGCACTGTCATTCGTACCAAACTTTGCAACCCTGCAACAATGGCTGAGCCCCGGGCAATCCCTGATATCATCTATGGGACCGCCTTCAAGTTTGATCAAACAGCCCATCTTGTCGAGGCAGCGTTGAAAGCAGGTTTCCGAGGCATTGACACCGCTGGTAGCAGACATGCATACAGAGAAGCTCTTGTTGGCAAAGGGATCGCAGCTGCTATGGCTTCCGGTGATTTTTCGCGAGAAGATCTGTACGTAAGTCATCAATCTATCTTCGCTGGGACATGACAAGCGATTGATTCATGGGAGCAGCTCCAAACCAAGTTTTCTCCTTTGAAAGAAGGCAGAGACCCAGCAAACTATCCGTACGATACTACAGCAAGCATACCTGACCAAATAGAGCAGTCAGTTGCAGCATCGCTACTCAATCTAAAGACTGATCACATTGACTGTCTTATCCTACACTCACTATACCCAAAAATAGAAGATACGATTCTGGCATGGCAGGCCATGGAAAAATTAGTGCCATCGCGCGTCCGCTCTCTCGGACTTTCAAACGTCGATTTCGATTCACTCCAAAAGGTTTATAATTCAGCCACAATCAAACCTCGGGTTGTGCAAAACCGGTTCACGGAAGATACAGTTGATAGTCCAACACCCAACTTCCCGAACGATCTACCATATCCGGTAGTTCCGTTCGACCGGGATGTTCGCGATTACTGCAGAAGACACGACATCGTCTACACGCCATGGGGCTTGCTATGGGGGAATCCAAGCCTGCTTGATAACCCAGATTTGTTTGTAAAAATGGGCCAAGTGCTTCAGGTTTCAAAGGAAGTGGCATGCTATGCGTATATACTGCGCTCGCGGTCGTGCAGTATGAAGATATTGTGTGGGACCACCAAAGAAGATAGAATGCCGGAAACATTGAATGGGCTGAAAAATATAGATGCTTTTTTGGCTGAGAGTGAGAAGAATCGCGCTATATTTGAAGAATGGATAGAAAAGGTCGATAGAATAATCGACCAGACTCATAAGAAATAGGTATAAAATGTGATTGATTACACTTCACAGTATTACATGAAAGGCATTAATAGACCCGTAAAAGAAAGCAGCAAGATTATTTCTGGTTGTATTTTGTGTAGATTATTGGAATGTCCTCCTGGTACATTAATTGCAAACGTAAACCCTTATTCACCACTCTAATTGATGTTGTTCTAACTAAGACTTGACTGCTCTGCATGCTTATCATATACCTAGATATATGATCAGGGGTAGAGGTTAGTGGTAGGTCTTCTGGCGTGCGCCAAATATACCTATATGCTTTATATATGCGCGATGATGGTTTCTCATACAATACAGATGCGAGGCACATACTCCATGACCAGAACTTTAGACATCCGTTTCGCGATGATACCCTTGTTGGATCAACTGGTTTAGTTCGGTCTCCTGCGAATCTGCGCCGCAGCCCTAAGCGGCTCTATAATCCAACTCTGTTCCAGATTCGACGGATCATCGCGCTCCGACGTAAACCAAACAACCTCAAACCCCAACACATTCCTATGGGCCGGAAATATAAACTTATTGATCTTCTCATAGTCCGCATTACCAATATAAAACGTCTCAGATTCCGAGACAATGACCTTGTAGCCTTTTTCAAGCACGCATTGTGTCACGCCATTATGCCAGGTTTGAATCACCCAATCTGTGGAGATGTCATTTACACCATTTCCCAATTCGGTAGTCACCGGGTCATCCCACAAAATCAACGTTTTGTGTTGGCAGCGGGGTATGGTTCTGAGCCACTCGAAGAACGTCACTAGAAGTTTCCTATCGTTGTCTGTATGCCAAACCAAGGCAACTTCATCACCGCCAAAGTGATGCATGTCAGACCCGAAATACCGGTCGACGGTCGAGACAAGGTCACGAATGTAATCATGTGTCATGGCCTTTGTGATATCAAGTTGAGCGTTTGGATGCTTCAGATCTGGGGTTCCGACTACCAGGTCCTTTTTCCAGAGGCCCCATGAATAACTTGTGAGATCGATTCATGATTCTTGTTTCTGGTTCTAATATAGGAACGTACCAGATATCACAGTGGCCGGGCATATCCGTTTCCGGATAGACGCGAATTCCCAAATTCCGTGCATATTTGACGATAAATGCAATGTCCTTAGGCGAGTAGTACTCAAGCGAGTGACTATATTTCTCGCTGACCTTGGTCAACTCACGATCTGCCGGCCAGAGAAGCGGGAAGCTCTCGGCATCGTAAATGTGCCAGTGGAAGACGTTGAAGTTGTATTGGTGCAAGAGTTTCAAGAGGTTGACGATGGCCTCTACGGGGAAGAACTTCCGGCCCGTGTCGAGCATGAAGCCTCTGTGGGGATAGAGATCGTCCATCCTGTTTGGAAAACAGAACCTGCAGACTCGTACGATAGTTTTACGCGATATCGAGAAGGCGTACCACGTATGAAGCCTCTGCGAGGATAATGTTATTTGTAAAAGAGGACTTCAGTTCGTGAAACGGGAGCGACTGGCGCAGCGAGTTATCGTTCCGTCTACTCTGTACTTGACTTTTCTCTCCAGTTTGTCTTCTTTGTATTCGATGTAACTAGGTGCAACGATACGAGAACGAGCACTAAATTGCTAATAATAAAAAGACGACAGCTACCTGATTCGTTTTCAACACTAACTGTGGAGAATAGAAGCTCATACTTGTAAATATAAAGTCCTGAACTTAGGGCATTTGCTTACATACACTGAAATAGTATCTAAAGGATATTTAGATATATGTTGACATATTACTAGTCATATAATCCAAGAACTACTAAAAACTTTATAACCTTGGAAGCTTCATATATCTTGAAGAATTCCAACCCTTTTACTGCTCATATCCTATGTACGTACGACTTCTACGAGCATCCCCTACCTGCAAACCTTCGAGTACTCAGGTTGTCTGTTGTCTGGTGTTCTTCCTTGATGGTTCACGCCTCTAAACCAGGTACGATCCGGATCGCTGGCAACCCTAAATCATCACGTAATATTTACTGCTACACCCAAACCTTCAGATAGTCTCTAGATCTATCCTCTCTGTCGATATCAATTCTGAGCGTTTAGCCCCTGCAAATATCCCGCTTTGGCTTGCTTCTTGATTGGATTGGATTGAACCATCTTGACATCGACTCTCATGGCGCCCTCCGGAAACGCTGTGGAGATCGTTCATGAGCCACAAGCCTATAGCGAAGCTGTCGGGTCCTCGGAAGACTTCAAGAAATACCCTGTCGTATCGACAAGAGCAATAGACCAGGAGGATGGCACTCAATCCTCGGACCTCTCTCAGCCCGTCTCCGAAAAGAGAACCCTTCGCCAAAAATTCTGGAGTAAAAAGACAACAGCCAAAGAAGCAGCAGCAGCACATAAGCATGAAAAGAAAAACCGAAATGTCAAACGCATACAGCCCGGAAGATACCACAAATTCTGGGTATGGCTGGCGCGCTGCTTGACATTTTATATTCCTTCATGGTTCCTGAAAAAGGTTTATCAGATGGACGACTACCGGCTCCGACTCGCATTCCGGCAAAAGGTACTGTTCTGCCTCCTCGTCGCGGTAATCTACATCGTCGTATCCTACTTCCTGATCATCCAGCCGGTCTTCAGCTGCATCATGAAAGTACCTCTCGGTATGTTTTCCAGCCACGGCAACTTCTGCATCATCGTGCGCCACATAATTTGGATATACATGGGAGTCTGCGGCGCGTTTATGCTGTTGGCGGCGTACTGCGCCGTCAAGACCCGCTACACCCCTACATCGTATGAAGAACACGACACCTTGATCGTAATGCACGTCCCCTGCTACAACGAGACCGAATACGTGCTCCGCAAAACGATCGATTCATGCGTTGCATCCACATACGCCAAGAAGCGGAAATTGCTGTTCGTCGTCGCAGACGGCAAGGTTGCGTCTGCCCAAAACTGTAAGCCGACGTATCAGATCTTGCTGTATGATATCTTCAACTACAAAACAGACCTAGAAAGCGGAATTGACGTGGAGACGAAGTGATACCCGTCGTATGATGAAAATGGGACGTCGGATAATTTCGCGTTTTGTTGTACGGGATATTATAGGGAGGTGCCGTATGTGGTTATTGTCAAGGTCGGCAGGCCCGATGAGCAGACGAACGCCAAACCGGGAAATAGGGGCAAACGAGATTCGCAGCTTTTGGTGTACAATTTCTTGCATTATGTTAATTATCATCAGCGTGGAGGGAGAGTCTCGGCGGCGCCGCTTTTTGAGACGAATGATTTTCAGATGCGGATGCGTCTGGGTATCGACGCGCGGTATGCGATGTATATGCTGGTGGCGGATTCAGATACGGAGATTGAGCCTACGGGCATTTCGTATCTCGTCCACCAACTCGAAAGGGACCAGAAATTGATTGGGGACTGTGGATATACAGGGGTCAGCAACCCCGTCGACAGCGTCGTGGCTTGCAGTCAAGTATTCGAGTACTGGCTCACGCACACCATCCTCAAAGCATTAGAGAGCGTCTGCTCAGACGTACTAGTGCTAAGCGGCTGTTTCACCATCTACCGCCTCAAATGGGCGTATAACAACGAACCGGCCATCCTGCACCCAGCGATCCTGGACGATTATGCCGGCAATTATGAAAAGACGCTGCACGAACATAACCTCCTCTCCATTGGAGAGGACCGGTATCTCTCGACCCTGTCGATTCGGTACTTCGCCTCTGAATGTCGCCAACGATACTTTTCAGCGGCGGTATGCACAACCACCGCGCCGACCACTTTGTCAGTGCTGATCGACCAGCGTCGGCGATGGACAAACTCGCTTATCCACTGCCACTTTTCGCATCTCAACATCCTCCCCTTTGACGCTTCGGTGTGGGCTCAGGTGATGCTGGTGTTTGTCATTGGCTGTGAATTGTTTATGGTCCTGATATTACCACTAGCCTTGCCGGCAGGCATCGTTCTCGCAGCTCTGAACCTATTCCTGAGTCCTCTGGCATGGCCCATATTACTTGGATTTTGCATGATCCCCGTTGCGTTGTGCGTGCTCTGCAATGATTGGCGATACATCCCGTTTTATCTTCCATTTTTTCCAATGATTATTGTTTACAGTATCATTATACCGCTGTTTTCGTTGTAGAAGCAGGATACTGTGAAGTGGGGGAAGACGAGGGATGTTGATTAGCCCAGAAAAGTTATTTTCAGATAGACTGTACGTGCTCAATCAAATCTCCAAAATTGAGAATACATCAATATATCATTCACTTTCAACATCAAAACTCGTTTGGCCCTTTCACCCTCCCCATGCGCATTTCCTCATCTCCGCGAATATGCGAATTATCCCCATACACCGGCGCCAAATCTCGCTTCGCCCTCTTGATCTTTCCGTGCGTCAATTTCCTTCTCAACCAAATCAACCCCCACGTCACAAAAAACACAACCAAAATAATCGCCAAGATGATAAAACAGTACGCGGCCACTTTACCGTTGTGTTGCCCGTGGTCACCAGGATCCAGAAAGGAGTATGGATACCAGCCCTGGGTGTAGTGGGTCAGGTATGCAAGGGACAGGTACAGCAAGAGGATCAGAATGAGGAATGCGAGATTGATCAGAGGGTGCGGGGGCGTGGTGGTCAGGAAGATTTCTAGAAGAGCGTACAGCCCGATTACGCCGTGTTCGGAGATCTTCATTCTCATCAGCGCGATTTCATGTATAATTCAGGGAAAAGAAGGGGGCTATACATTACTCCAAGCACCAAACCACTCCGCAAACCACGGCCCGCTGTACAACACCCCCCAATAAATGACCACCACCAAAAACGGAAACGTCGTCACACACGTATAATACAGCGCATGCAACCCTCGAAACACGCGCGGCAACCGGTCAAAGATCACAGACCGGCCCGTCGCCGCATACAGCAACGTATGCACCGCCGAGACAGCAAAGTAGAACCCCATTCCCCAGAAATTCAGGAGGGTAAAGAAGCTAAACGACTGCCCGATTGCGATGGAGTCGTGGCTGGCGGCGTCGTGGATGAAGACATACACGATACAGAAAAAGATGTAGATGGCGATTATGGCGCGCATGAGCCCGAGGAGAATAGGCGGGAGAAGCCATGAGGTTTCGTAGGGGTGGAGAGCGTCCAGGGCGGGATCTGCGCCGAAAAGTGTGAGGAATGGGCGGCGCATCTTGACCTACCACCCGATATGACCAGGTTGATGGATGGCTGTTAGATGGCTACATATACCAGCGATCAAAGTGAAAAGGAGAGACGAAATAGAAGAGATAAACACCAATATAAAAAGAAACCAAAAAAAAAAAAAAAATTAATGTTTCAATCTCGTGAGCAAGTTCGGACAAGCTAGCTGCTTCCGGCACTGCCCCAGATGTTTATTATGCGGGGCGGTGCCCGAGGCATAATGTCTTACGTGTACTCTGCACTTATTTGTTAACGTCCTGCAGAGACAGATCGTAGCCTCAAGGCGATCTTCCATCTGGCAGTGCCATCGGATCATCAGTATACGAGTCCGTTTCCGCCCCCTATGTCTCGGTCTTTGTAGATGTCATGTCTTGCATGATATGTCGCTAGCTATCATGTACTTCAGCTGGTAGGGCTAGTGCGAACAGGCTTGGGGTCGAGGGCCATCCACAGTGATGCGATCATAAGAATCATTTGCTTTTCACCCGTCTCATGGCGATATGGTCCTTATTATGTATACTGATGTCAGGGCTACGGTTCATCATAACGAGTAATCGCCGTGACACGGTCTTTCATAGATCTACCAATACGATAGCTCCTATACAGACGCTATTACAACACTAAACCAATCCTGGCACAGCGTCCGAAATCATACGAGTTCGTTTAATCGGACGATCGTCATGTCAGACTGGCGTTCCCCTCGTTAGAGAACACGCATGTTTTCGAGAATAAGTTGACGCGTTCTACTCATAGACTCATCATGAAATAGATGTATAGTGTTTGCAAAGTAACAACAAGCGTAACAGTGCTCATCGAATAGATACAAAGAGCATCCAGAGCCAAGATGCCAAGGCGGGCGGACAATATCCCGCTTTACCCCTGAATTGCTTGCAGCACTCAACCATCAACGCCTCATACGGATGTAGGGACTCACGAGGGGAAAAGTCACTCCTGTCAGTGTCATCACTGTCATACGGAATACTTATTTCTCCTAGTCTACCAGAAGTAAGCAATAGTCGGCAGGCTAGTGAAGCCAGAGCCGCATTCACGCGTGTCATTTCCCGCCAGCCGTCCTCTTTCTTTCTTCCGTACCCCTTGGTACGAGTGCCACTGCAGTGTGTACTCATTTGTGTTCTGTCTCTGGCCACAACAACTCTTCGTCACTCCTGCCATTCTGTTATCCTGCAAGTCATTGAAGGAGACCACGCGCTGCTCAACGGCGTTGCTCTGAGACTAGCCAGCGAAGATCCACTTGGGCCGTCACTCCTTCCCCATCCGCCCACTAGACCGACAGACACTCAACTCGAAACGTCGCCTCTACAGCTTCCTGTCTCACCTCGAAACTGCTTCCGTACACCACACCACGATTTATCGACCTTCGACCGTGACCCAATTCAATGAGACCCGTCAGTGCCTACTCACGACGTGGCTACCATTACACTGCGTCACCAATCGCGCCAGATTTTCCCTCCGGATAGACGTTCGTCAACATGTCCTCTCGACTCGATCTCCACGATCGTCATCCTGGCACCGACTCGGCCAGAGGCAGCCCGACTCCTCGCATGCCGTCGCCGCGCGTTGAACACTTCGATGGCGAAGTCCCGCCTAACCTCTCTCCGCTCGACGCATTCGCGATGCAGAGTCGAGCACTCGCGAGACAACTCGATGAATCCATGCGGAGAGACCGCCGAATGAGTCGATTGCCTCCGCAAAGCGTTGCCCGATCGTTATCGCAGCCCCGGCCTGGCTACTTTCGCTCCGGTTCAGACCAGTCTCAGGCTTCGCGCAGAGCAGCTCGCAGCCCCGACCCAAATGCGCATCATGCCCTTGCAGAAGAGCCGAAGTTCAGACCGCAATCGCAGCATCCACGAATCAGCGGATTGTCGATTCTACACAGCGAGGCGGATGAATCCGATCAGACACCGATTCCGGCAGACTCGAATAAAGGTCTTGCGGGGGAATATTTTCGTTCGCTAAGAGCAGAATCGCCAGATGAGGACCCATCGCTACAAATCAGCTCGTCTGGTACGCTGTCTACAAGTACAATGCCTCACATTCGCACACCCTCGACCTCTCGCGAGTCGTCCTACGATTCTATTCCGCCGCCATCGGTTTACGCTACGCGGGCGCCTGCATCGCCTATTCCGCCGTCTCTGTTTTACAACAACGGGCAGGTTGAGAGCTCCGACGATGATTACACCAGTTCCAACGGCGGCTCGACATGGTCCAAGTCTCGGAAACTGTCTACAGGAAGCGGAATGTCCATGCCGCATTCACCCATGTCTCCATTTGTTCGGTCGCATCCACGATCGCCATCCGTCAGCTCGGAAGCGTCCAACTATCTACCGCGTCCCTCGTTCAATTTCTCTCGCCCGCTCAGTCGCTCTAGTACCAGTATGAGTCTATCTGCGCCGTCACCAATTATTCCCTCTGAGACACCGAGTCAGCCTAGCTCCAACACATCGCCAGCTATAGACCAGCACACGACAAATGGGATTCGAAGAGAAAACAAACCAGCACCAATTGTGCTTGGGGCAGGGCCTATGTCTGTTGTAGGCGAGGAACCACCGTCGTCAGCTGTATCTTCGTACGTCTACGCCAAGTATTCGCTTCCGCGCGGGCGAATGGTATCGCGAAATTCGTTAGTGTTCGCCGGTTTACAAACTCCTCATTTTGAATGGAAGGAACCTCTCTTTCAAAGTTCACCGACGTCAGAGCACCCACCCTCACCAGAGGCGCGGTCGAAAGAACCGCCAACGAGTATCACGTCTGAAGCGCCTACGCCGAAACCCCGACCAGAGGCCGCGTTGGATGTACCTACTCGCGTTGATCCCCTTGATACTGTTCCGGCAGTCACTGAACGCCAATCTCACGAAATCGTTCGAGAGCCCGAGCCGCGTCCTGTATTGCAGCGTTCACATAGCGAGCGATTAGACGATTCCATGTCAGTATCAACCGAGTCGAACAGCACCATTCGGCCGACCACTGCAAAGACTACAGCGTCGCCAGTCGCCGAACAGACGGCAGAAGAACACGTTGAGAAGGGCATTGAATGTCATGAAAAAGGGGCATTGCAAGAGTCGACGTATCACTTGCGTATAGCCGCAAAACAAAATCACCCGACCGGTATGCTATTGTATGCACTGGCTTGTAGACACGGATGGGGCATGCGACCGAACCAAAAAGAAGGTGTCCAATGGCTGCGCAAAGCCGTCGATTCAGCCGGACTGGACATTGGCGAAGGCGAGGAAGCGCCGACAGGTGGCAAGGATGCGGCATCTCGTAAAGCTCGCCGGGCGCAGTTTGCTCTTGGCATTTACGAGCTAGGGGTCAGCCATTTGAACGGCTGGGGTATTGAGCAGGACAAAGTGTTGGCACTGCGGTGTTTCGAGATTGCTTCGCAGTGGGGCGATGCCGATGCTCTTGCGGAGGCAGGATTCTGCTATGCCGAGGGCATTGGATGCAAGAAGAACTTGAAAAAGGCAGCTCACTATTATCGTCTGGCGGAAGCCAAGGGTATGAGCATGGTTGGAAATAGCTGGTATGTTTCATGACAGGCATTGGGTAAGAAACAAACTAACTGGTGTAGGATTTACAAAGACAAGTACATGAGTGATGAGGACGACTCGAAGCGATCCCGACCATCGCGAGGCCGCGATGCCGGCGCGGAGAAGAAACCACGCAGCAAGTCTCGCACGCGCAGTATTTTTCAGCGAAAAAAGTCGACTGCATAATTCGTATATAGCTCATACACACAACATCTTCGCTAGTTCTTCTGTACGGCACGGTCCTGTCTCTTCATTGATACCCTTTTTCTGTTCGTCAAACTCTATGATATGTTTACTTCTACATTCTTCTGGGAATGATGCTTTTTTTTCTGGATGTATCGATGCATGAAATAACTTACTGTAATCATACTGTCTTATCATATTATCACGAGATGATGTACCATTTCACGTGCTTTCATTGGCGACAGAGTCATCGAGTCATGATCTCCGTACATGGGCCAGCCAACACAAAATTCCATACACCATATATTAAATAGCTCGTGATCATGACGGAGCCTCGGTAGCCCCAGACAATCTAGCTCCAATTGACTAAAAAAGTTACCAAATCGGAAAAAACGGAAATTGTGGCTTCGGCGCAAGTATCGAAAACGGTCACATCTGAGAGCTACCCATGTTTTGGACCGGCAAAGGGGGATGTATTGGCGCATACGACTAGTATGTAATATACTACCTTTCTCAGTACTTTTGGCCGGATTGATCTTGGCCGGACATGTTGATTGGCGCAGGCAAAAGGCCGAGTGGGAATCTGGAGATTATAACTGGGACTGGACCGGGGCTAGTTTGAACATGGGGAGGCCTGGGGTTTGTGGGGGAGTAACCCTATCCGTGCTGTGTTCTCCGGATTCTGTGTCCACTTCCGGCGAGCATGGACTATGGAGTACACTTTTAGAATTGCATGGGTGATCAGGACCGGCGCTTTTGTCGGTGTTGTCGCAGATTGATAAGTCTCAAGTGTATGCATTGAGGTCCTTGCTGTTGCTGATCAGGGACGCTGATCGTGCCTAGGTACGGACTACTCGAAGTATTAGCATGTGGAAGTGCTAAGTTAAGTAACTAAGTAGACCTAAAGAGAACTAAGTGCGGCCTGTCATCGCTAGCTGCAGAGCTAGGTGTCTTGGAGGACAGTTGAGACATGTACATTCTCTGATACAAGTGCCACATACCGTCGTATTAATCCCATGCATGTCCAGCCAAGGAATAACTAACTAACTATTTAGGATGTATGTACGTACTCGTACTAGTAAAGCTATGCATCTCGTGTGACCCTAAATCCACAATGATTCGGCGACCCAGGGATATAATAGATCACAACCAGGATTCCGTTTTTCTTTCGTTCGGAGATGTTTATTTTCGATCTGTTCCCCGCCTGAGTTTTTTCGGTTCCGCTATATACCTGGGTAGGTATTTTTTTTTTTTATATAGGTGTAGGCCTATGACGCTCGTTTGATCTTCGTCCATCTCGCCATCTTCTTTACTATCCGTCAGATTGGAAATCAGATAGATACTCCGGACGGAAACGTACAGTCAAGATGTCCGACAAAGGCGACGTTCAGCACGTCAACACTCAGCCCGTCGCACCGCGAGGCTTTCTCGGAGCTGTCGGCGCCCACTTCAAGAGGTGGTGGTGGGTGCACTTGATTGTTTTCGCGGCCGTTGTACTGATCATCACGCTGCCTCTGTACGTCCTTCCAAGGTTGACAATAACAAACAGAACATCGACATACTGACTACAAATAGGGTCTACGTCGGCTACCCACGCATCGCACAAGGAGACGTCAACAAGGCAACCCTCAACATCACAAACCTAGTCTTCAGCAACCCCTCCCCGACTTCTATTCATATCAACCAGACCCAAGTCCTCGGCAACAAAGCCATCTACCACCCAACCATCTACGGCTTCAATGCCACCATCATGCTGGTCGGCGCAACCGCCCCCTTGGCCACACTCGCCGTCCCGCAGACCGAGGCCGAGGACGGCGCTGTCATTGTCGTAAACACGGATTTGTCATTCGCCAACTCCGATGCAGTGACGAACTTCACAAAGGCGGTTTTGGGTACCGAGTCGTTTGAGTTAAATATTTATGGACGACCGGATCTCAAGGAGGGCCCTTTGCCGACGAGTACCGTTACTTTCAACAAGACTGTAGCTATGAACGGTACCCTCTTCTCTCCTATTCTATTCAAAAATAAAATACTGACTTCTGACAGGAATGAACGGCCTCAAAGGCTTCGAATTGCAAGACATCATGATCTCGCTCACCCCTGCCAAGGACGGCACAAACATGAACGGATCAGTCTCCATCCCCAACCCTAGCGTCATCACCGTCTCAATGGTACCTCTCCCTTCAACTAATTTTCTCATATATACATATACTAACCTGAAACGAAAAAGGGTAACGTAACACTCAACGTCGCCGTAAACGGCACTCCAATCGGCCAATCCTACCTCAACAACCTCACCCTCCAACCCGGCTCCAACATCATCCCCTTGCGCTCAACAATCAATCAAACCGAAGTCATCGGCCTCATCTCAGGCACAAAGGCCGCTTACCCAAGCGGCGTAATCCCATTAACCATTGTGGGCAATTCAAGTGTGTACAACGGCGTCGAAATTCCGTATTTTACAGAGGCGTTGTCGACGACTCCGCTCACGACGGATATGAATGTCACGCAGGTATTGATCAATTCCGGCTTGGGCGCGTTGGCTGGTGTGCTTTGATTGATGCCAATATCTTATCTTTCATCTTTTCTGGTGAGCTTTGGTGGGGGGATTACACCCCCTGTTTAGGATATAGGTTTGTTGTTGAAACGGTGAGGATGGAGGCGACTTGATACCTATGTTTGTACGATTTGTTCTACATTTATTTCACATAAATAATAAAGCTATTCATTTGAGTTTTTGTGTAACTTTGAAGATAGTGTACCTATTTACATCCGTTGCATGTCGAGTCGCATAGTGATGCATGTACCTGCATGCGTACAACCAGGCTGGACAGAGATGACAGAATTATCTCGTACTGGATATTGAATTCGTAGAATTAAGAATCCTACATGGCTTACTGAAGGTGGAATACGAAAATGAGCGGTCAATATACTATCTGCTCGAGCTGCTACATCTCTGCCTCAGGCTCTTACCCCTAACCAGGGCTTTCATTATCGACCTATAAACCCTCGGAACGAATCCTAGACCAAACATCCCACGCAGACGAACCAAAGGGGAGACCGGGAAGTTCTTCCACTTCGTCATCGAAATCAGGGTAAAAGTCATCACTTTCTGGGACATTGAGGTCTTCTTGATGCCTTGTGCTTGACCTAGGCACGTTGGGGGCTAACATGCCTCTTACCCTTTGTGCTGTCCTCCTGGTAGCGGCTACCATAGATTTCTGTCTCTGAAACTTTGCTCCTCGGCGTCTGTTTTTTTATTGTCGGCTTCTGCGCAGGTGTAAGCCCCAGGCCTCTTACAACTTCCTCCTGCCGCTGCCCGTTGATGGACCGAAACTCACCGATATCAGACGTCGGAGCGAGCACAATGTCAATATCACGCCCGTCCATGTACTTCAAATGTGCAAGGCTTTTGAGTCTCCCAAAGTCGCCGGCGACCATGGACGGCGGCTCCGGAATTCCAAAAAATGGTAGACCGTACTTCTGGTACGTTGCGGCGTTGATAGGGGGCCGTTGGAGTCATGAAGCCGGTCGTCTCCTTAAAAATTTGCGCCGAGATAAGCTGTACATTGAACACTGTCTTGGTTGTGAAGTCCCAGGTAGATGCAGGATGGGTGTCTTTCTGGATATGCTGCTTGATGAGAACCCCAGCGGCGAGTCCGAACTCGCCGGGGGCCTCCGATCCCGTTTGTGGCATTGCTATAGGCACTCCTTGATAAAAAGTTCCCCCTTGCAATCGATGACCGTCTCCATACCGATCATTTTCGTCAAGTTTTTCTAGAAGAGATGGATTGCCCGGGTCCACGATGCCGATCTGGCCAAGTCAGTGCGGGAAGAGGGATGTTTGGGAAGCACTCACCTCCTTCAACCTACTTTCTCGCAAGCTTTCGGCTAGAAAGCGGTCAAGACGAATCATCGTTCTCCTGTTGTAGAGGTCTCTTGCTCCTAGCGTCTTGCCAAGTGTCTCACTGATTTTTCTACATAGTCCATCCACATCTTCTCTGTCATCCACGAAGACCGTGATCACGGTACCGTCAAGGCAATGGACACGGAACTTCTTCCAAACGATACCCTTGATAACTTCAAACTGAATACCACCAAATTTTTCGCTTCCTGTCATTTGGCCCTCTATAGTACGATTCTTCCCAAGGGGAACCGCGACGAACTGACGAACAAGACCAGTCTTGACAGCGATACCGTCCAACCACCGCTGCTCAGGAATAACCACATAATCCTGCTGATCAGGAGGTGTATCAGCAGTGGAAGCCAAGCCAGAGACCGCGTTGATGCCACCCGCATGAACTTTAATGATGTAGGGCCGCATGTCCTCGGATTCAAAATTAATCCAAGTAGCTTCGTTCTCTACAACTACATGAGCCTTGCACATCCTATGTCTCCAGAAACAACTACTCACCGTGCATGGGAAAGAAAACACCTCCCTTGGCTTTGAGCCATTCTGGCACTTGCGACGGAAATACGGTCCTGGTTCCATTAGTCTCGCTTCCGTTACGCATTTCCCAACAACTCTTTTCTTTGGCCAAAAACAAGGGAAAGACGCCCAAGTCAGGTGGCAAAAGCGATTCTGATGTCGAATTGTCTGCCACGCGAATCGTGCGGCGGAACGTAATATTGAGGTCCCCTCCGTCTAGAGAGATGGTGTCTGCCCCAAATGGCATTCCTTGGGAGCCTTCGCGACTTTGAAGCTTGCATTCCATTGTGAATGTTTCTGTTATAGACCTCACAAAAAAAAGTGGCTAGTTTGTTCAAAGGACGAAATTATGCACTGGAAATTCCTGACTTATCTCTTACGATGACAAGCCTCGTAGGCCTTCTATACTATGAGGCTCTTGTGGCGGGGCAGTAAGCCTGTCGCCAGCCTTGCCGCGACATCGTTGCAGAAAGTAGTGGCAGAAAGAAGCAGGGACCAATGCACTCGACTACATTGGTAGGGGGGTTGGTGATTGGTCTGCACAAGGCTGTGGCACTAACAATGCCGTTAGCCACTGGTGGGAGACGGAAGGCTGTGGTAAACTGACGGCCTCGGTGAGTTATCTGCTCGAGGAAGAATATGTTCACAGTATCTATAAATGGGCGAAAAAGTGTTGTAAGTAAGGCAGATAGCTTGATTTGTCTAGCACTACGAGATGCTTACACCTTTGTTATAGATCTAATTGTCAGCCTTATGACACTCCAACTCATATCGAAGATGATTTTCCCGCTGTGAGAATCGCCGCTGTCTGACCGATCTACCGTCAAGATTATCCGACCAAATGGCCCAGCAACACCACCTTCGTCGGGAGGATTACACAGTAGGATGGATATGTGCCCTACCTGTCGAACTCGCAGCCTCTCAGGAAATGCTCGATGAAGAACATAGCGCATCGATTACCGTTCCCCACGATAGCAACATATACACTCTTGGCCGCGTCGGCGAGCATAACATAGTCATCGCCTGTTTACCGGATGGTGAAACAGGAACAAATTCAGCCGCTGTAGTGGCAGCCCAGATCCAACTCGCCTTCCCTTCGATCCGATTTGGGCTCATGGTTGGCGTTGGGGGAGGAGTACCGACTACAAATCCGGACATTCATTTAGGAGACGTAGTAGTCAGCAGCCCGGAACAGACGCATTCCGGGGTAGTGCAATACGACATTGGCAAGTTCACCCCAAACGGCTTTCAGAGAAAAGGTTCTCTAAATGCGCCGCCCAAGGTTCTCCGAAACGCTATTTCGCAACTCAAAGCCAAGCATATGCGGGACGAAGAACGATTTATGGAATATGTTGCAAATTTCGATCGTCTCCCTACATTTACAAGACAATATGCAGGTCCTGATATCCTCTTCGCATCTGACTATGACCACGCAGGAGGGTCTACATGCGATCATTGCGACATGAATCAAATATCAAAACGGCCACGACGTGCTCAAAATATCAGCGTCGTACACTATGGGACAATTGCCTCCGGCAACCAAGTCATGAGAAACGCCGCCGAGCGAGACCGAGTTAGCGCGGAGCTCGGTGGCGTACTCTGCTTTGAGATGGAAGCAGCAGGCCTGATGAACGAGTTTCCGTGTCTCGTTATCCGGGGGATATGTGACTATGCCGACTCCCACAAGAATAAGAAATGGCAGCCGTATGCTGCGGGTGTTGCAGCTGCATACGCCAAAGAGCTGCTGTCTATTATACCACCCACTCAAGTCAAGGAGGCGCCTGCTGTTGAAGAGATTATCAGCAGAGAAAGAGGTAAGTGTGAACATGCATGTTCAGAGTAATGCCTAATGGTCTATGACAGACGTCGCAACATCCCCTAGGGGCCCAATTCAGAGTAAGAGATTCAAGGCGAACCCAACTGCAGAGCGAAGAAATCAAAGACCGGAGATAGACGCCGTCGCCGTTGATACACATTCCAGCATGGATTCTTTGTTCTCCAGTTGGGAGCTTTGACACTTCGGCTATTGTGTGCTACCTATTGCCAGGCTGCCGTTGGCAACCTCGACCAAGAGAGAGCTTCCCTCCGTTGGCCTCGAGAAAAAGTGAGTGATGTAACCGACAGAAATGGTTTGTACCGCGTCCTGCTGGACTCATCTGCAATTACTATTACCATAGTATATGAAAATCATCGGTGATGCCACTTTCTATTCCGTTCTTGTACCTATCCTATACTCTACGAGTCAGAATCTGCGTAAATATCATGCATACCTTATCTCGTATCTGCATTATATAAGGTATGACGCTTTGATCCACAAAGCGCGAGCCGGCCCATTGGTAAATTTAATCCGGCCTTCCATTTGCTGCTTTACGGAAAGTATACGAGGTCTTAACAAAAGTCCGAGTTCTACCTAATATTGAAGTAGAGTTATCTGCTCTCTGTCACTGGCGCCGTTGCGGCAAGTAGCTTTAATAGCATCTCTCGATCACCTTGACAATCTAGCATGTCCAAATCTGCTCGTCTATTCAAAACTCGGCACAAGGAATCCTTATCCACGGAAACGACAAGACCGGCAGTCTCCCCCAAGCATGTTGTAGTCTTTGATCTATAGGTCAAAACGCCGTTGCTCAAGATTAATCTCCAGTCCTTTTCATCGCTTATCTGAACATCGATAATGAACTTTTCCCCTTCGACCTTTGGTCCGTCCAACTGAACTGATAGTAAGGCCCACCATTGCTCAACTGACTGGCTCCTACTGAATCCTTGAGCAATTTGCCGTTGAGACTTGCTGTGATCATTCGGCGCCCGGAGCTTCTGAGCCGCTGAAAGGTAGAAATTGCGCCATGTCGAGTTTTCTGCGCCAAATCCAAGCTTTTCAAACACATCGGCTAAACGGATTCTGGACTGTTCATGTTGACAATCCACTGCTATGGCGTGACCTAACAACGTCGCTGCAAACCGCAAATCGCCTTCTGAAATGTATTTTTCGGCCTTTCGAACGACCTCATCAATCCCTCCCATACAGGCAACATACCGAATAGCATTTTCTCGTGGGGGATATTCCCATAAATGAGCCGGGTTCCCATCGAACCAGCCCATGTAACGTTGATAAATTCCCTTGACGTTATGGCTCACCGACCCGTAGAACCCTTGTGCATGCCACGCCTTTTGCAGGGCCTCGGGGAGTATCAGCGTCTCTGCAATCTCAATCCCCGTCATACCCAAATTCATCATCCGCACCGTCTGGTCGTGCAGATAAGCATATAGATCCCTCTGCTCGGCTATCAGTCGACTGCACTCTTGTTGACCCCATGTCGGCCAATTGTGGCCTGAGAAAAGAACCTCTGTTTGTTCTCCGTATAGCACCAACGACTCATCGAGGTATCTAGCCCATGCCTTTGCGTCTCTCACCAATGCGCCACGCAACGTAATTACGTTGTGCAAACTATGCGTAGCACACTCAGCAATATACAAGGCACGCTGCTTTGTGAAGAAAAAGTTCATTTCGGCAGGTGCTTCAGTTTCTGGAACAAGCTGGAACTCTATATGGATGCCATCAATTGTCCTCTCTTCTCCCGTATACGAGACGAGATCATTCGGAGGAATCAAAGACCTCGTTCCGATAGATACTGCAGCGCCGATTCCGCATCCAACCTGCCCCATTGGACCTTGGGGCAGTCGTGTACCATACATATAAACAGCGCGTCGGCTCATTGCAGGGCCCACGTAGATGTTCTCGCTTGTAGCTTCTTCCATGAACCCCTGCGGGGCGATGATGGGGATGTTTGCACTACTCTCCAATAAATCATGCGGCGGAATAACACCTTGCGCACCACCGAAATGATCAACATGCGAGTGGGAATAAATCACACCTGTGACTTGCCTGTCGCCACGATGCTGTCTGTAAAGATCAAGAGCTGCTTTCGCGCATTCCACGGAAGTCAAGGGATCGACAATGAGCACCCCCCGCTCACCTTCCACAAGCGTTATATTTGCCAAATCGAACCCGCGCACTTGGTAAATGCCGCTTGTGACTTCAAATAATCCGTGCATCGCCGTGAGTTGGCTTTGACGCCAGAGCTTGGGGTTGCATGTGGGAGGGCATTCGTCATCTTGGAGGAAGGAATATTTTTCGTTGTTGTATACAATGCGGCCATCGGGTGTTTGAATAATGCATGGTTTGAGGCTGCCAATGAAACCTCGCGAAGAGTTTTCGTAGTCGGTCTTGTCCGTGAAAGAGGGGTGGAATTTCTGTGCCATTGCTTTGTAGCGCTATCACTTCTCTGAGTTTGAAAGGAGTAGACACAAAATTTTGTTCCGAGAGGGCCCTTTATACCATGAGTTAGATTATCGTGTGCTCTATGGTCAATATGACTCCAAGCCGGTATCGCCGAAAGCCGACGACAGGGAATTCCGCTACGGCTCAGTAATTGGTTCGCAGATTCATCTTGCTATATCTACCCATATGGTCCAATTTTAATTTTGTAATGCTTCTCTTACGATCGGTAGCGAGATATATTGGATGTGTTCTACGCAAGCAAAGACTAACCCCAAACTTGATATTTCGAACGACAAGAGCATGCAAACTGTTTCTGACACACTAGTTTCGGGGTGTCTACTTGTCGAATGGCGGTGGTAGACATTATCACAGGGTGTACTTAAATCCAGGCAGATTCTCAAGAACCAATTCTCCCCGATCAACCTTCTGATTCTGGCGATGAAGGCGGATGGAGAGCAGGCAAGTCAACACCACAACTAGCCCAGATAGTCCAATGCACGTCAAAATCCCTGGATGATACGACGGAGCGTCCTGAGATCGAAAAACCAACGATCCAGTCATTCCGCCCGATCCTCCCAGACCAACAAACACTGCACTGCACATGGCTCGTTTCCACTGACCGCGGACGTTGTTTGCCTACATACGGTGGGTTAGCATTGATGAGAATATATCAGGTTCGAACTGCTTACCTGGTATGCCATCGCGGCTGGGACATTGGAGTTTGCGCCCATCGTGGTCAGAAAGGCGCCCACTAAACGCGGTGCATTGCCCTTTGCAAAGCCCTAATTTCTGCCCGTTAGCGCCGATCGACAGCTTCATTCTCGCTGTTTAAAGAGATTTAAGAGTGACATACCATCAACGGAAGTCCAATTATAGTAAGAAGCGCATTGAAGATGATCACCGGTGCACGAACCCGATACCTGTCCCCAATCCACGAAGTAGCATACATCACAATGCCCGCAGCGGCATATGGAGGCGCAAACAGGCATAAAGAAGTTCCCGTCGAGAATCCCATACCGCGTTGGTATATAATGGGCAGAAAATAAGAGATTGCGTACGCTGTGGTCGTGGTGGAGAAGTAGATGAGCCCGAATAGCCAGATATTGAGGTCTAGTGCCGCGACCAAATATCGCCGTAGATTGAATGATTCGATCGTCGTGTCTGAGCGGTCATGCTCAATACGCTGAATGACGAATTCGTATTCTGCTTGGGAGAAGAGTTTCTGTCTGCGACTCATCATTTTGTCGGGAAAATCTATGAGGACGAAATAGCCGACTGTCGCGATTGTGCATGTGAGCAGGCCTTGAATGACGAATATCCATCGCCAGGCCGTGAGACCTCCTAGACCGTGCTGGAGTAGTCACCGTCAGATAACGCACTTTTTATCAGATTCGAGGAGGGATAGTACCATAAATGTTATTCCGTACGATAGAAGTCCAGTGAATGCAGCAGCAACACATCCAAGCAAGTAGAAGAAGGCATATCGCTTTTGAAGTTCATATCGCGTATACCACGTCGCAATCAAATAGAGAGATGCAGGAAAGAAGCCAGCTTCCAATGCACCAATAACGATTCGAATACCGACCATCTGAGACCAAGTTTTGACGAAGCCACCACATAGCTAGTTAGATACAGCTGTCTGTCAGTATGACATCGCCTTAATCAAGCATATTTCTGGTAGATGAACGCACCATGACAACTCCCCAAAGGAAACAGACGCCCGTCAGGTAGTTGACAGCACCAATCTTTCGTATCAAAACGGGGCCAAGAGGCTGTAGGCATATATATGTTGGAAAGAAAGCAACCGCAATTATGTTCTATGATTTGTCAATAAGCAATGCCTTTTGTTTCGAGAATACCCAGATAGCTACCCACATATCGTGATCCAACGAGACGCAATTCACGAGTCATTCCTGCGACTGCAGCCGTACCGATGTTGCCACGGTCAATCAACGAGACCATGTGCAAGAAACCGAGCATTACGATCAATCGCCGGTCAATCCGGTGGATGATACTGCGCTGCTGCGACGGACTGAAGTTGAGCTCGTTGTCGTGAGCATCATCACTAAGTGCTACAGCATGCGTTTCCTTGTCGTCAGTGACGTCGGACATATTGGCTCTGGAGTCCGAGTGAACTCAGAATTCAGTTATATTAGAATGAGCATACGAATCTACAAGTTGACGGGAAGCGAGTTGTATGCTGTTATATCGGCTCGTTTTTGACTACGTGATTGAGAGCTTGAATGACGACTTCTTGAATCGGCGTTATTGATGTTTCTATCTATATTATTGCAACAAGTCAACGATAATTTCAGAGGTGAAGTGGGTGGGACGGCTTGTTGAAGCTATATCGGATATCGGCGTTAAGCTTGCTACACCAGGGACAACAAGCTGCCTTGTGCGATGTAAACGCCGGTTCCCGAGCTAATTATCGTCAATTTACTTATGTAGCCATTAATTTGTTCACGCCGTGATTCATGAGTTGGCTTGGAATCTGGAATTAGCTTGGTCATGCCATGTCGCAATCTTCATTTTTTCTTATCGCCGAAATCCGATCAGCGATGCCAACGACTCGAAGTCAACGACGGTGAAATTTGAAACTCAAAGTTCCATAGACCACATGATCAGCTTAATATAACCTTTCCATTGCACAGGGTATTCAAAAGGTGTCGTTTAGCTCCAACATTGAAGTGTTGTCTTCTTCAGCCATAGGAACGGAACCATTATAATAACTCGGCAACATGAGTGCAACAAACCGAATTCATTCCTCGGGATCGTTGGATTCTTTCAATCCAGTCTTGGTCACTCCTGTGATTGGGAACGAGTTTGAAAAGGGATCATGTAATATCGTGGACGACATCCTCCACCATCCTGATGCGGATCAACGAATCCGAGATTTAGCTGTGATGGGTAACTGCTCTTTCATAATTTTTTGAGAAACAGCAAGTAATGAGTTGAAACAGTCGCTGAAAGAGGCGTCGTCTTCTTCCGCGCCCAGGACAATCTCACCAACGACTTCCAAAAGCTCCTCATCACCCGCATGGGCTCTCTCACCACCCGTCCTGCCTCACACGGCCTTCACATCCATCCCGTCACAAATGACAAGCGCGAATTCGGGGACCCAGACCCTCAAATCAGCACTATCAGCTCCGAAGGCCGCAAGACGCTCTACAAGGGATCCGATTACACGCGCCTGGCCGCCGTTTGGCACAGCGATATTGCCTTTGAGAAAGCTCCCGCCGATTTTTCCTCTTTGCGACTTACGCAGTTGCCGAGTACGGGAGGGGATACGCTGTGGGCTAGTGGCTATGAGGTCTATGATCGGCTAAGCAAGCCGTACCGGAAATTTGTCGAGGGCCTGACGGCGGAGTTTCAGGGGGAGGGTTTCAGGCGGATTGCGCAGTCCGGCAAGTTTGAGATGTACACCGGAGAGCGAGGGTCGCCTTTGAACGTGGGGAGTGAATTGGAGGCTATCCATCCGGTTTGTAATCCTCTGAGATACCTCAAATGCCTGGGTATTACTGATTTTCAGGGCACACATTGACACTTGTTTTGCAGGTCGTACGCACCAACCCAATTACAGGATGGAAATCTGTTTTCCCAATCGGTATGTGCAGCACCCTTCCACATCCAGCGAGGCTTTAAAACTCACAGACTTTGATTCAGGATCCTTCGCAACACGCATAAACGGTCTGAGCCGTAGAGAAAGTCAAAATATGCTACAATACTTTAACGATCTCATCACATTCGGCCACGACCTCCAAGTTCGACTAAAGTGGCAGCAACCAAACGACATTGGTATGTTTATTTCACTCATTTCCACTTTCCACTTTTCTGCAAACGTGCACTAACCAGTCCACGAATATGCAGCAATCTGGGACAATCGAAGCGTCTTCCATACGGCTACAGGAGATCATGAAGGATTCGGTCCTAGGAGCGGCAATCGAGCTGTGGGTGTGGGTGAAGTGCCCTATTTTGATCCCGAGAGTAAGTCGAGACGTGAGGATTTGGGAATTGTGGATTTATTATCTCCTGCGCATCTTTAAGTCTATATCGTCAGTAAAAAGGGTCTGCTACTTATTATTGCAGCGAACATTTGTATGGCTATGATAGACGTCATTTACCTGAAGTAGAATCATGCGATTTCTACTGTTTTAGAGATCATTTGCATGCACACTAAAAGTATTCTGGAATCCGAACCAATCTCCAATGTCAGACCATGGCTCTAAATCGATAGAAGGAATTTCAGATCCACCAGCTTGCACTACACTAGCGAAAAAGTCGAAAGAGTGGCGAGTGCTTGTAGCTTCTTGATTCAGGTCTACGAATTCCATGACGCGATTGATGATGGTTTCCAGGCCGTCGCGGTACTTGCTCAGAGATGGATTGCGTTCCGACATGAAAAACATGGCCGAGGAGCAGGCGCGTATATCGTTCGCGACAGTGATCGACCATAAGGACGGGGACCGGAAGAGACAGAAACTGATATCTGCATTAGCAGGAAACCAAATATTCAAATGAAAAAAAAAAAAAAAAAAACGAACCACATCGTCAGCCCGGCCATAAAGATCGAATTGGCCAGGAGGAAAGAATGTCCCCCCGAAGAGTCTGTCTGTCTTGATTTCTTGAAAAGCTGACACATCCGCCCAGAAGCAGCGAGACACGTCTGAATCCGACTATCTGCCGAAGGCAGGATTGCCAGGAAAGGTTGCAACACGACCCGTACCGAGTTATTGAGATGCATACGCACAAAGTCGTCGTCATCGGGTGCTAGACGTGGTAGTTGCTTCTCGAATTGCTGCAAATCTTTCATCAATGGGTCGATTTCTGGTAGCAGAGTCGAGATGTCCCGATCGACTCGATAAATGCGGGTGTGAACGACGGATGCGATCCGCGACAATCGAATACAAGCAATGAATCTACGCAAACAATTTCCTTGACTGTGTGGGTCGGAAGAACTCTGTATAGAATTTGCGACATCATCATCATCGGCCAGACAATCACCCACGTCAGCCGGTATACCGGCGTCAATTTCCTCCTCGGCTATGTTGAATGGACGACCGAGAGACCAGGATACATACCTTTCGACCAAATAGACGCTCCAGAACAATCGCCGTCTTCTTTGAGCCTCGACACGCTCAGTATTGCGGTAGTGAAGTTCGCGATGGAGACCCAGATCAATGCTGATCCGCATGGCCAGACCCAACATGTACCAGACTTTGGATGGCGATGAAAGGCGTAGATGATACAGAACCAGTAATAGGATTGCCTCCAAGCCGGCGAGCGAGAATGAATCACGAAGACTGGATTCGAAACTCAATGCTGTCGTCAAATACGTGCTGGGAGGGGATAGTGATGGTGATGTTGTGGTTGTGTTGTGGTTTTGAGTCATTTGGAGAATGGTAGCGCCGATTGCGTAGACCATGAACAGTTTGAACTGTCCATAACTATCCTCTGGGCTATCCTCCAGCGGGTGATATCTCTCTGCATGTAGTCTTAGAATCTGCGCGCGATCTAGAAAGGGAAAGCGAATATGGGTCTTTTTAAAGAAGGCATTGAGCAGCCTCGATCCCTCATCATCGTCCGGTGGATTGGCTCTGTGCAATATGGCCTGATCGAAGGGTTCGACAGTAGATGCCATAATGCTCGCTGAGACGGGGATAGATCTTGTCAAGACAGTATCATGGATGAACCAGTCTAGATTCTTCGCCATGGATAAGCCTGATGATGGTCCAAAGTAAGACTGAATTCCTGGCGGTTTATCGCTGCTCATTATAGAAGTCAAGGATATGATGTTCTCTTTAGGGGTAGAAGCATGGTCCTCAGTTCTCGACGCCGGTGTTGGCCGCTCATCAACGGACTGCCGTTCAGCCAGCTGCGCCTCCAGCATTTCGATCCGTCGCACCAGCGCACCCTTCGACATTGCGTGGTGCCACGACGGTGCATTCTCTGCTCGAGTGCATGGTTGGCCGGCGATCTCGCAGCTAGAACAAGTCGGAAAGCCCACACAGCGCTGTTTCCGTCGATGGCAACGTTTGCAAGATGTCGGAATGCGTTTGCGGACTCGAGCTTCTTGACTCATCACAGCAGTATCGTTCTATTGCATGTTTGTGAGGAGTATCCCAAGAGCTTCTCCGCGTTTTGACCCCAGATGCAGATTGAGCCACGTGATGCCATCGCCATAGTGTAGCACGCCATCCGTGATCTGATTGGTCGGACCGTACCGGTATATATCGTGAGCTCTCACAGTATGCTCATTCTGGCTGTTTGGTTCTACACAATTTTACACATGTACGTCTTACTACGAGTCAAATCTGGGGTATATGTCATACGTATATCATTTCATGCATTCGTATCGCGCATAATGCTTTTGAGTCAAAAAGCCTCCGTGTAAAAATAATCACACCAACTTTTCTTGAAGAATCGCACCGACCCGTTATTTATACATCGACATCGTCGCTATATCACAAATCGTGGAGTGTGTTGTATCCTGTTTCGAGCAAACTGTTGACTCCTCGCTTATCTGCCGTGATGTGCCAATAGAACAACCCGCCGAGTCTTGATTTGGTCACGAACTTTGCCTTTTGTTCCACCGTTTGCGGGGTGTCGTACGACACGAAGCCGCCATCTGACCCTCCTGTGCAGTATGCTGCACCAATTGACTCATCGTAGACTTCCTTTGCTCCTGGTCGCGGCAGGTCGCAGTAATCAAAGACACCGTCATCGCCATCTGTCCCGGAATACAGCTCATTGACGTTGTCGGCCCCAACAAAAGATCGGCCATAGACTGGAATACCCATAAGGATCTTATTTGACTGCACACTTTGACTCAGTATGTATGTAACTGCCGACTGGCAGGAGATAGCCGCCGCTGCACTGTATGGATTTGATGGAGTGTATAGCTGGGATTGATGCCCTGCCCGATCGACCCACGGTCCAGAGAAATCATAACACATGATCATGAACAAGTCCACGTATTGCTGGGCAACGGTTAGGTTGATATATTTTAGAGCCCATTCTCCGGCTGGCAATGCACAAGTCACGGTATACCGCGGACTAGGTAGGGCGTTTCGTAATTGTGACAATAGATACACAAAACCCTCGCCTTGATGGATGTCCGAGGGATGTTCCCAATCGACTGCCTCGTATTAGCCTTTTGATCCACCTGTATTGGTCAGCTCAGGCCGTACCATCAATTCCATCCAGCCCGAACTGATCGACCAAAGCACGAGCACTGTACGCAAAATTTGCAACTGCCGTCGGACTTGTGGCTACCTTGGCAAAGTTCTCGCTACCTTTGCCGCTGCCTCCTATAGACAAGATGACTTTCAACTGTGGATATTGCTGTTTGAGCTGAATGAAAGCGCGGAGACAGCCCTCTGTTCCGTCGACGGGCATCTGTGAGTCTGCCCACTCATCGCTGAGCTGTTTGGGTTAGTTGAAAACTACGAAATTCAAGTAAAAAGACATACATATACTGTCCCATCTTCTTTGACCCTGCGTACATTAGCCAATATCAGCAAATCAGATAATGGAATGTAATTACATACCAAGCAAAAGCATAGAACACGTGGGAAACAAACCCCAGCCTTAGCGAGGACGGAGCCTGTTTCTTGTAAATCCTCCAATTTGGGTAATAAGCGGCATTTGCATAGATCGGAATATCTAATGCTGTGGAACTGGAAGAAGCTAAAGCAGACGGTGGCGTGGTAGACGACGGATTGTTTAGTGCAGGTGCTGACCAGACATTGTTGGGAGCTGAAAAGGATGGGGTCATAAACGAATACATAGGTGTTGTGGGCGAAATGACAGGAGGCGAATTTTTTTTGCGGGAAAACTACCAGTCAGAGGTCTTGTGACTGAGGATTAGTATTCGATATATGGAGGCAGATCTCGCATTGTATAGGTGCCACATGCAACGGCTCGGCGAATGCGGGGATACAGCGAGTGTTGATGGACGAGCAGGTCGGCGTTGAGAAGGAATGAAGAATGAGGTGGTGGGTGAGATAGTAAGAAAGGAGAAAAGGAGAAAAGGAAGAAGAAAAGCATGGGTTGAAGCACAGGGAAAGAGGCGACTGGGATGGCGGCAGGAAGGAAGCAGGCACCCAGATGGGGAAGTGGGTATTCTGACCTCTGGCCTTGTGCTTGACGACGTTACCATGTATACAGCAGTTCTGTGTAATTACTCTGTTCTGCTTCCATTATTCTTCCTATTCTGCTCTCTGCATACATATATTTTCACATCCGGGTGCGCATCCGGTCACCCACATCATCAACTCAACTCCAATGCTTCATGATCTTGACAATACATAGTACATTCGAGTAGACAGGAACATTGAACATGATCCACTACCAGCCCATTAAAGCCTATTAAAGTGTACACTGACGCGACGCCTCACGAGAAGAGGGGCGAGGCGACTGCAGCTAAGCCTCGACCAGAGGCACACGTCTAACTATCCATATTTGATTAAGTCATGTATCATGCAGCGCACTCCGCAAAACGAATCCAGATCGTGCCGATCCGGCCTGGATATTACGTAGTCAATACGGCCAGATTCGAATGAAGAAGGTGGGAGAGGAGTACGAAATGAAGATGCTAGCCGGTGCAGGAATGATGCTAGAAAAAGGTCACGAGATACTTTTTCTTTGTCGCCCGCCAATTGCATGCCGAGCAGCGGTCCAAGCGGGTTACCTTTTTTGACTTCCCTCAGTGCCCTGTTTATGTCCAAAGGGTACAATAACTATCGAGTCCGAGACTGTTTGATATTGCGTCGCACTGATTGGCAGGTCATTGAGCGAAAAAATTTTCTTCTTCTCCAATGAATCCACCACGGTGAAGTTGTTTGGGGCGGGGTTGGACCATGACCTGCATTAGCTGATGTTCGTTTTGCGCGCTTGCCTGGATAATTCACTGCTCATACTCTGGATAGGGAACACAGCACACGACAAGTCCAGCGCATCTTTCTCTGTGTTCCCAGTCCGATAGTCCGTTGCCCTAGTCGTCATCTAAGGCCATTGCAAGTCACTTACAGGCGTCTACATAGTAGTTGCTGTAGGACCATGCACCCCACGGATACGAGTCGTTGAGATCTTGCGACTGGCCACTGAGACTCCGAGTCTGCAGCTAGTCTAGACACTAGGATGGACTTGTGCCAAAGCGGCTAGACAGCAGGCGCTGTCGCTTGCCACCGTGAAATGTCAGCATCAAATCTGGGGAAGTAATGAGGCAGAGACTTCCGTGTTATGTATGACACATATGAAGTATTTGGGCTTGTCAAGAAGGATGCAACAAAAAGGATGTTAACCCTTGATATCACGTGGCCCATTTTTCATCGTACAGTTGTAACCCTAACTCTTGGTGTCCGGAAGACGGAGGGATATAATTCCGTTCCAGGTTCGGATTAGCGTCATAGCTAATCAACAGCTCTGACATAGCTTCCTCGATCTTTACTGTAATTCATTTACACAGATAACTCATCTCTGCAACATGGCTACAGACGTACAATCAGTCGTAAACCGGCTGCTCTCCGCTGACGCATCCCACCCTCCACCCGACTATAACTTCTCCTTCACCCCCTACCTCCGCAAAACATTCGGCTTTGGCCTCGCCACCGACGTCCCCGTCTGCAAAGCCTTCAAAGAAGGCCACTGCCCTCTTGGTCCAACCTGTCCCGACCGCCATCCCACACCTTCTCGAGTGACAACATCATCTACAAATGCATCCGGTCTCGCGCCATCCGTCACCCACGGCTCCCTTGTTTGCAAACATTTCCTCAAGGGTCTGTGCAAGAAGGGCTTCAAATGCGAATATCTACACGAATACAACCTACGGCGCATGCCTGAGTGCGCCTCCTTCTCGCGCTCCGGATACTGCCCCAACGGCGAGGATTGTCTATATCACCATGTGCGTGAAACGGCTCGACTACCGCGATGCGAACATTACGAAAGGGGCTTTTGTCCGCTAGGACCTATTTGCGCAAAACAGCATGTCCGTCAAAGCCTGTGTCCGTATTATCTAGCTGGCTTCTGTCCTGATGGGAGATCTTGCCAACACGGTGCTCATCCACGGTGGTCGGACAATCTACCCAAGCCGCAGATACGGGTTGAGAAAACAGAAGAGGATTTGGAGAGGGAGCGGGCTCTGATTCGAGAAGAACAGGAGAGGGAGGAGGAGCGACAGCAGCAATGGAGGAGTGAGCGTGGTCGGGGTGGATTCATGCGGTACAGAGGACGAGGTCGGGGTCGAGGCATGTAGTGGTCTTTTAGTTTTGGATATTACGATATGCATAGATATACCCGGGTAGCTTTGGCGTTTGTATCTAGAAGTCGATTTCTTGAATATAATCAAATTGAGCATGATTACTACGTAAATTGCCATTCTCAATAAGCATAGAACTCCTTTATTTCCATTTCACATTATCGTCATGCAATGACGATCATTAAAACGGCAATCCCTAAAAGAATTAACCCACTGCGCAATGACGCTTGGTCATGATTATCATTAACTTAGAAATCAAGATCTGCATGCTACACGGATATACGTCAAAAGAATCAGCGAACCAACGGAAATATCGCTCGATAATCTGCGTCTCAGAAGAGATTAGTGCTTTGTAAGGATTTTGTAAGCTTCAGTACCTGTCTACACAGCCAATCAGAGCTCGTATTGATAACATTCCGAGAAATGGTGGGGTTCTTATCGAGAGGCGCCTTCGGTCTCAGTCGAAGGTATATAAACACTGCCCCTCGCCTCGTCTAGACTGTTTTCCTTTTCTCATTCAATATATCAGCTCAATTGCAATTTATTTGACTTAGCGAAATTTGATACCCAATCGTCACAATGGCCAAGGTTGCTATCGTTTTCGTATGTACTTCTACGTCTGATACCTATCGACATACCAGCTGACCGATACAGTACTCCATGTATGGCCACGTCGCCAAGTTGGCCGAGGCTGAGAAGAAGGGTGTTGAGGCTGCCGGTGGCAAGGCCGACATCTACCAGTTCGTGCAATCCTTGAAGACTTCAGCGGCCACTCAATGCTAACTGCTTAGAATCGCCGAGACTCTCCCCCAGGAGGTCTTGACTAAGATGTACGCTCCCCCCAAGGGCGACTACCCCATCGCCGAGCCTGAGACTCTCCTCGAATACGATGCCGTCCTCTTCGGTATCCCCACCCGTTACGGTAACTTCCCCGCCCAGTGGAAGGCCTTCTGGGACAAGAGCGGTGGCATCTGGTCTTCCGGTGGTTACTGGGGCAAGTCTGCCGGCGTCTTCATCTCCACTGCCAGTCTCGGTGGTGGTCAAGAATCCACCGCCATTGCTGCCATGAGCACTTTGGCTCACCACGGTTTCTCTTTCGTCCCTCTCGGATACAAGCCTGCTTTCGGTCAGCTCACCAACCTCTCTGAGGTCCACGGTGGTTCCCCTTGGGGTGCCGGTACTTTCGTAAGTTCTCTCCGCTCACACTGAACGCAATGAATGTCAGCTAACGGAATACAGGCCGGTCCTGACGGTAGCCGTCAACCCAGCGCTTTGGAGTTGGAGATCGCCGAGATCCAGGGCAAGTCCTTCTACGAGCGTGTTAGCAAGTGACTAGATGGCACCCCCGCGAAGAAAACCGAAGCGCAATCAGCAAAGGAGTCTACCACAAAGTCAAGCCCTGCCCCTGCTAAGAAGGATAGCAAGGAGGATAAGGAAGGCCCCTGTGGATTGCCAGCAAAATGCGTTGTTATCTGAACGATTGATGTATCTCCATATCTATATACCATAATAAATATATAAACGTTCACTTTGTTTTCCCCAACGTATCTAGGTATATCAAAGTAGTCGTGGAGGTTGGGTGAAGCTGACGGAAGAAGTCCATGGAAGGAGCTTTCTGTCTAGTCCTAATTGGGCTTAGTGCATAATCCTGCCTATGACGACTGATTCTTTGGAGCTATGGACTGCTTCCTTCCTTCTGCTGATGATCAATCAATTTGTCTTTACATAACATAACACCCCTCTCTCTTTTGTTCTCATTTTCATCTAGGACTTACTATGGCCTGAAAATTATCATACAACTATTTCAAAATCTTCCTCACACTTCTCTCAGATACACTACTCATCCACCCCGCCCAGTTACCGCCACAATGGCCCCCTCGAGGCCGATAGTCCTTCGTTTCGAGAGCCGTAATGGCCAGTTCAGATTAACGGTCAACCCATCGGAGCTATTCACAGAGCTTAGTGCAAAGGTACATGCATTCCGCAGCACACAAAATCTTGAGTCAACTAACCACAAATGAGCTCAGATCGCCGAGCATCTTCCCGAAAACACAGACCCCAACTCGATCGTTTTATCGAATAAACCCATCGGTGTCGGTGGTCAGGAGCGTTTATTGAGTAGTCTGGATGGCGTCTCGATAGAGAGAGTTGGGTTGTCGTAAGCGTTTTGTGTGACCAGCCAAAACAACAGACACTGATAGTCGTCAGTCACGGAGACAAACTATTTCTAGGATATCAGGAGAAGTCTGCACTTTCGAACGGTGCAGCACGCGCAAAACCTCCTATTGGAGTGACGACCGAATCGCGGCGCCTCAACGGAGCTGCCGTACCTCAACAACCTACAGCTTCTCTACCCCCACGCCCGACCTCGCCATCCGCCATTATTCAGAATCCATGGGAAGTCGTCGAGCAGTCCGCCCTTGACAACGCTTTGGATAAGAAAGATGGAAAAATTCCACGACCTCGAGATTTAAAAATGTGCAGACATGGACCAAAGGGTATGTGCGACTACTGCATGCCGCTGGAACCTTATGCTCCAGAATATTTGGCCGACAAGAAAATCAAACACCTCTCCTTCCACTCGTATCTGCGAAAGATCAACTCATCGACGAATAAACCGGAGTTGAAGAGCTCGTATATGCCGCCGTTGAGTGAACCATATTATCGTGTCAAGAAAGACTGCCCATCTGGCCATCCACAGTGGCCCGAAGGTATATGCACAAAATGTCAGCCAAGCGCAATCACTCTGAAACCACAGGAATTTCGCATGGTAGATCACGTGGAATTTTCGTCACCGAGTTTGATCAACGGACTACTTGACTTCTGGCGCAAATCTGGTGCTCAGCGACTGGGTTACTTATACGGCACCTACGAAGAATACACTGAAGTTCCCTTAGGCATTAAAGCTGTCGTGCAGGCGATCTACGAGCCTCCGCAAGTGGATGAGGTCGACGGTATTACACTTAATGAGTGGACAAATGAAGCAGAAATAGATGAGGTTGCTCGGCTGTGTGGATTACAAAGAGTTGGCGTGATTTTTACTGACCTACTGGATGCTGGGAAAGGAGATGGGACGGTCATCTGCAAACGCCATGTTGATTCTTACTATTTATCATCACTGGAAATAGTGTTCGCTTCGCGACAACAGGCCCAGCATCCGAAAGCGACAAAATGGAGTGAGACAGGGCGCTTCGGGTCAAACTTTGTCACCTGCGTTTTGAGCGGCGACGAGAACGGAGCCATCGCTGTCAGTTCATACCAAGCATCAAACTCTGCTGTGGAAATGGTAAGAGCGGACATTATTGAAGCATCGGCAGATCCGTCCGTCATGCTTGTCCAGTCCGAGGACGATGACGATCCAGGTAGCAAGTTACGATATATCCCCGAAGTCTTTTACCGCAGAATCAACGAGTATGGCGCCAATGTTCAGGAGAATGCAAAACCCAGTTTTCCTGTGGAATATCTTTTGGTTACACTGACACACGGGTTTCCCACGGAAGAATCTCCCATCTTTGTGGACAGTACATTCCCAATAGAGAACCGAGAAGTTATCGGCGAGAGCCAGGAATTACAAACACTGGCGCGAAAGTTGGTGGCCCACGGTGACCCGAACAAGGCCATTCGCGCAGTGTCCGACTTTCATCTTCTTGCTTTTCTTCGAGGATTGGGAACGTTCAATGCGGTAAGTTATCTGGGAGAAGGATATATATCAACTACTAACAGCAAACAGGAAGAGGAAAAACTTCTCTACCGCGTGGCTACCACTCATGACCCTGCGGAAGGCATGCAACTCGTGAACACTAGTGGATGGGCAACCCTTGTCGCAATTCTTCAGGAGAGTGGTGAGCGCCCCCCCAAACGCCCTTGGATACCCAATGCACCGAATCCGGCTGCATCGTGGCTTTCTCCCTCTCATTTTCTTGCTCCAAAGCAGCCGCATCTCATGTCTAGATCCGTATCCCCAAACTCGGATAGTGAACGTCTTGCTAAGAGGTTTAAGGGCACTAGTCTAGAGTAAGAACCGATAGCTATGTATCGAAACGGATAGAAATTCGAAATAGATTACCGTCCTCGTTCATCCTTCCTACGAAATCGAGCACCTGAAAAGGATTTGCACCTCCATACGACCGAATCCTGACGAATAGAGGCTGTACGAACTTGATTATGATTATTGCATTGTGGCGACATTTCCTTTGTCGCCTGATACGAGTGATGGGTCAGAGAGTGTCATACTCTATTAATCACTTGGTAAAGATGGGGTCAGGATAAAATAGAAATTGACATATCATGCCTGATATATATGTTCGCTTCGCAACGGACCTCTTCCCGCGCCCATTTTCACTACACAATAGTATCAAGGATAGACTCCATCCTGTACCTATCCGGACCTAATCAGAATGAGACAGATACGTAGCAAATTGATAAAGCAATATGCTAACAATTAGAAATCCTGAGACAAGTGATACCTTGTTCGTCGCGAGAAAACGATGATTGCAAAAGGTACATACGCATGATAGATCCGTTTTTTTAGCCGCTTTTCAATGGCAAGGTGGCAGAGTGGTCTAATGCGCTAGACTAGAAATCTAGTTCCTTCGGGAGCGTGTGTTCAAATCACACCCTTGTCGAGATTACCTTTTTGCTCAATCCGGGTCTTCTTTGGCGGCGTCTACAACAACTTTCGGGTTTGGTGTCTGTGCAACTTTTTGCACAGGACTTTTTCTTCTGCTCTTGTTTAGCATGGAATCAAGTATATTATATTTATTTCAGGTAATCCAGATATGGCAAGGTGGCAGAGTGGTCTAATGCGCTAGACTAGAAATCTAGTTCCTTCGGGAGCGTGTGTTCAAATCACACCCTTGTCGCCATTCATTTTTTGGATTTTTTTATTCTCCCTATCGACTATTGTATATCTTATTCTGTTAACTTCTTTTGTTTTTTACCTCCATCTACTTGTTTCAAGGTTCTTCCGATGCGATGACCTCGTCGGGTGCTGGTAATCACCTGAATCATAGATCCCAGCAACAGTCGAACAGGAATCAAGGTGTGCAAAATGAAAGCCATTTGGCCGCATGTCATTTTCGCTGGGTTACGCGTATGTGGATATACCGCCGTTAAGGTCAATATAGTCTAGGGTGATCGAATCAGACAAAAATTTAGGAGCAGCATATCCTGCGGGGCTAACTTGATGTCCTTTGTCTCGACATGACAAAGAGGAGGAAAGCAGGGAATAAATAGACATCATACCCCAGTCAACTCTTTGTTGGAAATAACATACCGTCCCTCTAGCCACCCTGAGTTTACTCTACGTACAATCAATATCCACACAACAATCACGATGTCTTTTCCTTTTCAGATAACCGACCATATAATCCCCGGTCAACACATCAGAGAATACCCGCACAGTACTAAGGGTAAACAAGAAACCCCTCACCACATCGCCATAAAGCAGTATATTCCCCTCGACCTTCCGACTCCAATCCCGGAAAATGCTATCACCATCATCGGGTCCCCAGGCAATGGTTCTCCAAAGGAAGCCTACGAGCCGGTCTGGCAGGACCTATATACCGAACTGGTTCAGAAAGGGATTCCTCTACGTGGAATCTGGATAGCGGATATCTCAAACCAGGGAGCAAGCGGAGTCCTCAATGAATACATCCAGGGTGACCAAAGTACTTCCCCCTTTTTTTTTTCGATATCCATAATCCCGAAGAGCGACTGAAAGAAAGAATGAAGAGTTAATAACCATCATGACATAAAGCCAACTGGTACGACCACTCGCGTGATCTCCTCCACATGATCAACCATTTTCGCGACGAGATGCCTCGTCCCTTAATCGGGGTCGCACATAGCATGGGCTGCGCCCAACTGTATGCTTCTCTTTCACCATGTACACTTTCTAACCCTCAGAATCTAACACATGAGACAGCGTCAACCTGTCAATAATCCATCCACGCCTCCTCTCAACGCTCATCCTCTTCGAACCTGTGATCCTCGAGGCCTCCTTTGGGGGTCCCAACCCGGGCCTCCACTCCAGTCTCCGCCGAGATATCTGGCCCAGTGCGGAACAGGCCAAAAAGTCCCTATCAAAAGGGCTGAGTAAATGGGACCCTCGAGCACGCGAAAGATACCTCAAATATGCGCTTCGCAACGTTCCGACTGCTCTTTACCATCCCTCAGATCCCAATGTCGGCCCGGAAGCTGTGACACTAACGACGACAAAACATCAGGAGGCATGGAGTTACTTCATACCGAATCTTGAACCTGAACACCTAGACCGTTTATTGCTACCGGATTGGGATGCTGAGAAGGAACGACCGTATCTCTTCTCTCGACCAGAGTGCTGGTCGGCTATGAGGAATTTACCATTTCTGCGGCCAAGTCTGCTATGGGTTTTTGGTGGGAAGAGTTTTCTTTCTTTACCCGAGGCTCAAGAGGCGAAGATGCGGATTACGGGGACCGGGATAGGCGGCAGTGGAGGGGCTCAGGCTGGGAAGGTGGAAAAGGCTGTCCTGAAAGATGAATCGCATATGCTTATTTTTGAGAACGTGGGGTGGTGTTCAGGGACTGCAGCCAGGTGGATTCAGAGGTGGTATGATGAGTGGTTGGTAGATGAGAGGTTCTGGTCGGAGTATCGGAGTCGACACTCGGATGGTGAGATGCTTAGGTTATCGAAGGAGGCAAGCATGGTTGCACGCATGCCAGTTGGGACAAAGAGGGGAGAGGCTCCGAAGGGCAAGTTGTAATATCTTCGATCTTGATGCCTGTCTTGGACTTGCTCACACCCCATTTGAATATGTGTAAACAAATATTTGCAGACAAACGAGGAGAAAGATGACAGACACTCCATTCTGGTGGGATCTGCAATTCGTATTCAAATTTAGGAGGGTTAATATTTGATTCATCGAACTCTAAGGAAAAAGTGTAGCAATCTCATCTTCATACAAATTCAAGGTTTGCAACCTCGCCACGCTCCCTTTGGTGGTTTAATAAATGGCTTTGGCTTTGAAGCAATGGTAACCCTCTCCAACGAAATCTGAACGGATTCATGAAACTGAGAATTAAATTTCTCAACGTAAGGCCGCAATCCCTCTATCAGCGCCTTGTGATCTGCGACATTGTCTATACTCTCAACAAGCTCCACAATAAGTACTGGTGCCGGCCTCCCATTTCCTCCAATTAGTACGTTTCTAACATTTGGACGAGTTGTAATCTCCGGCTCTAAAAGCGAAGCATCTCCATGACAGAAACATACATAATCGTCGCCCCGGCCGATAACCTTCCATAGACCCTTGTGAGTAGGATGTTCAACCTACAGTAACCGTCATTTCCACAGGTCTGAGATAAAGCGTGCAGCCTATCATTTCACAGATCTGCAACTGGGCCTTTGCCGTGACTAAAGGTGATATAACTACGATCTTTGTATACCCGTCACTCTTCACTAAACTTCAGATTTGAGACCTATTCTTACTTACCACCTTCTGCACCTTGGCTGCCGCTAACGCCAGAAGGGAATACCGTAAATCCCTAGGACCAGCGTAGACAAAGCGCTGAAACGGCTCAGAAGCGGGGAGATTCTGACTCAACCAGTGGGTGGCATCTTTCAGTTGCCAGAAAGTGATGTCCCGATAGCCTAGAGAAAGATTCTTCTCGGATGTGGACGCTATCTGAAATACGCAACTGAACAGTTTGGAAAGAAAGTGCACCAGCAATGAAATAAATGAGTTGTGAGAGGATTGCTGATTTACCGCGGCCACCAGTGCGATTTAAGTAAGAATACGATACAACTAATATGCCCTAAATGAAGAGACTCATGTATGAAATCAGAATCATAACACAAATAGGTGCTGTCGGTGCTATAAAGATCCGGTAGCAGATGAGGAGAAGGAGACTCGAGAGAAGCAGTTGGAAAGCCGACAACCAAGTCAGTGCGAAGAGGAATTTGCCCTGTGCAACTAATGCGCTGGGGTCTTTCGTGACAAAACATTCAACATGATGGCCGGCGCTGCCTCTGGTGACTGCCACTTTTCGGTAATGAGGGTTAGCGCGAATGCTTAGTACTCAGAGAGATCTTGGAAACTCGCAATAGCCAATTATACATGCTCCTAGTGAAAGAAGGTATGCTGCGATGAGCAGGATATACTCTGGACCGGATTCTACAGATGTTAAAGTGCGGATATACAGACGTAGGCATAGAAGGACTGTGCTGACGACCATAATAATGGTGATAGCCACAACTAGACGGTAGGATGCGTTTTCATATAGGAAATTCCGCCACCTTGCCATGGATGAGATCTTCTTCTACCAGCTTTTTGGACTTGTTCCCACACAGCAGGTCGATTCCGTCCTTCCTGAGGTGATGGTGTAGCCATAAATCTGTATACAGTATGTCCTCCGACAACTGATCAGTTCACGAGAGAGGTTCTTTCCGGGGGTGGAATGTGCCATCAAAATGGCGAGATAAGTGTAAGTCGCGGAAAGGTCGGAACATTGTAAGAAGCATGGAACAGACGCCATTGACTGGTCTTCCAAGGTTAGTTCGGATGCCAACCTTGAAGTCGCAGGCGATTTGGACTAAGTACATTGCACGCAGTGATCAAGTGCTTCACCCATTGTTGGTCTTTGACATAAACACCTACATACTGATAGATTCAATGCTAGGTTGCCTTGAATGCATGCCAGCTGGCATGAGGTCACATGATGGCAAGGCTGGGACGATTGTCAAGGCTTTGGAAAGGCGTCAACATTTACGATTGTAGTCAACGCTCATAGAAGGCAGACGCCTGCAAATTACTGAATCAAGCGGACTATATTTTCAGGTTTCTTCACGTTTTCTTGGGCTCATGAACATGAACACGAGCGTCACATTGAAGGATCCTGGTCAGGGATCAACTCACGGTAATCATAGGCTTTTTATCGAGAGACATCGCACTCATGGTATATTGTGTGATTAGTGTCCCGACGACTCTACCTTTTCCAACGACCATTACAGCCTCTCTCCGGCTTGAGAAGCTCAAGTGAATCCACCTCTGCCTCAACCAGATTGACTGTCAGTTCAGTCAATTGGAACGATTCGGAAGATCCAACGGAGACGAATGCCTTGCCCCGAATATCCGACAGACGTTTTTTCAATATTGTGTCACATGTTGGGGTTATCATACTTGAGGAACATACCTGCACAGACCGAAATTTGAGTCTACATGAAAAGATCTCGACAGGTCTTATCTATGAACATCCTGGCCCAGAATTGGAGCGGAGCCAGGACGGAAGAGGTGTAAGGACTAATGCGGGCGTTGTTAGGGAGTTCACTGCCCTTGAATTCATCGGACACACTACTATGGAGAACGACCAATTGGATAACCTACGTAAGATTGCAGATTTCTCTTCTGAGAGCATGACTGATTTTTGCTCCGCAGTACGTGATCTCCTTCGAGTGGGCAGTGAACTGAACCTCAAGCCAAAATATCACTCTCTCTACTGGAACTGCCACGATATCGCTGTGAGATTCGCTCGCCTTGCAGTGCGCAACGAAGTTGGCCTCGTCCAAACTCTGGCGATGACGTTTGAGACGGCTAAGTCTGGCGCTTTTTTCACTGTGGATGTCGCAAATCATGCCGGCAGTGTGTATGCTACTACAGTCATGTCTAATATGATCGGTCGACCGGCAATTTCTCCATTTCCTACACCGTGGTCCGTGGTGTCTTCAGAAATTTCGAAGATGACTCCTGTTATGAGATCCAAACTTCGATTGATGGTTCTTCAATACAAAGCCCTGCGTGACCGCTGTGCGTGGACTAATGTATTAGAACAACAGTTTCCGGAGCTCCGTGAGCTAGGGCGAGGTAATCTGGCATGGCAGATGGATGCTGATCAAGCAGGGAGAATTCCTAGGTTCTTTGGGGCTTTTTTGGTTTTGTTATGTGGCGAGACCCTCTGATTTCAACTTACACTGATTATTGAATACCATCAGAATTTGAATAATCAATACAATTGAATGCAAAGCGTGGTGGAATAGAATCCTATTCCTAAGTTCGATAGATTGATCTCCTAAACAGATGTAAAGAGATCCAAAAGCATGCCCAGATGTCCATGGCAGAGACTGGATGATCTACTAGGTATCTATGGGAGTTAGTTGAAGTATAGATATAATGCGCTCGGGTTGAATGAAAGAGCTGATATCAATTGATGTCCCAAAACATATGTAATTTACTGAACACTGTCTCATAATTATCTAAGTACCTGGCATATAAGCAAGAAATATGATAAATCATTTACACATCATGGTCATAATATCTCATAATGTCGTCAAACGTCCCAATCAAGTTTGCATATGTCCAAAATCGCAATAAAAAAGAAGAAAAGAGATGAGATATTACATAACATAAGAGCACAATCGATATGCAAATTAGATCAAGCCTGTTTCACAATCTCCCCCAATCTCTTCTCCAGAATCTTTCTTCCCTCCCAACTCGTCCAGACTTCGTGCTTTGCGCCCCTTACGACATCCCAACTCACGAGATTGTCTGTCACCTTGCTCATCTCCTCCTGTTGTTTCGCCCATTTCTCATCTTTGCGTACTTCCACGCCGGAACTCACAACGACCAACGGTGTTTCGGGCGTTTGGATATTCTTAGCGCTGGCAATCTCGCTAGACGTCAAACTCTCTGCGACCAGGTTCTCCTGTAGTTTGGCCTTGATATATTTCCCGTTCTGGTAAGAGACTTTACCATAGACTCGATCTTCACGTGTGCGGCCCTTGAAGATTGCGCCAGCCAATCTGTCCAGACCCAAGGGTGAAATTATGCCGCGACCCCAGAGGATGAAGCCTCGGCCTGCTTTCCCAATTTGTTGTAATTGATCCTCGTGAGTTGGGTCGATCATGAACAAGCCCTTAACGTCGCGAATGTGGCGACTGGCAAAGATACGACCGTAAATACTGCCAACACCAGCTGAGACAAGAATCCAGGGCCCTTCTTCGCCAGCGAGTGCAAGTGCTTCGGACAAAGCGTCGGTAGCCATACCTGCTGAATGGGGTGAAGGAGCGTTGTCGGACCATCCAAAGCCAGGCCTATCCCAGTAGCAGTAGCGATCTATCGTGCCGTTGCGGTATGCGTTGTGAATGAATGGCAAGAGTGAATGCTCCGATGGCCTTTCGCCGGCTTCGACTAGAATGGTAGGCGTCTTGCTGCCTGAGTCGGTGATATTACCCACACATGCGAGATGGACCTCAAATTTGCCATTGTTGACTAAATACCGGTTGCCGGGAACCTCCAAACTGGCATCCCTTGCACGCAAGATGAGCGTCGCAGTAAGCAAGATTGCCACTAGAGCAATAACACCCAGTACAATCGTCTCAACAAATACCGACACCCACTCGGACAGGGAGCGTCTCGTCTCCACGCGTCCTGTTAGTCTCTCCTCCTCCTCTTCCTTCCCTTTTTCGACGAAATAAATCTGCGCGACATTATACGCCGCTATCAAAACCGCCCACACAACAGACGCAATACCGACCCAACCTTCCTCAAGCCTAATCCTCGGCACAGCGACAATTATAATCATATCTACCAGCAATAGCAGCGCCAGCACCACGTTCCACATAATCATTGGTTTTGACGGAATCGTAAAAAACAACAAACTCACAATCAAGTTTCCGACAGTCAGAGTTGTGTACGAGAAATCCGTGAAGCCGGAGCCGCGGGTGTATATCAATGGTGGACTGACGAAGATGGATACGAGCAGAAACACCCACCATACGAAACTGATGGCGAGGAAGAGGCAGCTGAAGAATCGGAGAGCGCGGACGCTCCAGAGGTTGTACGGCGACACCTATAAACTTTTGGTTAGAGAATGTGCATATAAATTAGTAGTGGTGAGACTAACAGCTGGATCGTCAGGACTAAGGTACCCCTCGTTCGGAGCACCTCGAGGTATCAAACGTGTACGTTCATCGGGTTCTTGATGCTCATATTGCTGCTCTGGATATCTTTCTCCTTCTTCTGTTGTCCGTTGCTCGTTCCGATTACTTCCCCAGACTGACACCATCTTGTTGGCCCTAAGTATAGTAAAGATGAAGTCGTGGAGAGATATTCTTCCGGGTTTCGAGGCAGGTATTCTTGTCTCTTGAATCAGGATGCTATAGATTGGTCTAGAGACTAAGAATGAATTGAAAGAAATTAAAAATTACAGGGATTGTTATGTGTATGTTGCACAAAGGAGAGAAAGCTTGAAATTGATACAGTTTCCCGATTCGCACGACTGCAGCATGACGTCATGGATACCATCTACATGCCTTACGATTCAGGCCACACATCGTGTATTTCTCCAAAAACATCCTATGTATTTCAAAAATCTTATAGTCTACTCAACTATTTTGTACCAACGCCCTTCTCCATCGCCCTCGATGCCATATTATCTCCCACCTTGGGCGGCAACACCAGCGGTGTCCTGTCATTCCTTTTGAAAAAATCAACCAAAAACCTCGCCGTCTTCGCCGGCTGATCTTCTTGGATAAAATGGCCCGCAAGAGGTAGGACCTGCAATGAGTATTTGCCCTGCATTTGCGCAATCATAAGCTCCTTATCGAGTCGGTCCGTACCTGCTAGTAGCAATAATTTGCCGCCTTTAGCTTCGAGGAATTTCTTGCTGAGGCCCTTGAACCAGTCTTCCCAGAAGGGTTTCGTGTCTGCTAGATTAGTACGCCAGGTCCAGGGGCGAGATGCGTCGGAGGGGATTTCTTCTTCTGTTAGCAGTGATGGAACGGAGACTCGGGCGGAGGTGGTGTTGCGGATTGTGCGAGAGCGGAAACTATCATCTTTAGATTGGGTCGAGAATACACAAAGAAGGTATACGTACTGCCACTCAATAGCTGACGACAATGAAGGGAAACTCGTCGGCCGAGTCGATAGGTAAGTATCCATACTCTGCAAGGCATCCATCGCGGAACCTTCAACAACATCCAAGACTGCATACGCAAGGACCTTTGTCCCAAGTTCTCCGCCTCTGGCAACATCAGTGATAACAGCTCCACCTAGACTGTGGCCAACGAGCACCAAATCTGGTAAAGTCTCCCAGACCATCTGTGCCTGTGTCCCTCGAATCACAGCGAGAAGATCTTGACTCAAAGTTTCGAGACGATAGTCTAGTCGTACCGGGTTGCCATCCCTCGTTTCGAGTGTAGTACTCCCATGGTGACGAGCGTCTAGAGATAATATCCCGGCCTCGGGAAGAATCTTGCGGATTTCTGATGCGCAGGCAGCAAATGATAATCCCGAAGAACCTGCCCCGTGATGCATCACAAACAAAGGCCCTGAATCAGTAGGTGGCGTGATATATGCATGATAGACAATGTGTAAACCGTCTGTATCCCTTTCAATAAATAGCTCGCGTGAGAAGAAGTCTCTCCATGTCAATGACTCTGTTGAGTTGGTGCGCTGTCTTAGCCTAGAATTCATATCAGTCCATTGCCATCAAACTCGTTGCAAGAAGGCCAAGTTTTATACATAGAATTCGGCTTCGCGAATAAATTCCTCGAAGGCGAAGGCACAACAGTCCCCGTCGAAGACGCGGACGACGTCGACGACGAGTCAAATTCCTCCCCTTCGTCTTCTACTATTGCACCATTCCTATGCGTCGCATCCTCTTCCGTCTCGTCAAAGATGGGAATGTCGGGCGGGTATTTGGCGAGTTTGGCTTTCACAAAGGCCTTTTGCAGGTCGCTCATGTTGTCCATATACTACTGCATTTATTTATCTGTGAATGGTCCTAGATTGAGGGAGCTAGATGGATGTGTTTGATGTTATGTTGTCTGAGGTAACTAAGGCGATTGGAGGCGAGCATAGGCAATCCCCCCACTTTCCTCCACATTTGGCTGCTTATCAGCTTATCACTTATCTGTTATCGTTGAGATCACTCTTCTCTATTAGATATTTGGCTAATTACAAGAACCTCGCAAGAAACATTTTTGGTATTGCAACTGTGATTACTATCATTTTTGAAGACACGAAAAAAAAGAAGTTCACGCAACCCCATGTATGCGTCTTGTCCAAAAAACCAACCCCGAGAACGCCACGCACCTCCGATGAATAGATCTGGAATGAAGAAAGATAAAGTGACAATCACGGAAGATAAGCACCCCCAGCAACAATCAAGTTCATGTTCGTAAACTTGACTTTGTATACCGGGCTCTTTTTCGTGGGGAAAGCACTGATTTGGTCAGGGGTTACGATATTCTCTTTACCCTTCTTCTTGCTGCCGCCAGGTCCTACCGTGGCAGAGGGTTGAGCGGTGGAAGAGGTCGTGTTGGTATCAGCTTTGACGCCAGTGCCAGTGTCGGTGGCCAATCGTGCTGCGTTGGTTGATGGTTCGGCTGCTGGTGGTGCAATGTCCCATACACGCACAGTATTGTCTGCGCCTGATGAGACCAGAACGGTAGACTCCACGCTCCAGTCCAAAGACCAGATACCACCCTTACCATGTCCACGCATACGCTTCAACAGACGGCCAGGTGCTAGATCCCACAAGAAGATAGATCCATGATCATCGGCCGATGCAAGCAGCTTGCCGTTGCGACTACAGGCAAGAGCTGTAATGTTGCCAGTATGACCGGTAAACATACGCACTGCATTTCCAGTAGTCACGGCCCACATACGAACAGTGCGATCCGAGCTTCCAGTGAAAACGTATGCAGAGTTTGGATGGAAACAGACACAGTCAACGTCTTGATCATGGCCTGCAAAGATACGCTGCTGCCGTATTCGATCAGTAGCCCACAGTCGTGCAGTCTTGTCATGGCCACCAGACACAAAATAATAACCAAAAGGACCCCAGCTAAGATCCCAAACGGGCTGATCGTGTCCCTTGTAGACAACCATGCATTGCCACAAGTCGAGCGACCAGAGTCGGATGGTCTTATCCGCAGAAGATGAAAGGAGCCATCGAGCGTTTGTTGGGGCCATTTCACCTTCTGAACGTTGTGCTGATGGGGCGAACTTGACGGCGTAAACAGGACCTGAATGACCAAAGAGACGTTTCGAGTTTGAAGGAGTGCTTGTGTGCTCTTCTACACCTTCGTGGGTAGCCTTGATAGCTTTGCCGTCAAGACTCCAAACTCGGATATATGAGTCTTCAAAACCCGCAGCAACCAGCATGTTGTCATCAGAAAAATCGGTGCAAATCATTCTGTAGCAGTTAGTGACTATTGATAAATCAGAGCTTTGTCAAAACTTACCGATCATAAGTATTGTGAAACGTAAAAAGACAGACAGAACATGCGACACCGACCCCTCCAGTGCGACCCTCGATGCGAAAACGATCACGATTCTCTTTGACGCGCTGCACCTCCATGGCAACATCACGAGCAGTCGATGGGGGGAATGCAATTTCAGCATGTGAAGGCGCATCCTCATCTTCTTCCTTTTTGATCATTTGGTCGTACTCTTGAACAAGTGTATTGCGACCTGGAGCAGGTGGGTTCTTGGAATCGTGTTCTTCAAGCTCAGCACGTACGTCGCTTTCTAGTTCTGGTTCTGGTGGCAGCTTTCCAAGTCGCAGTTTGGGTAGTGTACCGGCCATAGCAGGATTATCACCGGTGTACGCAGATCCAGGATGATGCCCAGGTATACCCTCATCCTCCGCTGGAAATGTCGTCTGGTCAGCACGACCCAGCATTGCTGCGAAACTGAAGCGTTCGTCGGCTGCGCGATCCTTGGTGACGATACTGCAGTAACTGCTGAGAATTGCAGACATAACAGCGCCTCCTTCTTTCGACTTGCTTTCCAAAAATTGCATCAGGTTTGAGAACGCAGGATTGCTTAGGATAATACGATACTTGTTTCCTCGGTATAACTTTGCGGTCGCGTTATCCTGGACATGTTCTGGCAGGCTAATCTTCTGTAGTGATCGAATATCTTCGCTGTGCTCAGGTAGGAATAGATTCTTGTTTGCGCTGAAGAATTGTTCTGCATCTTGAGGGTACAGAGCGGTTGCCAAGTCCAAAAATGAATAAACGAACAGAGGCCAGAGTAATCGTCGAAGTTCGGGCTGTTCATGGTAAGCGACAATGAACGACTAAATTAGACAGCTTTCCTACCTTGTAAAGGTCGAGATTGTCTTCGATCCAATTCTTGAGTAGGTCTGATTTTTATTAGTACGAAATGTGATCCTGAACGGGGTGGAATAAGAACATACCAAATCCGTTCCTGTACTTTGGTCGCTGGTTTTCGTTGAGCTGGGGTAAGGATCTGCCGTCGATATCTTGACTAGCAGATTCCATACGAAGCATAGCCTCAGTTCTGGTGTAACCCTTCTTGGCCAAGTAGTCGATGACCTAGATGAAAAGATTAGTCCATGTCAATATAAACGCAAATTCAATCAAAGCATCTGTGCCTCTGGTCCGTCCATGATGCATTTCCAGGTGTTAGCTTGATGGTAAAGGTCAAATGCTTGTGGGTTTCGGAAGCTTGGTATGACAGTATGTTGCATGTCAGTCACTCAAAGTAGAAGAGCTCAATAAGAGAGAGATCTTGAATCCGAGTCTTTATTGTCGTCAATGTCAGGTATCGTCCGGGGAAATGAGTCTTTGACAGCGCTGTTGCTGGGAATTTGACGGGGCGTTCCTCACGACTCGAGACGCTAGTCAAGTTATCTTTTGGCGTCCATGGGTCCCTCAAACGAATATCCCCTGATACATGTATCCTGATTCTGGACAGCTCCTAGTTCGCCCACCCAGTCATCTTTCGCCACCCAAACAATTTGTGCATACGGTGACGACCATCAAACAGACAAAGCCTCATATAGGGGTGCTGATTCTGATTGTTTCCCGACATATCTCCCAAAAAGAGTCTGACCAGCCACAAGCATGTGACTCGTCCTGTCGACCTTCTGGCAAGCAGCCGCTTCGCACATACGATGACCACCATATCAAACGGATAGCCCTGGTGACTTTGCAGTCTCCCCATAAGCATCCTGATAATCATCCCCATAATCATCCCCAGTAATACATATTGCAATCGCACAGGGAAACCTTTTCACCCTCGATATCCTTTTGTACATACCAAGCATTCTATCAGATGGACTATCCACTGATAGAGTCTTAGGATGTAGAATACGTTGTAAAGCATTTACCAGTATGTGATCAAGAGGCAAGCTCATGGACGCGGAAAGGCTTTTCCAGTTCGTCCACAACGGCAAACAAATGCGATTACTTGATTATGCATCACAGAGGCACAGAGGCACAGACCTTTAAAACGAAACAAACATAAACTTACAATCTGATTCAAATTCTGCTGCGAAACAGGCGCAGGCGAAGGCCCCGAGGGACCAGGAGTCGTAGGCGTATGGACTACTGGCGGATTAGCAGCGATGGGCTGCTGTTGAGGCACCGGCATAGAGGCATTGGGGCCGATGCTGCCACTGCGCGGCGCAGGGCTGGGGGCACCACCGCCAGGCGCGGACATGGTGACTTGTAATTCCTCTCTGCTGAGCTTCGTCCAGATACCACTCTAGTATCGACAATTGTAAGCAGGGTGATATGAGCTTGAAACAATGGTGAGATGAAACGAAAGCTACCAAGATGAATTTTTGAGGTCTCCGGATGGATAGACTTTGTATGATCGCGACCGGGAAGGCGCCTTTCTTGATATTGCACTAGACTGCATATGGTTTAGCTGGGGTCTGTTAAGTGGAGATTTCCCCAATCAATATGGGCGCACGTGATCCTGTTTGCTTCTTTGACATTTAAACGCTCTCTTGAAGATACAGGACAGCTGAGCTGTGCATTCCGATTGGCGACTATCCAGTCGCAGAAATCAAGTCATCATGGACGAGTCTACTGCCAACAGTCAGACCTTCTCATCCGCCGATCGGATCAGGCAGTTGAATGAGATCGACGAAGTACACATCTCTTTCCTAATGTCTCTCCTAGGGAAAATGAGAGCTAACAATTATTCTCTGATCTATCTAGGACATCGCGAAACTTGTCAACTCCGCTGGTCTAGCTATACAAGCCTTAACTAACGCGAAATCTACCGAAAGCACAACCGGCAATACAGTTGCCGAGCGCAAAGCCGCATTCAAGGATTCAACCTCACAATACTTCTCGCTTTTGTCGTCGATCGATGTTCGACTGAGACGGCAGGTCTATGCGCTAGAAGAAGCGGGGATACTGGAGGCCGAGTCGTCGACGGCGACCACTGTGTCATTCAAGAATGACACCGTTACTACGACTGGCGCGGGGGCGGGTGGCACAGGAACAGCCGCGGGCACGTTCAATCCTCTCGAGATCAGCTGGCTGAATAGTCGCAAGGACACTGTAGGAAAGGATAAAGAGGCAGAGTCATGGGCTGCTGCACGAGAGTTTTTGAATCGAGCCCAAGATGATTCTTCGAAGACTGAAGCGATGGATACCGATTCGTAACACCATTTGAGAGTTTATATATCACGACTAAAACAATCTACCTGCCTATAAATGCTTGGAAATATCTATGGAATTTTTTTTTGAGCTTGGGCACCGTCTGGGTACCATCGCTATTCCGGACACAACTCGTACAATACGCCTCGAAATGACGCCACGAAGGACGTATGGCTGCAGTGCATACAATATGATTCTTCAAAGACTAGTCTCATTTATTTACAGGGGGCAGGCTTTGGCTGAGTGTTAGACGGAGAAACAAAGCTGTGAAAGTTGGTGGTTCGTGATTAAGAGCATCACAATTATTTCCTGCTCATAGAGTTGATCATCTCGCGATGAGCGGCTCTTTCTTGGTTTGTCTCTGAAAGAGGAGCGATGCCTGCATGGAAAGTTAGCAAAGCATCAAATATGCAAAAGCGGAGAGCTTACTTCGAAGATCGCCAACGACATCCTTGGCTTTTCCAAAGTAGACCTCCTCTGTTCACTCGTCAGTTTGCTTCGATAGATACATAGCTCAAACATAGAGAACGCACGCAACAAGTTTCTCATTTTCAACTCCATGTCTTCCACAAGTCGACCAACATTCGCAACATGGCTGGCGTCAGACTCAAACGGCAGATCAGCCTCGACTTGTCGTGTCATGTTTCCACTCAGATTCATTTCTCCCAGGGCATCGCTCTCGTTCGACAAATGTAGAATCACGGTACTGGTCAATTTGTAATGCGTCAAGCGAGCACGGTCGGTAGCCTCGAAGACGTGGATGCTATCCCACGCTCCAGAGCTCTTTCCACCGGGTGTGACACCTAAACCAACCATCGTCAGCCCAACAAGGCCCTTCAACATCGTGATTCGAAAGGTTCAGAACAAACCCTTCTTCAACAACACAACCCCGGCAAATCCATCATCCAAATCCCAAAAATAAACACTCCCCACTCCGCCCTCATAATACAGCTCCCGATAAACATCAAATGCTTCATTCGCCGCAACCTCCAATTTCCGTACCCTCTCACTTGGCACCGTACCATCTTCTATGGGCGGATCAAACTCGTTGCTCCACGGCGAGCGATAGCTGTCTCCATCGCGGTTGTAGTCGCATAGCAAGTAGTCGCGATTGGATTTGAAGCATCGTCGGACTTCGAGCGGTTGATCGACCGAGGCGAGGAGATCTTCGGTGAGATCGGGCACGAGATTTGTGATTGATTGCAGGTTCTTGCCGGTGTCGCGTGGGGAGAGACGGCGGAGGAGGTCGCTTTAGGCTGGTATTAGTTGAAGGTATTCATATGAAGCTGTTGTAGTAACACGCGGGGTAGGTGATGGGGAAGCTGGAGAGGTAGGCAGTCGCGAATCATTCCGATGGAATTCGCATGATTATGACATCTTTTAGAAAAAAATATTATAGAACTTACAGAGCGCTGTCGAATTGTGTGTCGGCCATGCTTGCGGTGTGAGTTGTGAGTTGCAAAAGCAACAATAACACATGGCTTGAAGACTTGGAGACGATCCACGGCTCATCTTAGCAAGCTCGGCCGCCCTCAAGTATTATTTGTGAATGTCTACAAGTTCGCTTTAATTAGTTATGTAAAACATTAGAGATTTTTTTTTAAAAAATAAAGATATACGTATTCAATAGTCTATGAGAATATAATTCACAATACATCTCTTCATCCAGAACCAACCCACGCATTGGGTGGTAGTGTTGGTCCTACTCAACCCGCAATACAACTGCCCTGGCAGAATACCTAGATGCTTTCGTAGTACGCAATGATCATTACTCCTGTTGCGTGATGTATTCTAGCCGACACCCCTCGACTGACTCATTAGGCTATAACATATATGTTCCCCATGGACCCCGGGTGACAGCCTGAGAGAATTGATTCATGGATGGCTGAGCCAATCTATATTAAGAGGCAACTTTTATGGTATTTTGTCAGTAGAACTCATTCCATATATACTTTGGCAAAAGGTGGGAAATTTTCATTCCAGATATAAGCAGACCTGGAATGAGCACCCTGAATGTGACAAAGGGTCTTGCTTATACGTCCTTTGTACAGCATTTTGACGGACATCGCTCCGCATGCAACTGTGTGCGCGAGAACCACATACTGCTGCAATGAATCTTGAATACTAGCGGGTCCTGAGCAACGTTTCATTCGCACTTACCAAGTCCCATGCGATGATATCTCCATGGACAAATGTATCACTATTGCCAATGAAGATTGATGCTTGTGACTAAATGAAAGAAGCCGGACGAGTCTTTGATTAGCGATTGATTCAAAGACTTCTTTACGACATTCCTCCGTTGAAGAGGGTATACGTGAGGCTGTTGATATTGGTGGAAAATTTGCACAATTAATATGTGCTCAGGTGGGAATGAAGTATATATTGCTCTAGAATTAGATAAATGAGAAGATAGGCAGAAGAGTGAGGGTGGTAGAAACATAGATGTGAAAGACCTGGTGTATCTGTTTGCACTATTTCATTATTTTATAATATTGGATTATCTGTGTATTTACTAGGGCACTGGTAAATAAGTTTCGATTAGTACGTTGAGCTTCTATAGGCTGTTGTAGTAAAGATATTTACATGCCTTCAACCCAGCCTGAGACAGGTTGTAGATACCAAGAAATCGTGCCAAAGAAATATATGTATGAACTCGTCATTAACTGAAGAAATCGAAATCATCACCGTCGTCATTGTCATCACTATCAATTACTCTCGGTCTGGATTTGAACTTTCGAGAATCAATTTGCCGGGCGAGTGTTTCGATGTCTGGAAAATCAACATCTGAAGCATCCATGCCGCTTATTTGAGAGACAAAAAAAGGTTTGTGGTTATCCTCGTCATTTTCATCGGCATATGGTGTACACATCAATGGAGAATCTGGCAAAGCAGCCATCGTTTGACGGGGAGGTGACGGGCTTTTAACTCTTCGAGCTGCGTTGCTCTTTATGGTGTTTAGGGTGTTAGATGTCATATGTTTCTTTGACTTCTCGTTGGAATGAGTTGAAACTTTTTTTGTCGGTAATGTACTGGCCTTTCGTCGGATGCCCTCAAGAACCGAGTCATACTTCTCATCGCAGTCGGGCAGTGTTGCTTCCATCTTTTGTAAAGCACCAACCATTCGTCGTGTCGAAGATCCGTGTGGTACCAATTTCGTGGGTCTATGGATTCGTTGCAAACTGGGAAAAGCGTCATTACGTGGTCGACAGATGAATTGAGGTGTTGTGCCCCCAATATTGCGGTATCTAATGTCTAATTCGTGCTCCTCGTCTGGCGTCAAGGTGACTTCCCCGCTGGTTGGAACCTTGACAACTTCAATAATCTTCGGCTGCGGTTTTCGCTTCTTCCGCTCGGGTGTCTTCGTCTTTCCTCCTTGTAGCATACTACGAATATCACCACCTTCCTCACCAAATCGAGATGCCTTGGTGAACCCAGTCTCGACTCCATCGGGCATATGAAACTTCTTAGGAGGCCGTTTCGGCGCACGCCCCTTCTTCTTTGGCTCAGGCAGATCTGCCTGCGAGTTCTCAAGTGGGATTTCAACCACTCGCTTGTCCACTGTAGGCTTCATATCCTTTGGCAAGATGCGTGCCGACTTATCGTCATGGAACTCAAAGCGAGTGCCGCTAGCGATGAGTTCTTGCATCTTTTCGTAGTTATCTTTCGCTTTGATGTACGACTCTTCCTCCTTTCCTTGCATCAGCAGCAATTTGATATTGCCAGCACGCTTTCGTCCAGTACGCCCCATTCTCTGCAACATTCGGATCGGACTGGCAGAAGAATCGTAACATACAATGAGGTCTACTTCACCAATATCCAGGCCCTCCTCACCAATTGACGTCGCGACAATCGTGTTGTAAGTACCATTCTTAAATTTTTCAATGACGCTTAGTTGTGTCTTCTGGTCCATACCTTCAGAGCCCTTGGCACTGGCTTGTCCTACAAAGACATGTGGACGTATTATAGGTTCCTGTCGCTTCAAGACTCTCGTAATTTCCTCGGCACTGTCACGGAAGTGAGCGAAAATCATAACCCTCGTGTTTGATATTCCAGTTCCATTGTTTCCTTCCCCATTGTCCATGAAATAATTAAGCACCAGTTCTCTCAGATAGCCCAGCTTTGGGTGTCCGATGAATTCGGTATCTCGACACCAGGGTTGAAGATGATCCATAAGCTTTTTGAAATTGTCGTCCTGGACTATAGCGCGCTGAGTCTTGCCGCCTTTCTGGCCATCTGTATTCGACTTGAACGTCACCAGATGATTATAAAACGGGACAATGCCATGATATTTCAACAAATCGATGGAATGTGCCAGACTCGCAAGCACGGTGAAAAGAGCATTGACTTTGCCTTTGAGCCCAAAGTTTGCGTTTCGACCGGCGTCAGATGCCATCCACTGCTGTCGTGCCTTGGTTAGGCCAAAAGCAGTCAGCATCATTGGGTCGCGTCCCCAGTAGGCGTTCATGTTCCGAAGCTGATCGACACTCGGTTGCAAAGCCTGCGACATAAGATCCATGCAAAGACTCATCTCTTCCGAGTTTGTGAAAGTCTGTACGTCGACATTACGTGCGTGAACATACTCTCTAATATCCAAAGACTGCTCCGTACGAATCTCCACTCTGGCGATGTCCAAACCGTCAATAACGGCTTGAACTGCCTCAACTGTAGAACCAGGAGTAGCAGTCAGTGCCAGTACTCTGAAACTCTGGTTGAACCGCCGTAAAAATTTGACAACTTCAACATAAGCGTAACCACCAGTAGCCCGATGAGCTTCGTCGACGACTAACAGGACAATGCGCTTTGGATCGGCGATACCTGTTTTGAGATCATTGATCAAAGTCTGCGGTGTCATGAAGAATACTCTCTTCCTCTGCCATTCCTCCGCACGAGTTCCAGGGGGAACATTGCCGGTCAGAAGAGTTGTGTGAGAGCGAGGAATACCAGCAATACCCAAACAAGCGGCGACTTGTTGTGAGACTAAGGGTTTCGTCGGGGCGGTGAAAACTATCTGCGCATCTTTTGTCCATCTGAACCAGTTCAACATGACCGTGGCAGCGATGAATGTCTTTCCCAGACCAGTAGGCAAAGCCACTAAGAGATTGTAAAACAGTCCCCTCTGCGAGATGTTGAACTGATAGTCTCTTACCGTGCCGATGTTAGTCGGATATACCCACGTATCCAGTTCATTTGCAACTAATTTATGATGTGTTGGTGGCTCATCTCTCGGCGGCGGGGACACGTTACGAATTGCTTGTGTCGAGTCTCGCGTAGCTAGTTGAAAGAGTGTTGTCTGTCGAAGATTAGTTCGTTGTGATTGGATCGGCCGATTCGAGAAGTTTGATGTCGGAGGTCCAGCTTGAGGTGACAAACAAGGAGACGAATCGAAAGCATCTTCTGGGATATCATCAAGATCAAAGCTCGTCTCTGACTGTACACGAGCCGCCGTTTGTGTTGTGTTCGACACCCTTCGCAAAGGAGCATCAGATTGACCTGTGGGGGATCGAATTGTACTCTCCTCTTCAAAAGATTGTAGCGACGCTTCTATCGCCGCTCGCATATCGTCATCATCGTCTCCGGCGGCATTGCCGGCACTCGTTTGCGTAGTGATCGCCTGTTGAACGGCGTGGACGGGTATATCTGGCTTTTTCCAACGAGGACCTCGAATATGCGACGGACTTGAATGTGGTTGCGTTTGTGACACAAATGTATTCTCTTGAACGCTTATTGTCTTCTTCGGCACGTAGATCTTATATTTCGAAGTCAGCTCTTCTTCGCTTTCATCGAATCCGGATTTTCGAAGCGAATGCCGAGGAGTTGGAAGATCGTCGTCCCAATCGTCGGATCCATATTCGCTTGATTGGCCTCCATCCGCTCCATCGGCAGCTTTTCGCGTGATAGTGTCATTGTTCAAACGCCTTCTTTTCGAGGAGCGCGTGGGATCGGCATCACTCTCTGGAGAGTCAGAAACAGTATCCTGGCTTGCTACAATAAAGTCATCCAGCTCCGAGTCACTAAAATTACTCGGCATTTTTTCAGTGTGCTGGCTCAAAAGCGGCCTGCTGGCCTTGTGGTATGGTGTGGAATTTCATTATTGTGATTTGGCGTCAACGAACGATAAGGAAGGCGCGTCATTCGTCGCGAGGCCACGTGACTTTAATAGCAGTTATTCCAAAAAAGGAATAGCGGTGTTTAGATGTTTATGTCCGTCGAACATCTTCAATATCTATACTTTATTTCGACGGTTAGTTTGGAGTTATTTTGCATCAATGCTCTGTCTTCACATATTCTTGATGGACGGATAAATTCATTTCCTGAGACCTTCAAGATTAATGGATTTCCATGACTGAAAATCTCCTCTGCCCGGAATGCATGGATATTTACATGGGATGATGGAAAATTCAAGACTCTCAGGTTTTCTGTCAGCTCGGGAAGCTTTTTGAACCTCAGTTGATATACGTAGGCAAGGCCAAGGGTCACCCTAGCTCAAGCATGTTGCAAACAGGACAGGCTACTGGCCACACCCTCTCACCGTACAGACGGTACGATCTAGAAGAATTTTGTCTGTGGATGCACCGAAGAATTCCAGTGATGTCAAATGCCGCAACCAGGCCTATCTGGAATTTCTTGGTTAGGCAGGACGACCTGCTTGGCCACGTTCGTTGATGGAATGTGAGAAGTAAGGACACGTCTATGTTTACAGTTGCCAAGGGATTCAGAGGCATGTCAGGGTTGACCATGGTTCTCATTTATTTCCCCCATGGTCATTCGATTAATCGTTTTTGATTCTCTATATTCTAGACCCAGATCAAAATCAACTGTTGTCGTGTGTCAATAGCTTCCTTTTCCACGGAAACATCCCCTGGTACCTGTCAATAGCCTTTCAATTCCCTGTGATTCCTGACTATTCAAAAACCAACGCGCAAAGATGAAGCTTAATATCATCGCCCTTACTGGCTTGGTTGCTCTGGTTGCCTCGCAGGATGCCTCTTCGACGACTAGCTCGTTGACACCTCAGCAGTCATGCGCAACAAAGTGTACGTGCAACTTCCAAGGAGACATCAATTCGCAGCTGACCATATCTGCACAACTACAGGCGAACCTACTGATACATGCTGCAACGCTGCATGCTATCAGGTCCCTTGCCCCGATAACGCCATGGCAAACGAAACCACCGCTTGCGCAGCTGCCTGTCCCCAGGGAGATGGTACCGCCGACGAAACCGCGGCCTATGCCAGCTGTCAGCAGGCTTGCTTTAGCTCTTTGTTCTTCACCGCTACGACTAAGGCCACTGCCTCTGGTTCCCAATTCGTCGGTGATGTCTCTGCTACGGCAACCGCCAGTCATACTGGCACTGGAAGTACGTGTTTACCCACTATCACTGTCTCCTTCAAATTCCGTAAAAAATTTACTAATTTATCGCTATACAGTTGCTGACTCTAAAACCAACAATGCTGAGCGAACCGGCTCGTCTCAGAGCTCTGATAGCTCTGCCACTTCCACTGGCAGTACCACCACTGAATCTGGCTCTGCAAGCCAGATTGGAGTCCAGTTTGGTGTTGCAGGTGTCCTCGGCGCCGTTATGGCTGCTTTCTTTCTCTAGTCAACTGCATCTGATCCCACAAAATCTCTGGGGCTTTCAGTACAAAGGAGCCAGGACTTTGAAACAAACACATAGCTATTTCCATCAACTTCATTTCAGATTCCCTAATTTAAACGATCTTAATGCTAGTAGACCTATAATACATCAAATAATCATGTAGCTCTCCATGCATTCATCGTAAATAGTGAAAGTTTCTGATCATTACTTGGCATCCACAATCGACAATGCAATTTTCTCCTTCAGAAAATCCAAAACATCGTCAATCTCGTCAGGAACTTTGTACCAATGGCCAAATCCCTCGTAAGCCTTCCACGTGACGTTCATTTTCAACTTGTTCGACAGTAGCTGTGCCATCTTCTCGCCCAGATGAACAGAAACCTTGGGATCGGCGGATCCATGGCCAAGAAAGACTGGAGTTTGTAAAGTTGGCAAATATTCTGTACTAGATATTGAAGCCAAGTCTAGTATGTCGCGGACGTGATTGATGGTATCTACAATATCGGAGCAGCGGGTCCTTTCAGAATTCTCGTGAGCTTCAGATTGAAGTAGGTCGAAGGCAGCAAAATTTTCTTCCAGGTTTAACGAGACTGCATCGCTTTCTGCGTCGTGGAACGAAATATCAATGTCAGTCTCGCTCTCTGAGTGGTCATCATCTTCCTTATATTCGCCGTCATCGCTACTTTCACCATAATCAGCTTCATTTTCTTCATCAGGATTACCATCTTCATCATTTGATTCGTCTTCTTCCTCCTCTTTATCTTTCGTCATGTTATTCAGCTGTCTTTCAAATGGTAGCCATCCACTCATCCCAAAAAAAGCTCCTGGCTTCTCATTCCCACTTTCACCAAATCCACCCCCAAGCAAAGTGAAGATTCCAGCTGCACATCCCTGACTCAGTCCTCCAAGGATAACCCTCGAATACCCTGTCTCACCGTTGCCGTCTTTTAAGATACGTGCTTCAGCATCAATCAACTCTCGGAGGAATGTTGCCGTCTCCATCAATCCATCAATTTGCAGATCCGTTCTTTGATTCGGATCTTCCAAGCTGTAGTTGTCAAACCACTAATTTATCGGAATCCTCTTCAAAACGGTCGATCGGCGCTTTGAAGCAGTAGGAAATATGAATTTGACGGTTGGCACACGAGCGGGCAGATTCGCAGAGTCTAGAAGTTCGCGGCCGAATTTCTCTCCATTACCGCCCCTGCCATGAAGGATGATGAATGTATGTGTATGCTCAGAGCTGATAGGGTTGACGATAAAGGGAGCTTGATATCCCATCTTCTGTTGATTTTTCTTCATGATCAGCTGTATTTTATTTTGTATTTTATGGCCTCAGTGCATTAGGTATAAGGAAGGAAGGTATAAATTCGACAACGCGTGAAATTGTCTCTGATTATATGCAGACGAGTTCCAAGGTTAGTAGAAGGTTGTTGACTGCGAGGCGTACCTGCTCTGTGCCGTATCATGCCTACAGTTGCCGCCACTTCCACTACCGTAACAACATCAACATCACAGCCACATCAACATTTTCACACACATCCACATATTCGCTGTAATAACTTTCAGCTCCCTACAGCACTCTTCCCTAGTACAATTCTACTGCCGTCATCCGCTCGTGATCACTTGACTTGTTTGTGGGCCATCTCTCGACAAGGCATCATGGCATTGCATTATATTAGGAATTGAGCTCCAGACAAGATGCTTCTTGACAGCATGGAGCTACAGAGGCAACCGCTGCCCTCGATCAGCTTTTATTCTCAGCTCAAATGTGCCTGTGAGCAATACTTACCCTGTGAGAAGCTAGGGCGTGTTCGACAATGGCCTTCGACTCTACAGTTCGCTGAGAATGTCAACGAGTCTCTGCAGTAGAACTTGTCTATTTCGTTGCTTGCAAACCTTCCTATTTGGAGGGTAATTTCTCTAGTCTTTTCAATCTGCAGCGGCCTGCATACTATTATTGGGATTGGCATTAGGTAGTATATTGTTTTGATGCTTGCAGTAACAGGCCCTTGAAATTGGGTTTTCCCTTGGAGGTTGTTTCTAATATTGTAACGCAAACGCAAAGGGGAGAGTCGTGTATTTGAATATAAATGAGAGAAAATTTCATGCTCAGGTCTGAATTCCAGTGAAAGTAGCAAAATTCGGCTCCCAAATTGATGTACCAGGACTGACACCGCGCATTGATGCCTAAGTCGGGCCAGGAGACTGCAGTATGGTAGCCCGAAGATAGCCTAGAAGATAAGCACCGCGCGGAAAGTCTAGGCCCCCAATGGAGCCTGGAAAGATTAGCCTTCGCTCCCCACTATCCCGGCTAATAGATCTTCAAACCCCAGCTCAAATTGAACTTCTACGTATCCTTTATGGCAACACAAAAAATGGCGACTTCAAGTCCCCCACAAGATGAAGAACTCATTGCCTCCATGACAACATACATGGAAACCTGCATGTCTGGCCATGACCCCTCGCACAACCCAACGCACGTTCACCGCGTAGTCTCTCTTGCGCACCGCATCTACGCCAGCGAACTCGCTCTCCATCCAGAAACCGCAAGCAACAAATACAACAAAACCATCATCACCCTTTCCGCTCTTCTGCACGACATCGGCGACCACAAATACCTACCTAAGGAAACCAACAATCTAGCTGCCACAGATCCAAAACAACTCGTCTACAACGCTCTAACATCCCACGGTGCAGACACCGAACTCGCCTCTCGCGTCCAAACCATAGTCAATAATGTCTCCTACACCAACGAAACCCGCAACCCAGAACACGTGCAATCCCTGATTTCGACTCCGGGCTACCATGAACTAGCGATTGTGCAGGACGCGGATAGGCTAGATGCCATTGGCGCAGTGGGGATTGCACGTACGTTTACATATCTCGGTTCTCAGGGTGAAAAACGGAAAGAAAAGGCAGAGCCAAATTCGTGGGAGCTAGAGGAGTCGATTGAGCATTTTGGAGATAAGCTGGAAAAATTAGAAGGGATGATGAAGACAGATACAGGCAAAGAAATTGCGAAGGAGAGGACGAGACGACTTAAAGTTTTCAAGGAGTGGTGGGTTGATGAGACGGCTCCTTTTGCGTCTTAAGGTAGTAGGGAGAGAAGAGGTATATTATGCATATATTCAAATTAAGCAAAGCAAGCGTCTATATCGAGTAAAAAGCAAAAACCTTTTTCTTGGTTTTCTATGTTATGCTTCTTTTTTTGGGGGTATTTCGATGAGTTCGTAAAGGACTGCATAAACTCAATGGCTGCGTTAAGAAGGTATGAATGCAATGTGCGTCATAACTCGCCTCAAAGTTGTTGAGCATCAAAGACGGTGATAACCGATATCAACATGTGTTGAACAGCTGTGCAGAAGAGAGCAAGACGCCGAAACACCTGAAATAATAGCCAGCATCGAAATATCCAAACCCACCAAATGTAATACAAATGCAACCCAAACTCCAGATCCTGATGTTTCCAAGCAGATAGATCCTATATTATAAGAGCAAACGATCAATCAGACTCGATCTCGCGCAAAATCCAATATATCGCAGTCGTTCTCGAAAAATCCGCCATCGTCGTCTGCTGGTGACGTGACAGATGGCACATCTGCATGTCTCTTCTTTCTCCTCGTCGTGATGACTACTTCTTCAACTTGATCTGTGCTGTTTCCAAGTCTGATCAGGTTTTCCATCTCCGGCGCACCACTTAGTCGGTCCATGACTTCCTCTTCCTCTTCATCACTTTGGTTGATTGGTCGCACATGAAGCCTCTGAGTAGCGATGTCATTTCCGAACACCCAAGGCCCTTGGGCGTGGCCGGAAATAGGGGCCGCATCAGTAAAAACATGCAAATTCACCCTTCGGTCAGTATGGAAAGGCTGATAAGGAGTATTGGTTTCAATCTCCGCTTGCGATAGTGGCTGAAACTTCAGTTTTGACGCCGAGGAAGAATGCGGTACGTGAGATGGCAACGTCCAGCTTCCGTTGGTATTTCCATCAGCAGGTAGACCAATTTGCAGTGGACCGCACGGCTTTCGCAAGTAAGATGGAAGCTTGAGCTCAAGAACCTTTGCTCCAATCACGGGCTGTTGTCGTCTTCCCTTTTGTCTGTCCGTATGGCATTTGATCTTATACAGTTTGAATGTACCACAGTCTACAACACCCAATAAACACTCATTGCGAGTAGGTACCCAAACCACACGAGACGGTACAGGGTCTCTAGAGAAGCCGGCCAGATATAGTCGATTCTCTCCCACATGACGTAGTGTGTTGACAGTACCAGTCGCAGCGCCCATCGATTTGCTTAATCCTGCTGCTACCGCTTTACCGCCAATTCCAGCCGCAGTACCAAGGCTAGACGTTGCCGAAAAGTTGGCCCCAACACTAGGGGCGCGGCCTCTCACTGCTGCAAGAATAGGCTGCGTTGAGCCTCCAACGAATTTCATCGCGGCAGCGAATGGGCTTGAAGTTCCCGATTCCTCTAGATTAGGTGTCGCTGATGGCTTTTCTTCAGGCTGGTTGCGCTTAGACTTAGACTGCACTCGTCGTAGAGGTGGCCATTGAAAAGCGGGTCGAGGAACGTCAAAAACGTGTACTGTCCCTTTGCGAGTAACCACGGCAAATCTCTCTCCGATTGGGTGCGTCCAAACTACATCAACAATGTTCGACGTAGTTAGACGTGAATAGCGTGCCACTAATCGCACATGAGCTGTAGCAGCACTGTTGCTTACCAACTCATCCGCCAAAAAGACAGCAGATCTGCAATTCTTGGCTTGCATAAGATCCCATACATATTGCACATCGCCTTTCCGACTGGCGCTGAGCAGCATGTGTCCGTTCGGCCCAAACGACAGAAAGCTGCACCCATTTGGAGGTTGAAAAGTAGCTATAATCGCCGATGCGGGTCCTTTCGAATCGTGGCCCTCCTCCATCTTCTTCAAGTCAAAGATCGAGATCAAGTCCGGCTCTGAGGGCGGTGTTCCGGCGGTCTCCTGTCCATGGGTGGGAGGGAACAAGCCATGCGCTCCCTGCTGAGATTCAAACTGCGGAGAGCGACGAGAGATGCCATTCTGTGATTGCTGATCTTTGTTCCAGTAGTTATTCCATGCCTGAAGTCCTTGATCTCCCATCCATCGAGCACCTTTGACGAGCTCTTGGGCCACACCACGAGCGACTTTATCAAATAAGCTTTCGCCCTCTCCTAGGTCCGTGGCGCAAATGACGGCAGGTTTTGATGGGGGTATGTGAGTATCAAGTCCAGGTACCCTCTTCTGGATGAGATGCGCAGGTACTTTTCCTGAGGGAGGAGCTCTTGCCGCAGATGCAGGTGGAACAACAGCTAGCCACCGCCCATGTACAGACATAATAGGACTTTCCACAACCGTCCCATGCTGCCCATCAGTCTGAGAGCCATCAGGATCTGTAGAGCTTGAAGAAGTGGAATAGCGCCTGGACTCTCTTGTTTGAATACTGGTCCATGTTTTGCCAAGACATTGATATCCAGCAGCAGACGGCACGATTCCGTAGATAAATACTTCACCACTCACACCACAAGCAACAACAAGGTAATTGTGAGTAGCGTGTAGTCTCAAATTTCCAACAGGGGGCGGCGCCAACAATGAAAAATTTGGATAATTATCAAAACAAGGAGCAGGTTTGCTCTGAAAAAGGCTTGTGATGTGCTCCCCGGTCTTGATAGAGTAAATTTCCACGCTGGTATGATATACCGTTTCCTCTTTGCCTTGAGGTCTTTGCTCACTGGGTGAGGGTTTCGCTGGCAAGCCCGGAAGGATCTCATTCTGTTCGGATCCCACAGAAGATATCTCTGCAGCTTCGTCTTTGTGAGCCATGGGACCGTGAAGAATAACAGCTACATGGGGACGTGAAGACGCATATGGATCATATCTGGATGTATTTGACAGGATCTTGGCTTCCAAGACACGGCCATTCAATCCAGTCAGACTCCCCACGGTGCGAGCTCTCTGGTCCTCGATCGCCAAAACATCCAGCCCCCCATCAGTCCCTACTACAAGTACTCGCCCTCCCATCTTGCCTGACTTGAGGAACTGCTCCGATGTCATATCCCAGCCACAAAATGAGTATTGACTATCCGTACCAAGTCGACTTGGCGTCGGAATGTCAACTTCCGGCGCGCCATAGAAATGAGCCTGGGGGAGGTGAGGTAATGGGGGCTGCGTTTGGAGATGACTGCCCATGGAATGGCGCTTCTGTCGGTCTACCGAACGATGAGGTGACGGCGTAATGCCGTACTGACCGTAACTTGTACTTGTAGGTCTTGCCCTAGCTGGTGGAGGGGAGGCCGAAGAGGATATGTGACTACCAAATCCTGGACGTTCAATGGGTGGTGGAATACCAAGTGGTGAAGCGCTGCTAAATCCAGGATCAGGTAGATCAGTCGGAGGACTCTTCCCAAACGGAACTGACTTTGCCCATGCTCCTGTCCGTGTGGCGGTATCACTATCGACGTGGTTGATGGAGCCTAACGCGTCTAACACTGGCGAGACCGATGACAAGGCGGGGTTGGTGACAGCTGGGGTGAAGATATTTCCGGGGTATGAGGATGGATCTGATTGGGACGGTGGTGAGAATTGGATACTATGATGATATACAAGTTAGTCGGGGGTTGCCGCTGTGAGCGTCAAAGAACAAGAAAGCATACGTACTCGTTTGGCTCCATGAGTGGTAGGGATTTGGTTGGTGTATCTTTTCCTTTAGATCCATTCTTATCCTTTCCCTTCTTCTTCTTCTTTCCGGTTGGTTCTGGCACGGGGATCGGGTTATTGGTTGGAGGGCTCTCGTCGAAGAGGAGTTGGTTATCGGGACGGAAGAAACCCTCTGACTCTGCGGGGGGCATCCACGAAGCTTGTTTGGACGGTGAACGCCAGGATCTGGCGTTAGGCGTGTTTGAAGTGTTGTATTACACACTCAGGGGTGAACAGGCCCCTTCTGGATAGGGATTATCGGATTGTTCTTTGCGATCAGGGGATGATGCGTCCAAAGTGAAGTCGGAGATGAGATGAGACGAGACGGGAGGCAACCGTTCAAAGTAAACAGTCGGCGACACGTTTGAAGCGTTATCGAGCAATAAGTTGAGCGGTCACAGACACGCACAACGAGAGATCATATAAAGTTTCCAGAACACCGTACGGAATTATGCTATTGTATAGGTATCTCCAGCGAACGAGGACGGCTTAGGATAGATCATTTACCGAGCTGATTGGAGCAAAGAGCTTCTTGGCGCAGGAATGACGCAGTACCAATACACGTCGCACCGTGGAAGACGAAGCTTGAGAGTTAAAGACGATTTCGGACAATTATGCGTACAAGTAACGGTTTGTCTGGTATGAGGATGCTGCAAAGAGGTTGAGTTGGGGGGAGGTTGAGGAGAAGACGCGGATAGCGGCGGTACTAGCAGCGGCGATACGGTAGTGGCATCAGGGCTCTGGAGGCAGGAGCATATCAGGTGGGGGAGGGGGAAGGTGCATGATAGTCAGGTCCCGAGGGGAAGAAGCTAAGGGCGGATGCCGTAACCCTCTCCCCTCTGTTATCCTTGCTTTCTGCTAGCACTACTGTACCAGTAGACTACGTCCTAGCTACACAGTATGTGATAGCGTGGGGTATGGCCCTGTGCACGTGTCGACAGCATCCCTTTACACATCGCCGGCTTACCCATCCCCGACACATGACGCGACAAATGGATGACCTGCCAGTGAAGTTATTGCCACTGACAGCGCCATGGGAGGATACCGCGAGAACAGGTCGAGTGAGCCATCGATCTCGGTCGTCCGAGCCATGGTCAAGTATGCTGGAACCCGACGCAAACCATTGCGGCTAGCGTCAGGTGATGAGATGGACTCGATCACGGGTTCTTTACCATACCTTGTCCTGTCATATACTACTACGTCAAAGCAATCATCGCTACGCCCATCTGATTGGACTGGTCATAGGAGCTGACTCAAAGCTGTGTATAGCCGGCATATGTCTTGCATCCGCTCTGCATAACAGAACCGTCATTAGGATGTTGGTAAGATGGTATTGATTAAATATTTATACAGAGGTGATGCGTGTTTGCATTCGCCGAGCTGACTAATGTATGCAACTGAACAGTATAACCCAGAACCGCTCCTTATCATACATCACAGAAGGCTGTTTTCCCTCAGGACTGAACCTTTACTTGGATTGTCCGAACATAACCCTATCTCCCGATAGGATACAAGGTGTAGATTGTGCCCCAGTACGGTAGCTTATGTTTTCTTCTTGCTGGCCGCCGCCTTCGCCTTTGCGGCCTTCTTTCTGCTGCTGCGAATCATCATAATTCCGAGGAATGATCCGACAACTGTTGAGCCCAGGAGAGTAAGAATGACGGGAATTCGAATCGCCCAAACACGGGGAGGAAAGAGGTCATGGAGAGGATGTCCTTGGTCAACAAAGGGCTAATAGAACAGTCGGTCAGTAGGCAGTTAAAATTTCGACCTCCTTTGTTCTTCACGTACCATCAACAGCGTCCATGCCGTGTAATATAGAAAGATCGCTGTTGCGACCAGCAGCATTGCAGAACCAACAAGTGGACCGAGCTATAGAAATTATCATGTTAGCTTTGACATCTGTAGTCGAAACAATAAAGTGCCTAATGTACCATAGTGATCAGTTTCTGCTCGGTATTCCTGCTGTTAAAGAAATACACAAGTGTTGATGGATGGGTTCCATCGAAGCTCCCCTTAATCTGGCCAGATTGATTCAAGATCACGTGATAGCACTGCCAGTGGCGCATGTAAGCGCTAAAGCGGCTGTGGCTCGGTTTGATCTTTAAATTTCCCTCTTGCCGTCAGAGCAGTCTATCCAAACCTCCAGCCACCAAGCCCGTGTCAACGGCACGGCCATATCCTCTTAGTATCCTCTCACGCGTCACTTGGATCTGTAGAGTCTATTTACAGAATCCAAATGTCCGATCCGGTGGTTTTACAGTCTGCGGTGCGAGTACCGACTCCGCCTCCAGGAGTATCGTACTCGCCGCAGCCATCCAGCGTGCGAAAACGTTCTCCCCCATCTCGTTCGCCATCACCCAACCGGCGCAGATCGCCTCCGGGAGGCCGCCCCAGAGATGCAACGGATTTGCCTCATGTCGATCCCGATCGTGCAAAAGAACGGGAGCGACACCTTGCGGAGAGATTGCAATCACGAGACACTCGAGACGCAGCGCGCAAACCGATGACCGAAGAAGAAAAGCAAGCAGCAGCCAAAGCGGAATACGACAAGCTGCTCAACATGCGATCAGGAGGAACATATATCCCGCCGGCCCGATTACGCGCCTTGCAGGCTCAGATCACGGACAAGTCTAGCAAGGAATATCAAAGGATGGCTTGGGAAGCTTTGAAAAAGTCAATCAATGGTTTAATCAACAAAGTCAACGTTTCAAATATCAAACATATCGTTCCGGAACTGTTTGGTGAGAATCTGATACGCGGACGGGGACTGTTTTGTCGAAGCATCATGAAAGCCCAGGCTGCCTCGTTACCTTTCACGCCCATCTACGCCGCTATGGCAGCTATTGTCAATACCAAACTGCCTCAGGTCGGAGAACTGCTGCTCGGAAGACTTGTTGTTCAGTTCCGCAAAGCATTCAAGCGAAACGACAAAGCTGTCTGCATCTCTTCTACTACCTTCATTGCGCATCTGTGCAACCAGCAAGTAGTGCACGAAATGGTGGCAGCACAGATACTCCTGCTTCTCCTCCATAAGCCCACAGATGACAGCGTTGAGATTGCGGTCGGCTTGACGCGGGAGGTCGGACAGCATTTGGAAGAGATGAGCGGGCCTATTGCCTTGGCGGTATTCGACCAGTTCAGAAATATCTTACACGAAGCCGATATCGATAAGCGTGTACAATATATGATTGAAGTTCTTTTCCAGGTCAGGAAAGATCGTTTCAAGGACAACCCAGCTATTCGAGAGGAACTCGACTTAGTTGAAGAGGAAGATCAGATCACTCATCGACTAGGACTGGATGATGAGATCGACACACAAGATGGATTGAATATTTTTAAATTCGACGCCGAGTGGCAAGAGCATGAAGATGCTTATAAAAAACTGAAGGCGGAGATATTGGGTGAAGGAAGCGACTATGAAAGTGGCGATGAGTCAGACGAAAGTTCCGAAGACGAAGATGCAGAAGCAGAGAACCAGATGGAAATTCAAGACCAGAGCAATGCTGATTTGGTCAATTTACGACGTACAATTTACTTGACTATCATGTCCAGTGTGGATTTTGAAGAATGTTGTCACAAATTGATGAAGATATCTCTGCCTCCCGGCAAGGAGCCCGAGTTGCCATCGATGATCATCGAGTGCTGTTCTCAAGAGCGCACATACTCGAAATTTTACGGATTGATTGGAGAACGATTTGCCAAGTTGAACCGGTTATGGTCAGACCTATTTGAAGAGTCGTTTGCCAAATACTACGAGACCATCCATCGCTACGAAACAAACAGACTGCGCAACATTGCTCGCTTCTTTGGCCATATTCTCAGCAATGACGCTATTGGCTGGCATGTGCTCTCTTTGATCCACTTGAATGAAGAAGAGACCACCTCTAGCAGCCGTATCTTCATCAAGATTCTTTTCCAAGATCTTGCCGAGCATATGGGAATGGCCAAACTAAAAGAGCGCTTGACTGATCCAGTACTTCGACCCAGCTTTGACGGGCTTTTCCCATTGGATAACCCGCGAAACACCCGATTCTCTATCAACTACTTCACCAGTATCGGTATGGGTGCGCTTACAGAGGAGATGCGTGAACATCTGAAGAATCTTCCAAAGCCAACCATTCCCGCTTTACCAGCTGCACCGCGAGATGAATCCGATAAGGAATCTGTGAGCTCATACTCTAGTTATTCCAGCTACTCTTCATACACGGGATCATCTCGATCATACTCGCGTTCTCGTTCACCGCGACCCCGAAATGATCGAGCAGCCAGTCGAGGACGGTCATATACAAGATCCAGATCACGATCACGATCGTACTCACGGTCGCCATCATATTCACGATCCAGGTCTCGCAGTCGGTCTCTCACTCGGTCACCTGTTCGTAACGACAGGGCACGCAATCGACGTCGAGCCAATACACCTTCCAGGTCTCGATCGCGCTCTGTATCGTACTCTAGATCACCATCCCCCCCTCCACGCGCACGCAGCAGACGAGCACGATCAAACACAAGCTCAGTGTCTCGCTCCCCACCTCCCCGTCGCGGCGGCGACCGAGCCGCTCCTCGACGGCGTTCACCCAGCCGTTCCCCATCACGGTCTCGTACCCGATCTCGATCGTACTCTGCAACACCACCACCACGAACCAGCCGGCGTTAATCTTATCGACTCTGTAGGATATTTGTATACGCACAGGGATTTCTTTTGATCGTGGTGTTTCGTCTTTCTCATTTTCCTTTTCTATTGGTAACCAGCCGGCTTTCGTCATATTATGTATCAAATCAGCAATGTTTATATCCAAGGGAAAGTGAGTTAGCTATTATCAAAACGGATCAAATCAAGTTGTATTCATGATCGAAAAGTAATTCACATTCAAGAAGAGAACGATCCATAGGACTAAAGGCTAAGATTCTCGCTAGGTAACAGCAAATAACAAAAGGAACACACACTTTGCAAATGAGCGCGAGTAACATGCAACAGGATGCAAGGGCCATATCACATCTTCGCCCTGCCCACTGAAACAGACCCATTGACTACCAATGGCTGCATTATTGTCTCTGTCCGGGGCTTGTCTTCTTCAGTACTCACTCCTTCTCGTCCTACGCATGTTGGAGATACGGATCTTGAGGATGTGTAATCCACGCAATCTGAATGACTAGCATTTCGAGAAGGAAAGAATGGGTGGGTATCGGGTTTGAATATCTCTTTTCCCGAGTCTCTTCTATCGCGGTGCTGGTGGTGCCGGTAATACGCCTTGTTCGTCGTGGGAATGTTTGATAGTTGGGAGGTTGCGGATTCTGATGAAAGACATTGATCAGTACCAATCCTTCGCTCAATGACATGTTGCAAACGTTGGGAGTTGGACATACCGGAAAAGGTTCCCAAAGACGTCGCCGTCGACGACGACACGGACGAAGCCAACAGCGCGTTCGACGAAGTCGTAAACGACAACGAATACGACTGTGATCTCGACCAGTCACTTTCACCTCCTCCATCACCATTCCCGTTCCCACCCTCGTTCATACTATTTGAAGGATCCCAATCCGTATCCAACCGAACCACAACTCTGGTTCCGCCCAAATCAGAACCATTATACATACCAACCGCTCTCTCAGCTTCCTCAACCGTTGAGAAGGTGGCTGTTGCATAGCACTGGCCTGGGTAACTGAGCTCGTTATATCTAGCTTCATTCCCATTCTCGTGGTTGTTATATCGAATGATCTTGCAATCGAGCATGTGTCCAGCGTCACGGAAATGGTCTTGGAGGATTTGAACGTCGACGCCGGGGCAGATATTGTCGATTATGATGTGGCGGATACCTTGGGCTAGTGTTTGGTGCGGAAGCACGCCTCCGTCGTTGTTATATGATGCCGTTACGGCCGTGTTCGGGTATACATCAGATGTACTGCTAGAGTGCAGGCTATGTTTCCGCGATTCATACCCTGCGTAGACATGATAGCCCTGTTGTTGCTGTTGCTGGTAATACTGATTTGCCGCTGGTGGATACTGACCGAAAAAGGCTGAGGGCGCTTGCGGCTGCTGGCGGTACTCATGGTATCTAGTCTCTGCATATATCGGCTGACCACGCACCGGGATCTGCATGGGATGTGAGTATGGGAAGTAATATGAATATTCGATCTGTTGCTGTTCAACCGCTGGAGGAGGGAACATGCTTATTCCCTGCGGCGAGAAAGTGAGCATTCCCAATCCATCGGGGTGCATATTCCACCCATTCGGTGTGTGATGATGGTGAAGATGTCCGTATCTCCCTGGAGACTCTACAATTGGCGAGAATCCCTGAATGGTTCCGTGGCTGTGACCCGTTGGCGTGCATGGTGGTATGTTTTGCGAATATACGGTGCCTGATGCTATTGAATGCGATCTGATGGGTCTTTGATATATTAGACCGAACATAAAACAGGCATGATGAAGCATGACTTACTCCGTGGTAACTGGCGATTCCGGCGTTGGAGTCCCCGCAACAGAATGCCGTGCAAGCTTCCCTCCATACGACGTTGTATGGCCTGAAGATGAGGAACTTTTCGTAGGGCCGGCAATCGGTCTTGTCGGAGAACTAGCTCTGGCCAGAGTCACGGTCAGGGGATGCCCATCCCACCCCGTTGCCGAAAGCTTTCCTATCCAATTATCAATAGCTGGTAGGGTGGTAATAGCTTTGGAATTAGGACTCACGATATGTTCGCCATGCCTCTTCTTCATTTTTTACTATAATCTGACCCAGTCCTGTGGGATATCCGTGTTGGTCATCGTAAACAACTGCTTGTCTGATATGAAGCGCAGTCTGGCGGACGAAGTCTTTTAGTTCTTGCCATCTACAATGCGGGGGTATCTTCAAGCCCTTTAGTTAGCATAAACCACCGGCCACAGTTCCTGCGATATGCTCACCCCCTGTAAATAGAGCACGAACTCTTCTTCGCCAGATCGATGTCCCCGGCGACTTCTTTCGTGGGGAGGGGAAGTGGTCGCATGCATTTTTGAGATCATCAAAGTGGCATGTAAAGTAGACAAGGTTGAAGTGAGCGCTTTTTCAGTCAAATTCAAAGTAGTTCACACTGGAGAGTGAAGTATCAATCAATGGTGCATGAAGCTCTGAGGACTCCTGGAGATATCAGCCTTAGATATGCGAGTTTATCCCATACACCTTCTTTATACCAGGGCAACTGACCTCTTGACCCAAGCAGTGATGTCATTCAGATCACAAATATTCAAGCAGATGATCCCAAAATAACCTTAGAACCAGAGGCAGACCAGTTCCATGCGTTCAAATCCTAGCGCAGATACTGTGGCTTGAGGTAGATGCTATTTTCTGAATCATGCAGACCAGGTAATCTGGTACAAGAAACAAATATATAAAACTTGTCAAAAACAAAGATTAAGGAACTATAAACATGTTACAGAACTTGACAGAGAAGCAATAGTCATACAAAACAGACGTGATTGCTGCATATACATCAACTTGTCGCGCATCCGCCACTTTTTCTTACCTGCAAGTAAAGCGGGTTGGCATTCACCAGCCGTGGTCATGGTCAAATGGGACCGTTTCCGCGCTGAAAAACCCGAGGGAAAGTGGGACTAGCAGAAAAGAAAATTAGAGAAATATCTGGATACCTGGTAGAAAAGGCGAAAAAAGAAAAATGCAAGAGGGTAGATGGGATCTAAATTGGTGCGCAAACAAGAGGTCTGTATCTCGCCAATCATCCATCCATTTCGCTGGGCCTCAATCTGCAGCTGCAGCCTCGTACAATTATAGACATCTAAACGGTGAGGATGAGACTTCTTGGCTGCTTTTATAAATGCTTTGTCATTGGTCTTTTTTTGCTTTTTCTCCTAATAGTGATTGAGATTTTAGTCCAGGTGGTCTGCCTAATCGACCCCCATTCGTCGCCTGTATTAGCCCTAAGTAGGACTCCAACACAGACAGCGAGCGACCGATGAGCGTACTATGGCCCTTTCTGGGGAAGATGTACAGCCTTGATATCTTTAAGGAGTCGGAGTATTCGCTCTCTAGAGCTGAAAATATTGTCCTTAACCATTTGATTGCTTTTGTTCGAACAGGGTATCTTTCCTGTTTGGAGCCCTAAAGAGGGGCGGTTTCAGCCGGGGTGATTCGGAATGGCTTCCTTAATCCCCATTAACCCTGCACGTCGTAGTTACGTACCGCCTGTTTGACATATTGCTTTTTCTTACGTTGCTTTTTCCCCTTCTCCCGGGTTCTGGTACATGGATCCTAGTCAACCGATCTGTGAAGATAACACACCACCGTAGTATTACATGACCATCGACGCTAGTCATTCTCTGGGTGAAGCCACCTGTTTGACATATCTGATGATGAACCTTGGATATTTGATGTATACGCAGGTACCGTTTCATATTAGTCACCTTTCTTGGAGTTTTTCTTTTCTTTTGTGAACTTGGCGATGTGTCTATTCCACATGATACGGAGGAGTTTGGGGTTCGTAGATGGTTCCCACTGGCTGCCGGAGCAATAAGTTCCAATTATTGATAATCCATCGTATTCGAGAATGTGATTGTGAAACCAGACCACGTGGACTCTGACTCCGGGGATTTCTCTTGTTTGTTGCGATGTTTGTACGGATATATTCCTGTTGAATTCTGGGTACAAGCGAGTAGGACAGGGCGCCTTGGTCAGAATTGAGATCTTCACATGCTCAGATACTTTTAAAATCTTGGAATTTATTCAACTATTGGCGCTATTCTACACCGTTTGTATTGACATTAAAAAATAGACAAAGTGGATAAAGAAACAAACGTAATTGGATGCATTTGACATGTCTTTTGCCTCCTATCAACTGCGGTCTTTTCGTCATAGTTCGTCTATAGTCCCTTCTCCAAGACGAAATCATCATGCGGATCGGGAATCCTGAGAAGCACTTTATGGACGGAACTTTACTCGCTCATGGAGAAAAATTCCGGAATTCCATTTAATCTTCCTACCCTCTTCTACATGAGACCATGTCTGCGAACTGAAATAGTCTCGGCTGATCTGTCAGAAGAAATATTAGCAAGGGGACAATAGTTTAATGCAGATGTAACCAGCAAACCAAAGTTCAGACCAACACGCCAACAGTCGGTAGATCGCATATCTCTCGTGTGCTTAATGACTCGAAGCATGCAGGGATACCCTAGTCGGCCAGTGAACTGAGTGACAGGGATTCAAGACTTGTATTAGTTGATATTAATCCTTTAGACTGCCAATATAAGCTAAGTATCCGCGCGTTCTCTTGACACGGTTACACAAGACCTGCCATGTACTTTGACATGTCGCGAAAAGAGTACTCGACCGAAGAGACGGTCTTCTCGGGAAATTTTCACCCAAAAAACCTCATAACAAATCAATCTCACAATTAAGCTGAATAATATAATCGTCTCAGCGGCCATTCGTCTACGTACGAGCAGAAATAGAGAAAACCGAAAAAGTGCGACAGGTGTTGCAGCATGTTTTCAGTAGCGTTTATGACCTGTCTCTTTTATTCCCACCACCTACTACTAGTCAGGACTAGTCAAAGGCCCTGCATTGGCCACGCAACATCAAAGCAACGATCGATTTTGAACAATTGATCGCGCTAGAGCGGGAGGGTCTATACCGGCCCGGCATGTCATCTGCTTTTTTTTCCTTTCAAGTTACAGGATCAACATTTCAAGCCAAGTGGACATCAGGGCTGATTGTCTAACGCTAACCGGCAGCACAGAGGCTATTCGATTACCGGAAATGCTGATTGATTTGGAGAAATGGAAGATCATATGGAGAATTCTGATAGATTGTTAGTTAGACTCATATCATTCGTATATACATTGAATACCGAATCGGGTAATGTGGCTGCTGTTCATTTCGCAGGCGCAGGTTTACAACGCAGAATCTCTAGTAGAATTATAGATTGGTTCATCTATCTGCACCGTTGTATTCATCACCACCGCCAGTTAATTTTGATAGTTTTCCTATTTCGTCTGGTACGCTTGGCCATGCAAAGTTAGGGCTTTGGCATACAAAGTCGGTGTAAGGGTATGCATATATACTCCAAAAGTATCCGCGAGTTCAACAGCGTATCGTTTGTAGACACATGGACATTAAATTTAAATATAGAGCAGATGAACTAGGAATCACAGGTTGAAGATAGAGATGAGGCGTACCTAGGTAACGTAGAAAGTCTGTGCGCTCTTATACTCCGCTACTCAACCCTAATCTCGATGGCCTCGAGCGTGCCGAAAGCATCAACTGACCGTCAAAGCAATGTTAATTCATTCTTGAGAATTTTCGACAAGGGCTCCATCGTGTATGTTCCTTGTGTGCATTGTAGTCAAAACCGTCAGAGGCCGTCTTCAGATCAGCAACATGGAACCACTTCATCTAGAATATTCCATCACCTCAATTTCTGGGACATCTTGACACTAAAAGTCATTTATTTGACTCCCGTATCGGAATACGAATCAGAAAATCTGATCGAACCTCTGGCCCATAGCAACGCACAAACTAAGACCTCGACTGACTCAACGAGCGGATCCTTCGATGCAATGCCCCCGTATCTCCACAATGAATTACTTCCTGTCATACCTGACAGGGCGACAGCATTGGACAGCTATATCTCTTACTTGATAATGTAGCATCTTGTGGGCACCCGTGACTCTACTAGAAACTTCCTGTTGTACAATCTTCACACAGCCAAACAGAGTCGTAAAATCCACAAAAAATGGAGTGCATGACCATGGCTAGATAGAGACGATAAATGTAGCCTCGTCACCAGATACTGGCTGATTCATCGTGGATCTTCTCACCGCTCCATTTGAGGTTGATATTGTGGGCTTGCACTCTGGTGACAGGCAGATGTACATGCATTCGAGTGAGCATGGTGTGATTTATTTGCATTTTTTGCCTTGGTAGCACATTTTGATGATGTCTATCGGGAACTATCGGCAACGGTTGATGCAGTTGTCGATTGTTGCTTGATATTAGTAGTCATACTTCAAGCATCCAATTGATGGACTTCAAATTTTATTAAAGAATCGAGTCAAACATCTTATCTGTCATGGCTTACAGGAGAAGGAATTCTGTACCTAATTAAGGGTTTGATACTACGAGCCAATGTGAAGGAGCCAATATGAAGACAAGAGAAAACTTCTCTTTCAACATTCTAATTATCCTTTTCAGGCCTTAAATATTCCTCCCAAACCCAACAACGCCTTGTAATTCTACTCATCAGCACCTCATTGCTGCCCCCCTTACAGCCCCTGACCCGCATAGCTCTTGAAGCAAGATATCTATCATTGTAATCTTTTAACGTAACGGCGGCTACAATCCACAGATAAACACTCAAAACTGTGATATTAATTAAAAAACTTCCGCACGGCTTATGCAAACATGGTCCTCTAATTGAAGCAAGTCGGGCCAACAAGCACGGTTTTGGAATTTCCCCTGAGGAGCGAAAACACTGCAATTATAATCCGTCAGAGATGGATACACTGTGCTGCTGCTTGACTCTACTTCCTATCATACTACCAGTCTCCCTCGAAACCCATCCATCATGATCTATGTCGTTTCAGGCGGAACTGATGTGCCTCCAGCACGAAGCATAGATTTTCTTGCTGGGATTTTAGTCTATCGGCAGTGAGGGCCAACTGTAGGCTCGATGTCAAATCTTTTCTATGACGATTGTCTGATGAAATTTCGATACTTTGACGCAGCAAATAAACCCAGTATACCAGGGCTTCATACTCCATAAGTAGGTTTTTGCACCACATTAGGCCAGAGACAACGGTCGATCATATATGTTATGATATAAAAACGGCCTCTGCATTTTCTTTTCCCAGCTTGAGGTAGGAACCACAGGTCTGACCGCTTTCTAAGTGCAATCGCGACCGAGTGTGCACAGCGCTAAGTATAGGTCAATCCAGCTCATCCACAAGAAAGATCAGGAACCTGAGCTCCACTCTGTTTGGTAACTCCTTCATTGTCAGAGTCCCGTCAAACCGGCCCTGAAGCCAAATACTAATATCAAACAGGTGTCTTCTCATCCATAGGAGTCCTGGTAGCAGTTCAAAGGTTGGAAGGATCAACGAGCTGGGATCCCAACAGCAATCACCACATTCTGGCAATTACTGATGAAGTAAATGGAGATTCCCCGCTCTGCAAGCCATCAAAGTGGCATGGCTCACAGATACATACTGCCTCTTAGCCGACATCTTGGTCCGCTAAACGATGGTCTTAACAGCGACTGCACCCTTGGGAGACCCTGCTGCGATGGGAATGATGTCCGAAATCCAAGTATTTCGACTCAGGTCAATATGCTAGTCGGAGCCAGGTATTCTGGAAGGAAACAACAACATGACTTTGAATCTGGAAGCGTGAGCTTCCCTGGCCTCAACGATTCTTTATTCGGCATGGGTATACCGCCTGGCTTTTTGATGAAAGACTGGCTCAATCTGCTGGCTACAGAATCCTGGACCCCTTCGTCAGGAGCCTGAATGTCGATTTGAACTTGATTTAAGCACCATCACTGAGATGACGTTGGTATGTAGCTGTTTCTTATATTTGACACCGTGACGGGTCATATCCATGGTGAGATTTGCTCTTCCTTTTGCTGTGGCTATCGACAACTAATTAAGCATATATTAGGCCTGCTTCACTACCCTCCATGAATATGGGTGTATTATCGTCATTAATTTGAAGATTATCGGAGTTTTCTAGTGAAAATATACAAGACCCGCTACAATTTAAGGAAATTATTGTTAAACCAACACCTCGCCGACCCGATGTCTTGCTAGGTCTCACGTGAGTTGGTTCTACTATCTACTCTGTTCGTCGACGTCAATAGTGCCCAAGATATCGTATTAGCTGTTGCACAGGGTGACGTGTTCGTGCCTGATGGAGTCGAAATGGAGGAGACGCGCGTTGCGAAGTAGCCAGATGCTGCGGAAGCCATTTTGATGTTGCCTTGAACAAAGTGATACTAATAATCAGAATCAACGTGAACCCCTCTTTCTGGAGGCGCTGCAAAGTAATAGAGAAAGATGAGGAATAACTGTTTTTGTTGCACTATCTATTTTCTACGCCCCTAATCTGACTACAAAGCTACATCATCGACTACACCTCAGCAATCGCAAAGATTCATGTCATCCGCACGCTCGCCCCTGGTCCATAGTCAAGTACCAAGTCTAACTCGCCGAATAACATTCAATGGATACACATCCATTCGCAAGATGCACCCTGATTGACGGAATCAGTCTTGTATCTCAGTACACAAGATCTGGTTCGCAGCGGGAGTCATTTCCGATACATGGTACAGATCTGAGAAACCCTAGCCCTAGCCCTAAGGGTTCAGATTTGAGGTAACTTCCTATTTCAGTAGGTAATGATTGAATGTCCATGACACATAGACCTATGATGACTGGACGGTGATCAAAATGACGACCACGTCAACTCCGGACAGGATGTACTTAATACTTTGTATGTAGTCCGGTAGGAAAATTGATTTAGCATGTAGTATTATCCCCAGCGGGACATAGAATTAAAGAGTTAAGTCAGGTCGACTAAGATATCAATAAAAGAGCGCTCGTGCTCAAGGGGAATCATCCGGGTATCAATGGTCAAGAAAACAAAAGAGGAACGCCTGCCGTGTGGGAATAGTTTCATCAAGATCAACTTTGTTGTTCTCTTTGAATCGCTAGCTAAATACATGAATAACAATAAAAGTGACGCGCGAGCTGGATATCGTAACCACAATAAAAGTTTAGAAATAACAGTGATGATTTAACTCATAGATCAACTGATCCATCGTTCAAAGTGAAATAATAACTCCTTTCCATGATAGTGAGATAATCCTGGTGCATTCCAGATGCATCCTGATCATGCATAAAAAATAAATGTGTGAGCCGAGAGGCGTTGTCAAGTAGTCGGGTAACCTGACTGCGCGTCACTCGTGTCGTTGTCATGAATTGTCAGACAACTCGATAAGATATATTCGAAATCAATTCTCGTGCGAAACCCTCGTGTTCGTGTTCGCTTGGGATGTAACCATTAAGGACGCCGTCTGCACTGTAATCGTGCAATGTGTGTATTTCCCGTAGAGTTTTCCGCCTGATCACTAGGCACAGTTGATGCCCGAGATCCGTCCGTTCAGAGACAGACTGTAAGCGAAGAGGCCGACAATAATATGGTGTTCGAGTGTTCCTCCTATTTTTTTTTTTTTTTTTTTTTTGCGTTCAAGATAATGGGTGATTGCTCAGCGGTCATTGAAGCCCACCATCGATGCACATCGACTGCAGTAGTATGAATTCATGCCGAACTGGACGACTCCCGCGGCGGGAGTAGAGGTACCGTTGATGCTGAGCGATCGTTGGCAGCGAGAGCACCGCACAATATCAAGGAACGTCGAGGACTGAGAGTTCGACGACGAGCGAGGAGTGTTGAGTCGAACTGATGGGTCGGACGGTGTCTGGAATTGGATCGAGGTGGAGCTCATGGTGACAATTGGTCTGGTGATAGCGATAATAATTGCAGCGATCGTGTGTTGTGTGTTAAATGTCCAGTGTATCAAGAATGATAGTAAGATATCAATCAAGTCATACTAATATACCAGAAAATTCTGCCGCCAGCAAGGGCCTAGAGGGCAGTGCTCTTGGTTAGGCAGAAACAAACCGGATGAGCTAGGGAGACTGTTGACTAATGGGGCGGTGATTGGGATCGTATCGAGCCGGGCGTCGGTCGTTGTAATACCTCGACTTATCAAATTGAGGAGTCAGCAATTCAGCAATTCGGGCGTGCCTGTCGTTGAAGATATTCAGAAACAGAATTTTGAGTAGGTCGAGAGGGCCGCGATAATTTATGATGGAGCAGTCAGCCCTTAGTCAGAGAAGGAGGGAGCAAAGTGGAGATGATAGATGTAATGATACGGTGGCAGTACGATACTGAACGAGTACGGCACAAATCGAGCAATCGCTCAGTCTACTAAGTTTCAATAGAAGGATCCAATTTAAGTTAGCTTGACATGCCCGGACTTTGTCCGTGCTTATATAGATGTCCATATCTCCTGATTCTTGTGAACCATACGATCGAAAATCCTCTTCCAAATATCTAATTATCATCAGCCCACTCCCGAATGATGGCTGAGAGACGGACATACCGGGTGGTATCCCTGGGACGTATTGTCTGGTAACGCCGTGGGTGTGTTCCCCCACAACGGACCGCTTTCCACAGATTACTGACCATACAAACTTCGTACTACGTAGTAATACAGAGCCATACAGCTAGAAATGACTAGCAAACACTAGAATATACGCGCAACGGCCATGGCGTCATCATACATGCTCCCACAGCCCTTATCTTCGTCATGTTCGCAATTGCTGCATCTGCAGCAGTATTTCATCATCCAGAAAACACAACGCATTGTCTATCCTATCTTTATGATGGCATTGTCAACCTATGTTTCTTTCACTGCTCGGTTCGTTTCTTCACAATCCCAATGAGACACTCGTTCGGAGATCAGTGGAGAGCAGCAACTAGTGGGTCGCTATCTCTAATAGTCCGCACTGCCACCGTGCCGTCCGCCAGTAGGAACCCTCGATCGACTTTGCCCCCTTGTCTCTTTTCTCAGATCTCTGGGTTCTACCCACTAAACCAATAGACCACACATGTCTCTCTTTCTCCTCTCTTTATCTTCTCTCTCGTCAACCTGACACATGTCATAACTCAACATGAATCATTGACGCCGTGAGTCCTCTTGGCCAATGAGAAGTCCTACCCGGGCCGAGCGAACCGCTCCATCAGGCAAAAATTTCAGGCTTCAGCCATGTTTCAGCCAACCCTTTTGAGAATGTGGATCTTTCTTCGGGGATGGTATTTTTGTGTATTCTAAACTCCGCGCTTCTCCGTTGCAACACCCACATCTGCAACACTCTGACAATTACCAAATTTATCTCGCCATACAAGATACTCCATAAGTGCGTACTCCTGATGAATTGTCGTTATAATGCTCCCATTATACATCCTAACGATGTAGCGTCACATATTGTACGTATTCGGCTCCGGGATTGGTGGTTCTAAGGTTGATCATCGCTTCGAATGGAATGGGTTTGCATGTTTACACTTTGACGTGTGTGGCACCGCACAACCTGGCAGCTGCCTCGTGTTGATTTCTATCAGTGGAATAGAACACCACATTTGTTATATCATACAAAGCTACCGCCGCACCCTCGTCTCAAACGCTCTATTAGCCAACCGGTTGGCCTGTTTATTCCGATCCTTAGTTACGTGCCAAAACGTAACGCTAACCCCTCTTTCCACCAGCTCCAGATACAGCACCTCCAGCTTCCGAAACAGCTCCGCAGTAACCACGTCAGTATCCTGATAGCCATGCTGCTTCCACGTCAAAATCCATTCCGTCATGCCCTTGACCAAATATTCAGAATCCGACTTGATCACCACCATGCGTAAATCCCTCTGCCCTTTCCTATTGGCTTGAAACCCTCGGCGTTGAATGACCAGAGCTTGCTGAAGCGCATCAATCCCTGCCGTCAACTCGGCGATTTGGTTCGTGGGTTGCTCAACGCGTATTTGCCTTACGCGATTGTATGAATTATCTATACCGAAATATACCCCGACAGCGGCCTGGGCACCATCGGTACCATTGCGTCGACATACGCCATCCACTGCAATGACGATACATCCTATATGGCCTGGTAGATTGCCGCATTGCGGACATATTTCCGAGGAGTCACAGGCAACATACACCCATCTGCCGCTGTCGCTGCGGCATTCCACAATTTCAAGATCGATGTCGTCGCCATAGATTTCTTGCGGATCAAATCTTCTGCCATGTCGCCATTGTGAGGCTTTGGTGTGTGGGTGGTTTGGGTTATCTAATTCTGTCGGATAGTGATTGCGCGTCATTTCGACCAAAAATGCGGAGCAATTGGTGTAGGGAGAGTGACTCAAGATTCAGAACTGACATATGGTCAAATTAGATATGGATGGATTTTATCATTTTAAACGGAAAAGAGTTTACGAGAGATTTGTTCTTTGTCATGGCGCTATACCGAAAAGGGAATCCCCGGAGTAATAGATCGAACAGTTCAGTGACCTGTCTGATGACGGGAACTTGCACCCACGCGTAGAAATGGGTTTATCTTCTTCTACATATTTTGAGACGGGAAATCCAAGCTCTGGAGGTAATCGGCTCAAGTGACGACTGAAACATGGAAGTGCGACAGATGAGAACCAAAACATAACCCTAAGGGTATGCCGTCCTGAAGTAGTGGTACGCTAGCACCGCTAGTCGGGTTCCGCCCTCCTTCTGGATAAGTCGGATCTTTCTCCAAATACTTGTCCATGGCTTGCACAAGCTGAGATGGTCGCTGAATCAGCATCACAACAACGAAGACACACCGGTGGAGGCTTTTTGTTTGTCAATTCTAGCCATCCAGACGATGTCAAGAAAAAAGGCACCCAGCGCTCGATTCGGAGCCATTCCATCCGAAGCGCCGGCTTGAGAAGCCGGCCAACTCGTAAAAAGAAACCACAAGCAATAACATATGCTCTTAAGGAGGTCTGTTTGATGGAAAATACCGGGATATGCCATGATCAGGTGTTGTGCAAACGTTGTCCAATTCCAAAGTCATTGGGTCTGTGGCCGTTTCCTGGCGAATTGCAACCCAGAGCTCAGGAGCTCATCTACTTTAGTGAGCACTCTATCAATTTCATCGATGATGCCTTACTGATATGGTCAAGTGAATGCGGAGTCGGATTATGTCTTCCGACCATTTCGCACCGTCTGGTTTTCATTGGCCCTCACGGATGCCACTGCGTTTCAACTATGTATGGCCAATGCAGCCATGTTCATGGCACAGCGGAAGCAGCCAGATACTTTCCAGTATGAAAAATGCTCGGAGGTGTTGGAGTATTATGGAAAATGTCTTGGACAAATCACTAAACGACTTGAGTGTCGTGATGATTGTACCAGCGATGGGGTAATAGTGACTATTCTTGGGCTGATTTGTCATGATGTACGTAACTCTTCACCACTTGGTAATGACAAACCAATAATGTTTGAAAGATATATGTTGGATTGTGGTCTCGTTGGGAGACTCATATCAGAGGTCTACATCGAATCATTCAACTTCGTGGAGGATACAAGAATATCAACAGCAATCTAGCACTGTGGGCCTCTTGGTAAGCAATTTTTTCCGTCTTTTTGACTAAATGCTTACTTTTTCATAACAGGTACGATACTGTGGGCTCCGCCACGAATGACATATACCCGCGATTCCCGGAATACATGTGGGATCTCTCGCCACCCTTTCCGCACAAGCGAACACCATTACTCGAGCAAATTATGCTCCGACTAGGAGAGGGCGACTCCGTCACAAAGGAGCTCATAATAGATGCATTGAATGGGATCAGATACATCGCTGACACCGTCAATACCAACCAGCAAGAACCCGGATTTTGGAGAGGGGAAGATGATCTCAGCCCTCTTCATATGATCGGCCCTATCACGCATACATTACTCTCCATCCCACGAATCAATCCGAAAGACAATGTCAGTGTGACAGGTTTGGTCTGTGAGATGGCACGTCTGGCCATGCTGATTCTCCTGGCTGCCCTGAAACGGATGTACTCGTTTTTCCTGAATGAAATCGAATTTACCACTTTAACAGCAAAGTTTTCTTCTGTCCTTTCGAAATACCGTCAAACCCTCTCGTTAAGTCAACATGAAGGTTACTTGAATCATCTTAAACTCTGGGCTATGCTTACTGTCGCTGCTCTACAGCCATTCATGGATCGTACACTTTACGTGACTGAAATTCGCAAGTGCATGCATTGTCTGGACATAAAGTCTGCAACCAATGCAATAGGACTATCCCGGGACATTGCTTGGATTGATGTTGTTGGCGGCACAGAATCAGAGAATAAATCACTTGTGAAGGAAATCGACAACGCAAAACCACACTCCTAAATTATTATCCTACAAACGGTTCTCAGAAATCAACCACCGGTGATTCCACCGCTAACACTAATAACCTGCCCTGTGATCCATCTACTCTTCTCGCTACATAGTAATAGCACTGCATCGCCAATATCCTCAATTGTTCCAATCCTCTCTTCAGCCCTCGTCATAGCGATCAATGGCTCATGAATCTTCTCGAGAACCTCCTTAGGTAACGCATCCGTCGCAACACCCCCGGGCATCACCGTGTTGATAGTCACTCCATGCCCACGCCCCAAATCCATCGACATACCGAACGTCATTGCATCAACTGCAGCTTTTGCGCCTGAATAGATCGGCACCGGGGGCGGGCAGACCTTGGATGCCACACTTCCCGTGTTGATAATACGTCCGCCGCGGGGCATGTGAGGGATAACGGCTTGGATCATGTATACCGGCGCGAAGACGATCGTCCGAAACATGCTTTCTATGAAGGAGGGGGAAGCGCTGAGCCATGGCTCGACACTACCACTTGCTGCGTTGTTCACTTTTACGAAATCAGCCAACATTTCGGTCTTGTCTGTGCATGAACATACCCAAAATATCAACATGATCCACTCCAAACAACCTCAACCCCTCGTCAACAAGCTTCTTTGCACCCTCTGGAGAGGTCACGTCTGCCTGCACAACAACTGCTTTCCCGGCAGTTTTCTGGTTCAGCGTTTCAGCAACTATTGCAGCTCGAGGGGCAGTCGTCTCCGAGACATGGTTGATGACGACCCACGCACCGTTGCGTGCCAGAGCAGTTGCAATTCCGGCGCCGATACCAGTCTCACGGCCTGATCCGGTGATGATGGCTACTTTGCCAGCAAGGGAGAGAGTGTCCATGTTCATACACTAAGCAAGAAGGTCGAATTCTCAATAGGAATTTCGTTGCAAAGAGAGAACGAGAATGGAATTCGAAATCAAGAGTTTGGGCTGGGGACTCATCGTCCTTATATAAGTTTCGTTTCTGTAAGACATGGAAAGTAATGGTAGATGTTTTTGTCTATCTCAGCTGCTAGATTTCATGGAGTAAAGTGGGGCTTCATCTATATACATTTCCCCAAATGGAAATAAGTTGTTGCTAGTTGCATGTCGCTTTCCAGCCAATGAGGTCGTGTTATCTGATCCATAGTTATGATGTTTGTTTTGTTTGCACTATTCTACATCGCACCTGTCATTGAGATTTGGAGGATCAGTTCTTCTACGTCTACCAAGTCTTTCATTCAAATTACAAAGAGTTCCAAACATGCCATCCATTGGGACCAGTTTAGCTCGTTTACTTCCAGATACGACACAGTACACCGGCGACTCTCCAACTGTGGGGAGGATAGCACCGGCTACTTAAAGCTCAGCGAATATATCTAAATCCGATCACAGTGAATGGATGTGCAGAGACGCGAACGGAATCTAGGTTTGGTAAAACACATAAAATCAGTCTTTGATGAATAACTGAGAATCTTACTGGCCGATACCAGTGTGTTTGCGGCCCTAAGCAGCCAATGGAATCGTAAGGTCGAGGATGGCGTCTAACCTCTCCAGCCTTGCTCGCACCCAATCTTACACAGCCACCAGTTGATCTCCGACCATCTTAGTCCATTGTTGGATTGCTGTTATATTCTCGTGCCTACTCTCATACTGACGCAGTCGTGCGTTATGCGTTACAGCCCGTCACATGACGTCGGGAATCGACCCGCAGTACGAACATGGCAAGCACCAGCTTCACGGTCGGCTGGATATGCGCATTAACAACGGAATATGTCGCGGCAAGAACCTTCCTCGATGAGGAATACGAACAACCAGAATCCGTGCTGCCAAACGACAACAATGCGTATACTCTAGGCAGAATAGGGGAACACAACGTCGTCATTGCTGTTCTACCAAACGGGGAGTATGGCATATCATCTGCCGCAAGCGTCGCCAGAGATATGGTGCATAGCTTTCCCGATATTAGGATTGGTATGATGGTTGGTATTGGTGGTGGTGCTCCAAGTCAGAAACATGATATCCGCCTAGGCGACGTCGTGGTCAGTGTTCCAGGTGACGGGAAAGGTGGTGTGTTTCAGTACGACTTTGGTAAAACCATTCAGGATCAAAAATTTAGGTCAACTGGGTTTTTAAATCAACCCCCCACATCCCTACTCACAGCTGTAACAGCAATTCGTGGCCAGTACGAAATCCATGGTCATAAATTCGAAAAGAATATAAACTTGATTCTACAGGAGCACCCACGACTGCAGAGGAAGTACAGGCGGCCAGATCCAAGCACTGATCGGTTGTATCAGTCCGCGGTTGTACACTCGGTACATGGTGACTCAGGCTGTGTAATCGCCTGTGGTATCGATCCATCACAACTCATAGCTCGAACCGGACGAACCCAGTATGAAGATGATCCGGCAATCCACTATGGCGTTATTGCCTCGGCAGACCAATTGATGAAAGATGCTTTGGTCAGGGATAGACTCTCCGCGGAAGAAGACATCTTATGCTTCGAAATGGAAGCAGCAGGACTGATGAACCGCTTTCCTTGTATAGTCATTCGCGGGATTTGCGACTACTCGGATTCTCACAAGAACAAGGAATGGCAGGGCTACGCGGCGATGACGGCGGCGGCTTATGCGAAGGATCTTCTCCATCACATAACCCCAAAGAGAATTGAAACAGAGAGGAAAATTGGTGACATTCTATCCGGTCTCCACGAAGTTGCGGGAGAACAGCTCAAGATTGCGAAGGAGCAGCTTCGAATTCAAAAAGTCAACATGGAACAGATGCTGTCTAAAGAGGAACAAGAATGTCATCAGCTCTTTCGTCTCACAACTGATAGCACAGATGCCACGTACGAGTGGTATAAAGAACGGGTGGAAGAACGGGTGGAGGATACATGTCTGTGGTTTCTCAGACACGAGCACTTCCAAAAATGGTTGGAACAGGACTCTGGCCCTCTGTTATTTACAGCAGACCCTGGCTGTGGAAAGTCGGTGCTGGCAAAGTATCTTATTGAGCATGCCCTACCGCGTTCAAGTACCATTTGCTACTTTTTCTTCAAAGATCAAGACCAAAACACTGTCCGTCAAGCTCTTTGCGCACTACTTCATCAGCTTTTTTCTCAGAAACCACCCTTGGTAAAACACGCCACGGCACAATTACGCAGGGATGGGAAAGGTCTGATAAACTCGACAGGATCCCTTTGGGATATTTTGAGAAACGCCGTAAACGACCCCCAAGCAGGCCAGGTTATCATTGTCCTGGATGCTTTGGATGAATGTGCGGAATCCGAATTTTCGGACCTGGTCCAAAATGTGGAGAGACAAGTCTATAACGACAAGCTTAGTCATGGCAAGTTGAAATATCTTCTAACGAGCCGCCCATATGAGCAGATCGTGTCCAAGTTCAACCGTCTCTTGGACGACTTCCCAGAAATCCGTATACCAGGAGAGGAAGACTCGGAAATTATTAGTCAAGAGGTAAATCGCGTTATTACCTATCGTATCAATCAGCTGTCAAAGAGAAAGCGCCTTTCGACCGAACTCAAGAATCACTTGGAGCAGCGACTTCGACAAACAACCCATCGCACTTATCTCTGGGTATACCTCGTGTTTGATTACTTGGAGCAAGAGAACTTTAAGAAGACGCTGAAGGGGATTGAGTCCACTGTTTTCACACTTCCCAATAGTATTAATGAAGCCTATGAGCAAATTCTTAGCAAGTCTAAAGAAGATCCGATGGTCCGAAAGGTTTTAAGTATCATCTTGGCGGCTAGTCGACCACTGACACTTTCAGAAATGAATATCGCCGTTAACGTTGATTTCGACTCACAGTCTGTTCGCGATCTTGACCTAGAAGACGATGATGATTTCAAATCAAGGCTCCGTGGTTGGTGTGGATTGTTTGTTTCAATCCATCATGGAAAGGTTTATTTTCTTCATCAGACTGCTCGCGAGTTTCTTCTTGCAGATTTAGCACGGCCTACTGCTGCTCCTGTGAATCTCCGCTGGCACCACTCCATTTCTGCCCGCAAGGCACATACTGTTCTTGCGGAGTGTTGCGTGCTCTATCTAAACCTTTTTAACTCTGACTCGAGGTTCACAACAGATTGGGAAAATAGAGCCGAAAATTTTGTCAAGAACGACAGATACTACAACTTCTTACATTACTCGTCTGAAACCTGGGGCTTTCACTTTCGAGAAGCCAGTATCCTGGATGATGATGCTGCTATCGTGCACTTCGCTATGGAAAATATGCGATACGGGCTCAAAGAGTTATTCAGCATGGTCTAGATTTTACTGGAGGACAGGCATGTTTACCATTACGAAAATTCCCGAACGCCCCGAAAATCTTACAGATCTTATGGTAGCGTCGTACTTTGGTCATCCTGGGATTGTTAAGGCACTTCTCAAAAGTGGTGCAGAGATCAATCGGACTGATGCGATGGGCCGGACTGCACTCTCTTGGGCGGCAGAGGAAAGAAACTGGGTCGTATTTGAACTGCTTCTTATCGCTGGAGCGACGCTATATTGCAAGTACAACGTCTTTTGCGAGGAGGCACATGGTCTCAGCCGCGGAAAGGGCCGTTACTACCATGATGATGAAGGACGTCCTTGTCTTTTTGATGGTACTGGGGCGGATCGCTTTCTTGGACAACGTGAGCGTACACCTCTATCGCGAGCAGCAGAGAAAGGGTACGAAAGAGCGGTCAAACTCCTTCTGGAGACCGGCAAAGTTGACATTGACTGGAGGGATCAGCGAGGTTGGACGCCACTTGCATGGGCAATTGAAGAAGGCCATTGCGGCATTGTTCGGCTTCTTCTACAAGCAGGAGCGAAAGTAAATTACCAATATGATGTTCCTTATGAGGCTTATTTGAAATTTGAATATACTACGCCTCTATCACGAGCGGCAGAAAAAGGGAATGCAGTTGTGGCCGAGCTGCTTCTAGAGACGGGTAAGGCTGATATTGACTGGAAGGACGACAAGGGCTGGACAGCGTTATCTTGGGCGGTAGAAGGAAGGTTTCATGACGTGGTCAAACTTCTGCTCATGGCCGGAGCGACAGTGCAATATCAGTATAACATTTGTGGAATGGAGGCTAAAAAATATCAATATCATGCGTACGCTAATTGCGAGGTACGAATTTATCGACGTACTGCTTTATCACGAGCGGCAGAACTAGGGGATCCAGCAATGGTTAAACTTCTCATTGAGACAGGTAAAGCTGATGTTAACTGTGTGGACGAATCGGGTTGGACGCCGCTTTCATGGGCAGTCGAGGAGCTCCGTTGGACCGTGGCTGAGCAGCTTGTGAGAGCCGGTGCGAACATACATCGTGAATACAAGGTCTTTGAGAACTTTGCATACCATATCTACACACCCGTATCACGGGCAAAAGAGGACGGGAAAGAAGCAGTGGTCAAATCTTTCCTCGAGGCGAGTCATAATCATCATAATATAATTTCTGGCACTCTCAATTCCTCGCAGTCAGTGGAGTCTACTTCGCCAGAAGACCCAGCAGGAACATACACACAAGATTCCGTTATAGCTGAAAGCGACCAGAATCTCAAACAGTTTCCTGCATATCGCTGCGCAGAGCCGAACTCCGATCGGTCTCATGCGGAAGACGCAGCTGAAACACCAGAACTGAATTCAAAAAATATGCACTTAGAACAATCGCGCCCTTCATGCTGTTGCAGCTGAATGTTTTGGCTTTGAAATTTTGCTCCACGATTCCTACTCGGTACCACGCTTGAAAGTAGCGGCGTGAATCGTTGAGAATTACACTTTAAAAGATATATTCAAAGCTCAGCCTCTAATCATTGCACCTGAATCTATGCTCTTTACCTAGATCGGAAATGAGCTCTTTAGGGCTAACCCACCCGATTTTGGGTTGCGGAGTTCTTTGGAGATCTGGCTCACCTAGATCGAGCCAATGAAAGGGTGCAGCAGCCCTGCTCGTAACGACTACGTAGTTTTACCTTCCGGTGGGGCAAAGAATGCTTAAATGATCTCCCTTTCGAATTAAACAAAACATCTTGTATATCCTCAAATTTTCCCGAGGAACGGACATGGCTCGCTCTTACGCAGACCCGAACGCGATCCCCAATGACTGGCGAACCCGACAACCAGGCTTCACAATTTGGATACTCATCGCCATCCCACGCATTTTACTGCTGACTCTTTTCTACGCCCTCTACTTTATCCCGAAATCTCTACGCCAACATCCACAATGGACCTACCGTCAAGCTTTTGTGAGCTGGGTCATCAGGTTTGCCTTTCATATCGTTACGGAATTGGGGTACTCGCAGTCCCCCGATCTGAAGCCTGGCAATCTTGGTGACAAATGGGTTGTTATAGAGCCTATAAAATCGGCCGACGACGAATTTTACGGCCCGTTTAGAGATGTCAGTGTCAAGCCGGACAGGATAGGTGGGACGTGGTATCCTGAAGCACCTTCCAAAACGGCCGACGACGACAGTCTTGTTGTCTTGTCATTTCATTCCGGAAGTTTCCTCTGGATAACAGGTCGACCGATTGACTCGGGCGTCACTGCGGACCTTGTCAACCGAAAACTGGGGCCTAATACGCACTCTTTATGGATCCAGTATCGCCTCGCGGGTGGTCGTACCCCGACGACGTATCCGGGCGCCATGCAAGATGCAATCACGGCGTATTCGTATCTGATCAATGATTTGAAAATCTCTCCACGAAGGATAGTGCTTGCTGGAGATTCGTCGGGGGCTACCATGGCAGTAGCTCTGTTGCGATACCTCGCTATCATCAACCACGGCCACAACGAAAGCGTTCAAAAACATTTCAGTACCGCAACCCCGCCCAGGGCATGTCTTTTATTCTCCCCATCAATCGATTACACTATCGAAGGTGACGCGCAAGCCATGAACCAACACCGGAACGCTTCTACAGACCTCTGCGAAGGTAAAATGGCGGCATGGGGGACTAGCGCATTTGCGGACAAAGTGCGATTAGACAGCCCCTATTTATCGCCGAAACTGCATCCATTCGCGACTCCTGTGCCGATATTCATTCAAGCTGGTGGTGCTGAGGTGATGGTCGATAGTATACGAGGTTTTGCAGATGTGATGCAACAAGCTGGAAGTAGAGTCGAGTACTTGGAAACTCCGGATGTGCCGCACGATATCTATGGTGGGGGGCATGTTGCGGGTTGGAAGAAAGAGCAGGAGGAGGTTGTTGAAGCTGCTGCTGTTTTTGTCCGAAAAAACGATCCGACAATGGCATTGTCGTCTGTAGTTTAGGCTCATACAATGACTATCATGAACATTTTTGGGTGTTGAGTAGGTGTAGATAAAAAGGTCGGATATGTAGATACGACGTCACCGGCTACCCCACCTCTTTCATCCCTCTTCATCCGCCTTTTTCTTTTTCCGACCTCCATTTCTTCAACTTTGATATTTCAAGAAGCGAGCATCTCTATCGATCGTTCTCACTCCAGCTACCCTCATAACCAGCGTCGGCAATTGAATAACCATGGCAGGCTCACCGAACCTCTACAGTTTCAGCAACATTGACTCACTCGCAACACAATTGCGCAAATATGTCTTGAACAAACAGCACGCTGCTCTCAGCAAACATGACATCTTCCGAGTCGCCGTCTCTGGTGGTTCTCTCCCCAATACCCTCGCCAAAGCCTTACTCGCACCCGGCAATGGCTCCCCTGAAGACACAGCCCAATTCTCCAAGTGGGAGATTTTCTTCGCCGACGAGCGCGCTGTTCCCCTCGACCACCCAGACAGCAACTATCGTCTAATCAAGGAAGAACTGCTTGACAAGATCCCCACTCAGCTCGGCGCGCCCAAAGTCATCCCCATCGACGAAAAGCACGTCCACGACGACGATCCAACCGAACTAGCCGACCTATACACCGAAGAACTCAAGCGCTCATTCGCCGCCAAGGACAGCGTCAAAATACCCATCTTCGATCTGATTCTACTGGGAGTCGGCCCCGACGGCCACACCTGCAGTTTGTTCCCCGGCCATCCCCAACTTCGCGAAGAAGATGCTTGGGTTGTCGGCGTCAGCGACTCGCCCAAGCCACCCCCAAAACGTATAACGCTTACACTGCCTGTCGTCACGCACGCCGTGAGCATCGCATTTGTCGCTACCGGTGGCGGAAAGAAGGACATCCTGAAAAGAATTTTCGATACCGATGAGAGTCATAGTCTGCCGAGTGGATTGGTTAATGTCCAGGCTGGGAACAAGGTGTCTTGGTTCTCGGATAATGCGGCTACGGAGGGGGTTGCGTTTCCCAAGCGGGCCAGTCTGTAGATTGATAGATTAGAAGAATGTTTAGTTTTTGATTCCGTCGAAACTTCTCTTGGATGTTGGTATATAGAAATAAATAAGGGGATTGTCCCTTGAAATGTACTTGGATCTTCTTGTGATCGTCAGATAAAGAAGCACTGACCACCGGACAAGGTGGAGACTGAGCCGACAGCTGACTATCACTCAAGACACAATACTCAACCTCTACTACACTCCATTATTGCAACTGACTAGCATGAAATAGAGGAAGCAAGATGCGCGACTCACGAGTCATCTGACAACCAGTCAACGAGAATTTAACGACGCCCAGATGCCTGGACCTGCAGACTTGCATTTCCTCTTTCTCCGAGTAAACAAACATTGACCGATGCCAACCACATACACCGCCACGCGCAATGCGTCCGGAAAACCTCCTGGAGCTCTCAAACTGCCTCAAAGGCAGCAGTCTGTCGCAGTCAGCTCTTCGATCCCGGTGTCGTCGACCTCTACCCTTACAGAGAATGTCTCCAGCAAGAAGAGCTTGCTTCCCCAACGCACGGTAGTTCCAAGCCGGCTGCCCGGTTTGAGGAAACCGCAAATACAGACACAGCCCACGAAGAGTATAGACACAATTCAGACTCGACCGACGAAAATTACAGAGCCAATTCAAGAGCAACAACCGGATCAATCAGCGTTCGAAACGCAGCCGGTAGCTTTTACTCCATCAGAGTCTCCTCCATCTCCTCCAGAACCCATCCGGCCAGAAGCCCAAAATGTCACAATCTCCCCTCCTTCACAACCCGTTACGACGACTTCAACGACGACTGCGAACCGACCTCCCTCGCGGCCTCGAATCGAACCACGAACAGAACGCATACGGACACGATCTAAATCCCCCGTTAAATCGCTGCAAAATGATACTAAATCCACCGCTAAGAAACCGTCCATGCCGCCGCCGGCACGACCGACAAGGTCTGCGTCTCTGCGCCAACCATCCGCTCCGAAAATAAGTGGTGTCGGAGAACCAAGGGGACATGCTAGGCATAGGAGTCAGGTAGTCGGCAATCATGCTACTGGCACACCTCCGAATTTGTCGGCTCCTTCGAGAGAAAAGGCCGCAGCAACGACCGCCGTCAAGCCACGTCCACAGTTTACGACGTATCAACAACACTTTAGTCCTAAGAAAGAAGCGCCCCGGACAGCTATCGTGAGCGATCGGAGAAATACTGGAAAATCTGCTGCAGGCAGCGAATTACCACCGGAGATTGTAGCTCTACAAACGGAATTTCTACAATTATATCTCCTCCGTTCGTCCTCGTTACAACAAAACGCAGAATTGAATGCCGCAGCAGAGCGCCAGTTACGCGAAAAATACAACGAGGTAGCGGCCTCCTATAGAACGATAATAGAGGACGAAAGACGCATACAAGAGCAATTGAATTTAGAAGCTCTTCATGCCTGGTCAGTGGAGTCGGCGAGTCTAGCCGAGCATAATCATGAAATCAGTTTTCATGAAGAGATTCAGAGCTTCTCGCGCGTCATGCAGGAAGTTGCGGACATGACCGCCGATGGCGCTGGGCGGTACGCTTTGGCTGTCCAGGTCTTTGAGCATTGGCTGGACAGGGTTGAGTATATCCAACGAAGCCGAGAGAATGAGCACGATGTCAGTAGTGATGCGGAGCCGCAGTATATCGATAGCCTAGGATCAGTATGGAGGAACGAAGTGGAGGACCTCACCAGCAAAGCAGAACTGTGCCTGCGCGAACTATCCAAAATGATGATATTCGTGATTGATGAAAACGAGTTTTGTGAGAAACATCGCAGCTCAGCGCTTGTGCAGCTTGCGAGAAAACACCGAGATCTTTTGAAGTGCATGATCGATGAGCTGAAATCAATGCGCGTCGTGGAGGCGGAGACGGTCAGCTTGGAGCAAGCGTGGATTGCACGCGCGGCAGATCAGGCCGATGTCGGGACAGATCAAGGGATGATTCGAGCAGGTGTATGGCGCACATTGACTTGATGGTTTGTGATATCAGAGATGGTGTTATTGCGTGACTCGTGTAGCCCGTGTATATAGGGTCATTCGACACTCGGGGTTGAAGATCTCAAACACATCACAATTGACCACACTTACTCTGTAGTACAATGAATAGATCCTGGCGATACATCGTTATTATAGATGGCTCGCATTCATGCACCATAAGAACTACTGAAGTCTATACGTGACAGTTGATATGGTAGCTGAATCTTGGCCGCCGCTACCGCAGCGCCACAACCAGATCGCCGATGTGGTATCATGACTGGTCGGAAAACACTTCCGTCCATCAACTTCCTCCGGGTTGGCTCTCATGAGTCTCATCTCCTAGTCCATCCCCGTATTCTGCGGAGTATGTAAATAAAAGGACCCATCAGATAAGCCTTCATCGGCGCGGTGGGCTTGTGTCCCTTAATCAATCGTAGATTGACCCATGTTTCACACCTTTCTACCTGATTCGGCAGATTGATATGACACTTGAGGAACTGAAATACTCGCAGGCAACGGATTTCACGTGCCAATTGGAGTTCCCGCTCACATCATGCAGGTCGTCGCTTGGAAGCAGCAGTCCAGGACAGCGCATAGTTCTTTTATTCATTCGTTTCCTTGTTTCCACGTAGGGTCTGGTCTTTTTCGATGCTCATTCCCGAAGTGCATTATTGATTCTCTACAAACGGTTAATCATCGCAGTTCAGTTGGGTGGACTGGAATTAATGGACAACACAAAGTTCAAGTTTCGTGCGTCCGGAGTACTCCGTGGTGGGTTCAGATTGTTGCCGAGCTCCATCCGTGCGCTAGACTGCAAATAGATTAGAGTCGAATAAGCATATTGCGCTATTTCAGTCTGGGATATAGACTGCTTGGTGATAGCGCTGATTGGTCGCCGGGACAGAACCTTGGGATGATTTCCAATGATATCACGGGATGGAATTGTTGAGTTTTTACATACATAGTATTAAGTATGAAGAACAGAGGAGGTATATGACCGGTATTATACATACTACCAGACAGCAAAATGCTCAGAACAATACTGCATACATATTATACGTAGTAGTGAAAGACAAAACTTCCAACTTCTGGTCGCCTGTGCCAACATCAGATGCTTCAACAGATGAACGTCTGCCTCAGGCCGCCGTCCAGTGCGACGTTTTCGAACTGGTGGCGCTGTAGACCGCGGTCTGGCCGCCGCGCTAAGTCTCACTCAGGCCTAGCGCCTTCATGATCCTGGCTAACCGGTCTCTTGATGTCATTGGGTGGGCCCCGGCACTGTCCTTCTTGTTCTGTGTCTGTTCCGCCAGTCGCGCTTTCTCCATCTGATGTCAACCGCCAACGGCCGACTTGGAGAGATATTCCGTTTCCTCTCGCCAACCAACCACTCTCCCGCTCTCCTCCTCCTCCTCCATCCATCCACGCCCGTCTGATGGCTGCGTCCCCATCCTTGGCCGAGCCATCTATTTCTGGTTTCCTCTTTCGCATTCCCTTCCTTTCTTTCGTTCCCTGATTTCTCGTCCTCTATCCAGGTTCTTTTACTTTCCACTCTTCCTTTTCGCCTTCGGATCGCCTCATTGTCTATACACGTGACATTGAGCTTTCCCCTTCCATTTTCTTTGTCCGCATTTCGACGAGTCCAGCCGATTACTCGACTAGAACCTTGAGCTTGGCATATTGATTGACGGGTGCTACAATACGACTGTCCGACCTGCAACAGCACAAATCTGGTTTCCCCAGCGGTTGGATCTACAAGTGGCTGCACCATCAACGATTTTCAGCCGGCCTCGTCGCGTCTGTGCGGACACTCAGTGTCTTTCGAGCCGTTCTAGACGTGCATTCACCTATTTTTATCCTCACAATTCCGTAACTGGTGGTGAAGATATCTGCCCTTTAGATATCGGCAGCAAAGACACAGGCAAGAAGATTCGCCCCGAGATGTCCATTTCCAAGGTCGCGCATGCCATTATTCATTCACCTGTTTGACAAGGATGATTGATCAACAATCCGACCTTTTTGACAACAACGCCTTGCATTACAATCAAGCTTCCAAACAACGCGTCACCTGACGATTCCCCGCTTCTGTCTCGTTATTCATTCAGAGCTACGTACCGCTACATATCCCGCGATGAAATCGTCTCTGTACGACAAGGTCTTTGAGAGAGAATTAGGCTATCGGCCCCGCAATGTTAGCCTCAAAGGCCTCTACGGCGCCTCGGAGTGGATCGATGACTTGGATATTGTCAATGAGCTTGGGGGGCATACGGGATGTGTTAACGCTCTGAGGTATGTATTTAATGCCTACCAGCGAGCATCATGTTCTTACCGGACGTACTGACACAGACAGCTGGTCGAATTCTGGACGGCTGTTAGCATCTGGGTCCGATGACACTTACCTGAACATTTACTCATATCAACCCGATTCCTCGACATCCCCGTTTGCTCTGACCACTTCGATAAGCACAGGCCACACAGCAAATATCTTCTCCGTCAAGTTTATGCCCCATTCCAACGATCAGACCCTCCTTACCTGCGCCGGAGACTCCGAAGTCAGGGTATTTGATGTAGAATACTCGTTCAAAAATGCTTCCAACGCTGCTGCTGCCGCCGATACATTCTCTGCAACAAGAAGCCGGCGGATGACCGACTTCTTCACGGGCGTCCGTTATCTCAGTCACTACAACACAAATAGCCGCGTATATCGATCTCATTCCGATCGCGTCAAAAGAATCGTGACCGAGTCATCCCCGTATCTGTTCTTGACCTGTTCGGAAGATGGCGAAGTGCGACAATGGGACCTGCGTCAACCTTCGTCGGCATATCCTGCCCCACGTGGCGGACAAGGATTCATGGCCTATCGACCCGGCGTGCACCATGATGACTCCAACATCCCAGCTCCTTTGATATCATATAAGCGGTATCACCTCGACCTCAACACGATATCATGTTCCGCGTCTCAACCTCAGTATATCGCATTGGGTGGTGCTCACCTGCATTGTTTTCTCCACGACCGCCGGATGACTGGACGCGATCTTCTGGCGGAGAAAGGTCAATCGAATGGATTAACTCCCTTGGCAGGCTCCGTTGAGGACGAAAGTATGGGCAAAGCAACTAGATGTGTCCGAAGATTCGCCCCGAAAGGCCAGTCTAAAATGAAGTCTCACGACACTGACGGCATCACTGCTTGCAAGATCAGCGACGCGCGGCCGAATGAGATGGTAGTCAGTTGGTCCGGAAACCATATTTATAGTTTCGACCTTATTCGTAGTCCGGACGCGCGAGAGGAAGAGAGAAGCGATGGAGTCAAGAGTATTAGCTCGACCAGGAAGCGCAAGCGTGAGAAAATAGCGTCCGCTACATCACTATCAAGTGGGAACGCGAGACCCCGGTCTTATTTGCGATCAGATGATGCTCCCGCCGAAGGTCTTGAGATGTCGTTTCAAGTGCGCTATGGTAATGGAGAATCAGAGAATATTCCAATTTCGATGGCGGCTGAGCACAACAGCAACACTGCCGAAGATGTCATAGAAAGAGCGCGATCTTCCGTTCTGACTGAAGCGCAAAAGTTGAGTTTGGAAATCGCAAAGTATCTTGTCAAAATGCGCAAAGCTTTGTTTTCTCTTGAGACATCCGTACGAGAGATATCACAGGCTCAGCGTCATTATGATCTTGATTCACATCAACCAGCTTTAGCTACCGTTCTGAGCCATGCGTCTGTGTGCCTGAACCAGATGGACGAAGTCAACAGGTCGTGGAGGTACCCACTAAATCCATCTGAGGATGTCGTTATCATGCAGCAAACCCTCAGAAGGAACCGTGAGGCTGCTCGGCGTTTTGTTCAGGCCTGTGGAACTTTGGCTGTGTCTCTCGGGGCTTGTGTGGATGACTCTCCGGGGGTAGAGGATAATCGGATAACGTTCTTTCGGCAAGTAGTTCCCGCGCCTTCAGAAAACGGTATAGTCGATACGGAATCTCAGTTCGGTTATGACTTTATAAAGGCAATTCTGCTTTGGCTAGATGGCGGCCGTCAGGCAGTTCTCGAGGGATTCAAGCTTGGTCGAAATTCCTCTCGGAATCGTTCTCGGTTTCCCATTCCGGAGCATGAGGGCGATCAAGGGATTGAACGTTATCTTATCCCCTACCTGCGGGCATTACTCGACTCAATTCCTGTAGTACCTGTCGTTGATGTAGATGCTTCCCGATTCGAACATGACGAGTCACGGATCATATTTCCAACACAGCACGCTGCACTGGCTGCTTTTGAAAAGGCTGTCCAGCTTCCGTTGGAAGAGTTAGAGGATACAGCAGCAGTAGAAGATAGCGATGGTTCACCCGACCGAATGGTTCGTGCTTTGAACAGACGTGCTGCGACAAAATTCTGGGGACTCAGGGTGGGGCGTGGTTTGCTAATGAATGTTGGCGAAGGCATCACTTTTGAATTTGTCAACCGTGCATTTGGAGGTCTGCGAACTTTTTTGAAGGAAGATAATGAAGAAGACGAGTGCGAACGCTTACAAGAGGACATTGACTTGGAAGACAATTCGGACGATATTGAAGAAGTTCGGCTTGTTGCCAACCGAGTCAATGGACATACCTCAAATTTGGACGGGATCCGCACAGCCACAGCCCCGAGCCATACCAATGGTGTTACTGATGCATCGCCGGACGAGTCTGATGACTTTGACATGTTTGAAGACGAAAGAGCGAGTTTTGAATTTGGTTACACCGATGACGAAGATAATGATGTGGACGACGGCGACGACAATGACGATCCCGATGAGGACGAACAGGATGCCGATGACGATATTTTCGGATTTTTGAATCACAGCGGGCTCGCGAATAACCGTCGGGGTAGGGAAGAGGTTGACGTGGATGTTCCCTGTGGAAGTCATGAGATGATCTATAGCGGACACTGCAATATCAAGACTGTCAAAGATGTCAACTATTACGGACTGGATGACGAGTATGTTGTTAGCGGGTGCGACTCTGGTCATGTTTTCATGTGGGATCGGAAAACGGCGAAACTAGCCAACATTCTGGAAGGTGACGGAGAGACGGTGAACATCGTACAAGGTTCTTATCCCTTTCAATTTAAGATCGCATCGTCTGAGCACACGTCTAATGATATGTCAGGTCATCCATACGAGCCGACTTTGGCTGTCTCCGGACTCGACAACACGATCAAGATCTTCTCTTCCGATAGACGGGCACAGCATGATGCCCGGCATGGAGTCAATATACTCAATCCAGAACACCCTGCAAATATGTTTGGGGTTCGTCCGCGCAGTACGGAAGGCAGCTCCCAAGTCTTTGGCCTTCGAAGTTGCAAGCGGGTGAAGAACAGCTATCAGATCATGAGTCAGAACGACATTCAAAGGCAAGGTGGACTCAGCGATGCTTATATCACGGTAAGTTTAGTATTTTCTACTTTTGATAGCTTTACTAAACCATCACAGAGAAGTATGTTGGCTCGACTTGCCGCGACACTTGGGCAGCGCCATACGCTTGGAGCTGGCAACCCTGCAACTACAGTAGATGTGGGCGAAGGTGCTACCCTGGTAGTCGACGAAAATTGCACAGTAAGTTTTGTTGGTCGATTTATCCGACGGCTACTTACAGTACATTCTAGGTTATGTGAGTATTCCGCCACCTACATCATTCATATCACCAGCCCTTCGAAGCTACTCAGAGTACGTCCATGACTCCGATTTACGACAGAATAAACTCAACAGATTCAGGTCACAAACTTTACGATGACTTACTTACGCAGTGTATTAACTAATTTATTTGACGGGGAGGATTCATAAAAACTACAGATTGGCATGTCTGGTTCGTCCTAAGACAGTGTCTTGGATTTTTGCGGTTCGGATAATAGGATAGGATACCCTTAGGTTTGATTTGATTGCATCGAACCTCTTTAGTAGATAGAATGAAACAGCAAATTGATACGAATGGCTTTCAAGATGGAATAATAGTCGTGTATAGCCATCAGCCAATCGCGGGCAGATACGCGATAGAGATCAGATAAGATAAGAGCCGATAAAGATTTTCTCTTCACCCCGCCAATAATCCATACAGTACGGAGTATGATACGACTATATACTCCAAATCACAATCATGACGACAAATATAGACCATCTGGCTCAACTGTCTGATCTATCAGTAAAGGTCTATAATAATTACGACCCCCACAATCCACAAATCTACCTTGACCGAGCAAAACTCTACACAAAATTGGGCTTCCATGACCTCTCTGCAGCAGACGCCTATAGGGCATTGACGCTTCTAGAATGCGTGACTGAGCCTGAATCAGCCGAATATGTTGCTCAAAGGCGAGTAGACGATCAGAATGAAGGGGAAGGCGAGGAGGGGGAAGCAAAGTTTGTCGATATCAACGAATCAGAGTACGAGTCGATGATTGGCGAGACATACCTCCTGCTTGTCCAGAGTCTAGTAAAATGTGGATGTCTGAGAGATGCGTTTGAATTTCGGGGTAGAGCTATTGAGCATCTATCATCCTTGGACACAGGGTTTCAGGAGATCATATCCCATCTGCAAAACGTTGACAAAAGACTGGATATTCCTACGGAAAAAATGGCTACGCTCCCAGGCCAGGGATACGCGCGCAGAGTCCTCTATCCATGGAATGAACACGAACCAGACCGCAAGGCGCCCGAGACACTCAACCTGCTCAACAAACGCCTCGAAACAGTAGCGCCGAATCTAGAAGTCAAAGCCGTCGCATTACCGGCTTTGCATGGAGACGCCAGCAATGCAAAAGAAGGAGAAGTATCGATTCAACTAGGTCTCTTCGCCAAACGAGACCTCCATGCCGCTGAAATAGTCTTGCGCGAATCGTCACTTTTAACAGCCACGAACCGCCTCCACGACGACTTGTGCGATGCCTGCAACGGTCCGCTGCCAGACCTGTCAGACCAAGATGCAGGAGCGGTGGCATGCGAAGAATGCGACGACACAATATTCTGCAGTCAAAAATGCCACGACGAAGCGCAAGAAACCTATCACGGCGCCATATGCGGGCAGGAAGGGCTCGACTCAATCGGCAAAGATGTCGCTGATCCAAAGGACAAGGCTGATTACCTGTATTTTCTTTTGCTGGGCAGAGCAATCGCGATGGCCGCGACGCAGGATACGCATCCGCTAGACCTGCCGGAGATCAAGTATATATGGGGGGATTTCCACGAGTACACACCAGATGACACTGCAAACGAAGAAGTAGCGAAAGAGATGCTCTCACTCCCCTTCTCATTCCAGCTAAACATCCTACAACCGACACGCCTGCTCGAAGAGATGGGTCTAGACCCATTTACGACTTTAGATCGATACGATACCTGGATTATGAATACGCTTTATGCAAAATTCAGAGGCACGGCGTCGGGTCGATTGTCGACCTGGGATGGAGGTCCGGAGGTATGTGCTGTACATCCGCTGTGGTGCCTGGCGAACCATTCCTGTGATCCGAATGTGAGATGGGAATGGGGTGGGGAGATTTGCTTTATGGTTCGAACAAAAGATGAGAAGGCTGTTTGGAGGCGAGAGATTGATGGTGTGAAGGAGGAGAAGACGACGGCGGCAGTGGACGAGAAGCTTATGATTCGGAAAGGAGAGGAGATTCTGAATCATTATTGTGATATTGGGATCGATGTTCAGGACAGGAGGGAGTGGGCTGTCGGTGCGCTTGGGGGTTTGTGCCGTTGCGCGAGATGTCAGTGGGAGGCTGCTGAAAATTAAACGAAGTTTCCAAAGATATTCGTAATCATGGTCTATTTTTTATCGTAATCATCATCGAGATGGAAAGTTGATACAGCTCATATCATGCAAAACATATAGAAAACAAGCCCCAATGCCTAAATTATCAAGTGAATAAATTGCAGGTACGCCCTTCAGAAAATGCTATGGTATCGTGCTCATTGAAATCATTTTGCATGTTCAACCAGTTCCCCGTACAGGTCATCAGGTATCTTTCTAACAAACGATACCGTTAGACTGATCACTTTGTCTGCTTCGAGGGGTGGGAATGATCGTAAGAGTTTATTAGGGCTAATCATAATCAGTAAAAGTATATCTTCGGATGGAGTGTGTTTGACGTACCTCTCGCTCTGAAGAATCGCATCCCTCATTCGATTAAGCTGCGCAACAATACACAAAACATTCAAATGCGGTCCATACGCGAATAAAAAGTCCCATAGATGCAGTACTTCCGGCAATGGGGGAGTGCAGGCACACAATGTCAGGACCGATGGAAATGCGTACAATTCTGCATACATTCCCTTTGAGAACAGATAAGCCGCGAGTTTCGGATCAACAATTTCCAAACACCGATCAACAAGGCGGAGACCCTTGTGAACTCCGTCCATGGCTCCCCGCACGTACCCAGGACACTCCTTTGTGACAAAGTAGTGAAACAGTGCAAACGCCTCGACCTCGCTACGAGCCGCGTAGAGAAATGGTGCACACAAGACGTTCATGCCCTGTACGTAAATGGCCGGTTTTGTAGCTGGATTGTCTAGCGGTTGTAGCGAGTCCCCCTCTGGTTCTTCCGTGATCGTTGGCGGACTATCTATAGCGAGCTCTAATAACTCCTTCCTTCTCGACGATGGCCGCGAAGACGGTTTGGGCGGTTGTTGCGCATCGTGCAATTTCCATGCAACTGCATTCAGCAACCGTATCAAACTTGCCTCAGTAACTCGTCGTTTAAAAAGCGGATCAGTTGCTAGTGTGCGAAAGGTGTCGTTCCTAATTTTGGTGTATGCTGGCGATCGGCCGCGGTGGACGAGGCTGAGGTATTCGTCAGTTGGTAGTGGAGGGACGCCGAGGAGGGCTAGCCAGAGGTATATTCGATATGTAGACTTCGCCTCAATTAGCGAATACAAACTGCTGACAGTAAGTATAACATACCATGCCATCTGAATCCGCATCAACTCTATTCGACAAAACCATCAACCTCAACTCTTGTAACGTCTCTAACAACTTCCCATCCGCGGGTCCGTCTCGTAACAGCGCATCCAATCCTGATCTCTTGAGGAAGTACCCCGACGAATCCGTTTTTCTAGCTGGTCTTTTTGTTCGTACCGTGCCCGTCGTCAATGGCGTGGGATTGCTCGAGCCTGATTCACTATTCGATCTTCCACGGGTGCGAGGTCGTACATTGGTGTCTGACTGGATGTCTTTGGTCGCGCCATTACCGGCGACATCGCGCTGCCGATTGCCATTCCCATTAATTGCTGCCCCTGTTGTAGTCGTCGGTAAAGGTTGTCCGAAGCTCGAGAATGCCGTCGAAGTCAAGGACTGATGCGACTGAAATTTGCGGAGCTTGCGAGGAGATTGCGGTGAGGCCGGAGGAACAGCAAACGTCGGCAATTTCGTGTTAACCAGCGACGGTTTACTGTTAGCGGACATGATGCTATTGCGACACTACTGATTGGGAGAAAATTATCTTGAAACTTTGAGTGAAGTGAAGCTGGCAGAATATGCGGGGGAGCTCGCGATTGACGCGTTAATGGAAAAGGCGGCTGGACGAATCAGCGCCAAGACCGACAGCTAGGTACAGAGGCTGACATAAGGCGAGTCATCTTGATAACTTGGATAGCAAGTACTTCTTGCAATCTATCAAGCCTGACCTTCAGGTATCAGATCCGCTCCAATTCAATCCGGAATAGATAGACCGCTGAGATTGTTGAGTATCAAGAAGGCTTCAGAAAACATGACCCTAACGATCCTACAGTGCTAACCCTAATAAAGTGACAGCCGCCATAGCCTGGTTATCCAGGCTTCGAGGCGGAGTCTCCGTACTGTACATAGCTCCATGGCTCCATGGAAATTTATACGGAGAACTCCGATGACTGCAGGTACTATCAGATGGCATCCCATGAGACGAAAACGTGGTATACTCGCCCAGACTCCAATGAGACGTCTTCTCGGCTATCCCAGCCAGAAACAGAAGCAGGCCCTTGAGCCAAGATCGGACAGAGAGCACGTGTGTACAGCTACCAGCAGTCGCCGTTGACACTGAATCGAGCAATCTGACAGATTGAAATCTCCGGCCATCAACAAATGCCTCCCACGTGTAGCATTCAATGATCGCCATTGGACTGGGGCAGCGCCTCCCTCCGCCAAGCGCCCGCGAAAGTGCCAAGAGTCTTGGGAGGGTCCGCTCCGCAGCGCTAAGAACCGGGCTCTATATGACTTTCACGACTTCATCTCGAGTCCGACCTGAACGTACCACTCGCGACCACGACAGCCACAATTAGATAAATCCCAACGCCGATGCCATAGGTCTCTGATGTCGTGATTTAAAGTGGGCTCTGTTCCTTCCTTCTATTGATCTTCTATCGAAGCCCAGAACTCTATGAACATCTTGGCTACTCTGCTTGGCAGTGCCACTGCAAAAAACCAACGTCTGACAACACTGTTGGTGCTCATCATCCAATCGTTCGATTTTTCATGCCAAGTGCAAAATGGGGGACTCCAAGACTTCCTTGCGCTGATGGCACTACTGCGCTACGTTCAATCACAATGCCGTTCGAGAGAATGTGCTACATATTCGGCCCAAATAGGCAATAGTGCGCATGGAATCTCGTTTGCTGTCTTTACGAGGATGTAACAGGTGCAAGACAATTGGATACCCTGCATATCGTGGCTATATCGAAGACTGCCTTGTCCGGCTGAAACCTTGGCTTCAAAGAACTTAAAAAGGTCGGTATCGCCCTCCGGCCTTCTCTGGATGCATTGGGTCAGACAGACACTTTCTCCATCACCGAGTCCGACAATCAAGCATTGCCGCCGAGATGAGACTTCACCAGTATGACTACGTCTTTGCCATTGGCACTTTGTTTGCCATGCTGGATGCCTATAACAACGGTGCCAGTACGTACAACTCAGTCGTTGTATCCTTACTTGTGCGCTGCTAATTTCTATAGACGATGTTGCCAACTCTTGGGCCACCAGTGTGTCGTCTCGATCGGTCAGCTACCGACAGGCCATGGTTCTCGGAACAGTCTTCGAGATGCTAGGAGCCATCACCGTCGGTGCCCGTACTGCCGATACCATCAAGAACGGTATCATCCCCGTCTCGGCTTTCCGAGGTGATGCCGGCGTCCAGATGCTCGCCTTCACCTGCGCTCTTGCCGCCGCTTCCTCCTGGGTCATGTGGTGCACTCGCCACTCCGCTCATGTCTCTTCCACATACTCGCTCATCTCTGCCGTGGCTGGTGTAGGTGTCGCAACCGTCGGTGCCTCCAAGGTCCAATGGGGCTGGAACAATGGCAAGGGTCTCGGTGCGATTTTTGCTGGTCTCGGAATGGCCCCTGCCATCTCTGCTGCCTTTGCCTCTATTATCTTCATGTTGATCAAGCTCGTTGTTCTCATCCGCAAGAAGCCCGTTCAATGGGCCGTCTGGAGCTCTCCATTCTTTTTCCTCCTCGCCGCCACCCTTTGTACTTTGTCCATTGTGTACAAGGGATCTCCCAGCTTGGGTTTGAGCAAGAAGCCCGGTTGGTATATCGCTGCCGTGACCATGGGTACCGGTGGTGGTGTCTGCTTGTTGTCTGCGCTTTTCTTCCTCCCTTGGCTCCACGCAAAGGTCATCAAGAAGGATCCCTCCATCAAATGGTGGATGTTCATCATGGGACCTCTCCTCTTCAAGCGCCCTGCCCCTGCTGAAGAGTACGAAGCCAACATTCCCAACTACGCTGTTGTCCAGGACGATGATGACAAGACCGTTGTCGGTTCCCCCGAGATCAACGCACATGACGTCGAAAAGTCCACCGAAGGAGATGTATCAACCACCAACACCTCTGAGAAGGACGAGAAGAACCTTGTCACTGCTGAGGCCACCCAGGCCAGCTACAAAGAGCTCATGGCTCAGGGTGATGCTAAACACCGCGCCAAACTCCTTCAGAAGCGTGGCCCTCTCGGCTGGGCTATGCGCACTCTCCGCGACAACCCCATGGGCGCCGGTCAAATCTACGAATTCCACAACATGAAGATACTCGCCAAGCGTATTCCTGCCATCATTGTCTGCGGTCTTCTTTATGGTATTCACTACGATATCCACTCAGCCCAGACCGGTATCGCCGGTACCCCTGACGGTCAACGAATGCAACGTGTCTATGCCCACGCCAAGAAGTACCCCAACGAAGTCGAGCACACCTATTCCTTCATCCAGGTCATCACCGCTTGTACCGCCTCTTTCGCCCACGGTGCCAACGATATTGGCAACTCTGTCGGTCCCTGGGCTGTCATCTACTCTGCCTGGAACACCGGCAATGCCGCTGCATCCAAGGCTCCTGTTCCTGTTTGGCAACTCGCTGTCTTGTCTGGTTGCATCTCCATTGGTCTTATCACCTACGGTTACAACATCATGAAGGGTAAGCCATCTACCGCTCACTTGACTTTGAGGAAATCATTGCTAATTGTTCATAGTCATGGGTAACAAAATCACCTACCATTCCCCCAGCCGAGGAAGCTCGATGGAAATGGGCGCCGCTCTCACCGTCCTCATCTTCTCTCAATACTCCCTCCCCGTCTCAACCTCTATGTGCATTACTGGCGCCACCGTCGGCGTCGGTCTCTGCAACGGCACCATCAAGGCCGTCAACTGGCAACGAGTCAGCCTCTTACTCGCTGCATGGATTCTCACTATTCCTATTGCTGGAACTCTTGGCGGTATCCTAATGGGATTGTTCATTAATGCTCCCCATTTTGCCTCTTAGAAGATGTTGCATAGTCCATGGGATACGATGGTCTATGGACGGGTAAAATGTTAATGTTCAGAGTCTAGAGCGGAGGCAGATGTAATGGCGAGTTTGCTTGTTCGCACAAAATTATTGATACCATATACAGCTTAGAAGCATTTCATAATTTCATATATATCCTTCAACCTGCCGCGATAACTCCAAGTACTTATAACATACATAAACCATGAGGAAATTAGATCAAGTTGCCGGCGGAGGTTTGGCAGCACTATTCGAGCCATTCCCATTATCTGAACTACCCATAATACCGCCCACAAAGTCCTGGTAGTAGAATACGTCGCCTCTTTTTTGACCGCCAAATGCCGCCTGCTTCCCTCTACCACCAAACGCTCTCCGTCCCGTAAACCCGTTAAGGACTTCGTCGATTTCTCTTTCTGTGAGGGGACTTTCGCCGATATCTGGGTTTGTGTGCAAAAGCGCGTCCCGAAGCTCGGCCACGTCTACCTGTCCACTGTCATCGTCATCAAACGCGGCAAATGCGTTGAGGAGCTCTTTTTGAGAGGAAAGAGGGGCTAGTAGACTAGACAGGGTACTGAGAAAGGTTGGTAGGTTCATGGTCTGCGCTCCTCCGGCTGGAAAGTATTGAGTGGTCGCACTAGAGGATGGGTCCTGGCCTATTTCGTAAAGTTAGTTTGCTTGTCATTTGATTTTGAATTTCAAGTGTCTATACCCAAATTCGACAGCACGTCGGCAACATCATCCCGATTGACGCTACCATCATTATCGCGATCAAGCACCTGAAAAGCCTCACGCATATCCCTCACTTGAGATGCAGGCAACTTTGACAACGTATCACTACCCACAACATTTGTGCGAACAGATCGAGCGCTCACCGGCGACGAGAAACTGTTCCTGCCCGGTGCGCCTTTGGTAGGCGACACGGGCGGTTCTCTCCATCGGGGAGACTTTGGTGTGGAGGCCACTGGTTGCTCGTCCTCTGTAACGGCTTCTTCGCTTTCACCCACGGTATATGTCTGATTTAATTTGCTTGGTGACGTGACTGGTGTATGGCCTCGGCCAGGCGAACTGGCTGGTGTGTTGGCGCGGATTGCTGTTGTGGGTGAGCCGGGTGAAGATGGTCGGCGAAACGGCGAGGCTCGGGGAGAATTGAATGATAAGGGAGACGGCTTGTAGGGTAGATTTGAATTCATGTTGAAGGTCTCGTATGCTATTTTGAGTGTTGTGTGTGATCGAGGCTCACTGTCGTTGTGAGCACCGTGCAAGAGCTTTGTTTACTGGTTGTTTTCCGAACTTCGACCGGTAAATGAGAGGTAGTCGTATACAGACTGCAGAATCGTAAGTTTGAACGCGTATGATTCTGTCTCCGCTTCCTATTTTCAATCAGAGTCGTAAATCGGACGAATTGGCGCTGTTGAGTGATGAATGTCGTGCAATGAGGTCAGTGACAGTAGTCGATAATCGCCGGGTAAACAAAGAAAGCGGGCGGTTGCCATGCCCGGGCGGTGAGCATTGATTGGCCCATCTGCAGCCCACTCAGGGGGGGAAAAAGCATCCCCAAAAGTACAACTACCGATCGGCTTCATTTTGCGACTATTACAAATGTCGACTATATTCTATTCTTGACGACACTTCCGCACAGTAGGAGGACCCGTTGGGTCAATTGCGATTTTACGGAGCCCTAGTTCAAGCAACACGACCAGTTTCCTACCATGCGACAAGCCTCGATGGCTACCAGTCACATGTGATCGAGTCGGAGGCACATAGTCCTGGCTAGTCAGATCAATCACAGTTTCATTGGCGTTCACTGTACGTTTGGCGCATATAAAAGCTTCCAGTAGAATGAGCATTCAGAGCTTTGCAAATCTTACTGACAATGAATACATTCAGGGGAGACCGCCGGAGTATGAATAATTAAACCGTCAATACTAAACCTATAATACAAAATGGCCAATCCTTTCCCCGCTAAAACACCAGCCGGTGATGTTCAGACTGAGAAATTCTCAATCACATCCTCGTTCCCGTCCTCCTCACAACTCAGTCTCAATGGAAAGACCAAACTGTCGCCCGCCGCTTCATTCCTCAGACGTACCCCAAGTAATGCGCAACATGTCCGTCGCGAATCGGTTCAGCATCCAGATGTCCTCCGCAGCTCGCGACGATCCAAGTCTCAATATCCTCTTGATTCTTCCGAGCGCCATGTCGAATATATACTTGTGGCCTCTTTCCACATCGACCGCGGGCCGATAATGGAACACCAATACCCTGCTTCAATTAGCGGTGATGAGAGTATGCTCGCAGAGCTTATGCTTCCCGATCAAACGCACGTACGAAGTCAAGATTGGACTATCTTTTTTTTACACAAAGATACCGAGTCAGATGAAGAAGACGCGGGGGAAAGTAAAAAGGAACGGCGGAGAAAACGGAGGAGGCAGCAGACCGAAACTGAGCAAGGAAGCGATGAGGATTTGACCAACGACGAAGATAATCAGTCAGATGAACCTGATAGTACTGATGATGAGGATAGCGGAGAAGGGCCTCCACTCATGTATGTCTTGAACTTGGTCAATACCAAGCAAGACAATACAGTAAGACGGTACGTCGATTCTTATCGAGAGCGCAAATCGTCGGCTAATTAGAGCAGCGGTGCTGTGGTCAAGGCGATGGCGATCTGTACACGCCATTCCTTCCTACATATATACAAAGTACGTCTTGCAATCTTTCTTTCAAGAGTATACTGACTTTGGCAGCCATTGCTTCTGTTAGCTCTAGAAGACTATTTCAAAGCTCCTTACCCAGAGACTCTGGCATCTCTATATAACGCAGTCAATGCGATGGATCTGTCTTTGCTACCTCGGTTCAACCTCCTTGAACGTAGCATCCTACAAGCGAGCGACTCGAAAGACATGTTTATAGAAAAGTTTGAGCGCATGATCGAACAACGAGTTGCAGATGAAGAGTCGGAACGTGATCCAGATGCCTCCCCAGAGTCGCCCACCGGCAAATCACGTTATGTACTACCACGAGACACGCATGAGTTTGAGTCTAAAGTCGTATACAACGACATACCGATTCCAGTCAAGGTTCCTACAGTCATTTGGCCAGAGACAGTAGGAGACTTTTCACTCATCAAACTCATTCAAATATTCGCGACACCACACTCTACCACCCCACAACCTTTTGCGCTTCATCCGCATCTCACGACCAATGGAGCTTATACCCATCCTATTATTGTGTTAGTCAATGCCATGCTTACTCAGAAACGAGTCATCTTCTTGGGGCATAACAGACCCTCAGGGGAAGTGGCAGAAGCTGTGTTAGCTGCCTGTGCTTTGGTATCTGGTGGTATCCTTCGCGGGTTTACCCGTCATGCTTTTCCGTACACTGATCTTAGCAAAATCGACGATCTCCTGAAAGTGCCAGGATTCGTTGCTGGAGTGACAAACCCCACGTTTGCAAATCATCCAGAATGGTGGGATTTGCTATGCGATCTCCCCACCGGCAGGATGAAAATTAGTAGTCGGATTGAACAGGCACCATTGACAGAAGGACTGAAGTTCTTCCAGCATCCCACTGGTAGCAACGCATCAAATCAGGGTGCTGATCCTACGGGAGATGTAGCATTTATGAATGACATTCTCCAAAGTATCAATCAACGATACGGAGAAGGCGTAATTCGTGCCAAGTGGCGCGCATACATTTACAAGTTCACTAGAGTAGCTGCGGCTTTCGAAGAGACAGTATATGGCGCTTCAGCTCTTTACATCATGGGACCTGGAGAGGACGTCACATCGAGTCCTAGTGGTGCCAAAGCGGATCCGTCAGATCCGGCATCACTACGGGGGCATGGCTATGTATGGCCTGATGAGGTTAGCAAGCAACGCGAGCTTGCAGCCTGTGTCTATCGAATTGAAGGATGGCGCAATACTCGGTCCTACTACGCATTTATCCAGGATGTTGCTACCTCGTACAATGCTACGGGTCCTATAAAGCAGATGGACTTGCAGCACCATCATGATCGGCTACGATCGTTGAAGCTCCCTCCCGAAGAAGCGGCTAGCATCTATCTTGCTTTCTCGCACGCGATACGCAATTATGCCGGTGTATGCCAGCTACTGACTGTGACACCAGAAAGTCAGGCAGGGTTGTTCTACGTCAGTCTCGGCCTCTTCCATCCAGATGTCGCAGTCCGCGATGCCACAGTGGAACTGCTCGACCGCATAGCTAGTCATGAAGCAGGCCGCCACTTCTGGAACCAGGTTGGACGCTTCACAAAGCTGGCGTATTTTAGAATTAAACGAGACCATGAGAGTCTCATCAGCCCAGCTTTGTCAACGGCGAGCCAAGGTGATCCTTTTGGCGGGCCGCTCCGGCAGCAACGGAGTTTGGTCGGTGTTGCTCTGGAGGGCACGAGTGCCACGAACCGGAGGAGCTGAACTGATATCATACACATTTATTATCCCATAACATTCTAGGCTTTATACACAGTGTTTACATATTTAGCGTGCAATACGTAGGCTGATCAAATGCACTGATTACTATTCCTGAGAGAAGTCGATCAAGGTTTGCACAATTCAATGTACGTATCGATACAGTCGGGGCTTCTTAGGGCTGAGTGGCTGCACATGACTTGCAAAATGCCACTCGGCTTTCCGCTTGGGGTTGCCCCCATTAATAAGCCTTTGTCCGAATCGAGTAAAGCCTGCCAATAATTGTCTTATCTATTCTTCTGCTCCACCTGCTAAGTTGACTCAGGGAGTCAGGGGCAAGCCTCGTGTTCTTCTGCTTTGTGTGCTCGGTCGCCATTCCCCATTCAGACAGAGGTACGTGCTGTGGCGCTTTGTGGGCGGAGAATTTCGCCCTGAAGCAGTGAAGTTCGACACGTCCACGTTCTTGATCTTCTCCGTCAATTCTCCGGCTTTATCGTGGAGTCGTGCGGATAATTCATTTTGACGTGTCAGTTACTCATATAGAGAGAGTTCCCTGTTGTTTGAGTTCGTACCTCGGAGTGTTGCAGAATGTCTCATGAGGTGTTTTGAGTCTATGTTTTCCTGAGGGCCCCACTTTATCTTCTAGTCAGGAACACGTCTTCGAGCTGTCGCTTGCGCACTTTGTACTCTGTTCTTTGCACGTACTCATTAACTTTCCTGTCGTACTGATCAGTGCGTAATACGAGTTTGTGCCAATGCCACTGCCAATGCCAATGTCAAATGCCAAATGCCAAGTGCCCGAGGCCTCAGCCCAGTCCAAGACAGAAAGAGTCTGCTAATCTCCTAGTCCAGAAAACATGGCACAAACTAAACCTGCTTTTGATTCTTTTCAGCATCCGCCATCCTTGAACCACCGCTGTATCAGGGCTAGTGGCCTCGCTTCGACCAGACCAGGCTGCAATAGCCTGCCCTTTTAGTCCCTTTAGTCCCTTTTGAGTCACGGCGCCCTGACTCCGCTCAGTCTAGATCACGGCTTTTGCTCTTTTCCTTTACGCCGTTGACATTGGCTCAATGGCTTTGCCCACTTAGCGCACATCTAGCCTTTCCACCTCCCGAGTTGAGTGCGTATTTATTATGCATCTTCCGCCCGGGTTTCTTGCTAATAAGCGTTCGGACCCCATTGTGTTCGCTCCCACGAACTCATTCATCTTCGAGCCGTGAGGGGTCATCTGGGAACGCTGCGGGTAAACGACAAGTGACGAACTGTTGAGTACTGTTTTCTGACTCGATTCGGTTGCCTTTGTTCCTTATCAAGTATTTGTCTTGACTGTCGAGACAGTGGCGGTATGCTAGACATGCCCGCGAGCGAACCTCGGCCGCATCCTGACACCACACGCAATGCCCCACGAACAGAGGGTCTGAATCGCATCTAGAGACCATGCTCATTGAATCACGCTCGTTCTTTGTACACTGACATCGACAATCGTCGCTGCCAATTCACGCTCGTTTTATACTTGGCGAACGCACTCGCCCACATCATTCGCTTACACACATTCAACCATGTCGCCGTCAATATCCACTCATCGACTCGCAGGAGTCTTGTCATATCTCACATTAATATTATTCTTAATAACGAACAGCTACGGTTCGCCTTTACCCGAGGAATCCCAGGATGTTCAAATATCAGAGGCATCGTCAGAAGCCAGACCTATCTCATTAACGGAAAGATCTACCTCGAGTAGCAGCAACATCAGCTTTCCCACGGCTTTCGACACGATAGGAAATAATTTTACGGCAACGAGCTGCCCCAAATTCTTCGATTACTTTCTTGCCAATGAAACCTACAAATCCTGCCATGCAATATCAATCCTTCTCCAAAACTCAAACACCTTCTTCAAAGACCTAGCTTCGGCAGTGACGTTGGACCAAGTACTCGACACATCTTGCTCCGCCAATATGACAGCATGCGGGACCTTTATGACCAACCTCGCCGCCAACCTCACAAGCAACGACAACTGCGGTGCCGACTACAAACTGGGGAATCCAACCGTGACCCAGGCATACGATGGAATGGTCTCGTACGAACCGATTGCAAAGGCGGCTTGTCTCGAGGATCCGTCCACTCACGAATACTGCTTCACCGAGGCGGCTACTAACAGCACCAATATTTCAGGGTATGCCCTCTATCTTTTGCCCTTGGGGAATGCGTTACCTGGCGGCAGTCGACCAGAGTGTAATCAATGCACACAGGCCACGATGGCGGTATTCAAGGACTCGGCCGTGATTAAGGGGAACCCGCTTGTGCAAACATATATCCCAGCAGCCCAAACAATCAATATTGGCTGCGGGCCGAATTTCGTCAATGCCACCGTCAATGTCGGCACCCAGGACTCTGGATCGTCGTCTAAAGCTTCCGCTAGCAGTCTGACTGCAACGCCGCCGCCGCCTTTGACGTTTGTAGGGCTCTTGATCGCAACTGTCATGGTATTCGCTTCCATTTGAACGAGCTACCCACAATCATCACCCCTCGCTCCTTGATCTCGATCCACGCAGTACATACTCTTCATTCCCTCCTTGAGGAAATCGTCTATATAATGTAATACCAGCAACGCATGGCGTTCGTCACTTCATAGTGACTGTCTGCCCTGTAGAGCGGATTGTTTTGACTTTGCACGTTTCTCATGAAAGATATTCAGCAAGCGACGTTGATATTTGTCTTTATTCCAAATGTTTAGTTGATAATACCACTAAATGTATATCATATCACATCATATTTAATCAACTTGTAGCTTCTTTGTGGTATAGATAGGCTATCACGGCCAATCAGAAGCAATGCACAGTATCCACCCTCCGGGATCCGTGGACTCCGGCAGTCCAGCGACTCATTTCATCCTCTTCAACAAACAGAGCCACTGTCAGCTCCCCCTCCCAGTCATTCTGTGTAATTTGAATAACCAATCGTGTCCTCGTCATGGAAGAAGACCACGAGCCAGGTAGGAGCGATAACGTGCCGACCTGGCGGGCGGTAAGACCATTTCTCCATGGACTCGATGCATAAAGTTGCTAATATCTTTACAGTGCGACAACTGCCGCAACAGAAAGGTATCACTAAGTGGTCCAAGACAGTGTTGATAGGTAGCTCATACAAGGCAACAGATAAAATGTGACAAAAGATCACCGTGCTCCAACTGCAGAGCGTCGAATCTCGCATGCCGGACAGCCAACCGGCCCAGAGAACAGCGGCAAAGGATCTTGATATCTGATCAATAGTATGTCAACAGCTGTTAGTACTATCGATCATATGTGATACTGAAAAGTGCAGTGAGAGGAAGATTGAAATCATCGAAGAGCGACTGGCTCGTATCGAGGGGTTACTCGAGAACCTGACCTCGCTGTCGGCCACCTTTCAACATTTCACACCAGCATTGAATCCAACAATCGCAGCAACAAGATCTGCACAAGAAACACTCAAAACAGAGAAGATGCCTATACAATCACCGCCGTCGCTGCCGGCACAACCCCCAACACCATCAATCGCCGGGGACCATAGTCTCAACACAGGCAACAGCAACACTAGCAACGCGGCCTTTGAAGGCGCTTCATCCCTAAGCGCGCATTCTGTGCATGCAAGCCGTATCATCGAAAACGCCATGAGCAATGACTACACAGCGTTCACCCGTGATCCTGAGATGCAGGAAGCGCTCTTCGCACTCCGTCATCTCATCGACAAACAGCATTCGCCGCCCGTGAACCACGACTACCGCTTTCCGAATCAACAGGTCGATGCATCTTCTTCTATTGACTTCTCGTCTGCGAGAATGCCACCTCTGGAATCTGTGGTGTCACTTCTGAGGCTTTGTAAAGGTTGGTTACTGCAACACCCACACTCAGTAGGCGCAAGTGCTTACCTCTGGATAGAATCTCAGAATTTCCTGCAACATCCTTTTATCGACTTTGGACAGTTTAACGAGCTGTGCAAAAAAGTGTACTTTGCGACAGAGGACTACTCTCTTGGTACATTCGCCCTAGTCAATGGAGGACTCTTTTATCTCTTCCAGCACGTAGCCTATCTAGAAGGAAAGAACGTGCCCGATGCAGCCGAGAATGCAGCTCTATGTCGCTCCAATCTTGAATACGCCATTAGTCGGTTCAGTGTCTTTATGGCGCCAAATAGCGAGAACTTGCAAGCAATACTTATTGGGGTGAGTTGACACATCCATATATGAAAAATCAAACTAACATCACAGGCCTCTTATGCAATCGACATATCGCAACCATCTCTCTGCTGGGCCCTCGTCTCAACAGCAGCCCGTCTCTGCCAAACACTAGGCTATCACAGATCCGTCGGATCACCAGGCGAAAACCAGCTCGACACCAACCTCAAGAAGCGCATGTTCTGGTTCACCTACATCCTCGACAAGTGCCTCTCGCTCCGCATGGGTCACTCCTCTATCATGCAGGACTTTGACATCACTTTGCCTCTCTCTGATCTTTCAGCTGACTCACAAATGAACATGTGGGACGTCATGTACCACCAATGGATCAAGATCGGCTACTTCCAGGGTCGCATCTACGAAGAATTGTATTCTCCGCGCGCACTATCCGAACCAGCAGCCGATAGAACTCAACGAGCAAAACAGCTCACCGCCGACATGCAGCTATGGTATCAAGAATCGCAGAACCAACTTGATCCCTCCCGAGCATATAATCCATTGTATTATGCGGCTGCTGCATCGTCGTCGGAGATTATGTACTACGGCCTCTCGACGCTGGCGTATCGAGCTGTACCGCCAGGGCCGTTGGATAGTTCCACTATTTTCAGTAATGAGTGTATCGACATGGCGAGAGAGGCGTTGAGGGCTCATCAGCGTAATACGGAGCGATACAAACACACGAATAGCTATATTTGGCATGGATATATTTCTTGGTGCGTATCTGCCTTTTACTTACACTGAGGAAATTTACTGACGTTGTATCATAGGGTCCTCATCAACTGCCCCTTTACCCCCTTCATGGTCCTCTTCTGCCACGCAATCGCTACCGCCAACCTATCCGATCTTAAATGCCTTGGTGATTTTGTATCATCTCTACAAACATCCGGAGAGACGGTCGAGGCAGCCGAAAAACTCCGCCGACTGTGTCATGTCTTTCATCGTGTTGCAGAGTTGTATATTCAGACCAAGATTAAGCACCAGAGCCATTACCAGTACGATGGTGGCCGTGGTCTCGATCAGAGTCAATTGGAGAATATGCAATACCACAACCAGCAACAACAACAACAACAATCCCTAACATCACCATCATCATCAACAACACCCCTCAACATCCCACCAACTCCTCAACCCAACACCGCCACCGACCCAACAAACAACACATTCAAATACACCAACCTACCACCATCATCGCAATTTCCCATCGATGATTTTGAGCCATACCTCAGCGCCCTCGGATTCCCGAATGCCGCTGGATTTTTGAATATAGGCCAACAACAACAACAACAACAACAACAACAACAACAACCACCGCCGTCGTCACAACAACAAACGGGATTAACGCCGCAAATGACAGCTCCTACGACAGCGCCTCCAACGGATTACACGGCTGACAACCTCGAAGCAAGTCTTGGCAGTGGCGATGCAATGTCGTTGGAGAATTGGTTTAATGGCAATGTGAATCTCATGTCTCTATTGGAGATGGATTTGTCGAGTATTATTAAATAAACATGTAGTCCGAGAGAATCTCATCAATTTAATTCAAATACAATCATAGACAGTTTTAAGGTTCATCTGACGATAAACGCCCATGAAGGAAAAGGTGATTCGTTATGTACAATGCTTCAAAGCTAGGGGAGATAATTGGAAAGGTGGCGAAAGTCATCAATCCGGAATTCGTACTAACATACATACGAAAAGAAAAAGGAAAGAAAAACATTTTTGAGCTCGCTCGAATATGCCTCCCTCTTTCAGTATGCTCTGTCCAGGAAATTGCGTAAAGATTCAAAATGGGAAACCAATTGGGAATATGTAAAAGGGACATTGATACAGGCATGAATAAAGTCGTAGAAAAAGAATTGCAAACATCTTATCGTCAAGGTGATCAAGTAAATTCAACACTGTGCTGCGCTTGTTGTCTTGCTCGTGTTTGAGCTCGCTCTGCTCGACGTCTTCTTCTGTTACTGGCATAATCTGCGCTTGCTTCTGTGCCTGTCCAGGTAGGGGATGTGATGCTAGCGGTTGGCGGGTATTGTTGACTTGCGGTAGGAGGATAATATTGCATGTTTGATGGAGGACGCTGTGACATGGACATTTGGCTTGTCGCTGCGTGTGAGGCTTGAGAGGTTAGATGTTGAGGTGGAGGGGGGGCTAGAGGAGGTGGAGGAACAGATGTTTGACTGGTGGCGGCGTACGATGCCGTCGGCGGTGGGAGTACACCAGAGTGAAAGGATGCTGCAGGCGGTACAGGCGGCGCAAGTGGTGCGGGTGGTGGAGGATGAGACATAGTTGCTGCTGCTGCTCCAGACTCGGCAGCCAGAGCCGCCGCTTGTTCTCGCCGTACATGCTCAGCTTGCTGGCGCTCCATCTCTTCAACACGGCGCCACCTGTCTGAGCCAGCTCCTTCACCTCCCGACAGAGAACTTGCGCTACCCCGTCTGCGTGATCCTCGGCGCTCCCTTGATCGGCGTTTTGATTCTCTGCTAGCGGCTGCCTCTTCTTCCGTCAACTTGCGAAGAGTGACATGCCGCCCATCATTGTGCATCTTAACTTTGACCGATACTGGGGGTGAAGAAACATCATCGCGACGATCACTTCTCCTTGATCGACTGCCACTACCGCTGCCACTGCGGCGGCGGTGCCGGCTTGCTGATCCTGCAGCGGCCCCTGCAACAGCCCCGGCGGCGGCGGCGGTTTCGATATCTGTGCCAGTGGCACTTCCAGAGACAATACGGTGTGACGGAACAGCCGGAGGTATTACACTTTCCGTACCCTCGACAATGCCACCAGTCATCACAGTTTCATCTTCGGGATGCGGTGTACGCGGCGGACGTGGCGTTACGTCTGAGGTCATCTCGCTGGATAGCACTGATTGCGACGGCCGTTGTCTTCGTGGAAAGAATCCATCGCCTGTATACTTTTTTTTGCTATTCGCTCGGGCCAATTTTTCTTCTTCCATATCTCGACGCTTGATCTCGTCAATGCGCCGTTGTTCATCATCATCCTTCCGTCGTCTGAACAGATTTCGTACAGCAGCAAATGCACCGGCCCCTAGAATAGCATTGCGTACACCATGCCCTTGGCCGCTTTGTTCACCGTGTCCTTCGTCTGTTTGTGTAAAATAGCTGTAGTCCATGGAGCTATAGCTCTGGCGTCTAGCAGGATGCATATAAGGGCCCTGCGTCGCAGAAGGCGCTCGGCCTTCTTCCACCCTGCTCACTGTGTCCTCAGTCACACTATCACTATGGCCATGTGTCGGACGATATCGGCCAGACTCGTTATCATTTTCTCTTTCTCGCCTTCTGTTGAACATTGATCTTGCTAATGCAAGTCCGCCGCCAATAGCACCAATCTCGAGAACCCGCTTGGTCCAATTGGGACGTCGTCCTTCATCCGAGTATTTCTCATCGTATTGAGAACTATGGACATCGCTTTCCTCGTGATGGCGATTTCGGCGCGAAAATAGGGCAGCTAATCCAGCACCTGCAGCGGCAGCTCCTGCCATTCGTCCAAAATTACTATGACGCCTCTCTTCTTCAGGCGGTGGTCCAGATACATAGCTTCCGCGACTGTCAGTATCAGGGCCATAGTACACTCCGTCTTCATCGTAGATGTAAGAGCATATGAGAAACATTGCAAGCCAGAAGAAAGCTCCAACTGCAAAGAGGATGAACAAGGACTTCGGAGATCCATATAGAGTCAATCCCATAGGAATCTGGGCAAAGCCAAGAAGTACTGTAGCCCAGCCAATCCAACGGTGGAGCTGGAAAACAAGTCAGCACTCGTAAATCTGAATGTTTAGATTAGGGTAACATACCACTAATATCAACGGCGAACGGTAATGTCTTCTGCCTCGTTCAATCTTCCGTGAGAGCCAACCCCACAGCGCCTGAAAGATTACCATAACATATAGTGCTAAGCCAATTCCATGATGTGGATTGGTAAGACTTCTTTGTGGTCCTACTGCGAACCATCCCAAAACAAACACAACTGTTGACAATAGCAGGGTCAACACCTGAAGCCATACGTGATATTTGTAGGCCCAGTAGCGATCGTAAAACGAGTAATATCGTACTATCATGATCGCAGCCGGTACGAAACCGAGGAAAACAATTGTCGCAATTACGCCGTGCGCAACTATCATTGAATGGTATCCATCCATGTCTCGGAATCGATTACCCATCCCTATCATACTGTTTGTCAGCAATTCCCTCTTGGGCTCCTCGGAGTAGATTGAATCCTACCATTGTATCGCATAGTATCGAAATTGAGGCCCATCAAGTTCGGCAACAAGAATGTATTCCTTGTACTATCCCACGTTCCATCTCCGACGTACATTGTATCCGACGAATACGTGCTGCTCCCTGCTGGGGAGAGTGTGTCCGGCATCGTGGCGATAGGAATGTGAAAATCTTCTATGGAGCATCCACACGTTCGATTGAACCGTCAAGTTGAGGAATGTTGTGCAACTCAATATAGGAGATCTAGTGAGATCCCCCACCCGGTGGTATGCACCATGCGTGTCAATTACGGTTGGAAAGGGCTGATATTGCTTGGTCTGATGGAAATGATAGCAATATTCGATAGCTCGATATGTAGTGGAGATGTCAATCAATGTTCGAGGTGATTAAGCGCCAATATGCCAGTCGTCTAGTGTTCGGAAGGAATAATATTGTGTCTATCAAATACTCCGCACAGAGAACAGATTCGTCCAACTTCAGGATGGTTATCAAAATGGAGTAGTTGATGGAGTGGATAGATAATCGGGCAGGACTAGACAGACGACAGAGAACGGCTGAAGACAACAGTATGCTCTTTTTGGCTTAGCGCTTTGGCTCGGAGGTGGGGCTGATGCGTTGTCGCGGACAACCATCTCGGCGCCTGAGAATTAAGGCGCCAACCGCGGATCTTTTCATCTTATCTCCGCCTGTTATCATCCTTATCGCTAAGCACGCCATGGTCATCTGTTCTCATCTCCTTCTCGACGTCCCTCAATACACTGCCATTCACGCTGTTGGTGATGTCGCCCTGAGCAGCTGCCTACACCGGACTCAAAACAGTACTTTGCTGGAGTCGTTTTGTCAAACCGCAAGCTATCATTCACCATGGCGTCGCATAATGTCGAGGTCTTCGTCAAGGCCTTGTCGAGGTACGTCCTTATCTTGAGTTTGCATCGCACAGAATCAACAACTAACAAGCTTTATTGTTTCTGTATAGGATTCTGGGCTGGATATAGTAAGTATCCGCTTGTCATTCCAGTATCGTATCAGTTACTTACATGAACAGTACCGTGTGCTGGTCGCTTTCTTTCTATCCACAACCGTTGAACAACATCCGTCGCCGTTCGACCTACGGCTTAGCAATCGACTTTCCCACCATCAACACCCTTGGATTCATTTGCTACACTGTTTATTGCCTAGGGTTTCTGTATTCGCCGCTGATCCGGAAACAATATGCTGCCCGAAACCCTGCCTCTCCAGTCCCATCGGTACAATTCAATGATCTCGCATTCGCAGCGCATGCTGTCGTTCTCAGCAGTATAGTCTACTCGCAATTCTTTCCTTTTATCTGGGGCTTCAAGGTTGCGCCGTATCAACATGTCAGCAAGCCGATTGCCGGACTGTTCTGGGGCTCGCTGCTGACAATTATCTTGCTAATATTCATCATTTTGGGTCAAAGTCCTGATGGTGGCTCGGACCCATTCTCTTGGGCCTGGATTGATCTTGTACGTACTACCTCTCACTATGGAGGTTTTTGAACTCACATGTATGAAGCTATACGCCATGTCCTATATCAAAGTGGTCATTACGGTGGTCAAATACGTCCCACAGGCGTGGCTCAACTATAAGCGGAAATCCACAACGGGCTGGGATATCAGACAGATATTGTTGGACTTGACGGGTGGAGTCTTATCACTAGCACAGCTGGTCTTGGATTCGAGCTTTGAGGCTGATTGGAGCGGCGTCACTGGCAACCCTATCAAGTTCTTGCTGGGTAATGTTACAGTTGTCTTTGATGTGCTGTTCGTGTATCAGCATTATGTGCTTTATAAGTCTCGCACAGAGCCAGAGGAAGACGATGACAATAAGGCCCCTGATGTCCGGTCACCACTACTATCTGAGGAAGATGGCCTACCTCGATAGACGCGAGCCAACAACACATTCGCACGTGGATTAGTCTATAGGACAGATACTTTAGCATTATTACTTTTCGATATTATAAGTTCAGATCTGCTTCATTAATGATAAAAACTCGGATTCGTGATTCAACGGAAAACAGAAATCTCAAAGCGGAGACAAATGCTTGCTGATGCTATGCCCTGATCATGATGCATCAAGAAAACAGACTCCACGTAATGCTCCAACAACCATCTTGAAAAACATGCGGTTCAAATAAAGAAGACAGGCGGGAGAAAAAAAAAAAAAGAGAAAAGAGAACTTGTTGTACATGAAGGAGGCTTAATGAAAGACCGGCCATGCTTAGGTTTTCTAAGCAAATTACCTACCCTTACCATGAATTCTCCTAACATGATCCTTCATATTATCCATCCGGCTAAAAACCCGATCACATCCCGGCCACTCACACGGAATCTGCGGGTTATGCTTCGCCTCATGCCGAGCAAGATCCTTCTTACTCGAGAACCCACCCTCGGTAGCCTGCGGGCAACCCTCAAAGCGGCAAAAGAGATGTTTCCTGTGTCGATTATAGTGCTTGCGCAAGTCGCAGGCACGCGTGAAGACGGATTTGGATGTGCAGCCGTGGTAGCGGCAGCGCCAGGTGCCGGTTGATGGGTCCTGGATGCCATATTCTTCGAGGTCTTGGGCGTCGGAGAGCGATAGCTGGCGGTGCAAGGAGTGGTCTTGCTGTATGTACTCGTCGTGGTGATGAGCATGTGAATATGCCATGGAAGGTTGATATGCTGATTCAGGCATGTATCCAGGATAAGATGGAGGTGAGGAGGTTGTCAAGTGAGTGTTGTATTCTTGCATAGTTGCCGTGGGGTGAGAAGACAGTGTATAGGGGTTTTGATAATGTCTTCCCGACTGTGTGGTATGATAGCCAGCTGAAGGGACGGAGCTGGTAGGCACATAGTCAGTCGTACCGGGCATGACTGTTGCGTACTGATTCATCATGGTGGGAGATCTCATTTGATATCCCATGCTGGAGTAGTATTGACGAGCCATCTCGTCGTCCATGTCTTCGTCCATAGCCCCTTGGCTTTGATCAGGGTAGAAGCCTGACATTTTCAACAAAGATTGAGACGTTGGTGGTTGTGATGCTATCGGGGGAAGGCTGGGGTGATTTGTTGAGCCCTGTGAAGATATTTTGCATCAAGATCTGAGATATCATTCCAGCTTTATACCATCCCAAAATGAGGCTCGCTTGCTGATTCCGTATGGAGGCTAGCCATGTAACTGAAAAGACCCGATATATCTCAAAACACTGTTGACATGGTGTGTATCCAAGGCCCGGTCATCGGGCAATTCGAATCACCAACCAATCCAGAAGAAACAAATCTAATAATAACCGCTGGATGGCAACTCGAACGATGTATGTACCAACCAAGAATGCAAGAGACATGAGCTGATGACTACGGACCAACAGTAGTCCGTTAGCAACCCAGGAATCTTCAGTCCAGGACATGACTCTATGATGTATTAGGAATCTACTGAAAAGCCCACCTGAGACTCTACCTAGGTATATAGGACAAATCCCACCTGCAGGAGAGCTAGGCAAGTCATGATCTGATCTTCGCCGGATGCGATTCGAGTGCGTACTGGCACATTCTGCAGCGGGGGGCAGAAAAGACGACGACAAGAAAACAAGATAAGACTTTGCAAGCGGCGCTGTATAATCACCAACCCGGGCAAGTGACTTTGCATTCCCGGGAAACCTCAGTCCAGCTTCAAGTATCAAGAAGAGTCTGGAATTTCCCTGTGTCGAATCATCATCAAGCTGAGCGTACCCTACATAATATGTGAACCGAGTATACGCTCAAACCAACAATGATCCAAATGTAGCCACTGGGGCGTATGCACGATGATCCCCATTGTTAAGATGTCAGCCCAATAAGGATCTTGGAAATAACGACTATAGATGGTAGTCTAATAAAAAGGAAAAGGCGCCCCCGTGAGCCGGAATGGGAACCAAAGGCCGAACATCCAGTGATGCACAGGCGGCGCAGCTTTTCAGATGGGTGCACATTACCTGAAGCTTACTGAACTAAGCAAGAGACAAAAAAAAATAGTATCCGGCCCCCCGGTAAGGAACTGTACAGCATGCATCCCACATCCTGCTAGTCGGTATAGCCCTGGCGCTAAAACCGTCGCAAAGGGCGAATTAGATTCCGAACCCCTACATGGCTAACATCCCATTCGATACAGAATCAGCATTCTAGAAGTTCTTTGCCTAGAGACTATTGAACATTGAACACTGAAAAATTACATGGTCCTTTGTTTTCATAGACTATGGGGCCAAGTCAGTATCATCAACAAAAATTTCCTCTTAGGGACATTGGCTGTGCAAACCTTTCAGGGCGCGTTCTCAGCCAACCAAATTCCACCAACTCGTCGAAACTTCCGTCTGTCACTTTGTTTGGACGATACATAATTCTGCCTTCATAAGATCTATCCATGATGATCAGATTTGACTGCTAGTAATTAATCGTGATTGGGGCAAGGGCTCTTCCCGATCTAACGGTTTCTTTTTTTAGGGCATCCACGTTTCAGGGATTCTGACTGGACATAATAATGCCGTAGGGTTGGTTATACAAGATGAGCCCTTCTCAAACAGAACATACCTGAGCCTCTTCGGTATTCGTCAGACATGACCGATTTGAGTACCAACTAGAAATAGCTAGTGACTACTTCTTAATGAATTCCGCGCCCTTTGTCAAATCGTTCGATAACTTTTGCCTTTTTTCGCAATTTGTCTCAAAGTGCGGGTAACTACTTATTCTTTTAGCAAAAAAGTCTCATTTCAGCTGTACTGAATCATCCTGAGTCCTGACAATCTTATACTCTTATGATATTTCCCGGAGTACTGCAAACTACAATGAACAACATCATAAGTCTGTCATGATCTGTGCTGAACTTTGTCTTGTAGTACGTGCGTAAGGGGTCCCGTTGGTTCGTCGTTCTCGGAGACTCGGATAGCTGGCCTGACAATGCTTACTCTAACTTTGAGCTACCACCACGTCGATGACAGGCACGTAAAATCAGAAATGGGACTTATTCAATTTTATTCTGAGAGCTTATGGTTACCTGATGGTGCGTGCGAGTACCACTACTGAATAAGACACATGTCACCATGACCATACAGGAGGGTCCCGCACGGCAAATGTCATATGTAAAAGGCAATCATCGTGCTAATCAACCATGAAACCTTAACTGACTCAGGGGCCAAGCCCGGTCATTATTAAATCATAAGTCTAGCGAAGGTATAAACTTAGAAAGAGGTAATCAAAAAGTAAGAGCACGAGAGCCCAAAATATGTATATGAATGTATCAAGTCTGTCGATCATGCTACATTTGTAGCACGCCAAAAATAGGTACAAGAAGGGTATAACAAGAGCAGTCGAAACGAACGCTTATCTATGTACACTGCGTGGTATAAATAGTATGTTGAAAGATTGTTGGTGGGATTTTGCAGATAGGGTATATCAAAATCCGTGCTCTCGTAGCAGAAAATGGTTTATTGCGGATTGGTGCGGAAGAGTAAAGGTTACTCTGCAATTGCAAAGCTATTGGTAGTATGTTTCGTCACTTCGTCAAAGATCATCAGAATGATCTTGAAAGACACACAACTCGATTTGTGTCGCCACGTAAAATCAGGGTGTCACGAATTGAGTAGATTATCGGGCGCTGCTTTCCATTTGATGGACTGGCGATACGTTTCGCCCTTGGTTTGTATTTCAGCCAGTGCCTCGCATTCGTTGCTTGGCTCGTCGATGTTAGGGAAGTCGTGATAAATGACACGCTGCATCAAACATGTGATGATGGGGTACAGGTATTGTATCGGGGTAGCTTGTAAATGGTCGAGGCTTGAGGTCACTCAGGAACACAAACCAAGGCTTGAGTCCATCCTCTGCCCCGAGACGATCATGTAGTGTTCAATGAAAATCAATGACGAGTCCTATAATATAGGTCCACGACGTCGACGTCCCCGCCCGCTACCTTTTGGCCTTTGAGCAAGAACATCTCGTAGCAACGGATCGTCTTTGTCCTTATCAACATGATGGACACGCACATGTCTGAATCGTGACCAATTAGATAAAAGTCACATACGAATTACGTTGAGCTAAGGATCATTCAGTAACATACCTCTGCAAGTTATCAGGGCGAGGATATTTATGTTGTTGGTCAATGCAGAACGGACACACGTATCCTGGCGAATCGTGCACAAGCCCATGACGAATCATCTCGTTCTTCCGCTTGAATCCTTTGCCTCCTATTCCACGAGGACAACCCGCGACGGGACAAAAATGTGGGCGATCTTGGGAGTGAACATTGGCGTGAGAGCTGTTGACGAGTTAGTCGGCTGAAACATACGTTTCCAATTTGTAAAAGGGAGAGGCATACTTCAGAAGATACTGTGTCTGGAAGGCGCCAGCAGTACAGCCAGGATACGGGCATTTGTATATGTTGGGACCCGAGATTCCATCTGGATTTTCCTCACCCGCTGCTCGTAGCTCCGTAGGCGTCGGGTAACTATGTGTAGGGCTCCTACCGACTGGTGCGCCTCGTAGTGATGCTTCACTATAAGCCGTCAAGTTGGACGTATCGTGTGTAAGACTAGGAGGCTGCATAGCATATTGGGGTTGTGAAAGGGGCGAAGTAGCTGACAGATCTTTCAAACTCATTGGGGATGGATGAGAATAAGGAGTGGTCATCTGCGATGGTGCGTAAGAAGATTCAGGAGTTGGCCCTGTCGATATGGTGCTCAAGGTGCTTGGCCCTCGTGAAAGTTGTGGAGTAGGCGTCGGAGCACCAAAAGGCGTGGGTGTAGCACCGCCATCTAGACTTGCTAACGCTTGCCCTATGGATGGCAAACTCTGCGAATTTTCCGGAGAGCCTGCTGCTGAGGGTGTAGGTGCTTGTAGCGCGGGAAATTCAAGGTTGTTCGGGCGAGGAATAGTGTATCTTCCTACATTGGAAGCGGCTAGACTATCTTGTCTTGGTCTTCCTACAGACTGCAAGGGTCGTGGTGGAGAAGTCTGCCTCACTGGAAAAGGAGATTCTGCCAAAATCGGATCTTGCGATACTAATCCTTGGAACGATTCTTGGAACGAAGGTAAAGAGGGCTTGGAATCCTCAGGCAACAGGTTTAAAGCACCTTTAGCAGTCACGACTTGGGTGTCATTTGGTCTAGAGCGGATGTGTGCCACACGCGTTCGACTGTCATCTTCGGAGTCCGCGTCTACCGGAGGCGAACCCTCGCCAATTTGTCGAGCAAGTTCTGGATTATTAGGTGCTAGATTATTTAGTAGGACGACATCAGCTAATGATGGTTTGAGTTTCCTCTTCGGACGACGCTTGGGCGAGCGGCCTTCCGAGCTGGTGGGACTTGAAGAGCTGTCTCTTTTGCCGTTTGCCGATGCTCGTCGCTGCTTCTCCTGCAGAAATGGCGGTACAGAATCATCGGGTCCATACTTGACTACTGAGGGCTGCAAGCGTGGTGAGCGATTCAACGCATCATCTGAATCGTACACGTCGGAGTACATGTAGGCGACTTGGTGCCAACCATGGAGCACTGTTCGCGATGGATGGCCTTTATTGATGAAACGAGGGGTTCTCTGAGAGTAGCCAGCGGCTGTAGAAGCTGAGTTGGTTAGAAGACGACTGCGCTGAGCAGAAAAGTATCCAGCTGGCAAAGGAAAGTACCTGTATCAAGTCGGTCAGCTTTACTGCGCTCTGCTAATATGAGTCGAGATAAGATAAGGTATGGAGGTAGAGAGAGAGACATGTCATGCATTAAATCATGAACGAATAACAACTGCGCAGAGATAGCAAGGCTTTGTTTGATTAGGCAGGAGAACTGACTGGGGAAGTACACGCTGGCTCGCAGCAGCTCTCCATGGTTCTCCCATGTGATTGGAGGAGAAGGAGGCGATTGCGACACTCATGAAGGAAGGAAGCAGTTTATAGAAAGGGAGCGATGTATGTGTGATGTTTGGTGAAGTGTGGCATGAGGTTGTAGTTGTGCAATGTAAGGACAGACAATAATAACCAGAGTGGGATGAGGAAAGAAGTTGATGAGGTTGACGAGGTTGAAGACGCATGAAAGAGGAAGGAGCGACTGACCGTTGGAGATATACCGGATTGGGGAAGTGCCTCGTGCCTGCCTTCTGATGTGGTACGTATGTCGGTCGTTCCTTCCTTGTGAAGTGCCTGCCTTTGACCACGAGCAGAGCCGCACGCCGAAACAATTTGTTTTATTACCTTGTCAAGTGGTTGGCTGCAGTATTTCCTTCCCCCTAATTCTTTTGTTTTATCCCTCCGGCACGTCGCAAGCAGCAACGTAATGTTCTTCAAGAGAGCGAGCCCACACTGACTTCACCTTGAATGTAATTTGATTGAGCTGACGAATGCTTTTTAGGTCTAGCCAATCACAGGGTGCGGGGAGGCACTGTCGAGACTAGCTAGAACTCGCGCCACGCAATCACCACAAAAGTGCTTTCTACGCTGCGACGGCGGCAAGACCAGTGGCAACGCCAGTTGAAGAGCCCCCAGCACGATAACAGATAAAAAAAAGATCGGTTTTGCTGTGAGAGGATAATCGACAGATAGTGCCAAGTCGCCGGTGATATACTTGCAACAGCCGTCCACCCAGTGTCAAATGTCAATTCTCTGGTACTTGCGAGTAGTCACTTGATGTGGTATGGGCCTTGTGCTAAGGACGGGAAAGCCGCTGGCTGCGTAAGATCCGGGAGCTGGTGGAGCGCAGACGGTCAGCGACGCTGCGGCCACTAGGAGGCTGAAAAAAAAAATTTATGAGTAGAAAAAGGGAGAATCAAGGAAAAGACTGAGAAAGGAGGGAAGTCCTTGCGTGTCAACCTCGAAATTCTGGGAGTCCAAATTTCAAAATGGAGATCAAAGTCACGACCATGAACTTTGCAAATTGAATGGGAGGAGTGATTGAAAGTGTGGAAAGTCGAGTTGCGATCATATGAAAGAATCCCATGGAAATCGGAAAACCCCTTGAGGCTCCTTTTAGGTTCGGATTCGCACAGAAAGCGACCAAAGAAATTCGCAATTACCGTCGCTGATAGTTCCCTCAACAGAAGAAATGGCTTGCCAGGAAAGACACTCGAAAAAATGTGGCACGAGCCTCACTATGCCGGAATGGATGATCGGACTGGACAATGGACGATAAGACCAGAGTCAATCCCCGCTTTGCGACGATGGAAAATTGTATGTCGCCAGGTGGAGTTCGGGAACTATGGGTTTAGACTTGGTACGTATGCTTTTTCTTCATGATTGTACGTACTCCGTACGTAGGTCTCCGTTGCTGTCCTTGCTTTGGAATCGGACCGTCTCTCATTATCTTCAGAGGGGAAATTCGTGTGTTGTTGGGAATCTTGCCAGGCATGAACGACAAATTAGAAGAGCCCAGCAGAGCGTGTGATGATTGATCCTGCTAGACTGCATAGGACCACGTAGGATTACAAGCGCATGACAAAGAGTACGAGGCAGCGTGAACTAAATCGAGCCGCTCGCGTATTGGCAAGCCACCTTAGGGTAGACTTACGTATACCTACAGCATACAGATGCTGGATTGTGCGATCGCGACTATGGTGTATCTACTGACGGTCTAACACCATACGATTTGGTGTGAAAGAGCGTTTCATCTGAAATGGCTGAGGAAGACTATCGAAGGGGGCTACCAGACCAAGGGGCATGACGACGACGAGGACGACGACGACCATGAGGATAGTGTTTGACTTGGCTGTCTGAGTTCTCAGGCCTGGTCGTGGAGCGGAGCCAGAGGCCGGACGGGATTAGATCGAATCAAACACAAAAGCTGACGAGGCCTTGCTTGCGCCACAAACGACGGTCACTGGGGTGGGGATAGCCTCTTAGTGCGCGCTCCACTGACTTACGTAGCACACATGCCATTGCTTTAGTTTCACTGTTTCAGCGTTCCATTCGAGCGCCTAGCCCACTCCATTCTAGTAACCTTGGCTGTCCTTTGCGGACAAAAAAGAAATAGATGAGAGACACACAGACACTCTCCAGATTCTCAGCAAGCAGGAAATACTACAGACCTACCAAACATTTAAACATACCATGTAGTGGTAAATAACGATCTGCGAGGCTGGCGTGCGGACGAGACGAAACCGTCCAAGAAACGAGAACGGGCCACTTTGACAACGGCAGCTGTGCAACCCGTTTTGTGCGGCTCTTCTGATTAGGTTTGGTGATTACGCAGCCTTTTGGGGGTTGGCCAATCGTAGATACAAAAAGAGCCCCCTTCCCCCACTTTGCTGCATCTTTACCAATAAAAACGCTTGACAGAGCGCCCCATACGGCAACAGCGGGTTTTTATAGATGTGATTGGTCGGGCTATTAGCCTCATCTACATTTAACGTACTTTGTATTTCCGTGATACCCGAGTGAGATAAGACACACTCCCTCTCCTCTCACCGCAGAGAATCGTTGCCAGTTTAAAATCATCCCAACTGTCAAGCCTCGAATGTTGGAAGCAAGGCGGGTATGCAGGTAAGCAGCAGACTACTTTTCAGTACACAGTATTTCCAGCCCGATTATCCCCCCCACATGCCAGCAGTCAGCCTCATGATCCATTCTGTCCGGGCTTTCCTAACTCCGCTACTGTCGTATTTGGTATGCGACGTCTGTACAACGCAACACAACCCATCATGAGGCTCCAAACTTCAACCCGGTGTTATCAAAGTTTAACATTGACTGGTGACACAGTTGGACGATAGCAACGGAGTGCAGATCCCAAGGACTTTTCTTAGTGTACTACCTTGTACCCAGCCTCACCACAGTTGGTTCCCCACCAAGTTTGGGGAGATATGCCGTGATCGGAAACCGAGGCGAGAATCAACCAGAGTAATTCTTTTCGGGTTATTTTGCGAGGGCTAGCTACCCGGGCTACAAGCAGGGACTCCCTGTGCTCGGCTGGTATGTACTACTATGTAAGTCCTAAGCACTACGCCGTAGTAGTGGTATGTACACGAATACGTCGCTATCATTGGCACTCCAGAATTTAGCAGCCTACACGTAAGGCGTCGACAGTCAGCGAACCAAAACCAACAGCAGCGGATCAGATCGGATTTGTAGGAACATCATCAAATCCATGCATGGCATTGCATTCCATTAATTTCATCTAAAGAAAGACGGACGAATAGCAGCCACGACCAATGTCGCCATTAAAAATAATTCGCGAATTAATTGGGCAAGACTGTCCTAGCTTACCTAGTATGCCTTCATAAGCCATATGCATGAGCCGCACCTGAAGGCTGAACTAAAACAAATGATTCGTGTCGGGCGGCTTACCTTTTTAGTCGTACCCTCGTATTATGCGCTTGTCTCTTGTCTGATCTGTTACTCCGATCCTTCTTGCTTGTTTTTTTCCTTGTTTCCCGAGTCATGATTCGATTCAGATCTGTAGATGGAATTTCTAGAATCAGAATGGCTGCCGTGTAGTACATCTGTGCGCCAGCGTAGAGCGACGGAGATGTACATATCATTGCAGCCCATAGCCGAGTGAAGTTGAATGATGTACTTGGTAAAAATGTGATTTTCCAATTGAACCGGAGATGGACTCGAAAACCCCGCCTATCTGTGCGCGACTTGCTGCACCCTCCGATTTCAACGTTGATTTACCATTGCCAGTCGTGATGGAGCCTTCCCTACACGCACCATTGAGCGCATCCAATTATTCGAGCTTCCAAGCCACCTTTACGAGACAAGACACTATCAAACCGGATGCAGACAACCTGCCTGCCAAGATCCAAAACAATTCCGTGTCGATCATGTCTGATATTTGAGCCGCCTTGTCTAATTTGTTGTTGATCGGGAGATCTTTGCCTCATCTCATATAATTGATCAAATCATATGCAGGAAGAGAATTCGATTTGAGCCAGGGATTTGAACATAGTTTCGTTTGAATTATGAGTAGACTGCTATTTACAATAATATGTTTCAACAGCTATTAATGTGACATGAATTCGGATTACCTACATATGAATTGCCAAGGATCCCTCAATTTCCAGCTGCTTCATCAGGTTAATATCGGCGGACATGTATATACCATGTCAATAAAAGATTCAAGGCTTGAATCTAGACTCTATTCTGTGTCTCATCTGTGTATCAACCAATTCTGTTTAACGGGGATGTCTGATCTTCCAATTCGCTTAGGCTCATATCGCATTACGGTCGATCATCGACGCCAGCAATTTCTTATCGCATATAGAATACGTAACCTTGTTATATTCGTGTTTCGCTGAGAAGTCTATGATTCAGTGCAGTGCAAAATATTAGATAGATCTTTCCTCAGCCGAAGTGATACGTTATGCACAATTCTAATGTCCACAACCATACCTGGTACCCTCCTTTCCTGCCCAGGTGCATAATCCTTTCATTACATCTCATTTGAATGAGTACAAACTACGTGTTCGGATTGTATCAAAACTCCCAAGTTTCACGAATTCTTCTACGCTTCCGAGGCGAGACCGTTCCGATTGAAATGGAGGTCTTTAGGGGACTAGAATTTGGCATGTACCTAGAACGTTGTCTTTTATGTTGGTATGTAGGACAGGCCTGAATCGTCGAGACATGGAAGGAACTTGGGAAGTTCGTCTGGCGTTGCGACAGAACATGCTGAGGAGACTTTGAAAATAGAAGCTATATATATGGTGTTTAAAAATGTCTGATTTCGAAATGATCATACCTATCAAATGATGTAGACTAGAGATGATCAAGAATGTTGTTGGGTTTGCTGTCGAGTACCTACCTAGGTGATATTTAATTATATTCCCAAGTCATGGCTGCTACTAAAAGTGTAGTCGCTAATAGTAGATTACAACCGGGACTACTAAAAGCTGCAATGACCAGCGCCTAACCACCGATGAAAGATGACCAGATCAGCGCAGCTTGATCAAGCCACTGCCAATAGTTCTAGTCCGTATGTAAACTAGCCCATCCGAGGGACATACGGATATACTATACATGCACCTGTCATCTATAGACGACCTTTTGATGTCTTTGCTTCAACCGCTTTCACCAGCCGGTGAGTCTCTTCAGCAAACGGCTTTATATTCTTGATATAGTCCCGTGCTCGAGCACTACTGGCCTGGCGCAACGCATATCGCGCCGCAATTCCCTGCATAATAACGGAGCCACGGAAGGCGAAGAAAGCATCGCCCCAGTCCATGTCTGGTGTTGGATCGTATCCCGTCACTTCAGCATACCATTGTAAAGTCTGTTGCCTAGCTGGTATACCGGGAGTCTGATGAAAGTGCTCGGCTTTGTGCTCGGCCGAGTCGAGATAATATGGACTGGTCAGGTTTGCGATATCTGAAAGTGGATGACCAATCGTCGCCATTTCCCAGTCGAGTATACCAATGACTCGCGGCTCAGTCTTGTGGAATACGAGATTGTCTATTTTAAAATCGCCATGAACGAACGTCGTCCGATCTCGTGGCTGTGAGCTCTTGTTTGAGAAGAAGCGCACGTTCTCTTTGAAGTACGGGAGTTCTCCAACGGGCTCTTTGGTGTCGACATCGACGGCTTGTGCCTGCGCTTGAGATACTCGCCCAAGAGTCGAAATTTGACGATCGTAGAAGCCAGTGTGTTTGCCGAATTTTTCCATCCCGACTGACTTGGGGTCCACACGGTGCAACTTGCCGAGAGTTCGAGCTGCGTCGCGCCATCTGTTGAAAACACCGGGTCAGCTAGACGGATTCCATATTCAGCACCAACGCACAGGGCAACGTACATCTCTCTCCGTTCTTCAGCACTCACACCTGGAATAGCAGGATCGGTGATCATCCTCCCATCCAGAAACTCCATAATGTAAAAAGCAGTGCCAATGACATTGCTGTCCTCGCACAACGCATACACTTTCGGCACGGGGACATCGGTCGGTTGCAGTGCATGCAGAATCTGATATTCCCGCTCAACTTGATGCGCCGTCTTGGAGAGGAGCTTGCCAGGGGGCTTTTTGCGCATTACGTACTTCGTGCCACGAGCGTCGGTGAGCTGATATGTCGGATTTGACTGGCCGAATCCGAACTAAGCACTGGCGTTAGCAAGTAGCTCTCATTTCTGTAATGCAACAGGTCGCACATACTTGCTTCACATCAAGCGGTGTCTTGATCAAAGGCACATTGTTGTCAATATACCTCTCTAACGACTGAATGTCGATGGGTTGCCGCACGGGACCAGCCATTGCTGCTTCTCACTGAGACTGATGGTATTTCTGGTGCAACTGAAGATTGACTGTCTCTCATGTGAAACATATGAAATCATAAAGGGATAGCAAAGTGCGTGGTGTGTAGATCTTCATCCTGGCGGATGTTACCCCAGGATAATTGTTATCGCCGGCAACCGAGGCAATTTGGCGGCTTCTCCAGACGCAGCCCCTAGATAACCGCGGAAACTCAAAGAGGTTAGACTGTCAGATCCCCGCCATCTATGCTTGACGAAAATTCCAATGCTCTGAGACAGGGGTAGAGATGTCAGGAAATGATAGAGCTATGGCCATCTCTGTATATCAGAATAGACTGATGTAGTTGATGACTTTGATGTTGACTGATGTAAGATAGAGCTGGACATGTGACTAGGGTATACCCTGATGGCTCTTCCCGTTCGGGCAAGATGAGAAACGCGGGCGCGTCGCTCACCGCTTGGAAGAAACGCGTCCCAAACAAAGTATCATTGGCGATGGGATGCTACGACTTGCACTCAAGGGATGCTTTTCATCTAGACCCATCGGACCTCTTTACTCTTCCCCCAAACTTTTCACTTTTCGCTAAAAGTATACCATGACCAGAGACACCACTCCTCCTCAAGAGACCACCTCCACCACTGCTACTGCTATCCACGAACCTCCATCGCTCCCCGCTTCACCCCTACCCAAACGAACAAAGACTGCTACATCAGGAAACAACAGCATTGCAGCCATCATGGGTTCTACTGACGGAAATGGTGTTGCAGTCACCTCTCTCTCCCAGCCTCAACCTCCTCTTCTGGTGAAGAAATTGGTCGAATCAGCCAAGGCTCCAACTCGTGGCTCCGCTTTCGCCGCAGGATATGACCTCTACAGCGCAAAGGAGACTGTGATTCCCGCCAAGGGAAAGGGAATGGTTGATACTGGATTGGCTATTGCGGTTCCTGAGGGCACATGTATGCTTTTCTTTCTTCCTTGTTGCCTAAATACATGCTGACGCTTAAGAGACGGTCGTGTTGCACCGCGCAGTGGACTCGCCTCTAAGAACTTCATCGACACTGGTGCTGGCGTCATTGATGCGGATTACCGAGGCGAAGTCAAAGTGTTACTATTCAACTTTTCGGATGTTGACTTCACCGGTATGATCATAGCACCAAATATTGTCTTTCCTTCCCGGTGCATTGGCTAACGAGACATCCATGAAACAGTGAAGGAAGGAGATAGAATTGCTCAGCTTGTTTTGGAAAGAGTACGGACTCCACTTTCTTCTAGGATTATTCATACTAACACGACCTTAGATATATACCCCCGATGTTGTTGTTGTCGAGCAATTGGAAGAGAGCGTACGCGGCGCAGGAGGCTTCGGCAGCACCGGCAAATAGATGTGCTCATCGGTAGATTTTGCAGCATTCTCGATGTTCTGCAGACTGCTCCTCAATTGAACCTCCATCCGATCAAAGTTTGTCCAGAGGGCGGCAAATCAGGCGGTATTGGAATGTTTCTGTCGGTGACCTGAGCATCAGAGTATCAAGAAATAGACAAAAAACCCGAAAGACACCCAATCGAATGCTCCAATGTGAGCATTCACGTAAATTGTGTTCTGAATGTCTTCACACAAGAGACGTTTTATGTTGCCTTGTATTTCAGGCATTAATGCCACCTTCTAGAATCTGCAACGACCCCACTACGCTTTATCAACGCCGCAGATAACCATAGAACAATTTTCAGAATATCCTCAATTCCATGACTCATACTCGTTTTCTCCAGCAATTCAGTATCTGTAGTGTCATTTAGTCTGTCATTTTCGACTTATCTTCTTATCCGCTGTCATTACATTCCATCAGATTTGCATATACAACCACGTGGATCACCAGATAAAAGGCTTTCGTTGTCGCATGCGCAGGACTCGACAGAGTATCGAAATATAATTGTCAGACGTCAGTCAATTAGCAAGAATGGCATTGACCCAGGAGGAGAATCCGGTTCCAGAGACCAAAGTACTTGCAGTAGCCAGTCATGTATGTTTGCCCTATTCATTGGCCATCCCTACGATTCCGTATGGCCAAATTATCCTCACAAAAGTGCTAATGTATGCGAATAGGTATCCTACGGGTCAGTCTTGTCGTGTTGACTTCTTGTAAATGTCAGCTGATCTGCTCTCTGTTATTAGATTTGTGGGAAATACAATGGCCACATTCGTCATGCAGTCCCTGGGCTGCGAAGTAGCTGGCATTAATACAGTGCATTACAGTAAGGATATCCAACAGTCAGCACTTCATTGCTAACAGTTTCTGCAGGTAACCATACTGGATATCGTCAAGTAAAAGGAACGAAAACTACTGCAGAGGAGGTCCGCACCCTCTACGAGGGCTTGACGCAGAGCTATCTCACTGATTTCGATGTACTACTCTCCGGCTACGCTCCGACTGCAGCAGTTGTCGAGGCAGTGGGTGATATTGCTCAAGATTTGAAACGCAGAGCAGAAGGAAAACCCGGCTCTTTTTTCTGGAGTAAGTAATTCACCAACTCGTGGAGAAAGAATGCTGAGATGAGAACAATGCATAGTTCTTGATCCCGTTATGGGTGATCTGGGCCGCTTGTACGTGGCAGAGGATGTTGTCCCAGCGTATAAAAAAGCTATACATCATGCCGATCTGATACTGCCAAACCAGTTTGAAACTGAGTGAGTACTAGCTTTTGGGTCTGTTCGACTGTAGCTGACAATGGCAGAATATTATCTGGAATCAAAATATCCGACACCACCGATCTTGCCAACGCCATAACCTCAATTCACAAGACATATGGTGTTCCTCACATTATCGTCACATCAGTACAACTCTCAAATCTGGGATCATCAACACCGTCAGGTTTGATGACCGTCATTGGCTCCACAGTTCGCTCAAATGGTTCTCCACGACTATTTCGAGTGGACATCCCAGCTCTTGAATGTAACTTCAACGGCACAGGCGACATGTTTGCCGCTTTGACAGTGGCACGTCTCCGTGAAGCAGTCTATGCCACTGGGTCAACCCTCAGAAATACAAAGTCCTGGGTATCACCTGACGATGTATCCCCAACAGAGCTACCTCTGGCGAAGTCTACTGAGAAAGTGCTTTCTAGCATGCACGCAATCTTGTTAAAGACCATGGAAGCTCGAGAAGTCGAGCTTGCTGCAACGGCTCACACAATTGATCCCACTGGTTTAACAGAAGAACAATTCGAAATCCGAGAGCATCTGCGGCGAACAAAGGCCGCGGAGGTGAGAGTGATTCGGCATGCGGATTACCTACGCAATCCGACAAGCATGTTTAAGGCGCAAGCATGGGTGGAATAGAGTATCATTGCATCGTGTCTTTATATGGATAGGGCATTGTTATTACTTAAGTCGTATCAATAGATAATAGATTAAACCCGCGCTCGTAACGAATATAACCAGTCAAAATCCCATTCTACGAACTTCTACGAAATGCATGTAGCTCTCCGTCCATGCACCCTTCCGCCACGGAGAACAAGGAGCAGGGTGTTTGGTAATTGGAGGGCAAATCAATCTCGGCACGTAAAAGAAATAATCCTTCAGCAGTCGGGCACGGAATAAGCCACGGAGCTGTACACACATATGCCTGTTTCAGATGAAACATCGAAATCATGGGCCGGTCGCTTTCTCGTCTGTTTCCCCGCTCTTACGACCACAACAAACACCAAATCTGCCCATCACCGAATGAACCTTTGTCTACCTGCAAAAGAAGAGCGGTGGAAAAATAGTCGAGCCTCGTCATCTCCGCTCAAGTCGAATTGTCGTGTCTATTTGACAAATCATGATGGATCATTATCACACAAGAAGAGTTTTCGCCGAATAAAATCAAAGATGGATAGTTGTTTTTATTGTATGTTTTTTTGATTTTCCTCCTCTAATTCTCCATTTAGGCGATCTCACGCTTTCCTTCCTTGCGCTCCTTCTGTAGAATTTGTCAGTACGCGTCATGTCTTGTGGAATCCGTTTGCCGTCTATATGAAAGAATCGTCAACGTACCAAAGCCTTCATGGTGCCGTGGAGAGCATGTCTGTGGTTGCGTCTGAACTTGGGGTCGGTTCCCTTCAAGGAAGGGTAACGGTAGGTCTTGGGCTTCTTGATACTATTGCGAGACAGGTATATTAGTATTCTGTCGACAATTGATGTAGAAATGGTGATATGCGGCCTAGATCTGGCTCTTGTGCGAAAGAGAAAAGTGCGACGGTTGAGGAATAAACGAACCCGTTACGGTGAGCCTTCTTGCTCTGGTTGTGCTGGGACGAGTTCTTGGACTCTGCACAAAGAAGTCAGTCAATCAAGTAAGATATTGGACGACATCACATAACGTACTGGCCATCTTGACGGTTCTGTCGCGATGAGGAGGTTGTCGTGGTGAGGGCTGAACTGAAGGTTGAACAAAGTAGTATCATCAAACCAAGTGATTTGTTAGGCGCGGGTTGTGTGGGCGGTCTCGCTTAGTCGGGTGTGGCTAGTGTGGATCTGTGGCTTTACCTCTCCGACATCAACATCATGCTTGGATTTTGTCAAATCGACATCCCCAATCTACGATCCTGTTCGTATCAATTATTTAATTTCAAGTCTAGTGAAACTATATTGGATCCCGAGATCAAATGATTTTGTTTGCCCCTAGAAGATTGCTTAAAAGCCAGGTTCGATGGTGTTAATATGGGCAGTGCCAATGCAAAACTTATATATCTTGGCAGTCAATTTAGACCTCAAATCCCATTGTTCACTCTTCAAGTGAAATTGACAAACATCATCCTGATATTAAACAACTTAAAAGAAGTTGTACAAGAGAAGCGTTGGAGTCAATAACATGTCACGTGATTTTAATGCCAAGACCCTACATCCGGTTAGCTGGGTTTGTTCCGACTTTGACCGTCTCTCAAACCACCTCAGCCATTCGAAGTTTGAAGAGAAGAACGCCTCCAATCCTCAACGTCGTTCACATCCCATACACAATGAGCTCTCTTCGATTTGCACGGGCTGCCCTTCGGGTGCGTCCTACTGCCATTCGCGTCCCTGCTGGTCGCAGGACCTACGCCGACGCTGTCGCCGACAAGATCAAGCTCTCCTTGGCTATGCCTCACCAGGTACGATCACTCCATTTTCAATTCTTCGAACTGGAATTTGCTTTCGCTGGAATGATTCAATTGCTAATATCGTCCTTCCTTATGATTACAGAACCTTTTCAAGTCCACCGACGTGTACGTTCTGATCCTCCGCAGATTCAACAATATATCCATTACCCGGCATTGACTGATTACAATTCCTTGATATAGTGTCCAGGTCAACATTCCCGCTGAGTCCGGTGAGATGGGTATCCTCGCCAACCATGTTCCCTCCATCGAACAATTGAAGCCCGGTCTCGTTGAGATCATTGAGGAGAGCGGTAGCACCAAGCAATTCTTCCGTACGTCGCCGCGCAGACCCTCGATTTGTGGTTGCAAGAACAACTCGCAACCACTACAACTTTTCAATTGATCGGACTAGCTAATTTGATACATTTACAGTTTCTGGAGGTTTCGCCGTTGTCCAGCCCGACTCCCGCCTCAGCATCAACGCCGTCGAGGGATACCCTCTTGAAGATTTCTCCGCAGATGTCAGTCATTCAAATCGGATTTCGTCAAGTCTACAGAGGCTAATACATATTACAGGCTATCCGTGCCCAGATTGCCGAGGCTCAAAAGATCGCCAACGGCAGCGGCAGCGAGTCGGACATTGCTGAGGCCAAGGTTGAACTCGAGGTATGTATTTTGCTCAATCTCTACTTGTGCGCTTCTATTGTGTATCTGACTTATTTCTCCTGTAGGTTCTGGAGACCCTCCAGTTGCACGTGAAATAGACGTCGTGATGTAAATATCTGTCTACGCTTCAGTATTTTCCAAAACATGTAGAATTATATTCGATTAGTCGAAGGTTTCCTTCTCAATGGCATTCCATTTGTACTCTATGATGCATATTATCATGAAGAGCTAATCTTCTGAATGCTCACACTTCCAAACAATCAGCCTCTTATCAAACCCTCCACTAACAACCCACTCTTCAGTTGAACTCTTCCCCTCAACCCATCCGGCCCATATACTTCTCACTTTGCTACCTGCTTCATGTCCATTTTTCAGCATTGTTACCAGTTTTCCTGTTTTGCTTTCAATCCCACGGATAACGCCATCATCTCCATTAACCCAGACGCCAGATCCATCCGGCCGCCATACAACCTGTGGAGTCGAATATGCAGTCTGCGGCGCAAATGTATTTGCTTGAATTATGATGGCGGCATCTTCGCGGTTTTGAAGTGATAGAGAGGCCATTGACTGGCTGAGTTGCGTTGCTGTGATACTATCGCCATCTTCAACTTTATTGTTGCTTGGAAACAACAAACGGACAATCATCACTTTCATATGCGGCAACGTTGATAGCGCCACTGCAACTATACCAGGATCGCGAGGATTTTGAGCAATACAGGACGGCGAGAATGCTATCCATGCGTTGGAGTTGGGCGCCAGATTTTGTTTGCCGGTCTCTTCGCATCTCTGCTGGGTGTCGGCTGACCGTAATGGCTCAATATTGTAATAATAGAGATATGTTGAATCGCGCCGTGAGAGAACGAGCATCAAGTCTCGAGTCTCCGCATGATTCACGAGAAGAATTGACTCAGGATTCGATGGAACTTTGATTAAACCGACTGGCTCATTGATTTTGAGCCCTGTGCTCGAGGATGAAGCTGTATTCAAACGGTATATCAAAACTTGCATGTCCCACCCCACTGTGGCTATCCAAATGTACTCGTCATGATCCTCATGTGCAAGAACTTTGACCACATATTTTGTGTGGTCTTTCCTTCGGTCTATAACTTCCTTGCCACTCACGAGAAGCAGCTGCCCGGACATGGTAGTTAATAGCTGGTATTGTCCTCGAATAGTAGTATAAGACAGAATAGGCGAGTCCGTCAGCCCGGCAATCGATGCAGCTACAGTGTTGTCAGCATCTAGATTAAAGAGGTTTAGACGCCTATCAGCCCCAGTAGCGACAAGATATGAATTTTTTTGAGTCCTGTCTTGGTCGCCATTCTCTATCGGCCATGACTCGACTGATGCTGCTAATAGGTTAGACGATGCCGGGGTGTCTATCAAAACGGGTAATGATGGAGCTAGAATGGTACTTTGTAAGCGAAACTCTCTTGCAGCATTTGTTCATATCAATCTAACTTACCCGGCACACTCCATTCGTCCTTGGCCTGCGAGTCACCATAGCGCTCAAATGACAAAGTCTGGTCAAACTTTTTCTTTTCCTGAATAATGCTTTCTAATGTCCACTTGTCCACGCCGCCAGCTTCATCGGAACTTTTCCGGGTGACCAACCCAGCATCAGACGGCAGACCCGCCTCACGAATGAAGGTATCTAGAGTCTCTTGATAATTATTCGACCGCAAGAAACGGGCCACGAGGATACTCGCTAGCAAACTTTCGGATGCCGTATGATCTGCGGATGATGTATCCAGCTTTGATGACATTTTTCTGTTCTTGGACCACCAGGAGTTGACAATTTTAAGTCGTTGTCACTCGTGTGCTAAAAGAGAAGTAGAGAGGGGACCTCTGTGATTGGCTGGCTGAGGGGTATTGATCATCCAAGAGACCCTTCAATAGAATCAATACAGACACATAAAATAGCCCCAAAATAGGCTAGACTACCATATCTGAAGTCAACGAAACAAAGACTTATGACTTCCATGGCTGTGAGTCTCAGAGTCAGCTCATATCTCTGACGAAGTGATAAACTGCTTAGTCATCTGACCGTTGAGCTCTCCGCATTTGCCAAGACGCCGCAACCCGACCTCTCGGGACTTCATAACTTCAGCAAAAAGCTCTCTCTCCCTTCTGATACAACTCTCACTCGATCTTTGAATCCTAGACTCAATTGGTGCCACAACTGCTTACAACTACTACACTCTCAATTGCACCTTGCCCCCTTGATTACACTTCTTCGAACCTCAATTGCATATCATCAGAGCTTGCTCCTCGCTTCAGTCATAATGGAGGTGGCAGCTCTTCAGCAGCCAACACCACCAGAGCTCATCACCAGCACCATGGATAATTCAATGGACATTGACATGGACATCGACTTGGGTCCTTTGCCGGAGGCAGACGCCATCGAGACAGTGAGCTTGCTCGAACTTGTCTGCGGTCGATTTCATTTCACTGACCTAGAGAATAATTAGGACTTTGTCGAACAACAAGCCTTCACAGCAGATAATGGCGTCGTCGATCCCCAAACAGCCGAGGCACACTACGAAAAGGTTCATATTCGCGGCGTCGACGAAATGACTACAGATCACATCAAGCAATTTGCTTTAAGCTATTTCCCCGATGAAGAGGCTAGTCGCATTGAATGGATTGATGACACGTCTGCCAATATCGTCTACTCCTCCGATGAGGTTGGCTTGCGGGCTCTTACTGCTCTTACTCAGCTTGGTGAAGAGGACATATCCGCGCTCCCCGCACTTCGTTTACGAACGGCCAAAACGTGCTTGTCGCATCCAGAGTCGGTCCTGCAGGTGCGATCGGCTACTAAGACAGATCGCAAGAAACCGCGCGCCCATGAATCTAGTCGCTTTTATTTGATGCATCCGGAACACGACCCACGGGAGCGCTTGCGCCGCGAACTCGCAGAAAAGCGCCGTCAAGGAGGCAGACGTGACGAGAGCGATGGCGACTACCGGCGCCTTCGTTTCGATGATCGCGAGCACCGTCGACGTCGAAATAGGAACGACGATGGATTCACTGCGAGCATGTATGATGACGATGGCGCAGCTCCCGATCGACGAGGCACATCGAGCGATTACTTCTCGGAATCTGAAGCACACCGTCGGCCTAGGCGGGGAAGGCGCCAACCACAAGAACTTTTCCCAGAACGAGAAGCAAGTGGTGGGTCTGGTCGACTCCGTGATCGCAGTGCTTCTCCCGGACGAGATGATTTGGATGCAATGCGCAGAAGCGATGATGAACAACAGCAGAGCCGAAGACGCTTCCGTGAACGTTCTCCTAGGCTCTCTAGTGGCAGTCATGCCAACACTACCAAAGAATTATTCCCTGGAGGCGATAATCAAGACACCAGGGAGTTGTTTCCGAACCGGACTGCTGCAAGTTTTCTCAAGAAAGAACTTTTCCCAGCCAAGACGAACAGTAATCATAGACGCACGGATGCATTCGACGCTGCAGATGAGACTGCTGATCTGTTCGCCAAAAGAATCAGTGTACCTCTGGTTGATGGAGCTCAGGATCAGATTTACATCAAAGGAGCTTCTAATGATATAGGAATGGCTCTCCGTGGTCATGCAAAAGGGAACACTCAAGCAGTCAAGGAATTGTTCCCAGACAAATACAACGTCAATGCCGGCAAGGAGCTATTCTCGAACAAATTGGAAGGGCGTGGTGGTAGAAGACGACGGGCAGAGGATATGTTCCAATGAATGCGCCTATTCCTGTGTGGATGAGTCCTGGATACATGAAGACAGTGAAGAAAACAGAGAAGAAGCAATGGTTGTCCTCAAGGACATTTTACAACTTTACACAATCTGAGTAAACTCGACTCAATGATCATTTGAAATGGCGTTCTATTTTGGATAAGACAAAAAGCATACAGGATCACGAACTTAAACTTCTATTTACGACTTGGATGATGAGAGATATCTAGCTACTTAATGAAATTCCCCAGATTTCAATTGCTGCCTCTGAGTCTGCGGTATTTATTCGGTAGTGACTCACTTGCTAACGCATAGCAACAAATTGAATATTATCGGGAATCATGTGTGTACTTGGTAGCGAACGCCGTCACCCGATGAATTTGCGGTTGGTACCTGCGGTACTTCCAGGCCATTGCTTGATACCTTCGTACGACATAGGTAGCTTTGGAGGTAGTCGTACAAAAAACGATTCTATAAGGTGTAAGGTTCAAATTGTATCAGGAGAAAGGGGGGTTCCAGGTCTTCCAGTGTTGTATTTCTCTTCACTGCGGAAATGCCAGGTTTTGAGCTTGATCGATGCCACCACCTATATGATACTAGATCAGCCTCCTCTAAGTGATATGCAGCCATCTAGAGCATAAAAGATTGTGGATAAACATATACAAGCATCCTGTGTCACATTGAAGTAGACGTCAACAAACCTGCGTGACGTTTTCTGGTCACCAAACCCGTACGTTGACCCGGGTATACCAACAGATATCGATTATTTCCGACAGTCGCAAATATCGCCGTTAGCTACCTGCAACTATCCAATTATTTCCTGCCTACATTACCAAGAGGATGGACGTGACCTGGTACAAATAATGAACTCTCCGTTGCAATGAGGCTACACGACCTAATAGTGAAAGCCCGAGGTTGGTCAGTTCGCCGATTACACATTGATGACACTTGGGACCAACGGTATCACAAGAGTGAGAATCTGTATATTAATCAGAGTTGATACGAGCATGGTATGATCCCTTTCAACGAGAAGCCTGTGCGACACATGTCGATATCCTCTTATGTCCGGAGTTATTTCATCGTATGATTGTTCCTAGGCACCTCTGGACCTGGGTACGCATCTCGTTCCAATCGAGTATCTTGACATGATAATAGTTACGCCGTACTCGTCATATGAGGCTCCCAGTGTTACCAGGCTGCTCTGAGAGCTGATTAAAGGAATTCCTAGTTCGGATTTCAAGTCTCGATTCCGCGGGTTCACAATGCATTCACCCGTTGAAATGTATATTTCTACTCCAACGTTACGACTAGAATTCCATGGATATCCCCGGATATAATCTCCACGGCAAACAGGAAATTACAAATGATTTGTTTAATGGTTTAATGATCTCCCGACCATACCAGCCTACCAAAGTAGAATCCAATCGAACGACATATCTTGTCTCGTTGAAACAGTTGGACTTCTTGAAGTATTCAATCTATTAGGGTTACGAGACACCCAAATAACCAATCACAGCACGATCTGGGACAGGAATTGGATCGCTGGATCTTGGGCCAATTACGGCGCGGAACGGGCCATATCCGTTCCATGAGCCTATCAGAAGGCCTGGAAATATGAATTTCCTTTCTAGGTTGTTAGCGACGGGCTAATCATGTACCTACAAATTTACTGCTGTACGTGCGGTGCTTTTTGCCTTTACGTACTTTTACTTTTTACGCATTGATGTCACGATCACGATCACGATCACGATCTACCATGAGCCAGAGTAGAGAGTACCGTTTGATTTGCCCACGATGAAATGTCCAGTACGCCTACCGGGCAGCGCAAGCCTAGACGCGAACAAACACCGGTCACAAAACAGCTTTTTTGATTCTTCGCTCTGTCGTTACTATGCGACCCAAAAGGGATAGATGGCATGACTCGACGATCCCAAAAGGGTGCGAAGGCGCGAGCTGCATGCTCAGAATTAGAGCTTAGGTAGGTAGCTATGTCCGGAGTGGTGCGCGTGCCATGCCCGTACGAGATATGTGGGGGATGTTGTTTCTGTTACGCAGCGCTTGAATGGGCACATTCCTGGGCTATTCCAGACGTATTGTCTGTACGACGTCGCACCGTTCGACGAAATCTATTTTCTTTGAGTCGGGGAATGGAGAAGAGTGGATCTGCAGCAGAGCGTCTGTGCTGATGTTGGCTCAACGGCGAACCTTAGCCCGAATCCTTCTGTACTAGAGCATGTATTAGGGCAGCAACGGCAATACCGATAAATTACAGTATCGCTTGATCTCGGCCTGGCAACGACTAGCTCGCAAAGGGAATAGCGCGATCGGACTCTAGCCGAGCTTGTTACGTTACCAGCCAAAACAGCTCCCAAGTACGTAACAACACGAACAAGTCATACTAGTAGCTCTTCAGTATAGAATCACGGTCGCTGATCATCGTACTATTGCTTCACCATCACGATTGCTAAGCCTACGTAGCAACCCCCGAGATCTTTCCCAACAGAATCCCACGCGGCAAAAGGATTGGCGAGTCAGCGTTTTCCCGATCCAGCTATTGATCTTACAACGACGTACTACGTACGCACTCCGCTCCGTGCTATCTATATGCGTGGTATTAAGTACAGATCACACGAGAGAGCAAAAGGGCAATTGACTTTTGCCATTCGTTGCATCTTCGATTCTTGCATATTCCCGTCGTAGATCACAGAAAAACAGGCAAGCCACATCGCGGTTCCATGACACCGGCACCATCGCTTAAGCATTGAGCTTGCTGCCCTGCTCTGCAATGCACCCTGACAGGCAAGGACCGTTACGCACGGTTGTCGATCAATTCATCTCTTCTTCCCTTTTGCACTTAGCAATTCATGAAGCTAGTCGATTTTGCCTTGGAAATTGAGAGATTCGATCTCCGCTAATCCATGTTCATGTAGATAAAACATGTAATCCGTAACCTTAGTGCAAGAGTGCCGCAATTCGATCTGGAATGCATGCTTGGAGCATCGAGCTTTGACGGGCTGAAGGTGTTTGACAGGGATCCCCACCTGGTGCCTGTGGGCTGCTGAATGGATTGCGCTAAGAACAATGATTTGGAATTACTTTGCTCCACAGGTGATCTCCTATTCTCTTCTGCTAATATCGTTACTACGTACGGAGCGCTGCCACCAAATTGCTCCTTCATTCTCCCTGCCGAGCATCGCCGTTGAATATGGGATAAATTAAACAGGGACCCAAGTATATTCCTAAATGGAACAAAAGATTGACATGGATATCGGCGACTCGGTGACCATGGGTATGTGCATAATCGTCACGTACCTCAAGCTTCGCTCGGGTTTTGACTGAAGAATCGTGCAGAGCGGCACATACAAAAAGTAATGAACGCGGCAAATAAGGGAAATCATACCAGGGATATCTGATCTCCAGTCGTCGGCCAATAACTCTACAATTCCCGTAACAGAAAGATTCTCAGCCACCAGGGACGAGCAGAGGGTCAGTTCCTACCTTGGATTCTACAAAGACTTTGCTGAATCAGCTTTCATGATTCGTACTACTTAGTTATCCGAAATACGGTAGTAGTAGTCACGCACCCAGACAATAGACTGAATCATTGACGGCATACCAGATTGCACTTGACGATCTTGTAAAATCCCTCTCTTCAACAGACCGTGATTCTCCGAGATGGTCACCGCAGTACGCTCATTCGTTCCCAAAGAATCAGGAACCGAACAGGGGTTGGATTCAGATTTCGACAAACTAGTCGTCAATTATACCTCGTCTCAAATAGGAGCTGAATCAGGAAGCTCTGGTTGTCGGGTGTAGATTAATTAACCCAACAAACACATCTGACGCCCAGAGTGCACGGCTTGGAAATAAGAGCTTCTCGGTATCTATTATTTTCCGGAATTAATATCCTCGTCCAATAAATCAAATTTCAATACCATTCAATTCTGACACATTGACATTCAACTCTCAAAATTAAGAGCGAAGTCCCCCCCCAAAGTGCCAGTGCCTGCGCCAACGGCTGTCTTAAGCTGGTTAGGGCTTGCCGCTAAAATAACGGCGCGGCCCCTCTTTTCATTTGTGACCTCTTTTTTTGTTTAGCTTCGAAGTGGCAGCTAGTAAAATTAGATTGACAGGGCTTGATGAGCGGCCCGGTGACCAATTAATTCACTGAGTTGGCGAGTGACAAGGATATACCTGGTCCAACATCATCACTTTGACACCGCCGGGACCGGGAAGGATTTCGCCTCTATGCAGAGGTCAACAATTGGCCGTTCGCTTACCTTGTTTGAATTTGATTGATGGTGATACTTGACGTCTAGACTCTGGAAATGCAGGATTTAGCTTGGGTATCTACGTGGTAGTGAGTGGATACCACCGCCTGTCATTAAACAATTGATCTACTTACGTTTCTTTTTCTGTATACCTGCACATACTTGGTACTCCATAGTGACTCGCGGATGGATATCAGAAAAAAGAAAATTATGAGCCAGGGCTAATACCCGGCGGGCAAGTATGTACCGGTTCGTCCAATCAACAACGCCCGTCAGCGTCGACCGAGTAAATCATAGATGAAATGTAACCCATCCCCCCTTGCTTGGCGTATTGCTTTTTCTCCTCAGCGTACGTACTGACATACGGAGATTTACATAGAATATACCAAGGGACATTATATGTACACGTCACGAGGGTCTTTCATGTTCAGTCAACCACAGCCAGCCCCATCACGTCGGGGTTGGGTCTTGACCTTGACAAGGGCGAACTCTGTTCTCAATCAAGGGGCTGATTTTGCTGGAAGTACAGGGACTAGATCTCGATTATCGTGCTAGAACAGGCAAGTTGTTGACACGCCATGGATTATGTGTTGCCATTGATGTAAGCAAGTAGTTGGTAATTAACTAATCATACAGAGAATTCAACAAGTAACAATAGCACACTATCACACAAGAAAGAATGTGGTGGTATAACAAAAACAGACAAAAGTGGTATAATGATAGATCCTGCGCCTAATATGCTTTTTTGATCCCCGATTTCCCGAGCATCCAGTAACGATAATTAAGGTATCCTAGTATCCCGACAAAACCTCAGCTCCAAAATCAGTAAATGTATCCGCCAAAGCCCGTAAAATGCCAGAAAAAAACATGTAATTGAACAAAGGGAATTATCGAGGGTATTGATGCATGGCTTTAATTAAGCAATGACTGTAGACCCATACGAGAATCACGGTGTGCCGAAGACGAAGCTGGCTCAGTAACAGACTTGCTGTAGTTGTGGTCGACACTCCAGTGTCTAGCATAGCTAGTTTCATGTTCAGAGTGGTGCGAGAAGTAGATCTCCATCTTGGCAGAAGAGGTGAGATAAGTTGAGTAGGTGGGCACGCTTCCTCGTCGATGCTGCTCTGGATACCAGGGAGCCTGGCGGCAATCGATGGGTTGCGGCAACATCTGAGGAGATGGTAATGTCCTCGGTGAAGCGGAAGAAACTGAATTGTGATCTGACATCATTGATGGCGGCTCAAGGGTGGAAATCTCTGAGAATGCTGGAGATGTCATTGATGGCTCTATTCTACTGGTGGTAGAAGTGAGAATAGGTGCAAGGCGCCGTGAAATATCGCCTTGGTGGATTGGTGAGACTGGTCGCTCACGAAGAATCAGTTGAGAGTCCATGACAGGGCTGTGGTTGAAAGAAGCCTTGGTTGATGAAGTTGATGGCCGTCGAAAGTCATTGTGATGTCGTCGATGTTCAATGGCTCGCGGATATGGAGCTTCGATGCGGCCGTTGCAGGTGCGTGAAGCGTTTTGACCTGGCGTCTGCACCACAAGACCTCTTCGTTTGCGATTCAGATTGCCATTCCACCAGTTTTTGACTGCATTATCGCTGCGGTTGCCTAGTCGACGTGCAATTTCTGCCCAGCGCTTACCCATCTCGTTGACCATGCGCTCGATCATAAGTCCTTCTTCAGCTGAGATCGGAGTGTGATTCAAAGATGGCTTGAGATTTTGGTGGAATCGCTCTCTACATTGTTTGGGAGAACGAAAGTGCATCTGCTGTGAAATGCGAACCCAGTTGTTAGGGCCTTGCTCATGTACCAGTTGAAGTAGAGTATTGTCCTCTTCCTGGACCCAGGGACCACGCCGGTGAATTGGCGCCATGGCAAAGCAATGCCGAATATATTAAAGATGAGTTAGATAATCTAACCAGAATGTTAGCCTTTGAACTGTACCGGACACACAGTGTTCGAAGAAAGTAAACTTGGTGTCTTTTGCTTCTTCTTTCACGAAACATCGAAGGAGGGGTTATTAGCCGCCCAACAGCGTAACTCGCACTTACTTGAATTGCTTTTGACTTTTGTGTCGAACAACTGTTCTTGAATGTTGCCTGCTATTTGTCTATATGGTGTTGAGACAGTGTTGAAGTATAAGAAACCTTGGTGGTGTCGTGATTGATAGATGGCGAAGGGAAGAGGAAGGCGGCGGCCAAGTGGTTAAGTATGTACTCGGAAATCCAGCCAGAGCCCACCAGGGAAAAAGCAGGGACGCCACGGCCGATGGGGCAAGCACCAACTTCAAAGTGGTAAGTACGTGTACGAGGAAAGTAGCCCACAACCAGATCTGAGATCTTCGGAACTAAAAAACACAAAAAGGGTTCTAAAAGACGGCTAAAAGGAAAGGTATCTGCTCCGTAGGGACCTAGCTGGGAATAAACCAACAGAGTGGGTATGGTTGAGAATAGCAGCTAACGAACTAACTTAAAAGCACAAGCGTGGATGACAGGAATGACAGGGGGGAGGAGACACTTCGAGCTAAGCGACGGGCGCCCTGGAGACCAATGAATCAGTCTAGACGGGGGTCTGTCTGGGAAATTCTGATCCTTGGAAATATCAGAGCCTAGTATAGAATGTCGTATCGAATCTGCTTGGCCATGAGCCCTAGGCATGAATATGTTGATAGTAGAATGAGAAGGAGGAGGGGAGAGGGGGCAAGTTGTGTATTTGTGTATTACCAGTCAATCTGGTACGATCAGGACTTATGCATCTTCATATTCTTCATCACAATCACTGACTCTTGTACGGCCTGATATACACATCGTCGATACGGGGACCTTCATACAGGGAAATTCATGGTACGTGGTAGTACTAGCACCAAGTAAGAACTGCAAAGGGAATAACTCAGATCGTTTGATTGACTAATACGGATACACTGTCCAGGATCTGACTGCTTCGAAAGTAAGCCCCGTACGGAGTACAAAATTATGTAAATAAACATACTATGTACGAGTAAGTGGAGCTTATTCATTCCATTTTTCCCCCGGGCACAGCAAATCACATTTATGTGGCAGCTGCATTATGCAACTGTGGTAAAACAGATCGTGGAGATGATGAGCCTTGTTCTGGTGGATTTTTGCTTTTTTCCCTGTTAGTTTCGGCAGGATGCTTGCTAAGTTGCTCGGAGGGTGGATCCAGCGCGTGAGCATAGATCGATAAATACATCCTCGCTCTGGATATGTGTACCGAAGTTCTAAGTAGGTACGTACTACATACTCGTAGTAGTGATAATTACAGAGCCTGATACTGTAGAGCAATGTTCATTGTGGATCCGCGCTCCAAGGATACACCGCAGGGGTCGATGATCCCGCGTCGTCTTCCAATCATTGACTTGGTATTTAGGACGGCCCATATAATATATATTGATGACCCAGCGCACTGGTGTTGTTGAAATGTTGTCATGTAGGTCAAGGTGCTATCCAAGACGTATCTTTCCTTGGAGATACGCCGACTAATTGAGTCTTTCAGGACTCCACAATGGGGCCATATCGATCGGATTTTTTGCTCGCTTAATTGCAGTACGTATTTCCAGTACAAGCGTACGTTACAAATACAACTTACCCCCTAACAAGGTGCGAAGGATTCTAGTGCGTACGATGTATCCGGTCCAGATCGATCGAGACTATTCCCGAATCGAAACACAGTCAGATAAACAGAGCAAGCTCTTCAGCCAGCCTTTTCCCAAAATAAATTAGTCACGTACTATGATTACTCTTTTCGTTCACATTCCGTCATGGAGCATAGAGGATCCTCCTCTGGGCCTAAAACGTCTGACCCAGATCCACCGCTCAATCAAGGCCCTGTCACAGTCCGTGTTTTAGCTTTTCAACCGAGCCGTTCGTGCCACATTCACGGGTGCGCCATAGCGCCGGTTTTGCTCGGGTCGTCTGGGATCTCGTCGATGCAACTAAAAATTTCAAATATGTCCTTGGAAGCAGGCAATGAGACTTATATCAAATCTCATTATAGCTTGTAGTGTAGGTTTTTACGTTGACTAATTCGATAAATCTATTTCCGGTCTGTTCCTCGTACGGCGTTCCCGAGATGCGAAGCGGACCTGGTCAGTAAACAGCTGAACGGGATAATCGACATGAAAGGTCGGCACCGGGCTTGTGGGATTGTGTGGCTGGTGCTGGTCAAGTGATGAGCATACAGGTGTCGATGCATATCTTCAACTCGAGCGTTTTCTCACCAGCGTCAACGATCTTTCCAGACTCGTGTAACCACGCGAGAATCGTCCTAGGGTAGAAGAGCACACGTGACTAAATGGGTAAGAAGTACCACGCAACGATACATAATACGAGGTAATTACAGACGATTCGTGGTTCGCCGTTATGATTGCCCTTGGTAAGTACGAAAAAAGTGGAGCACAGCCAGGCACTGTAAGCTGCTGATTGGATGAACCAACAGTCCGGGCAAGCCCCTGAACGCTGTTTACCGCCGTTGAAATCGCCCGAAAACATTCAGGAGCGCTATGTGAGTATGGGAAATATTTACCGCGTACAGAAACGAGTGCCTATATCACTGCAAGCACAGAATTCTTCCATGAAATGCATTCAGGACTATCAAGATGTACCTGGAACCCCAGCATCGTTTCCGTGCACAAGCCACCTCGTTGACTGAACGGGCGGATTCATGATAATCCTAACTCGCTCCAGACAAACTAGTCAGTCTACCCACAGTCAAGTGTACACACGGACACAGACACAGACATGAAAATTTTCCGAGACTGCGTTGACTCGTTGAGACTTGAGAGGCTTTGCTGATCATTCAACACGCCCCCGAATCTGGAAATCCACACATGAAGCTATCGAATCGACTCGGACATTTGTTCGTAGTTCAGCCAGCCCAGACAGTTACGTATTCTAGCTTCTCAATGGTCTGTTCTTAGCTTGAAAATCGCTCCCCGCCCAATGCGCCTACGACAGGTCCATTGTAGGAATGATTGGACATGGTTTGTTTTTGTTCTGTGCTTTTCAAGCTCAAGGCCTGAGGGCCATCGTGATCCTGTTGTCCGCGGGCCGGCGCTCGGCGTCTCGCACGTCCTCGGTCTCGGTTTTGGTATAGATAGGTAGATCTGATTTGCTGTCACGGCAAATGAAGCCATTGTACTAGAAAGCCTTTCCCTTGGCCTTGAAGTCAGGAGGCAGGTCAGCACATACGGAGTAAGCCTTACTCCAAACCGGTATTCTATCAACATTCTAAACCTCGGTCTTTGAAACGCGACAGAATTTCTCGCCATCATGTATAGTTACATGACGCCCCGTTCAAGATATGCCGCACTACCGACTCAATGGTACGATACACTGAGGTAGGACGGGGTGAGTACCGTATGACTTGTGACAACCCACGACGCATAAACGGCTGTTTGTAGTAGTTACTGCTGCTCAGGAGTGCGCTAGGGTGCTAACGTAGTCGCCAGTAGTTCATACGACAATACCATTACACAAGCTATCCCGGGCGCCACCATTTACTGTGTTAGGACACCTGATTCCCCACCCACACCACCGTTGTGACCTGTTGGGTACGCACTTAGCCCTACGTGTATACTGATCAGGGATGCTAGCCCGCTTTGGGCTGCGCTAGTCTTCGGCGACCATTTTGGGATCTTCGGGCTCCATCCGGGGACTAGTTTTGGCTGCTGATTGGCCGTTATTATTTGAAATACTCATTTGGCGCTAGTGCTGGGATAGGCTTAGTGCATATCTGAGATTCGCAAACTCTATCTCACCCTCCCTGCTTAGTGTATAGTACTGTGATAGAGGCATGTACCGGGTACGCAACGTCAAGTATCTCCTATGTAGTACCATGTACGTCGGCTCGCTTACAATCTGGGTTGCTCGTATGGCACTCTTCATTCCAACAGATCATCCCTTCCCCTAGAAGCTGGCCACAGCTGCACTGCATAACTTAGTTCACACTCAAACTAGCTTTCTCAACCGTTGGCCCTTCTACGCACTGCTCTTGCGGACGTCAACCGTCGCCTCTGGAATGAAACTAGCGTTGACAGCTTGACACTGACAGCGGACTAGCTATTGATCTTCTTGCATTCCCAGAATTGAATTCTGGGCCGGCATTGACAGCGGCGGTAATGTCGTTCTGCTAACAAGAGACATTCAATAGTCTAGGGGCACAGACATATCAAATATGATGTCATTTATTCTCAATCCCAAGGCTCACACAAACAGAGTAGATCCCCAATGCCTATCGCTGGATTCTCACTATCAATACTATGCCCTAATTATGCCCTAAGTATGTTGATACGCTAATGGACCGTGTCCACTTTTCTGTTTGACCTCGGCTGTTTCAACTTCGAAGGGTATGTTACACACAAAGCACATACTGTTCGCAACTGAAGATATCTCGTTCCTGCGGAAAGTAATAATCAATCAAACACCGAATGATAGGCCACAGATAAAGACTTCAATAGCACGTCGGAACACAACTACCGCTTGTCAGTCCACAAAGGAGAATGAGATGTATCAAGTTGTCTGACTTTGATGAACCATGGAAAGCGAATCATCAAGTAAATACGTACCGGTTTTCTGCCATCGAAGGACCCACCGTATCTGTGCTAGATGCACATTGCCCGATTCAAAAGTCTCAAATTTAAGGATTTCTGAGTTTATAGCGGGCCATCGAACGGCCCGCACGTACACAGTAAATAAAGTCATACTCCGTGCGTATGGTCCGTTTGAATACGTGCTCTAGGTGTTTCGGCAATGCCAACATGATGAGATCTCAAGACCACAGATGATTGGGCTTGAAATGAACTGCGCCTGTATTTCTGGTCCACTCACGTCCCGTCCTTATTCCATTACTTTGTAGATCGACGAATCAGGATGTCCCAACTCGGGAATTTTTTTTTGATTGTTTCGGTAAAATACCTGCAAGACGATATTCGATCTTCATCGTCACATGGTATATTACGTACTGTCAATCTTGTATACGGAGTCTGAATGCAATTGCTAACTCATTTCAAGCATAACAGATGACGTTTTCACTGCCGCCGTGGCGCTGAACAGAATCTGGGACGGTTGACAACTAACGGCGCCTTCAAACTCTGGCTCAAGGACGGTGGCATTCCAGACTCAGCTCGAGTTGGCAAGATCTAAAGTTAAGTTCACTTCGCTCGAATACGAGATCCAAATCTGGAAAGTAGGAAACCGGTTTGGGTGCGCCACCTGTACATGCTGGTATGCCAACAAGAATTGAAGGCGTTGACCTTCCTAAGAGGGATAGTTATAAACACTGAAGCGGACAAGCGTAACCACGAACGGTCTCAAAGAAGCAACGAGGGACCACTCTGGCTGTTTGAGGCAAGGACTGGTGTTGTTGAGCTGACTCGGCTGCACGGAAATGATGTCCGGTTCATGCTTCTCTGCCTCAGGCAATGAACTTATCTGCGATCACGACAGTATTGACTTTGACCGATACAACTTTGCTCTAAGAAAACAAAGGGCTCATTGTACATTGGGCAAAACTCCTCATCGGAAGCGTCCTACCTCTTCCTATCTACGGATAAAGAACTCACATGAACCAGTGTCCATTACAAGCCCCGGATACCTCGGCTTGAGATGTACATCCGTCTAGAGACTACTGCATGGCAATATTGACGTAGCTGCATCGGTGAAGTGATTGTCAAGTTTCAAAAGCAAGTTTCGGCGTCAAGTCGCCACTTGATGATGAAAGGACATACACGTACACGAATCCTTGTCTGTGCCTACGCACTTGTTGAAAAAAAATCTTCGTTGAATGTTGAGATGGACTACTGCGACTAGGCACCGTTTTGTGGCTTGCTCGCTTATCAACACCCATTGCTATTATAGTAGGAAGGTGCACTTAGGTCCTAATGAAACAACCAGTTATATATCTTACATCAGTGTTTAGCAGGAATACAATCAATCATGTTTGAGAGGATCCGGGCAGGCTTTGTTCGACGCCCTCACAGCGAAAAGAAGTAACAGTAACTGTAGATAAGAAGATACGTAGTAAAGAAATCGGATCAGTTCTCCGACGCCCAAGGTTTCAAAGTGCTACTGTGAGCAATGTCAAATGTCACTGGTTCTAAAGGGCACACCTATGACTCCTGTAAGGCTTCAAACTCGACACTCGCATATACAAACGGCCCTGCCCCATTCAGATGATTTTCAACAACTGGCTGTGAAATATAGTACTACGCTTATTAGCTTTTACTATGACATGGAAGCGGAAAGACAAATGAGAAGTGACTTACTTCATATGAAGCATTTCCACTCAAGCTCCCTATATTCACCGTCCCTTCCCAAGTCAACATCGCAGTAGTCTTATTTCTTCCCACAAACTTTTCAACCATAGCGTCATAAACTCGTTTTGCTATTTCATCGTAAGAGTTCTTGTCCAAATATCCCTCTCTAATGCCCTTAAGGAACCCATAAATGAACATGGCTGTACCACTGCTCTCAATATAATTTCCAGCCATACCGGGATATGGTGCATCCATTACCAGCCACCACCCGCCCTGTGAGTCCCAATTCCTTTTCAAACCCATAGCGAGCTTGGTGAAGTACTTCAACAATCTAGAGTGCCCGGGATGTGATTCTGGCAACCAGTCTAGTACATCGACGAGTGCCATGAAGTACCATCCCACTGCCCTATCCCATACATGAGGCGAGGCTCCGGTGACATTGTTTGCCCAAATGGCCGCGAAGCTCTCGTCATACCCATGATAACGTAGACCTGTCTGTTGATTTGGGCAGTGAAACTCTATAAGATCAAATTGATGGTCGATATCATCCCAAGCAGTCGCATTGTCTGGCTCGAACATTGATGTATACTGTGCATAGAAAGGCTCAGCCATGAAAAGCCCATCCAGCCACATCTGGTTTGGATAATTGGGATCCTTGTGCCAGAGCCCGCCGGATACAGTGCGCTTCTGTTGATTGATTTGATGGCGAAGAAAACCAGCAGCATTCTTGTACTTCACGTCGCCAGTGGCGCCGTACAAGAATAGCAGAGTCTCGCCGACACGTATATTGTCCAACTGATGGCTCGTGTAATCCCAGTCAACAAATGAACCATTTGAGGTCAGAACAGCGTCTAGCTGTGAGGTCAGGAAAGAGGAATATCTAGTATCTTGTGTTTTGTTATACACGGATTCAACCCCTCGATAGAATGTGGCTTGGGTGTAATATCTGGTTGGGGTTATACCAATGGCGATCATGGAGTCTACCATCCACGTCGAGTAAAGTTCATGCTCAGCGAAAACTACATTGATCCAAAAGATAGCTAGCAGGAGTTGGATCGAATGCATTTTCAGAATTTTATAGTATATTTCGGACCTTTTTAGCGCTCAATTAGGGATCTCAATGTTTCAACATCAGCGTATGGACTAGTCATTACGATTGTGAAGACTACGCAGATGTTGTCGAGCTCATTCAGTATTAATTCATACATCAAAGCAAACAAACGCATCAGAAAACTGCTGTTCATAGGTGGAAAATATCTACAATCTAATACCCCGCAACTATGGTGATCGACGACACGACCTAATGCCTACGTTATTGCCAAGATGCGGACGTTGAAATTTATCAGAAAATTGAATGAAAGCGTAAGAGTAAGGGTAGAAGTGCTAATAATAACGGAGCAGAACTCGAAAAGATTTCAGATTTGCAATCTAGCTCAGTTCAGGTCTTAGAGATAGTTAAATTATAATGTTCCATAACCTCCATTTGATAGACCCGTGTCATCCTGGTTGGTAATAATCTTTCCCTCTGTCCCAAGACTTTGCACAAGAGAAACGACATATGTATCTACTTCATCACGAGGTGTGGCACCGGCATTCTCCAAAACAAAAGTATATGCCTGAGTGGCAGTGAGGCTGGCCATACTGAGCGATGTATCTGCAAACGGAGTACTGGCTACAGTTGCACTTCCTACCGTGTTGTAGGATGCTCCGTTTAAGACGCCATCCTTGTTAGTGTCAAGATAGTTTCCAATGGCGTAAACCGTCTGTCCAGAATTGATCTGAAAAAACGCATTGTGGGAACTTGTGGTACTCGGCCCGACAATAAAGTAATTGTTGATAATGTCGTGGTAAAAGTCTCCGCTGGTATCAGCAACTGTGTACGCTGCTTGGTAATTGTATATGACATTATTGATGTACTGAGTGTTGCTCTTGGCAAGAGGTTGACGATTGTGTGCGCTCACCCAGAGATTGCCATAAAACGTGGCTGGTCCGGTCTCAACGTGTGCTCCAAACTGTTGGCCGATAGGTAGAGCTATAATGGAGTTTGAGACAGTGATATTCACGGCACCGACAGCATCGACGGAATCCCACTGACCGTACTCCACAGAGCAATGATCTAGGATGATGTTGGATGCATCGCCCATGTTGAATGCACTCTTTCCACTGTCCGAGTCAAGAGTCCCCTGTCTCATCCGGAGATTGCGAATGATAATATTGGTCTTCCCAGATGCCGACACTTCACCTCCCATGATCCCGATACCACTGCCCGGCGCCGTCTGACCATTGATAGTTATATCACTCGACAAAGAAATGGCTGATGACAATTTGATATAGCCGCTGACTTGAAATTCTATATTACGGTTCGGCTCGCTTACGGCATCGCGGAACGAGCCTGTGCCGGAGTCGTTTAGGTTTGTGACATAGACCGTCGTGCCACTGTTACCTCCAGTTGCGATTGCTCCGAAGCCAACTGCCCCCGGAAATGCATTTTGTGCAGAGGCAAGGTAAAAGAAGATGGTAGCAAATGCTGCTGAAAGCCACATATTGCCAAGATGTTCGGTGTTTCGTGTCTCAAGGTTTTTGGACAACAAGAGCAAAATGGGATTTGGGAGTTCTATCTTGCCACAAAGGACCAAAACGTGGAGGATCATGAATCGCACCCCTCAATTAAATAAGTTGTCCTTCCATGCTTCAGCACTTTATTTATGGGTGAGAAAACCCAAACCTTCGAGATAGAGCGTACTGTCTCACATATACTGAAAGCTCACTGGTGGATAGATCGTGGCGAGTAGATATGAAACGAGACGATATTGTTTGGAGTCACCTGAGCGTAAAAAAGAAAATCGCCATTGGATATTACGTGACTGCTTGTAGTGTATGGTTCAACTATAAGCCGTATTGTAAGGAGTGTGGCCAACTAGGGTGGCATTTCATTTCGGCTGTTTCAGTAAGATCTGCATGTCGATGGACCATCCCGAGGTTGTTGTGGGATTTACGCTGAATCATGAAGAGAGGAAAGACAGTCTTAATGCCTGTTGCTATGAACTGAGATGTTTGATATACCTTCAAGGTAGTCACTATCCCGAGCATATTCAGGCAGAGGAAACAGACATTCAATGATACCGTAAACCCCGCTCGCGGGGCTTCTTCAGAAAATTTCCCGAATAAATAAAGTTGTCAATTTTTGAAAGAGATTGCTTGGAGTTGAAATTTCTTCCACCATTCAGATTCGGTGCGGGGAGGGCGTGTCATGCACTCAGGCTATTCTCAATTTAGCAAAAATTCAGGGCTCTAGCATGAAAGAATTCTTCAACATAGGTCCCCGATATGGAGAAAGCACTAAGGGCCAAACATAACTGTCGACTCGAGAATTTCTTCCCTTATACTCATCCATAAGGTGCATTCAAAATTAGGGCTACACGAAAGTTTGACTAAGTGGGCTATTCTTGGGGATGCTCATCGTAGGCAGTAATACGATATTGATAGTCCCGGTCGACTGTATATTCGTATATTTCTTTCGACCACGGTCTACTAGTTGATTCTTTATTCGCAGCTGTCCAATCGAATTAGGGTTCGGGCGTTCACGTTTTCCCATACCTTCCAAAAAGAGTAAGAAGAAACAACGTCTAAATTCGAGGAAAAGGAAAAGACCAAGTTGTTCTTCCACAAAGCAAATGCATTTACTATAGAATATGAACTGTAGTGTTATATACCGAAAGTACAGAGATGCTTCAAGCTTACTCAATATGCGCAGTTGCTTAAGATGAACGACATCGCTATCTAGAAGTAGCCGGAAAGCCGGCCAACATTGCCGTGCTAATGACGACAAACTGATGGAAAGCAGCCACAGCTTACAACACCCGCCACAAGGTATTTTTATGCAGCAAAAAGATTGACCGAGGAGAACACGGTTTGGTGTTCAAGCCGAAACTACATTTTCGACCCCTTCTAACGCTCTCGGCCATCCTATCTTGACATCGATTGTCTTCTACATTGGTGGTTGGGTTGCTCAATCATCATCACACACGTCGTATCGCATAAGGCAGCAACTATCGTACAGAAAACAATATTATCATGAAGATCGCAATCACTGGGGCTCGTGGATCTGTTGGAAAAACCTTGGTGAAACTCTGCTCCGAAGCAGGTCATCATACAGTGCAGATCAATCGCACCCACACCGAACACGATAGAACACTGAATTCGGAGATGAGGACTGCAGACATTGCTAACAATTATGACGCTGCACTTGAAGCCTTTAAAGGCTGTGACGCGATAATACACTTGGCCGCTGTTCCGGATCCAATCGGGAAGGCCAATTCGTATGTCCATAATAACAATGTCAACTCGGCCTTCAATGGGTTCCACGCCGCAGGCGAATTGGGAATAAAACGAGTATGTTATGCATCATCAGTCAATGCTATTGGTTTAGCTTTCGCGAATCAGCCCCTACATTTCGATTACTTTCCGATCGATGAAGATGCGCCACAACGGCCTACAGATGCTTACGCTTTGGCCAAAGCCGAAGCCGAGTATCAAGCCAGATGCTTTACTGATTGGTTCCCGGGATTGAATATAGCCTGCTTGAGAATACACGAGGTTGCCCCGCTGAAGGAGGTTAGGGAAAGACACTATGAAAGATGGCAGGAATCTGGGGTTCAACAGCTTTGGGGGTGGGTTAGTCCTCGTGCCGTGGCAAGAGCTTGTCTTTTGGCAGTTGAAAGGAGTGAGAATATCAAAGGATTCGAGGTCATAAATATTATATCCCCGACTACAACACAGGAGATATCGTCGGCAGAACTTGCTCGGAAGTATTTTCCTCATTCGGAAATTAGAGGCGACATGTCGGAAAATCAGGCATTCTGGACTACTGACAAGGCCGCTAGACTTCTCGGCTGGACGCATACTGAAATAGAATGATTTACCGGATTGATACAACTTATTTCTCATACTACAATCTGCGATATTTTGAAACTTGAGACATGTCTGAATAAAAGAATGTGATTCCAATATAAATAAAGTATTCCCAGAAGAATTCGTTGCATTCAATGGTGATTTAGACCAAAGATGGATTGGCATTGGTCAAAAGCTGGACAAAGTATGCTTGGAACCAAGAACCAGCCTGAGGGGCCGGTTGAAGTGCATCACTGTAGCCGCAATGATAATCGTAACGAGGAGCGGAACTGTTTGATGTACCATCAGCCTCACCACCTGGTTTGACCCAGACGAAGGCATCCTCAAGTGGGTCACCAGTATTGGTTGTGAAAGGAACACCGAAGCCTGTTCCGATTACATTGCACCAATCACCCCATGCCTGTTGCTTGGTCGGCTGAACACCATTTCGGGCTTGAAAGTATCTTTGGTCAGCAAATTGAGTGATTGAATCATAGGCAGCACACTTACAAGTATCCATGATGAAGTGAGCGTTGGGCCAGCCGTTAGATGTCAGGAGAGGTGACAAAGCGTTGACATAGAGCTGTTCGTCGTAGTTGGGATCGCCAGACGTGTATGAGGGTGGGCTGCTGATCGACCAAGCGTTGTAATTGGCAACGTTGGTGGCCAGTCCACGAAGAGATGCAGGAGCGCTTGCATTCTTATAGACTGTTGCGAAGAGCTGAGCCGCTGGTGAAAGATTGGCAGGCCATCCGAGCCAACCAGCATGACCGGCATCAATGTACATGGCCACATTGGCCAGGTTGAGATTGATCAATGCGTAGTTGACGCACTCATAGTATGCAGATTGAGCTTCGGAACATTTAGGAGTGGACAAGTTGGTGACCATGTTGGCCAGACTATCAGGCTCTATAGATCGTGATTCGTTAGACTTGAAATCTTGAACTATGTGAAACTCATTGCACCAATTTGCAAAAGTAAAGAACTTACCAATGATAAGAATGGTGTGTACATCAGGATAAGCTTTCAACTGTGCTACAATGCTATCGATATAAGCCTTGTAGTTTGCAACACCGTTGTCTGCTACAGTGTATTCGCCATTACTTGCAGCTGCTGCACAGTCACGGTCAGGCAGGTCATAGACAACAAAGATACCGGCAATAGGTGGGCTGGCGCCAGCCTTGTTTGCAGCCTCAATGTTGGCTAGGTAGGTACCCATTGTAGGTACTTTGGCTGCCGTGTCACTATACAAGTTCAGAAAATGCCCATATATATATTTTTTTGTTCGATTCAATTGAATGTTAATGGGAAAACTTACAGCCAGACGAATGACGGGATCTCGGCAGCTTTGGTCGCAGCAGCGGCGAGTGAACCAGTCAATGATGGGATGGCAAGAGTGTATACTTCTGACGAGTAGTATGGGTTGGCATAGAGCTGGTACCCAGAGAAAGGATTTCCAGATGCAGCGGCAGTGGTAGTAGGAGTGGTAGCAGGAGAGGTAGTAGCTGTGGTAGTAGCTTTCGTCGTGGTTGTGGGTGGCGAGGTCGTTTTGACGCTACTGGAAGATGTTGTTGTCACCAATGTAGTCGAAGTAGCCGTGGCAGGGATACATTGTGCATAGTCTGAACGAGCAATTGGTGTCAGTAATCACAGCCAACGTACGGAATCAATTGGCACCTTACAAGGGTTAAGAGTGCTGCATGTAGAACCGGCGGCGCACGATGTCGCGCCAGACCAATTTTGACCGCCGCCTAAATCATGTTAATAACTGGACACTGGCTAAGACTTGAAGCTTCTCAAAAATTCTCTTACATTGTCCCCAGACTGATTGCTGAGCTTCCACTCGGGTCAGGATTGCCGCAGCGGCAACGATGGAAAGATATTTCAACATAGTTGCGAAAGGATCCAATGGCTTTACTTTGTCGCTTTTTCACTGATTGTCTGGCATGCGATGATTCAAAAAGTTCATCTCGAATCCGAGGAAACTGAGTGAATATAAATACGACCTTGGAGCCACCACATTATTATCGCGGATTATCGGGCTGGGTAATTACAATTCTTGATGGCCAGGCTAACAGACTTGAACCTTACTAACTACTTTCGACACATCGCCAGTCCGAAGTAACGTCAAACTGTATTTTAATTATTCACCAGTGCTGTGATATTGTGTGGGAATCCCACAATAATCAGACCTAGTATAGGGGACAGGTCGGGGAATAGCTTGGCTCTGGTAAGCTTATTGCCATGTATGCATCCCGGAAATTGCTTCATATTCAGGTATAGTTATGACCAATGACTACTGACGTTTGGTCCATTCCCAGAAAAATGACCAGCGCTTGGTTCTGTGCATTGTGCAAAATGGTCCTCCGCAACTCCGCGGTGATTTTCTGGGGTCGTGGATAAACGTTGTTTCGTTTGGAGTCGGCACTTAGGTAGATCTGAAGATTCGCGTGGCGCTTACCTGAATGAGATATAAGACTGGATACTATTATTGATAAATTTGAGTCAGGATGCTGTGTACACTCACATGACCTTGGACATCTTATTACGTGGTTTCAGGTACTGCCGCCTCCCCCTGGATCATTTAAGGAAGGATTAAGATTAAGCAACTAGTCGGGAAATACCTAGAAATTCCCAGGTAATATCTTGGATTTTACCTTCTTGTTAGGACACACGAGGCTGTCTATAGCGAGCACTGTAATTCACATACTTTCCTGTTAAATCTGTTGAGGTTTGAAACAGAGTGTAATTAGGTTTAATTGCAATAAACGGTACCAGTTGTATTGTGTGAGGACTCCGGCATTGATATCAATCTTGTGATGAGCCGTTCCTAGGTAGAATTTTGTAATCGAAACATTTACCTAGGATTCATGAGGTAAGGGAACCTGGTTTTTTGCGTTGCACAATGCACTACCTCAACTCTCTCAGATATACTAAAAACGACGTAGCATGAACCCATGTAGGGTCCACCCGAGTCAGAGTTGGACTAGAAAAAAGCGTTCTGCTAAGGTCGACTTAGCTTAATTTACTATATCATTGCAGCCTTCATGCAAGTTTATACTCTTCCAAGGTTTGTGGATCGGCCTAGAGACCGGTCATATCAATGGCGGGGTTGAACGATATAGCCGAACGGCTCTCCGACGGCACATCCATGCAGAAGCTGTTTTAATCGATTTACTACCAGCTTGATATTAGGATAAGAGGCGGCACTCTACCCTTCTGGCATCAAATAGAGGACATGCCTGTCATCCTACAGCCTGTAGACTCGACGAATTTGTATCAAGACAGAAACCATGAGCCAATTACGCAACTGAGTAGTAGCGATAACCGGGAGCTCGTCCGGCATTGGTCGGTCGATCGCACTCAAATGCACAAGCCAAGGAGTATCAATCTTGATCCATAATCTAGGGCACGTGAGAGCAAGAGAGATGCGGAGTCTCTACTTTCAGAAATCCGAGACTCCCCATCAACTGAATTAAGCCAGAACACATTCGGCAAAGAATACAACGATTGGATTCAATCTGACCTCATCAAATGCGGCGCACAAAATAGTTGAGCATGCGGTGAACGCTTTCGGCTGGTTGGACACACTGGTCAATAACGCTGGCATTTGCCGATTCTCCCCCGCCCTCAATGCCACTGCCGAAAAGCTCCAGTTGAGCACCGATGTCAATTTCAAGGCAGCACGGCTACTTACTCAGGCGGCAGCACAACAAATAGTCGCCCAAAATGACGACGAAAACATCTCATCAATAACGGCACTGCTATGTTCATCCAGGCTTTGCCACTACGCGCCTGAATAGGCCGCCTTTCTAGGTATATCGACGTCATTTGCAACTGTATTTGGCAAATATGGAATACGACATAACTTAATCCTACCAGAATCTATCGAAAAAAAGTAAATAGAGAGAGCTTGAACCAGGGAGATACAAGAGCGTGATAGAACAGCCGCGTATCACTTAGCTGATTAGGTGACCGGGAAGATATTGCAGGTGCAATAGTAAATTTTGTTAGTGACGAATTGTCGGGATATGTGGCTGGGCAATTGATGTTGGGTGACGGAGGTGGATCGATTTACTAACAGGAGGAGTAACTCAACTTGTAGCGTTTAGTTTGTTACAACCTCGAATTTGACTCGTGTTTTTTCTTTTACCATGAGCAGCAGATTGAATTGTGCATATATTCATGTGGCAGAAATATAATCATTTATTCTCATGTCGATCCTCATCTCAACTTTTCATGAGTTAGGTATGACCAGCTAGACATGACATTATTGACACAACGCAGAAGCACTCCTACATTTGCCCAATAGAACGTCGTCTTATCGCGCATCTAAGCCTCCTGTGATTAACATCTCGGCACCAGTCACGGAAGGACTGGCTTCGGCAAGTAGAAATACGGCAGCTGCTTTTGGATCAGTTCTATCGCCCATGCGTTTCATAGGTAGACAGGCTCGGTTGTGACAATTCCGGCCAAATCTGGCCTCACCTCGGCGATATCTGCCATAAGGTCCGCCATAATATACCTATCATTCACCGAGTTTAGCCACCGGCTCTGCAAGAAGTAGCTAAAAATAGCGGGAAAATGTAAGAGAAAAAAGAATATTGGTAGTAGTGTATCTCACCCCAGGGAGATACAATTGACGCATGGAACATACGACGCCAGTTCCATACCCAACTTTTTAGTCAGTGAACGAATAGCACTCTTGCTCGCCGCAAAGTCGCTCAAATACTGGCCTCTACTAGCTTGATGGGCAGCTACTGGGCCTTCAGAACAATACTGCTGCCACTGGGGACGGGCGTGGTTGACAGAGTGGCAGAATCCTTTTGCGTCTTCCTTGTTTTGCTGTACCACTGGTTCGGCAGTCAATTTGCTCAAAAATGTGTTCCAAGGATAAACCATTGATATCAAAACATCGGTTTACGTCTTGTTGTCTTCGTTGTCTGACAGGTTGATCAGGGCATAATCCTGCGGTTGCGATGCTATTTGAATAGCAGCAGAATATGTATATTACGAAAGTCTTGGGCGATGTCGCCAAAAGTTTGACAGAGAACATTGCAGTCTGTCACGCCGGATCTACGGTAATTAGTATCCAGTCTTATACTTCTTTTTCTAGACGATTTACGAGAAAAAACACTGTTAACCTATAATTCTCAACACCAGAAGCTATCTCTTTCAATCTGTGTTTCATGCGGTTCAGCAGCAGCATCGACGATGGCAGTTTTACCTCTTACTACAACGGCAATGCTAGGGTAAGCCCAATACCGCAAACACATCCACTAATGAAAAGAATGCTGTCTTGCAAGAAGAAAAGATCGGGTACCGTTTTCGAAAGGTACATTTCATAGGATCGCCGCGGGATGATAGGAGCTGCGACCGAGTCATCGAGCAGATCCGATGCCCATAGCGTGAGCCATAAGTAATTGAGACTAGGAAACATGATCCGAAGATAGAAAATTTGTTCTCACATCACTACATGGTACATGCATGCTCTGAAGTTGTTTCCTGATTTAGAAAAAAGACATATTGCTCGCTACGGTCTTTGGAAAATGGAACCTTGCCTAATAAAGCATGGAATAACGCCAGAAATAAAGTCCAATATAAGCATCTGTTAAATAATAGTTGAAAGCAATGCCAAATAGCCCGAAATCCTTAGATAGCCCAGCAAAAATAACACTAATAATTTCGTTCTGTCCATGGACTCAATGCATCCAACAAATTTGTATGCTTCTCAGCATCTCCAGTTATCTTCAGTACTTCCTGAAAAGTGTCGTCCCCGAGTGTCTTCCAGAAAAGCAGGATAGCCGCCCACATAAAGTCAGTGTAGCTAACAGTATTGCCCAAAAAGTATGGACCTGAAGTTTCATTCAACAACGCCGTCATCTCACGCGCAAATGGCTCTGCTCTTTCAAATGCGCCGGGACCATGCTTCTTCTGATACTCGTTGAGTGGCATGCCTACATCCTTCTGGCGTGTGATATGGAAATATTCAAGGCTCTTTTCGCCAAGCAGACGCTGCGCTACTCCTGGCACATAGATTGGCGTGAGTTGTTGCATGAAGTCTATGAGGATTTTTCTATACCGGAGCTGCACTGGTGTATTTAGTAATACACTTGGCTCTGGATGTTTCTCCTCAATGAAATCGGCAATTTTGTAGGAGTCCATCAAGTAAGAGCCGTCGGGCAGTTGTATCGCAGGAAGCGTAAAAGCTGCACCATTTGCATTGGGAGGGACACTGGTGCCGCCATCCATCAGTAACTCGTTTAAGGTTTCATCAATCTTCTACTTACTGCTGATTGAGTCGCGGTGCGATATTGGGATATTCAACCTGCGAATGTTAGGTTCGTTGGTCAAATCATTGTGGCTTGGAAGTACCCATTCGGTTTTGTAGTCCAGACCCTTATAGTTCAAAAGTAACCTTGCTTTATATTGTCTGAGTACGGAAAGATACAATTCAGACAAAGTGGACTTACTCCTCCACGTGTTCATTGACCAGCACACTTGTGGCGCCTTGGTAGGAATATCAAAAAGTGTGTAAGTCCCAGCCGACATTTTACCCACTCTTCTTGTGTCTCTAAGAGATCACACAAAATTTAACGTCAAACGACAAACCGAAGCTACACACAGGCTGAGGAATGAGAAAAGATAAATGGCTGAGCAGATTAACTATTCAGGTAACTTGTGTTTTTTGGTTAGATGCTGACAAATCAAAATTGAAATATTAGTTGCGTCTCTAGCAATATTATTGGAGATTTTGTTATCATATTGCCGGGCAAGTTTCTCATGAAGTACAAAGACAAAGAGAGTCTAGCCGACTACGTAGCTTGGAAATGTCAGTACAAGCCCGTAACCGAGTACATCTTGCGGAGCTTCAATTAATGTCGAAAGCATAGGATGGCTTTGAAGAGAATCATGAGCAACTCTATGAGGGGCCGGTTTCAAAAGGCATTTGAACTGTACTGCTCCAAGCGGGCATGCGATCAACGCTATATGATGTATCAGAGGTGTTTCCGTTGCTGCTCCTCTCGAACACGGCGATCTCGTTATCAAATAGTTGCATGACCCATGGAAGTAGGAGGGAAAGCTCCATTTATCGTGTGCGAAGTCGCCGATCTGGGGAGAGCAATCGATGGTGTTTTGGTTTGCAAGTACCGATGTACAGGACAGACTTGTGTTTGGTGTGAACTCTCTACCTTGGGCTGGGCACTTGCCTTCAAACTAATGCAATATCAGAAACACGAATTGGAGGTGTCAAAGAATCCGATCTCAGTAGAGAGAAAAGTCTTCATGGAAGAGCAGAGCATATGGTGATGAAAAGGCTGAATCAGCACGATAGCATACGTGTTACATATCTTGGGTAGGTACTTAGCTATAAAGAAATTCAAAGCAGTGGTAACCAGTATCTAAACAACGGTCTACAATATTTTCACACTCCACCCCCCGGGTAAAATGGTGGAGCTTAAAAGCGAGCAATTAATTTTTCGAGACCGCCAAGATCCTCTTGATCCTCTTTTCACCTTCCGAAAGGGGAAGCTGTTGTCTGTCGACCCGTTTTGCACGAACATCCCGAGCTTACCATTGGCGCAACTTATTCTCTACTACGAGTTCAAGCGATTCGCCATTGAGGGCACATCTTGCAACACCGTCTGGGCAGCGAACAGAAAACTTCAAAACTTCCAAAGGAGGCAAAATCCGGTCATTAAAAGACCGCCGATATTCATTCCGGCTTCTGTCTTTGTTCTAGATTGACGAAAGCTGGTTTAATTTACGTGATAATGGTTACGTGATAATGTTATGAACGAGGCATGATTGGATCTTGCACACTCCGCAAAAACTGCAGGAAAAATGTGAAATTCTCTACATATAAGAGTAGTTGAATCCCGGTTGACGCATGCACCAATTCTCGTCATACTGAACACTACGAAACGCTTTCCCTCGCACCTTGGACTTCATACCCCGTTGTTCTCGTGCCGGACCCTCATCACCAAAATGGCCCATAACATTGAAAATGGCCCTGGGGCTATTCCGGTCAAACGGATCTGGTACCGCTCATCGCTATTCAATGCCTGCGTGATTGGAGCCGTCGGCTTCCTTGCACCCGGCCTCTGGAATGCCATGAACTCGCTGGGCGCAGGAGGTGAAGAGAAGCCGTTCCTTGTCAATGCTGCTAACTCACTGGTTTTCGCCCTCATGGGGTTTTTTTGTCTCTTCGGCGCCCCGATCGCAAATCGCATTGGACTGAAATGGACGTTACTTCTCGGCGCTGTCGGTTATCCTATTTACTCTGCTGGATTGTACACGAACAATCGATTCGGAACTATCTGGCTGGTACTGCTGGGATCTGCTACATGCGGTATCTCTGCTGGGCTATTCTGGGCTAGTGAAGGTGCCATTGCTATTGGATATCCCGAGCCTTCCAAGAGGGCTCGCTATTTAAATATCTGGGTCTGGTGGAGGACATTAGGCCCGCTTATTGGAGATTCAATCGTGTTGGGTCTCAATATCAAAGCCGCCGGCATAGGAAGTGTCAGCCATACCACCTATCTAGTGTTTATCGTGTTACAATGTCTCGCCGTACCCGTGGCTTTACTACTGACATCGCCGGCCAAAGTACAACGAGGAGACGGTTCTCCGATTATCATTATTGTTGAAAAGTCATGGAAGGATGAATTCAAGGCTCTGTGGCGCACTTGTAAGAATCGTACAGTCGTCTTGTTGCTTCCGATTTTCTGGGCAATATATTTCAATCAATACACCGGCAATTTCAAGGCCTACTACTTTGGAGTACGGGCCCGGGCATTGATGGCCTTCGTCTCTGATGTCGTCACAATCGTCGCGTCGCAAACTATGTCTCATTGGCTTGACTCTAAGTTCACATCTGCTAAAAAGCGCGTTGTCTATGGATGGTATTGGGTCGTTCTGGTGCATGTCGTTACATGGATCTATGTCTGGGTTATTCAAGAAGAGTTTACGGCCCACCCTCCAAAGCTGGATTACAAGACCTCCGGGTTTGTAAAGGGCGCGTTTGCAGTCTGGCTATGGGCATTCGCACAGCAGACGGCACAGAACTGGCTATATTATATTGTCGGTTCGATGACGGATAATATTGCGGAACTCACGCGATTGACTGGTATCCTCAGGGGTCAAGAGAGCTTCGGTCAGGCTGTTTCCTATGGTCTCAATTCGAAGAAATGGTATGGCGGTCGTGTACCGATGGCTGTCAACACCATATTGCTAGGTCAGTCCTCTCCTGTTAGGGCTGATTAATATTGATACTAACATCGGTAGGTCTATGTGTGATACCCACATCGATCGTTGTCCTCAGACATGAGCCAGGTGAACTAAATGGAAAGACTTCTTCGCATTACGAGCCAGAAGTTGATTCAGCTAGTGCTGAAGAGGTCGTTATCAGTCCTGAAGCAAAGTCTGCACATGCGGCTGAACTCAGCAAGAGTGCCCAACCAGAGGGACGGTAGCTGTGCAGACAATGGTCGATATTGGAATGTCGAGACGAGTATTTGTTGGAAGATGATTATCATGTGTAAGGGAAAGAATAAACCTGTAAGATTTATTTCGGAAAGAATGGAGCTTATTGATCATACTGTCGTGGAATGACAATCCGACTGTTACGTATCTGGTGCTCAGACCAGAACTTACACATGGCAATCAACGAATTCTATCTGCCCCTTAAATATATTTGCAAACACGTACGCCATCGCTCTCGCCGTTGGCGAAAGGCGGCTTCTATCATTGCCAAGGATCTCGGGATTTCAAATTCCGTGCGGTCAAATCCAGGTGTTCCAGCCGAGAATGCCCGATCCTTAGATGTAAATGCTCATTTCAAATGCTTCATTATGTATAGTAACTATATTTCCAAGGGGCTTGGCTTAATGTATGAAGACTTCATATAGACAGATTGAGTACTAGATAACTATCCTCTAACTACGATTATTGTGCTCGCATTATACCATATTTCTGACGTTAAGTGTCAGATATACAAATCTCAGTTATCAGTATAAAATGAAAACCATGAATTATATTATTAACATTAAGGGCGTCATTAAAACCTCACATCTCGTGTCTATGCGTGGATTCTACGGTGCAGACGCATATATTCCCTCTCAGTGGTCCAAACCTCTGCTATCTTGCATCTCGTTTTCTCTCGGCGCAACAGGCATTTCGTGGTATACAATGCTCTCAGATTCATTTGGTAATTCAATCGGAGCCAATGTTTGCGCCGGTCTCGTGATATTCGTACCTGGAGTATCGAGTTCTTGCTTTTGTGAAGGCCTTGTCGCAACAGCGTTGCCCTCAAGTTCAGGCCTGGGAGTGAGGTCCCCATGAGCCTGTCTACCGTTGAATTGAGCGAGTCTTGCACTCGCTCGCCTGCGGCGCCACCAGAAATATAATAAGGACGAGAGAGAAATGACGGCCACCGGTACACAGACCCCAATCGCTACTTTGGCCCCGATCGAAAGCAAGGAGGAACTGCCACCACTTGATTGGGTGCTGGTAACTTCAGGTGAGGTACTGCTGGTGAATGTAGAAATAATCGTAGACGTAGGATAACCACTTGGAGATGAACATGTATAGTTCCCCTGAATGGTATTACTCTCCCTGAGCTTTTCAAATGTAGCACATCCACCAAATTCTGATTCACTGGTGGCATTAAAGCTACCTCCGACAGCGGTCAGCGCAGGAAGGGTAAACCTGTTTTAGACCATAAGCACTGTACTGCATAATTTTCTAACGGAGGAGGAGGAGGAGGCTTACTCTGTGTAGTCACCGGTGACATTAATGTTACCCTGGACTTTAGTCAAGCTAGAAAATTCGGTGATTTGTTTGAGTTCTTCATTGGCGGCGATTATAAGATCACCCGAGAGGAAGGTTAATTCTGGCATGGATATATTATTCAAAAGTGGGTTGTCGATAAACATAATACTGCCTCCAGTCTGTAATGTACCGGTTGAAAAATTGTCAATAGATGAGCCGGCAATTAATAACTGTCCGGAAGCTTGATATAAACCAGGCATCGAAAACGAGGAGACGTTTTCAATTTTGAAATCCTGCACGGCAGCAAGACTGGGCAGATTGACTTCCATCTTCGGGTTATTTGCCTGAATGTTAAACAGCCCGCTAGTATTGGTGAGGCTTGAAAATTTGATATCGGTCAACGCAGTATTAGCAGAAATATTGATTCCGTCACTTGCTGAACTTATTTCGAGGCCGTCCAGAGTTTCGAGACCTGTGCCAACAATCGAAATACCTCTCGCAGTCCTGAGACCACTTGTAAAGTTTAGACTTTGCAGATTGGGCAGATCCTCAAGCTTCATATCACCGACCAAAATGAGCTCATCCAAAGCCAGATCGCTCAAAAGGATACACGAGGTTATCGTCAGATTCCCTTTGATGGCGAGAAGATCAGGAGCCGCAAAGGAAGTAAGATTTGTCGCTCCCTGAATGATCAAGGAACCGGCCGCCGTCGTAATACCATTCAGGATGAGAGCACCTGTATAATCCTTTGAGATCTCGAGATCTGCGTCAACAGTACCACCACAGCCTGCAATGTCATCTGCATCAACCTGTGACCCAATTCCAATCACGTCGGAAATGGTATTGTCGCAGATGGCGCCTGAGACTGATAAGTCAAGTCTGTTTGGTAATACTTTGAATGAATACATACCCATAACAAACGGAATGAAGGCTAGCGCCGCAAGAATCATCAAATGGTACTTCTGAATGGCCATCTAGACGGTAGATTTGATGCGACAGGCAACAGCTGACAATAAGGTGAAATACGGCTAAAGTGTAGAGAGAACAGATACTCACGAAGGCCGCATAAATACCAAAGTAAGGTAGATCCCTACCAAAAATTATTGGTTTGATAACCATCCGAGCTGAGATCGTGCGTCTATCCAGCTGTTGACCCCGGTTAGAGCGGTGAGATATTTTAATTTACTAAGTCGGACTTCCCAACGCCGATTGATTCGATCCATAATGACTTGCATATGAAATTCATTGTCCCCTTTGTTGGGAGTCTGAGACACCCCTGCAATCTTGTCAGGGATTATGGAAACAAGAACTAATCATGGCTGGTCGCTAAATACTAGTATGTGATCTAATACGTATCTGGAAATTGACATTCTGCAATTGGTCGGCTATGAGTTGAGCTCCTATTAATGGCAGGGAAGAGAGAGAAATCCAGACTGATTAAATGTGAATTAGCCTGTCTAGCTCCAAAAGGACCTCCTGCGCCGCATAAAATAGGCAATTAGGTAAGTAAGTACTTCTCCCTAGACTTTCTGAGGCTTACGATATTTACCGCAGCTATTTTCTCCTGTCTCCTATGTGATGTACTGCCGTGTTTACTATTGGGACAAAAGATTACGAAATTAATAGATGAATAGACCAGATAACTTAGTAATGTGTCGATAATGCAGTACTAGGCCAATATAATTTTAATACATGCGCATTTCAAGCCAATACAGGAGAATATACAAGAGCAGAGATACCTAATACCAACAGCATAGTACCTAGGAGATAGGTATATCAACCTCTCCAAGGCGTATAAAGCTCAGGATAATCCGGCAACTTCCAACCCCCTTGTTCTTCACTCGAGAACCTAGACAACAACTCCGGAACACGCAAGAAACAAAGCAGCCCAAGAAAGAACTGTATGACCCAAATCGCCCACTGCGTCTTTGGCATTAACAACCGTAAAAAAGTCGTACTCACTTTCTGGAGCTCATTAACAAACGGCCGCAACTTCTTCTCGTAGTTGGCAAATGCCTGCGCGAGATCGTCTGAATGGCGATTGATCTCACCCGCAAGAACGTAGGCACCGACAAAACTTCCCGTTGTCCCCATGGCACTGAATGGAGATGCGCAGTGAGCGGCATCACCGAGCAGTACAACGCGTCCTTTGTGCCAGGATTCGATACGGACTTGGACCGCTTCCTGGCTATGAAAGTTCTCGGTAGTCTTCATACCTTCCAGAAAGCGAGGAGCTTGCCAACCAACATCAGTGAATCTTGTTGACCAAAACTCCTTTTGTTGTTCGAGGGATGTTCTGGGGAGGCTTCGTAATTCCTTGGATTCGTCTCGCAGCATAAAGTAAACTTGAGTTTCGTGCTGATTGTGACTTCGTCGCATGACCATTCGACCGCCTGAACTGAGGTATATTTGACCGAATTCGGTGTCATCTTCAGTACGAGGCACGAAAAAGTATGCTATATGTACATCGAGATGCCTATAAGGATCCGTAGTCGTTGACGGCAGTATAGCTTGCCGAACCCTAGACCCTTGACCATCCGCTCCAACAAGTAAATCAAATGAATCCGAAGAACCATCTGAAAAGTAAACCATTACCTGTTCGTCGTCCTGCTCAAAATTGCTGACCTTTTTGCCGAAGATGTACTGGACACGATCCTTGGTAGCGTCATACAGCAATCTCACTAGATCACCTCGCATAATCTCAAACTCCGATGTAACAGATTGCGCGCCTTTACCAGACTTATTCGCCATAATAGTAGCCTTTGCCTTGCCCTGGGAATCCACAAAAGAGGATCCAACCTCTTCAACAACTTTGCTGCGGACAACATCCAGCAGGCCCATGCGCTTGACGACCTCGATTCCCTGAGCACGGAGATCAATCTGGGCACCGGACGCTCTGAGTGAAGGGAAACGCTCGACCACGACAACTTTGTGTCCGCATTTGGAGAGCCAGTAAGCCAGAGCTGGTCCAGCGCAGCCGCCGCCACAAATGAGTACTTTCAAAGATGGCATTTGATGGAACAAATAGAAAATGAGAATGCTGTTTGACTTGGAAACGTAGTCGCACGAAAAGCAAGGGCGGTTGCCATGGTTTTATGCACAGCAGGTAGCTCGAGAATAACATGATGCTCTTTGGGCTGGTGAAACGATAGCAGCTGTACTGCTCAACGTCTTCATACACTTAAAAATCCATTGAGGAGATCGAGGAAGCTAAAGCAAGCCACCGACCAAGCTAAAGATTTGCAGCGGTGATTAGTGCGCAAATATTGAATATTTCGTTCTACGGATTCGGTCCAAGGCCCACTCAGTGATGCTCATTAGCTAGCTCTTTTCTGATGTGGCGCCTCGATGGACTTTCGAGGTCTGCAAATTTTGCGCGAAAATATATGTAGACCCACCACGATGATAGAAGCCTCCGCGCAAGACATGCTTCGGGCATAGCGAGCTTCCGACTTGAAGTCAACCGGGCATTGTTTACTCCCGACGTACGAATATGAAGTGAAAATGGACCACATTTTCTTATTCCGCCCTCGTAGTCTATGCTTAGATGCTTTCTTTGAAGTTATGATACGTGTCAGAGAACCTGAGAATCCATGGATAGACTTCTAGTACTAATACAGGGCATACAGCATTTGAGCCGTCTACTTAGTACATGTCTAGGCAACCACATGGGTAGTAGTATGCGTGCAACGACTACTTTGAATTAACAGACCGAATAACTTAGATCCACCAAGCAAACATATGCCGTATCCCAATCCTAATATTAAACAAACACCAAACGCCAGAGGCGATAATGCCGACCTATCCCTGAATAATACACGATATGTACATGATTTTGAGCTAAACAATCAAATGCTATAAACTTCGTAGCAGACGAACAAGCTAGTTGGCTCCGCCAAGGACAAGCCAGACCATCATACCAATCCATGCACTTGCAAACACCAAAGTCAAAATGGCCGCACCGGCGCGGTCACCACCTGTGATGTTCATTTGTTTCGGTGGCTGGTATCCTGTATTACTTTGGCCACCAGTGGGATTGCTGGTACTGTTACCACCAGTATTGGCAGTGACTGGGGCAGGAGTGTCTGGAGCGGTGTACGACGAAGAACTACCGCTGGTAGAGCCTGATGCAGAGAATGCAACTAGAGTATTAGCGAATATGCTCATAGCAGACATTTCCTGTTCGATTGCGCTGGTGCCGTCGTATGTTGCGTTGAACCACTGCATCCCACAAGCCGAGTCAGGTCCGCTGCATTGCTTGCCTGCACCGACCGCAGAGCCTTGAAGCTTAGGGAGGATGGTCGGATAAGTGTACGGCACGATGAGTGCAATAGTCGACAGCCAGTTGGCCATGAGACCCTTGAAACAGACTTGATCACGGTTGCAAGTCAAAATAGGATCGCAGGCCGCTTCAGAAAGGATATTGCCGCCGTAATCCGAGGGAAAGAATTCGTTCCAGGTTGTGTTTAGAAGACCGTCAACGCCCTCTTTCCATTTCGCACCGCCGTTTGTCTGGTAACGTTAGCTCATCTTCGACCTGTTGCTGATCGCTAAGAAAGGAATTCTTACATAGTTGTACATGTAAGCGGCGCCAGTCGCATAAGAACCGTAATTATAAGACCATTGCATGATGTCCTGGTCTTTGCAATTCTGCGAGATGCGGGTCATATCGTATATCTTCCAGGTGGAGTTGTCGAAAAGAGGTACAGTACTGCTCCAATCCCACACGGTCTCTGCCCAAGTGGCGTACGTATCATTATTGGTGTACCGAGCTAAACGCGCAGCAATTTGGAAAAATGCACCGTTCGAGATGGCGTTTTTGCTATCGTAGCCGGCCAAGGTGGGATATAGCTGCCAGCGCAATCCACCACCGCAAGATGATTTATCCACTTCCCAGCGAGCTACAAAGTCGTTGAATGCACCCTGCGCCAATTCTAACCACGACGCGTGTCCTGGGTTATCGGGAAATTTCTGTTCGATCGCGGTCAGGGCCGCCAGAGCCCAAAATTCTTGATCGTCGTTACCCTAGTCAAGCAGACATATCAGACGTACGCTTTTTGAAAAGAAATAAGTAGGCCAGAAATCGCTTACCAAGTAACTACTGTAATTCGACGGAAAAAAGTCATTCTGTTCTCCTCCTTGCCAGGACAAGCCTTCCGTAACCAAGTCGTTATACTGGTCGTCACCAGTCCAGTGCCAGTAGTTGATGAGAAAGGTGAAGAATGCACCGCCTTCCCACCAGGTACCGTCGAACTTTCCGGGAATGAGTTTGCTTTCACGATTATTGTAGTAGTTAACGGCACTGGCGGCGGCAGTTGACGCAGCCGATTTCAAGGAGTTGGCGTCATTGGCATCGACTGTAATAGCGGTAGCGAAAGGTAGGGTCGAGAGCAGCTGCCCAAACAAGACTGGGGCGGCGAGAAACGAGCGCATATCAACGAAGTAGAGGAGCGAGCCTGAACGGCTGTTCAACGAGTATATGCGACACTGTCGAGTTTATCGCTGGTTAGGTCGACAATAGAGCAGAAACGAGTGAATAATGCGAGAATAGTCACATTCAAAGCATTGGATCGAAAAAAAAAGCCCGTAGAAATCGCGGACGAGGTGAACAGGAGATTGGTGTTCCTTATGACAAACGGATCATCCGAATAAGCTGTTTCTGACTGAATACGGGAGACGAGACAGTGGCAGTGCAAGAAGCGACTCGAAAGCACCGTTTCTGGGCAAGTCTTGGAAGAATTGGCGTTACGTGGAGCAGTGGTGAGAATGACAGAAGGGACGTAATCTGTATAGCGGCGGAGAGAGAGAGAGAGTTAGTTCGCTGCTTCCAGTCTCGGCGATGGTCAGAAAAGAAGGAGCGATGGATGGGGCGCCTGGCACCTGCCCTGTGTTACTGACTGTCCACTCCACTGTCACCCGGCCGAGTACGGTCTAGCGCGGATCAGCTGAGCCGACGTTACCTCCTTCCCTCTGCTGTCCTGACTCCTCTGAATATGGAAAGATACAAAGGAGACCGTTCACTGGCTGAGCACGGTGCTTCTTCATAGAATGCGTGCCTGCCCTTCTCGTCATGAAACATTTTGGGTTGATTCAATAGTCTTAGGGTTATATGTTTTACAATGGAGAAAGCGGGACTTAGCAGGGAGGATCAACGGATCCAAGCCAATCACCGCGCGTGTCATGCTAGGGTTCTCCAGCGGCTCAATCGCGGCTCCAAGGGCGGCTCCACGACAACTGTAAGACGCAAGGAAGGCGCTCCCGGGAATCCTGACTGGGATGACGGACATGCTACTTGTTAAGCTTGTCTTCCTCAACACAATCGCCGTAACTGATGTTATTCTGATTCCATGAGATGTGTTGTTCTGAACTAAGACAGTCACTCAAGGGCCCAACAGCCGAGGGAGGAATGTCTCTAATTTTGTCTTGGCACTGTCCTTGATTGGTGGACGCCAAGCCCTCGGATGGCTGTGCATGTCACCGCATGACATCATTGGCCTGCCGGAAGCGGCCGGCCAATCGAAAGCGGACGCTTGTGTCTTGGCACCGCTCAAGCGTCTTGGCACTCTATTTGAGCTCGTTTGTGCCTTAGGTGTCGATTTTTGGCCAGGGTTAGGGTACGTGCAACGCTTCCGGGTGCGAACTCATGTTCGTGAAAGTCAACAATGTGAGTAACCTCGTCACCTCGGAGAGATATCTGAATCACGCCTGTGGATTGTTAACTCTATCTATACCCTCTCCACATAGGCAGTATCTTAGTACAGTCACGATCCAGAGAAATCCAGAGAAGAGTTGTGGAATTAAAGTCTTCAGGATTAGAGTACACTTTGCAGAAGAATATTATTGGATGCAACCAGCCACGCCAATTAGGTTTGAAGCCTAACCTTGTCCCTTTTATGCTTTGAATCGAGTAACAAAATTATTACACCAAAGCAGAGAGAAGCTGAACGATCGATTCGAGCATATGACTAGTCGTCATGAATCTCAACTACTGCAAGGTACTCGGCCTTGTCTATCAAGGGTGCCAGGCATATGGGGGCTAGCCAGCAACATGTGGCTTTCATAATTCGATTTTTCCATGGGAACGACACTGTTTCAAATGGAATCAAAAATCAGTTTTGTTATAGTAGACGCGAGATATATACAGATTCTATAACTAAGAGATACGTGTATCGAGAGCGAATTAGCCCTAACCATGAAAGCCGCCCGCAATGCATCACGCAAAAACGCATAACAAAATATAAAGGAATATCATAAAATGAAAAAAAGAAATCCTAGCAGAAGCAAGTTCTTTTGGCATTTTAAACAGACTCATCACTACTTGAAGTATCCTTGAGACTGCTCGTACGTTTTTCCTCAAGTACATGCTCCGTCACATGCTTTCGATCGAAAATGGACTTGCGAATCAGCAATGAAACAAGCGCACCTAAGATTGTAAGAGCAAGAGCAAGCTCAAAGACATTTTTGAAGCTTGCTGCATACGCCGCCAAGATATCTTGTCGCAACGATTGATCCGTCATTGTGTTCAGCACAGCGACGTACTGGTCTGCGTTACTAGCGATAATGACATCAAGCCCAGCTGATGCCAGGTGTTGCTTTAATCGGTTTTGGAACATTGTACCCCCAATAGCAACCCCGAAAGCCATTCCAAATGTACGGGAAAAATTGTACATTGTCGCCGCATAAGACTCGTCTGTGTCTTTGGCCATGGTCTGAGGCACAAATGTGAGCGCTTGTAAGAGCAAGCCGTGCCCGAAGCCAGCCGTCATTAAAATGAGAACCCATCGCCAAGTTACGATGGGACCATCCAACAAGATGAGTAGACCCGATGCGAGGATCTCAAATACCCAGCCAGACCATAGGGCCCATCGAATACGACCGGTCCGGGAGATGAGCAGCGAGACAACGACGCCAGTTGGCACGAGGACGCTGCTCATTGGAATTATAGCGACACCTGTATGTACGGGCGAGAATGCTTTGACCGAAGTGAAGTATAACGAGAGGTAGTATAATTGAATAAATAGCTGAGAGCAATTAAAGTTCCATATTAGCATATTTCATTGAAGGTTGATCATGTGATGATTGTCTTACCACAAGTCCCTGTGTCATAGCACAGTAGTAGCCAGCAAGGGCAGATCGATTTGAGAAGATGGCGAGCCGGATGAACGGTTCACGGGCACCCCATTTCTCCCACAGGATAGACGCGACTATTCCGACAACGCCGACAATCAATGGAGCCAGAGTTGCTGCACTGTCCCATGCGTGGTCGACACCACCCCAGGTAACGGCCATCAAAAAGGAGGTCATACTCCCAATGAACAAGAATCCACCAATCCAGTCGATGCGGGTCAACTTTGCCATGATAGATGACTGCTTTGTTTTAAGTCTGATGATGAAAGGGACGATGACCATGCCCACTCCACAAAAGGGGAGGTTCAAGTAGAAGATCCATCTCCAAGTCACATGCTGCACCATGAGACCACCAATCAACGGACCAGTTATTGACCCTATAGCCCATGCCAACTGTGCGACCGATGCATATTTAGGACGAAATCGAAGAGGAACAATGTCGCAAAGAACGATCTGGGTCATGGGCAAAATTCCGGCGCCCCCTACACCTTGTAAGACGCGGCCGAGTAGTAGAATATCCATGCTCTGGGAAGCACCAGCTACAATGCTGCCGATGGTAAAGAAAAGTAAGGCGGTGGTCAGGATCTCTCGGCGTCCTAGTATGTCGGATAGAGATCCCATGAAAGGCATCAAGACGCTGCTCGCAAGGAGGTACGACGTGCCCACCCAGAAGGATGCACTACCACTACCATTCAAGTCCTTTGATATGGTCTATATACAGTCAGAAGCATTTCAATACTCGGACAACGTTTGGTTCCTTACTGGGAGAGCTGTGACTAGAATTGTCGCATCAAGTGCTACGATCAAACTGACAAAAGCCAAGGTCAGGACGATCAACCATGCCTTACGACCAGCTTCCCAAGTCACTGGTTCATCAACCTCAATGATAGCCTCCAAATCTGCAAGCTTTGTTTCCTGCATGGTGATGTTCATAAGAAAAAGGCTTTAGTGTGGATATAATGGTGTTCACGAGAAACGACCCTGGTTCGAGGGAAACTTCCGAAGGCGACGGGAAGAGAAACTCAGAATACGAGAAGAGAACTATATGACAGGTACCGTGGTCTTTTTATCTTTTAAATAGTCGTAGGTGCCGGTTCACGCTGGAGTTGTGAGATGCACGGACTAGGTATAGACACACAAGATGACATCCAACATGGCTATTGCAAACACCCTCGCTCAGACATGCCATTCTCCGCTATGCAACAAGGTCAAAGTTAATATCGCTTCGAAATCCCGACCAGTCGTTAAGAGGGTAATTGGAAAACAACGCACGTACGTATCCTTTCGCCCTATCCAATTCTTACCCTATGAACTACATGGTTTTATTTACCGACTACGCCATTGACGTGTACGTACTATGTACAGATGACCGTGTACAGCTCGACCAGTACAAGCTGTGCAGTGGATATCGTGCAATGTGAAGCTATAAAAAGCTCCAGAAAATGTAATCCTTACCGACCACTTACACAAATTGCAAAGATATCCAATGAGAGATCCGCTTATTGACACTAAGCCTTGCAAATCTACTCAGGAAACTGAGATGCAAGACCGCATATTTCTTCCAAAATCTGACATTTTGTGGGTCGTACTCCACTGGCTGGCTGAACTGATGGATTGTACTAAAAAGGCGCGCTTTCTCCCTATCCAGTGAGAGATCGTATTGGCCAATCTAAGCATTGTTATTTGCAACATGTACCACAAACCAAGCTTAATTCAGAGTTGACTTTCTCAATCTGGGACCTAGGACGTGTAAGCGCTCAGCCCTGGCGGATAAATGGAGCGAGCCCTAACGAAATCGATGAAGCATCGCCGATATCTTGTACGGCTTCACCGACCGCCTTCTGAACTCACCTCTGTTGACTTTATTCCTCCAACAGATTGCAGGTTCCTTGATCTAGCAATGCTAAGTCCAACAAGTGGTAGATCTAGCTCTGTTTAGTACGGAAACCACACCCTTGCTCTTCGAATTGGAGAAAATTGCCGAATACCTCGCGGAACATTCAGACGATGCGCCAGCGGTTCGTGGATTTGCATTAATGATTTCCAAAAACACCTATTTATTGCATCGTTACCCGACTTTCATCGACTTGTTCTGATAGCATTTCGGCTCGAATGCCGAGAAATTGTACGTACTAGATATCGCTCTTCTCAAAGATCTCGTTATACCGCGTTTGACTTTTGGTCTTCCTCGCCAAGAGATACTCGATCTGGTTTGGCTCTGGTTTGGCTTTTATCGCTTGCGGCGACCCCGAATCCTGCAAATGTTCTTTGTTGACGTGTCACCAATCATTTACATCCGCTGACATACAAACTTTGCTTTTCTAAAATATAATTTTATATTCTTCTGTTTATTTTGACGGTCTCTTTTCGCTCTTCTTCCCGTCTTCGGCTACTATTTATCAAATACCCAGGTTATGATTCTATAATCTCGCGTCTAGATCACAGATTATTGTCAATTTGCTCTTTGGTGCTGATGCGGGCGCTGATGGGCTAACGAAATAGTTGGAAAATGCAAAGAGAAAGTCAGAGTATTTGATGTATGAGCTTTACAATGGGATGCAGCGCATTGATTGTAGCATTTGACATGGCCGATTCTGTTGACTTCATTTATTGACGAGTTTCATGTGTAAATCCCGAACTCTACGACGATATATGTTTGAGTAAATGATACTCGAGATCGCCATATCTGGCAATGGACAACTCCCAGCCACCTTTCGTCTCTATACATGGGAAATCCCCGCGATATCTGTGACGCCTGAACTGACTCGAGCGACCTAGCTGGTGAAAATTGCCTATAACACCACCCCATTACCAAAGCGAAATAATATGGCCAATGGTTTGACATGCGCTCCCGATGCCGATAGATTGGCGATGCCGGTGGATTGGTAATTACAGAGTGAATGCTACGACTGTGCATAAAGTGAGAGCTTTCCGCCTTATACTTTTCTTTGGATCGAGCAATCGACATTCACTTGATATTACATGATACGTCTGTATTGCTAGAATGATTGCTCACTAGCCAGGAATGAAGTTAGATTAATGGCACCCAACACTTCGCTCAAATAATCTTGGATTTATCTATATCTATCTAGGTACGAACGACATTCTCCCGATCAAAACTTAGACATTGATCATCTTCAAAAACGGGACCACCACCATCCAAAGGCTGGCGAACTTGTCGCCCTTCCTCCGATCTTCTACACATAGGGTAGCAGAATTTATATGGCAGCCACAATCATATCTCACGCCCGCGAGCGTAGAACATGCTTCGTAATATCAGTCGCCAGATACTTTCCCTGTTACATGCACTGCCTTTCGAAGAACCTAGATTCGATATTCGTCTCAATAGTGAAGACAAGTTGATTGCCTGTACAGTTGCCTGTTCACAATACGTAGCATCTGTACTCATGTGTGACTTCATTACTGGGTACCCTTCGCGAGATGGGCTTATGACTGCCGGCCATAGTTCGGTATTTTGACCATTCAACTATCGTGTTTTTGATCCGGCGGCTGAAAAGAAGATGTTTCCGGTCTCAATACTTGCCCAGTATGATCCTATTGGGCCTAAGAACCCAATGGGTACCGAAGCAGCACCACTTATCACTGATACCACAGGCTCTTACAGTTGACCAAGTCTTGAGCACCTTCAATTATGACCTTTGACCCATGCTCGGTGACTAATGAAAACAGGATAAAACCGCAAAGACTTGCAGATAATGTCCAACTTCAGGCTTCAACTGTTCCACCATTCTTAACCGGCAATGGTGTGTGATCTCTTTCTTTCTTTTCGGGACTTAGAACCCGCTCGTCTCTGCAAGCTGTCGACAGACCGCTTCCTTATAAGGATCTATCAACGGGTCATTGAGATTATGAGGGTATGTATAAACAGCCTAATGTTCCGCATGATTCTCGAGAATTGGCTGAAATTTATGCGGTGCAGCTTAATTGACTTCCAGCAGATTGTCGCAAGACAACACTTGTCAGACACCGAAGCTTTTCTGCATCATATCAGCGATAGAGCCAGTCAAGAACGGAGCGACGCTTGCAGGAAGTATTCCTACTCTGGGAGTACACCTAAGCGTAATAATAAGACCCTTCTCTACGCTGACCGGGGAAAACTGCATCAGGAATTTACTCGCAATAATCGCGAAATATTCATTTTTCGAGCTACAAATTGAGCTCTAGAAGGCTTGGTGTTGATTACCGGTACATACTTACCAGAACATCCCAGCATCCTTCGAGTATCCACGTGTGACGTACACTGTGTTTTTTCTTTTGTCATAAAATAATATCAAGCATAGCTGCCTATCGAATCATCTTCTTCGAATCGATTCTAGGCTAAAGTGAAAGTAGTTGAAGTAGGTTAGGGTTATTCGGCCAATAGTCGTCGAGTCAACGTGACTCATACGTCATTCTCACGAGGCTTGCTGCCAATTCTTATCAAGAGTCTAACTCGGAAGAGCTAGGTTAGGGGTTCAGTGTGTGAGACAGCAATGCCGACATGGATGTGAAGTTGCCGCTCTTTCCGAAGCCTCATTTGCACTTGTTACTGCTGCATGTGGTCGCCAGCGAGAAACGTGTCTTTCTCCCCTGTACACTTGTTTATCTTGCAGCTCTTCGTGGCGACATACATGTAGTTAGTCATCCAAAGTCATAACTCATCCTCCAGCGGGGATATTAGTTACACTAGCGGTGTTTGAGCACTACGTCAACCTTGTGTATATAATACGATCTGAAAGTGGCGTACCCAAGATCGAGATTTAGATCGGGGTTTTCGAAACCTGGCACAGTCTGGCATGTTTTCCCCATGGAATGTTAGCAATCTAGAAGATGTCAAGGACATCACGCCCCGGATTAGCCTGGCGCACACTCGCGTAATTAATTAGGGCTATTATATCCCGCACCCGAGAACGCCTCTTCTGCACTTGGACTGTGGGGGGTCATACCAGATACGGCCAGTAGACGCGAGATATCCATAAAGTCGAACGTTACACACCGACTGCCAAGAGGCCTACTGAATCAGAGTCAAACACCACAGTGATAAATTCCGTCAATAGGATTATTTGCGAGCAGGGAAAAGAAAAGATAAAAAAAGAAAATATAAAACCAAAGATGACGCCTAAAGTTCGCGTTGGCGTAGCGGTTTTTATCCTGCGTTCGCTGCAAGAATCATCAACCAACCCCTGCTTTTTGATGGGCAAACGCCTCAACTCTCATGGATCAGGGACATACGCCCTGCCCGGGGGCCATCTTGAATTTGGGGAGACACTAGAGGAGTGTGCCGCTCGCGAAGTGCTAGAAGAGACCGGTCTGGAAATATCGGAACCCAAGTTCCTGACTGCCACGAACAATTATATGCCTGCCGATGGAAAACACTACGTGACCCTGTTTATGGTTTGCGCCAGAAAGAACGAAAGAGGAGCCCCGCAAGTGCTTGAGCCACTCAAATGCGAGAGTTGGGATTGGGTTAGCTGGGAGAAGCTTCAGTTCGCTATAGACAAGCAGAATGAGGCCCGAGAAAGTGATGTGTTGGAAATGCCTCTTTTCTCTCCAATGTTGGACCTAGTACAACAGCGACCAGGGATCATTCCTATGATTGCATGATCGTTGACTGGCTGCAGCAGATGATGAGGCTAGATGTGGTAGCTTTTCCTGTTTAATAGAAAGAATACCCAAACCGATACTTCTCGACAAGCTCTTCTGCTTTTGTATTGAAGGGAAGGGCCGGGGAATCATGTCAGCTGCTGCAACATGATTTGTAAAGGTTGTCGAATGAAACTAGGGTACCGGTAGGACATTCCGTACGGGAATAACAAACGAACTATTTCTGCCGGGCAGAATTCTATTGTATTTGAATAAACCCAGTGATATTGTAGAGACAATACCCATTACAAGCGGACCCTAGCCTGTGCCATCTTAGTTGAAGAGTGATGATATTGGTTTATTACAGCCGAAAATCAGATTGTTTGATCCATTCTAATGTTGAATGACAAATCAGATAGGCCTGCTGACAAAAGATCAACTTATCCTCGTGCATTGTAGGTAGTTTTCGAGTAACTGGTTCAATTCTTTGAAGGGGGTACTGAAACTAGTAGTCAGTTTGACCGGGGACCCTTGACTTCAAGCCAACGAGTACAGCACTGAGGGATCTTTTTCGGCTATCGACAAAAGTTTGTCAATCATCTATAGATTAATCATCCTTCTTAGGGTATGTCGATCGACTGAATCCTTTGTATATTCTTGCTGATTACTTGGTCCACGTGGATGAGACCAGCATTCAGCGCCTGGCCACCCGACGATGCTTCTGAGCTTCCTTGCGATCTGCTTAAGCAAGGAGCAGATTTCGGCAACAAAATCAAGGCCGATTTTCTTGGCGTGAAATTATCCTTACGAATAGACCAATTGAGTGCTTCTAGGTGCGCTGGGTGGTTGCATTAACGCATTGAAGAATGGACTGACCTAGTCTTTTTTTGTGCCTGTCTGTCCCCCGAAGTAATACGAGTCTACCTGAGTAGCTGTTTGCCATTTTAATCAGATAAGCAGCATATAATTAACGTCTATTAAGACCCCAAAATTCGGTCCTGACCTACTCGGACATTAAATAGCTATAATACGTTCCAGCATAAGGTATACAATGACTCGAACGAGCCAGGTTTTCCCCCTGAAAGCCCAATCAAATAACAGTGCGGGAATAAAAACAAATTATGAAACGGATTGACTAGTTTGCACGCGTATGGGTTGTTCTTAGATCAAGTATTGAACAAGGCCAATATGTCGCGTGTAAATCAAGGTTCGCTGATGTTATTTGTCTCGGCACGTAACCAAAACTTCGTATTCATTCTTGATATCAGGCCATCTATTGACTTGGTGGGAGCGGTTATCAGCCTTGCAAAGGAGCGAGAGGTAAACAGCAAACGCAAGCACACCGCAACAAAATTTATTTCAACCAAATGCGAAAATCTTCTCTCCCCCTTAACAATATCCACTCTAGTGCATCATCTTTGATGTCTTCTTGATAAGACAGGTTCGTTCTCTTTGTCGTCTGGACTAAGTGGATGGAGATTCTCCGCATAATGTCGCCGATCTTGAGCAAATCTGGACAGCCCAGCGCCAATCGAATATATCCGGAAGTTTATTTTTCTGGAATTTTCATTGGATGGGAAAATGAAACATTTTAAGCAATTGATTTGGAGTCTGCGCCGCGAAGTCTGCTTATTATGGATCTACCATTCAGTCAAAACCCGATGCCCATTCATTGGCTAATCTGAGTCACAAAGTATAATCAATTTCATGGTATGACCCGTCCTAGGTCTTCTCGCTCCAAGGAACATGGAGAACCTGCAGCAGAATCTTTTCTGATCCGAACGGGCATAGGCACGCTTCGCTAGTTCATATCAAGGTTTGTCTAGTTTCAACCAGTCTTTCAATTATCAGATGATCAAAAAAATTGATTTAAACTGAGTAGATACATATGTTCAATACAAACTAACTTTGATATTGAGATGATAAGACTGGCATAACATTATCAATCACTAACGACATGACAAAAAGTAGAGAGGATGCCTGAGACATAATAAAAGAGTAAATGGCTACCTAAATAGGCTGCATTGAACTGCATATTGACTATGCCGTCGAGCTTCCAGCGCTTGCTTCAGCTGCATCCACAGGTGCAATGGTCCTCAGAGACACTGGGACCGCATTTGGATTCTGTGCCTGCTGCTCTTCGGAAAGGTTCCACAGCAGGTTGAAGACTCCGTTGTCGTTGGTGGGCTCAGCAAAGAAGTACGAGACTAGTTGATTTGAAGTATCGTAGAGAAATACATAAGGTCCATAGAGTATCCACTCTCCAGAAGCGCCACTTAAAGTCGCATCTTGGGCGAAAGTGACACTGTTCTCAGACCCACCGTTCACTGGAATTTCCAGTTGAAGACTTGACCAGGTGTAGTTGGCATCATGCTTCACCGCTTGAGTACTGGTGGCATTCGGATACGCAAGTAGTCCACCGCCTTCGATTGAAACTTCAGTGGTTTCCGATACAGTCAGTTATTCGTCTTTTCATATGGAAAATGTAAGATATTCGGCCTTACAGTAAACATTAGACACATTTTGACCCGAAACAGCACTTAAATTTCCGAGCTGAGCGCTACCTGGATTTCAAGTGGTTAGGACTGTCTTATACAATGGTATAACAAGTTGGTAGAGGGCTACCTTCTGAGTAGAACAATGGCAACCCAAGGACACCAGTGCCATAACCGTAGATTGTAAAGTTGCCGCTCTGTGCTAGAGCTAAAGGCACAACTGTGAAAGATGCCAGCAGAGGCAGAAAAAATCTATCATAGAGCATTATGAAGATAATTGAAGGAGGCTTTGGAATCTGGCCCCGACAGGATAGAAAAGTCTGATTGTTTCTGAATCCGATGTGAACAGATGTTGTTTCAGTAGGCAGACATCTTGGTGAAAAAAGATTCATTTATGTATAGCTACAACTATTTGCTCTTGAAAGTTGACCTACAGTTTGACGTTCTAGGACCGCAAATATTGGTCGATCTGTGGCTTGGAAGCATACGTAATTTCATGGACTTGATGACCCTTACTAGTGTGGACCGAGTCCTCGTGTTCGAGATACGGACCTGAAGTCCAGCTAATACTTATGTGACCGAATAGACCGAAAGTTACAGTTCAATTGTGGAGAGCCAACAGTATGATTCAGTCAGTACCTCCAGATCTAGTTTGATGATCGAAACCGGTTGAGAACATTGCAAACACAACTAGCGCTTTCCAACCCACATTTTCCTACAAGATACATGATGGGTCAGAAGAATGGGCGTATATGCATCCTTTATGCTGGTACGTAATCTCTTCCACCTTGGTTCGGCCCTGGTCATAAATAGTATCAAATTTCATTAGAACTGCGGCTTTGGGTCTACGCTAAAATTGCATATGGGTTGAAAATGTGACTCGGGAACAGCTTAAAACTTAAAAACCCAAGTTAAGGGCTCCGCTTCATGGGTTGTGCATAGATTGATACGGCAACCAAAAGCATGTCTTGCCAAGTTGTTCTCGATCCATGTTAAGTATGCTGGTGGTGGTGGATACAAGCAGGGGTTTACATCTCCACTGAGAGTACGAGGCTCCACAGGCGTCACCAGTTGACGTTCCTACATCAAGTGAGGGATATACGCTCGAAATATTTCTATGTAGTAAAAATAGTCTCTTTTCAAGCTATAGAAGAAACTATACGCGGTTTCAAAGAAGGGGTAAGCAAGTTTGTATGTTATACAATTGGGCAAAATCCAGTTTTTCAAAAGGAGGCAGGGCCACTTCAGTCTGGAGGCACATCCGAAGCACCCGTACTGACACTGCAGGTGACTCGAAAATGCAGTGCTGCTGCCCAATTGATGGCTCGTGTTGTTGGGGTCTTCGCTTGATAATGACACCGCATGGCCTCAGATCTGACAATCGACACTAGTCATCCATGGATTCTGTCTATTCGAAGAACTAGAGTATGTACTGTCAAGTAAGCCACTCGCTTGTATATTCTGTCTTAGAACTAGACCGATGCCTTTGGATGCCTTAGTTACTTGCTTCACTGGACGACTGGGATGTTTTCAGCTTCAATCATGTCTAAGATAACATTGAGGTCAGATGTCATGTAGAGATACTGGAAAGAAAAAGCAACTAAGGGTTCGTATTCTAGATTAGTAGCATACATGTAAGACATTTCTGGATCTCGTCTAAAATCTCATGACTACCTGAAAGGATCCACAAGGATCAGGGCGTATACTATGCATGTATAGGGCTACTCGAACGAGAGGTGTCCGATACTTTCGAATTTGCAGATGGTCTCAGCTACGATATAAAGTTCACCGCATGTATTCATCAATTGGAATATCTTTTGTTGAATGGTACCATGACAAAGTAAATGCGTCGATAATTCTTGCACCGCTTTTTCCTACATCACAGAGTCAAACTTCTTAATCAGGTTTTACCATGGCCATGAAAGACCTCCTTCTATACATTTTTTTTCTGATTGATATTCACATGGTATTGGGGGCAGCTACAAATCAACGTTGCTCTGGAAATACCGCAAATGATCGAAGCAAGTGGTGCAACTACGATATAAATACAGATTACTACAATGTGGTGCCAGACACTGGTGTCACTAGAGAATATTGGTTCGACATTCGAGAGGAAATTTTAGCCCCTGACGGAGTCCCTCGATACGTGCAGGTCATCAATGGTTCAATACCAGGACCTACTATACACGCCAATTGGGGTGATGAAGTCGTTGTCCACGTCAGAAATGATCTTTCCAGCTCAAACAATGGAACCAGCATCCATTGGCACGGTATTCGGCAAAACTATACCAACCAGAATGATGGTGTTGTCTCTGTCACCGAATGTCCTACTGCTCCGGGAAATACAATCACCTACAAATGGCGCGCCACTCAATACGGAACTACGTGGTATCATTCTCATTTTTCTCTGCAAGCCTGGGAGGGTGTTGTTGGAGCCATTGTAATTGATGGGCCTGCAAGTGGAAATTACGATGAGGATTTAGGCGCCATTGTCTTGACTGACTGGAGTCATGAAACAGCGGACGAGCTGTTCTATTACGACAAAAAGAACGGCCCTCCATACCTGGAGAACGGTTTGATTAACGGCATGAATATTTATAACGATGGTCATCGACAGGTTGGCCAACGGTTTACCACTCATTTCCAATCTGGTAGTTCCTACCGTCTTCGCTTAGTCAATACTGCCCTTGACACTCACTTCTCCTTTTCTATCGACAACCATACTATGACTGTCATCGCGGCAGACCTTGTTCCAGTTAAACCGTTTACTACAGATGTTCTCCCCATAGGCATTGGTAAGATGCCCAGAGATACGCTCTTAAATTGCTGAAGTTGCTGATTAGCATGTAGCGCAACGATACGATGTTATTGTCAAGGCGGATCAAGCTCACCTTGCCAACAAATTCTGGATGCGCGCAGTTCCCCAGACTGATTGTTCGAGCAACAACAGTACCGATAACATACGGGGCATTGTATATTATGGCAATGCACAAGGTATTCCGTCTACCACCGGTTATAATACCACAACAGGCTGCACCGATCAATCAGGTAGTCTCACGCCAGTTGTTTCAAAAAGTGTTTCTCAAGACTTTGCATACTACGAAAATGAGACTGTTTCTCTTGGCACCGACAGCGCAGGACTGTTTATTTGGAAAGTCAACGACGTGTCAATGCTGATTGATTGGCAAAACCCTACGCTGCTGCAAGTCTACAATAACGTACACAACTGGTCCAGCACTGAGGGAGTTATAGAAGTCGACGAAGCCAACAAATGGGTCTATGTCCTCGTACAAAGTAGCCTAGGTATTCCACATCCGATTCACTTGCATGGCCATGACTTTTCTGTTCTGGCTCAAGGAACCGGAACTTACGACCCAAGTACGGCTGTGAGTAAGTTCAACAACCCAGCGCGCCGAGACACCGCCATGCTTTTGGCAGGGGGATACCTTCTTTTAGCATTCCAAACTGATAATCCTGGGGCCTGGTTGATGCACTGTCACATCGGCTTTCATACGGTCGGAGGTCTTGCCATCCAGTTCGTCGAACGGTATAGTGAGATTCGAGGCCTAATTGACTATAACACTCTTTCCCACACATGCAATTCTTGGGATCACTGGCAGAACTCTGAACATCTGGTGGATATTGACTCTGGAGTTTAGTACTAGGTTTATTACTCCCTGCTTGTGTCAAAGACCTGTTCCGCTGTGTTATTTTCTTGATTATCATTCTTCTTGTCGATGACTTTGTTTTAAGTATATTGTTTCAAGTGTATTTTTTCGGTACTAATGGAAGTGCTACCCAATAGTACACCCATAGCACACCTTAGGATTGTCAAACCGGTTTGATGTTCAGTAACTAGGTAACACGGTTGTTGTACAGGTGATGTTCAGTATCTAGGCGTTCGAGTCGTCAAGTCTATTGTGTCTTCGACTTGCTATGGTATGAAATTCATGGCGACTGAGAGATTCCTACTCAGTTGTCTACTTATTTAGGGTACGGGTACACAAACTTCTTCCACTTCAACGAGTCAGCCCTATAGAAATGAATGCCTCCTATCCAAGAAATGCTGATCCCATTGGAATTCGTGGAGACGAAAGATAACAAACAATTTGACACGAACTTTAGGTAGGGTTGAGTTAATAAAATATAAACACAAAGACAAACATAAGCCTATAACCAATGACTCCGTGATAGCAAAAGAATACATCCCGTTAATAGATCCCCTATAATCGTGCCTTCAATGTAATGAGATAGTCACAACTGGATCTTTCACACTGACGCTCCGGTTTGAAGCAGCAAATCATGCCATTTTCGGAAGACATTCCTTGGATCATAATGTTTTTTAAGCTCCTTGAGACGAGGAAGATTTTCTCCAAATAAATCTCTCGCATTAGCATCAAATCCTACTCAGCAGTCAGCTGAACTATTCAAGGTCAAAAAAAGTTATAGAGAGTGGCGACTGACCGGTATAATTAGAATAAGTACCCACACCAGGACCTCCTTTTTTGATGTGTTCATCACGGATCTGACTCATAAGCCCCTGCTGTAGGCTGCGAATTCTAGAGTCCGCTTTCTGGTCCTGCCAATTGAATATAGAGCACACATTGTAGTATGACCCCCTATTTGCGTAGGCTGTAGCATCGTTCGGGACCTCGACAACCTTGGTGTAGGGCAACATCTCAAAAAACAATAGAGCTTCAGCATCTTCAGAATAGTCATTCAGAATCTGGGAGAAGTTTTGGTACACTGATTGGAAAAAGTCTGGGTCGAGGGGGAACGTGACACTCGTGCCACTTAGTCGTTTTCGTCCTCCGCTGGCTGCTGCCTTATTGAACAGCTGATTTGTCTTGTAATAAGGCATCATTCCTATCTCCTCGCGGCCTGTGCTGAGTGACAGCAAGGGCTCAAACATCAACTCTGCTTGGGCTTGTGGGCCGTTGTAGAACAATATAACCACAATCGTGGTCTTACCGCGGGAGTTTATAAATCCAAAGAACAACCCTTGGTCTTCATCAAGTTTGGAGTCGAGATCGTTCACACAGTTCACCAGTTGCAGTAGCTTATCTGGATTCAGATACAAAGTTCCGGCAAAGACATCATTCTTTTGTGGATGAGCTTTGAAAGTGAATCTTGTTATAACACCAAAGTCTTGACCAGCTCCGCGGATAGCCCAAAACAGATCCGGGTTCTCTGATTCGGATGCAGTGGTTATGCTGCCATCCGCTAGCACAATTTGAGCTTCTATGAGATTGTCCACAACTAGTCCGTACTTCCCAGTAAGCCAGCCGATTCCGCCACCGAGTGTTGTACCACCCACTCCAAGCTCGTTCACTGTCGGTCCCACGACAGCAAGATCGTGCTGAGCGGCCGCCGAGTCAACATCTGCCCATTTGGCTCCACCCTCGGCAGATACTCTGTTGGAAGAAGTATGAACATCTACATGGTTCATTCTCCCTAAGTCGATCACAATGCCCCCATAAGTCGATGATGCTCCCTTTGTGCTATGACCACCCGAGAGCACAGCAAAAGGAATATATCGTTTCGCAGCAAATTCGACGACAGTAGAAACATCCTCCGCGGTAGTAACCTTTACTATGGCTCCCTTTATCAGCATGGTTGTGTCAGCATTCGTCAAGCGATGCTCTTGTATGGATGCAAATAAACTATGAATGCTTTGGTGTGGTGACGAAACACATACGGCCTCCTTTTCGCTGGTCGCGCTCCATCGGTCAAGGCTTTCCACGTAGTCATCATCGGCAAGAGTTATAACTTCTGCATCTGTCCCTCGGAGTTCCTTCTGCAACTCCAAGGCAGCGGGGTATGTCAAGAATGGCATGGTGTATGGTCATTGAGTAGATAGTCAGTTCTGAATCGGTCGTAATTTGACCGTACCAACTATGTGTTCTTTTGAATCGATATTTTAACCAGGCAATTTTGAATATCTATCGAATTTCTGGCATTCAGCAATTTATTCGAACGTTGGAATTGGGTTCTTGGTACACCGATATTATCCCGAAGAAATATGGAACCGTATGATATCAGCGCTTATATCATACTTCATCTACGAACTATGGTAGTACCATTGCCACTTGGTACTTCTACAATTCCTGAACCGGACAAAATGTGTCACGAAGGCACTTACGCTCGGATACTACGTGGATTACAAACTCGTCTCGTGGAATGACAAAGTATTTCTTCGCAAGTTATACACGAAAATTTCTTATCAGCTGACCAGAGATCGCCATAGAATAGAAAAGACATGAATCATCAAGTCACATGCACTTACAGGGAAGCCCTGCTTGCTCTTCGTCGATTGTGTTCAATATTTTGTCTCGCATCGTATGATGTCGCCTTCGGCGTTTTCTCGGGAATTTTCGGCAGTGGGCATCACGGATACAACAAGTCGTAAAGTATGAGAGCAAGAACGATGTTCACTTAAGTAATCACAAAGCCACATTCTTACAGTTCTTCAAACTCACATGATTTAGCCCTAGTTGCTCCTTAATCAATTGTTGCTTTCTATTTGCTCAAACTCTGCCAGGTTGCAAGGGTCTTGCTTTTGGAATAATGGTTTTCATCAATCATCAATGAAATATTTATCGGTGTTTGATACCAACTATGATCCTAAAATGCTACCTGTTATTGCAAATTCAGATTGGGATGCTGTAAAGGCTTACAAGATTCAAAGTTCAGAAAGGATTACATTCAATTGCGCGCGCAGTGCGATCCAGAAAATCCATAGTACACGAGGTCTCCAATCAACGTCTCCTTTGATTTTGACGGGAGATACTGCGAAAATGTCTGAAAGTTTTCAGCGCTGCAATAATTGCTATCGCATTCGTCGTCTGTCACTGTACTGGGCAGAGAAAGAGACATTTCATATTAGATTGTCGCACATACTCCCTCGAATCTCATGACATCACGCATACTCTCTACTTATTACCTCAAAAGCTGCCAGTCCTCTTCATAAGTATTGGAAATATCAAGATGTTGAAGATGAGTGCATTTCTAGGGCGATATTCGGGGGGCTTTCTACACACGAGTAGTTACGATACGATTGCGCGCAGCCATTTCATTGATATTGAATTTGGCGTCATCTGACATATAACATCCCCTGAGATTAATTGTAACGCAAGGGAAAGTTTCATGATTAGTCTCTGGTAATAGAGTGCGTCGAATGTGATAAGATTAGGGTTTTTTTACTTAAGGAAACAGGTGCCCAACTCGGCAAGTAGCCAAACAATCGCCTTTTTGGGGAAAGAAGGAATCCTCTTGCCCTAGTGATTTAGGCAGAAGAGAGTGGATTCATATCAGAAGAATTCGATGCAATTACTACTATCCCTCTGTGTGATCATTTTGGACAGCCGAAGGCCGCCTGACTGCTTTTGATCCAAAATCTAGACGGTGGACAGAACACACTTCGTGTACAGCATGCTCATGCCGTGAATTGATTAACGGGGAAAATTAGGAGAAAGTAGAGATGATGTCCATGGATCCCAGTTGAAGTAGTTTCGCATAGAGGACCTGAAACACTTTCTGCATTGATATCGGCCTTGCTATGACATGTATACTTATACGACTAGTTATACCTAGGTCTGCACACGGACATAGACGACTGATAAGAATTGTTACTTTATAATTTCTAGTCTCTTGTTCTTTGTGATTCGGTTCATAGCTGTAAATTACATTGAATACACTAATTGATGCTCACTGTAAGCGCCTATGCAAAGATAAGAGGATTTTTCTTCGAAGACACATCATGAGAGCCACAAGATCATGCTTGGGCCAGCCTTAATTGGTATATATCCAACGACAGAATATGTCAGCATCTTTGGCATTGGGGCAATTCTTATCATCCCTTCAAGATCTCAACATCATAAATATCCAGTAGCTTCGCACTGAGGAGCTTTATCGCGATAAGGACCAGCGACGACGTACGTGACATTCTAAGCCACCATTACGTCAAAAAAACAAAGATAAAATGTCAGATTACCAAAGAATCTGCGGCGCAGGTCGACAAATATGATGAATAGTTCTTTATCCTGGTTTTACTACCAACAACATGACGTCGACATCCTTGGGTCTGGTGTTGGTGATCTTCACGAAGCGGCGCCACAGGGCTCTGTATAGTATCCGACGGCAGCCTTAATTGGCAGTCGTATGAAAGTTAGACATGATCTTCATTGCCACTCCTTGATAAGTATTCTGTCGGAGTATATTTGAGTAATCAAAGAGGCAGATGATGACTGCCAGCTTGTAATTGCAACCAAAAAAGAAAGAAGATGCCGGGACTATCGCCAAATGAAAAAAGTATAAGTAAAGGCTGCTCATCTCTTACTGCTCAGAAACTTAAATCAAACATCGAACTCAATTACAATATCAGATAGAAACCAGACTACAAACAGAAATCCAACGATGAAGGTTATCGCTATTCCTATGCTCGCAATCATCGCGGCCGTCGGCGCACAAACTATCAACGTTTACACTTCGACCGACTGTTCGGGTTCACCAACCACTTATGATTGTGGCTCCATCTGGGACAGGTCGGTTTACATTCTACAAGTGTTTGACCTTGGATTGAGTTGCTGACATTTCAAACAATACTTAGCTGCGTAGCTCCATTTACTATCGGGAGCTATGAGATAACCGACGACGGCGGCCAAGCATGCCCCCCTTGTGCTGGATCATGCGTTTTCAGCTCCTTTAAACTTTTTTCAGACGACTCGTGTGCCTCGGGCAGCGATAACAATGGAGGTTCAGGCTCAGCTGGCTGTGCGCCAAACGGCTGCCTCACCCCTGGCGCTGGCATTTTAGGGGATCCAACAACCTCTCTCTCCCTCACGTGCTCAGACGATTTTTGGTGCTCTGATGACTGTTAATTTAGCGGCGGACTCATTCTCATTCTAGTAGCATGGCGTCAAGTAGGTTGGAAAGCCGCAAGCCATATGTATGGATGGTTTCTTGTCTGTCGTTATAGTCGTGAAATCAACTTACGTTAATATGGAGCAGCTTCACTCATGGGCAAGTTGGATGAACGACCACGAATTCGGGAAGCAGTATGGTAGTTCAGATCCCAATATGAATTGCATTTTGAATATTCTCTGAGTATCCTTTGCTTGTATGCATGGTAGACTTCCATAATTGTGATACTCCAATTATTAATCCGATCTCGGAAGTGGATATTCCATAGAGTTTAACTACGCCTAATAGTTGCATTTCATGGTGCGTTGACTATCCGCCCTATGACATCTCCGAACTCCGCGTCTATTGGCCTGTATTCATTCTGTCAGAGTCCAGCCCGCGTCGATATTTAATATGAAATATGAAATATTTCCGGCACTGCCAATTCATTTCGCTCAACACTACAAGTTTAATTTCTCACCCATCGCTTTCGACATTAGGGGTTTGCGATATTCAGATGTATACACATCGACGGTGTGAAAATTCTAGATGGCTCAACCCACGTCCACTCAAATTACGGAAGTAAAAGATAATCACCATACATCAAAAACTGTACAGGCACAGTCTTTTTTCCTGAGAAATTTTCGCGCCGGAGACTTGGGATATATCGTCCATCGACATGGGGCTTTGTACGACGAGCAGTATCAATGGGGCACCCGTTTTGAAGCTGTTGTAGCACGAATTGTTGCCGACTTCTTCGAAACATATGAACCCAGTAAGGAAGGCTGCTGGATCGCAGAAAGCAAAAGGGACGGAACGTTTTTGGGCAGCATAATGCTCGTCAAAGACCGAGAGTCGGCTGATCCTTCGAAAACCGCCAAGCTTCGTCTGTTGATTGTCGAACCAGGGGCTCGGGGTATGGGACTGGGAGAGGCGCTGGTTAGACACTGCACACTTTTTGCGCGAAAGGCAGGTTATTCGCGAATCGGGCTCTGGACACAGAGCATACTACTACCCGCAAGAAGATTGTACACGAGAGAAGGATACAAGTTGATACGGTCAGAGGAACACGAGTCATTTGGCGTTCCATTGACGGGTGAACACTGGGAGTTGACCTTATAGGAGTGGTGTATGGCCTGATATTGCGTACCATGAGCCCAGTATGTTCATAGTTTCCCAGCGACCGAGTCTTTCTTGAGGAATCGACGGCTTTGTTGGAAGGGGAGCACATACTGGTTGAATACACCACCAATCTCGAGACTTGCAAAAATTGGAAAAGATTGATAGATAGTCTTCATTATTCATACATTGCATAAATGTTGCATAGGCCCTAAGAAACAGAATAGCTGACTTTGGACTGCCCTTGCTTCCGAGTTATCTTTTTCACCGTCGTATGGCCACACAAATCTGTCGTCTCAACATGTGTTCCTCCACAGGGGTACACATCCAGGCCACCAATATTGACCATGCGAAACTTCTCGCCCGGAGCAACTAGACCACTATCTGGGATTAAGTAGTCCAGTCCTCTCGCGCGAAAGTCATTCTCATCCCACCATTCCACAATGACAGGCAGTTTGGCGGCAATAGATTCATCCACTTTTTTCTGGATTGCATCCTTCCACTTGCCGTCGATGAGACCCTGGAACTCGCAAGCTGCTGCGCCAGGGAAATGTGATGCTTTGAGCTCTGCAAAATCCTTCACTTCGTCCTTCACGAGATGTCTGACAGATGCACCTAGCACATGCCCTGCCGTATGAAGTCGGGAGTATAGTATCCGCTTCTCTACATCGATAGCTTGCTCAACGGTCTCTCCACTATTAAAGACACTGGCAGCATTTTCGCTCGCAAAACGGCCTAGATGCATAACTTGGCCATCACAGACAAGATCCATGCGAACAGACGTTACTGTAAAAGTGAGGCCTGATTTTCCCGTCATCGTGCCAGTGTCAGATGGTTGGCCGCCTCCTTGCGGATGGAATATCGTCTTGTCGGTAACCACAACATAATCCTCGTCAGTGCCAGATTTGAATACTTGGCGGTTCGAATCTTCAAGAGCATTGAAAGAACGGACTGATATCACGGTCGCCTCAACGTGTTGGAGCTTTCCATCGTGCTGAAAAGCCAGAAACGTCCTGGGATTTGAAGTCATTGGTCAGGCTAGGTGAGTCGGATCAAAAGAACGCGGTCGACTTGAATGTAAATGTATCTACAATAACGTGCCCATATGTACAGATTTTTATCTCCACCGGCGCAAGTTAATCGACTTTTCCACGCCCTTTGCTTGACACTGTGGGGCTATAGTGGACCTTTTGCGACGGCGTCTTTCTAGTAGGATGACAAACTGTCATGTGTTACTGGAGTGAGTCATCGAGAATTCTCAATATAAACAACTCAGAGCATTCCTCCACCAACGTCAAGGAATTCCTGTATCCTTTCAACGATCTATATCTTTGAGGGTAATCGCGGTACAAGCAGCGCTTTCCTCTCGCCGAGCGACACGTTGTGGGTTTAACTCAACCTTAGAGGTCTACAGGCGACGGCACTTTGGAAACTATACGATTTTCGATTTATCATACACAGGCATATGCACTGACAGTTGTAGCCATCCCCAGCATGGATGGTCGTGTTATTTCCGGACGAATGTGAAGTAGTCGGGAGAAGCAAAGCATACCCGAGGCGGCGTCAAAACACTCGCAGATAATCGCGTATTAGTCTCTGACACGACCACATTTGCACAGACTGATCTGCGTACAAATTCACACTATAGAAAGAAGCCGCTCATCAATTGCAATGTCCTGACGGAAGGACCGACAAAAACAGGGCTATGGCCTCTGCTGGTTGTCATTGTCTCAGGCAAGATTCGAGCACCCATTTCCGATGATGAACCGCTCGCTCTTGAACGCCTACATATTCCGTATGAAATCGGTATCAGCTGTCTAAGACCCGTCTATCTTTTATAGCTAGATCCCAGGGCACAAACGGCACGAGCTAATGCAATTTCGCGAGCCCTGCGACCGCGTTTCGATCGCACGAACTGTTTCGTGGACTGCGTTTGAAATTTCCTTACTACGGATTCGATATGCGCTTCGATACTTGTTCAAAGACACCAGAAGATACCGGCCTCGGCGGGATTACGCATTTATATAATGCGACAGAAATGGTGAGGCGCATGCCCTGTGCTTGCTAGTTGGGAGCTTTTCCGGGTGAAGCATCGCTTTTACCTCTATGAACTTCTTTGGATCAAACCCCGGATCACCTACCCAGGAGGGTTAGATACAAAGCCACGAAGTGCAGAGTCTGGAACTAGTGACTTAGTACGTAAGTACGCAAGTTAAGATTACAAAAATCTTGTAGGTTGTTCCCGCCTCTCAGTTTTCAGTACGAGTTCGATCGTTAACACTCAAACAGCGCAAAGTTGCAATCAACTCGACAGGCATGATAATAAACAATGAGTCTATGTCGAAAATATTACCTTGTTCAATCGGGCGAAAACTGGCTATTTGGGAACCAACCCATTGACAGCCAGCAGGAAACCAGATTGCTACTATTGCTAAGGACTCTTAGTGTTTTCTGGTGGCGCTGCCCCCCAGTCTCTCCTTCAAACGACACACAGTGCGAAGAATCCAATCGTTTTTTCAGCCGCGAGATATCGTTGTCAACTAGTGTTTAATCTGTTTCGGAGACTCACACAGGCCCGCTTAGCATCGGCGTCTCCGCGTCGCTTTCTAACTAACCGTCGATAAGACTGGATCAGGAGGTCGAGTTACCAATATTGCGATCAATCTTGTGCTCATGCGCTTACGCCCCCAGGATCAGGAGGCGTTTACACGTATGAATCGCAAATGGCGCGATCATTGCGAGGACCCCTGGCTCCTTTGCTTCGAAGTTTGGTACGTCAAAAGCTTCTGGATACAGTGAACAGCAGAGCCAACGAAAGAAACTTTGTGCAACAACAAAAACACCGGAAGCCGATCTACGCCTAATGACAGCCAAAATGAGACGACGATCTGGCGGTTGCCCTGGCGGAGGAATCATGGTGGATTATCGGAGGTGCGCGAAAATAAATTGAGTCCTTATCTTGAGACTTAAGCAGCACTAGAGCCTGCCAGATGTGCCATTCTGATGCTACTCTATGTATGTGTGGTGCATGGGCCTGTCGTACATAGTACAGTGGCTGCGTAATTCCTTATCATGTGAGGTCTGGCTGTTATGGAGCGGGCTATAGTAGCGGGCTTTGACGCAGCCAAACACGGTGAGTTTTCTTATCAGGGCTATTCTAACCCGGGATCCCACCAACTACGAACGCCGAATGTGATTTACACATCTAAATTTCCTTTCTAGTGCGTTTTTATCCCGTACTTAGTGCCGCGCACTATTTATTGCCTGTCGTCTTTTTTTACCGCGTGTGGCAGCAATCCGACGGTAATCTATCTGGAATTTCATTGTTCTTACGGAGTTTTGTTTCTTTTCATCCTCCTCGGTACCAGCTTTTACGGCCCCAACGTGGCGCATTCAGTGTCGTATGAGTTATGCGGAGAAGACCCTGGAGGATAAACAATTGGCTTTGTTGCTAGTCAGGACGATCAGCCATAGGACGAATTGTAAAAAATATGGAGACGACGGGTTTGTGTCTAGCATCTACTAACCACTTTTTGACAAATAGCACATGATCCTTATCTCTCAATCTTAAATGAGCATGGCCATTTTGGGCTCCAAGTGTGCCTCGTGTTTACGAGCGAGAAACGTTTCAGTCCATAGAGTCGAACCTTGGATACATACGTGATCAAACTTTGACCATTTTAAGCATTTCCGAGTTGTCGATCCACCAGTACGATAACAACGGGGGATCCGAGTGCCGTCCACATGCGCAGTCCAACGGTGCTTATAACGAGGATCAGATCATGAACCAGACTTACACGTATACGGAACCCCGTACTCTATTGATTCACAGAAGTATTGGACGAAGGGTTGGTATCCTGCATGGGTGTGCTTTCCCGCCACGGCCAGTGGTACAGAGAGCACACACCCTTGCTAATACGATTACGGAGTATGTATCACCCTAAATTGGCACACCACAATCGAACGGATCTGACTTTCTGAAGGAATACCAATCAACCCCCAAATTGATGTGATCGCTTGTTTTATTTCTTCCGGAAGGTTCCCTGATAAGGAAAGGTTGGCCTTGGGGCGTGGTTCGGGCATGCGGTCTTTCTTTGACAATTGCCATGCGACTGTGAAAATAGGATTAGCCTTATCTTTAACTGGAGCTGTTCACTATCCCTGTTCGAATTGCCACCCCATGGCGTCTTTTTAGCTGGTCATTGGCGTGACAAGCTTGTATTGACAATTTAAGACGAGCTCGCAATGTTGTCTGGGCGCTCTGACTGGTCCGACTCGTTTATCGCGCTCGTGGTGAATACTCCCTTGCGGCTGGAGTCTTATCAGGCCAATTTAAGTATCTCGTCGGCAAAGCTCAACTGAGGAAATCCTTGCGTCTATTTAAGAGAGCAGGCCCCGGCACCTTAGTTCCTGCGGTTTTTCTTGTCTCATCCTGACATTTGCTTCCCCGAACTATTCACCCTCCAATCACCATCCCATCTGGTTCAAGATGTCGGAAATTCAGACGGGTCACGAAAAGCCCCCCGTGTATGATACCAAGGATGTCAACGAGTCGCCTCATAGCGATGTCGAGTCGGCGGAGGGTCAGATCAACCCTCTCAAGAGGAATCTTCACAATCGGCACATGCAAATGATCGCCATCGGAGGTGCTATCGGAGCTGGTTTTTTTGTCAGTACTGGAGGTGCTTTGCGCACTGGTGGTCCAGGTTCTTTGGTAAGCCTTCACCGCGATGCATAAATGAATTGGAAAGAAATCACATAATTCAACACCATGAGACATGAGACAAGGCACATTTGCAACGATACTAATGGTTGTTTAGCTTCTCTGCTACTGCATCGTCGGCATTATGCTTCTGCAAACCATGTGGGCGCTTGGAGAATTGGCTGTCATGTATCCGGTTAATGGTGCTTACTTCGATTACTCTCTTCGTTTCATCGACCCGTCATGGTAGGTTTCACATTATGTGCAGAATTTAATTGACGCCCAACTGATCGCTTGGTGAAGGGGATTCGCCATGGGTTGGGACTACGCCATCAATTGGCTTGTCATTCTGCCTTTCGAACTCACTGCTGCCGGTATTACCATTCGATACTGGCGCGATGATCTAAACGTTGGCATCTGGATCGCTGTTTTCCTTGTGATTCTATCGGCTATTCAGATATTTGGCGTGCGTGGATATGGTGAAGGTGAGAACAGGCCTCTGCCTTCTTTTATTTCCAATACGTGATATTATATTTGGCCGCCGCTAACCTTGCTTGTCATAAACAGTGGAATTTGTCCTCAGTATCATCAAAATAACCGCTGTGATCGGATTTATCATTCTCGGAATCGTGATCGACTGCGGCGGTGCTCCCGTGGGCGGATACATTGGTGGCCATTACTGGTACGACCCTGGTGCTTTCACCGATTTTGTGGGTTTCTGCTCTGTCTTTACTACTGCAGCTTTTGCCTTTGGAGGTACAGAGATGTCCGGTCTTGCTGCTGCCGAAACTGCCAACCCCGCAAAGTCAATTCCCAAGGCCTGCAAACAGGTGTTCTGGCGTATCACAATTTTCTACGTTGTTGGCACACTCATTGTCGGACTGATTGTCCCCCACAATGCTGACTACCTGATGAATGCTAATGGTGCCAACACCTCGGCCTCGCCTTTCGTCGTTTCAATCAAGAATGCTGGTATTAGTGGCTTACCATCAGTAATGAATGCTGTCATCACCATCTCCGTCATCAGTGTCGCCAACTCTGCTACTTTTGGTTCTACGCGTACCATTCAGGCCATGGCAGAGAAGGGAATGGCACCGAAGTTCTTCAGCTATGTCGACAAGCACGGTCGTCCTATCTGGTGTGTAGTGCTTCAAATCTCGTTTGGTTTCCTCGCATTCATCAACGAAGCCCCCAACACTGGTAACCAGATTTTCACCTGGCTTTTGGCGCTGTCCGGTATCTCCAACTTCTTTGTCTGGGGCTCAGTATGTCTTGCACACATTCGTTTCCGCGCTGCGTGGAAATACAACGGTCGCAGTGTAGACGAATTGGCCTATGTCGCGCCTTGGGGTGTTTACGGTAGCTATCTTGGTCTCGGACTTAACATCCTCTGTCTGATTGCCGAGTTTTACGTCTCCGTCCAGCCATTGGACGTTGAGAACTTCTTTGAGAACTATCTTGCTGCACCCCTTGTCATCGCCCTCTTCATAGGATGGAAGATCTACCAGTCCTTTACTAAAAACCCCCAGGTTGAGAAGCGAGGCTGGAAGTTGTGGAGATCCGTTGACGAGATTGATGTTTTCACTGGAATTCGTGACTCGGCTCTTGATGTTGGCCTCGAGCCCCGTGTCAAGTACGAGACCTGGGGCGCCTGGGCCAAGGCCATGCCTGTGAGATTGCTGCGTTCAATCGCTTAAACGCACATATATGCTGTGTTTTTATGATTGGGTAATTGAATGATGGGCACTTGGAGTACGTGCACTTCAACACTGCCATCAATACCTTGTCAATTATAAGTCAGGGTTTTATTGGCTCATTCAGATATACCTATGGAGGTACCTAGTTACCAGCAGTTGTTAAGAAACATCTTGTATACTATATGCACAATCGTGAACATGCATGGGTAGTCAACTAATGTCTATAGAGTACTTAGTATGAACTATGAAGCTATTGAGTCATGTAATGGAGTCTCTGACCGGTTCGCAACTTAGATTGTAATTTTGTTACAGCCTAATCCGGCAGTCAAGCCATACGAGCTCTGCCTTCGTGACTCATTTGTAAATATTTCAACTTGGAAATCTGCATACATGCTGTTGCAATCGTAGCAAAGACGCAACAGCTAATAATGAATGAATGTGGTCGGTCATTTCGTATATTTAATCAAACGGCTAAATGTTGACCAAAAGTCAGTTTATCTTCATGTATACTACTTTGCAAGCCCTCACGGCCAACGATCGGCACTTATCATGCCGTATAAGTTGAATTATTGGGACAAAGTAGATGTTCGAGTATGCGACTTATCCTGAATGCGAATGGTAAATGGCACATCCGACGAGTTACAGCAAGAGCCACGAGCAGCACCGGGCGTTGAAGCAGGATTGTTGGTAGGAGAGTCACAGTCGAGTCACAGCATGTCGACATAGTCATCATCCTAGAGTGACATGGACCAGAATCATGTCTTCGATTAGTGCAGAACTTATGCCTGATAAAATACCATCCTCATCAAATTCATCAGTATCTCCAGATAGACTTTACTTCTCCCAAATGCCCATGGCCGGTGGTACCTCTGAGTTTATTATGTCATGTCACGAAAAATCCCAATGGCCAGAACATTAGAGCTCGTCTGTATCTTCTTGAGGACGAAAGCAAATATCGGAGCTTTGATCTCCTCGGAAACGAATCTACTTTTGACGTGGATGTGGCTAATCTGCCCTGCGGGTTGAATGGTGCAGTCTTTAGCCTCACAGAACGATTCTGTGATGGCGTAACCGGTGACTCTGAAGAAATCTGAGCTAGCCTGGGCAATAACCTTGCCATGACCTGCTACGCGGCTCATTTCGAAGTTAACTTCGCAATCTGATGAAACAATTTAAATGACTTTGCCAACCTTTTTCGTTGAAATTATACCAAAGCGAGACCTTTCATTCTAGCACTCTCCGATGTTCTGCCTTTAGACGTAGGCATAGGAAATATTGTTTACTTACTGCTTTTGTTGTGGTCTCTGCACATCTTAGACGACGTATAGCCAACATTGTGGCTTCGTACATCATCAGCAAGAGGAAACAACAAGCTCCCCAAACCGAAATCAGCCAAGTCTAACCGCGTAAGCTAAATCAGCCACCCGATGGTTAGTGGTATGCCAAAATGATGATACGGCAGCTAAGAGTCTTAGAAGCCATCAGGATTGTGCGTGCATTTATGTTGGTTGCTTCCCTGCATTAACCGTGTATTACTTGCCATCTTGTGGGACGAGTAGTGTTGCATCTTAGATAATGACTATCTCGTAAGGGCGTGCTATATATACGAGTAGTAGTAACATACATAATTTCCGTCTGACCTGTTCAGGCCAAGAAGATTCAACATCTTCGACACTGCTCATGGCAATGTTCTCGAGGCTATTACCCTAAAGATACCGCGAAAATCGGAGGAAGAGAAATCTAACCCTAAGGCACCAGGTCCACTGTTGTCTGGCGGAAAAGTACGCTGATTGGCTTAATATTAACAAGCTAATTCCGGATTCGAGAATGGATCGTTGTACACAGTCCTGATGGGTGGAATGCTGCTGCCCCGTACTAGCTCCGTGCCAACGCCGCGGAAACAATGAAACAGCCAAAACATACGAAGCTAGGACTGCGTAGTATGTGAAACGATCAATAATTTGGACGGTCAAAGTCAGACACATATTTTTATATTCTTCTTACTTCATACTGCTCATTGTCTTGAAAAGATCACAAACGGACATCGTTTACGCGCTTTCCAGAGAAGACGAGATAGAGTCCAGCAACGAGGTAGTTATGGCGTTATAGCAGCAGTCCTCGGTCGCATAGAATGCAGCAATACCGGCACTAACTATGGTGCTCACCACCGACGAAATATTGGCACTGGACGGAGTGTCGTGCAGAATAATCGCGGACTGGCCTCTGTATTCACTCGGGATAGTATCAACCGTGCTGGACTCGGAGTATGATGAATAATAAATTTCCTCGTTGACAATTAGATCCGCAGCGGCATAATACGCGGCGGCAGTGGTCAAGGTCCCAGGGTTGAAGACGATGTAGTCCAATCCTAGGCCACGGGCATACGAAGCGACGTTGGACATGTACTCTGTATAGGTTGAATCGTCGGCATTGGGCGCTTCGTCGAAGAAAATACCGTCGACCGCAATGTTACTGGCAGTGTAGTCTTTCCAGCCAGCGTAGGTGCTGACATTGGTTTCAACAGTACTAATGTCTTGTTTGGTATATGATGTGTGTACGTAACCAATTGTTTGCACGTTAGAGTATGATTTGAATTTCGCTAGAGCGGCGATGTACGTGCTGTCAGGGTACTCTGTCCACGCCGCAGCGGCTTTTTGTCAGAGGCAAATTTCACTTCGTTCATTTTCAATTGCAAAAAAATGACTACTTACGACCGGCTCCTGGTCCAGAATCAGGGTCCACAATGAGACGAAATGTCACGTCTGGGTATGCTGCGGCAGCGTTATAGACAGCATCCCATGCCCCCGTAAGGGGATAAATATAGAGAGGCAACAGAATGTCTGTTGCAGCGCCTAGAGACGCGAGACAGGCAACAGATAAAATGGATGTCTTCATGGTGTATGTTTGATGGCTTTTTATGTGTGGCGTGTGGTTGGACTCTGAAGACTTGTTATGTTGGGAAGGCGAATTAACGAGGCTTCGTCGACCAGAATAAATGGGAGGTATTTATAGTAAGAAAGATGGATGGATGTTGATGATTCTTGTGTCATGAGATTTGAATCAGCCAGCTACTGCCTACGTTTCTTCGGTACTCCATATTTAGACCAATAAACATGAGACAAACCCAATATTATCAGCGATCAATTAGAAGCTAGACCTATTTCCCCGATCTGTGACCAACTTAACATTTTCCCAAAGTTTTTGACTCGGTTTCAATCAAATCATTGGCTGACGGTAGCAGGATTATGCTCCTCCATATGGGGCCAACACAAGCCGAAACATTGTGGAGATGCGTAGAGATTGACCCAGCCAAAAGTGTAATGTAGTACAGTCCATATCTTGTTCTGAATGCCTATGAACAATCAAGAACTTTCAAATATCGTCAAAGAACGCCTTGAGGCTGATTCAGAAATTGGAGAGCATAGATGGGTAAGCATACAACATTGTAACGTTACACATGTTGTTAGGGTTGGCCAAGAAGCTTCCAGCCCCAAATTTCGATGAATGGTTGACTCCACTCGGCCCTTTCAAGGGCGGAAATCTTGGGTATGAAGACATACTCCGTAAAATCCTATTTTTGCATCCGGAGAGATAGAAACATGGGGTATCATATCTTTGAAGTCCTGTTGACCTGTGACATGGTTACGGTTCATATCGAGCATAACCTACAGCATCCCTGGTAAGCGCTACGAGCATGTCATATGTAGCGGCGAGACATACACGAACTTTTCAATAGTAGCAATACCACCGCTCTAAGCCTCAAAGAAGTAACGGGGTCTAATCTGGGCGACAATTCTGCATAGCGGCACTACTGCCAGCCAGCGCTGAGAACCAACAAACTATAATTGACTCTTGCGATCAACCAACCAACCAACCAACTGACCAATATTTCCATTTGATTATTTCTCATTTGCTTTTTATAGCTAGGTTTTACACAGAAATATCGCTACATATATTTATACATCGACAGCATCTCTGACGCGTGGGGGAGATGAACAAAAGCATATTTCTAACCTGGGAAATGCTTCGTATTCACCACCACGGCAGGTAATGCGCTTCTTGCCACCACTCGCATTGTTCGGTGGCCGCATCGTCGGTGACTGGCGTGCCGGTTTGAATTGACCACAATATCGAATTCTTCCCATAGAGAGGCAGCATTGGCACGCTCTCGCCATCTGGGCTCCCCGTCTTGGCGAAGTTGGTAAAAAGTCGCTGCATCTGCTGCGCTAGAGTTACGTTGACTTGATATGCCCCTGATATAATACCGCCGTCATTGAAGAACGTGTAGTCCAGGTCCTGTGCATGGTTACCTGGGGCGACATCGAAATAATACCCTTTTGCGCCGAGGTGCTCATATGCGAGATCAATATATCGTGTGTTGCAAATAAATGCTGAATCGGTGATAGTATGAACTTCACGAGCGCCCTGTGTTCGATACTGCTGGGTTCCGTTGAAAATCGGTGGATACAGGACTTTGTTCACATATTCAATGATTGAATTTGCCGCATCCGGAATTAGTTGTTCGAGGTAAGCAAGATATTCGTCTTCGCTATCAATGATAGGTGAACCGAATATAGCCCCTTCATTGCTGTTGTGTCCAGTGATGATTCTAACCGAATGATCGAAGAGGCCCTGTTTCAACATCAGACCAGCTGGCATCGGCACATATACTCCGTCCACAGCTGGAGCCCAGGTCATAGTTCCCCAAAATGCTGGCGTCGTTGATAGCTGGTTGACTTTGAGCAAAACATCAAATGGAATATTTCTCAATTGATGCAATGTGGTGACGTCGCTGCCATTTAGTATACTCGCCCACTTGAGAATAAGTTGGAAGTTTCTATCTTGGATGTCCTGCCCAATGTAAGGAGCAAAGGCAGGGCTCTGGATGATCGCTTGTGCAAACGGGGCTTTTCCACTTCCCCCCCAACCCGTCAGGTGATGCATGATGCTTGCAGCACCTGCAGACTGACCCATTACAGTAATTCTGTTTGGGTCGCCGCCGAAAAGATGGATGTTCTTTCTAACCCAGTCCAGTCCAGCACGTTGATCAAGCAGTCCTAGATTGGGTGTGCCTCCTTGTGACCGGAAACTGGGTCCAGACAGCCAACCGAACATTCCGAGTCGGTAATTAATCGAAACAAAGATGATTCCATCAGAACAATCATCATTTTCGATGGATTGGCTGACTAGTGTAGAGGGATTTCCAGCCGAGTTCTTGTCGCCAGATACATAACCTCCTCCATATATCCAAACTATTACTGGTGCTATTTGTAGTCGTTAGTGCGGGTGAGTAGATTAATATACGATCACGCATCCAAGGTACATGCCTTTATTTGTCCTTGCCTCACTTCTCCTATCCCATATCCCCTTTGGAACAACAACATCCAGAGTTAAACATTCCTGTAATGTGCGAGGGTCAAAATCATATGGCGCGAGTGACTCCAGGGAAGTATTTCCCGAGCTATACAGAGGCTCCATTGACTCATACGTCTTGCTAACCTGTTGTAACGCGGCATCACTACTATTATCTGCAAGTTGCGCAGATGCTATCAACCACCATGGCGTACTTTGAGCACATATTCCGGCTATCTGTCCTGTGTTGACTGTATGATTGACCGTGTTTACTGGGCGTGGCTCGGAGAAGAGAGGTGCCGACGCAAAGTATATGTTTGAGAAGTTGTAAAGATTGGCTGTTTCCTAAGTAGACGAATGCTTTGAAATCAGTCAAGGGCTGTAGCGATTCAATTTAATCACTTCAGGAGTGCTTGACAGAACCATACATTAAAAGTAGCTTGATGGATCGAGTACCCAAGATTGACGGTGGGAAGCGAGTCTTGTGCAATTGCCGTACCCAGAGTGTATATAAGTATGAAATACAAAGTCACACCAGAATGGAACTCCATGTTTTACAAATTGAAGAAGCAAATATAAAATCAGTCGCATACGACTTTTGATACCTAGGTAGTGAGTCGTAGAAACAAGGGCATTGACTATCAGATGGAACTAGACAGGTATAAAGATGATAATTCTTTAAATAGCGAGAGTAGAAAGGGGCGTATATACAATAAGTCTGAATATCAATTGTCTTATTTGTTATCAATACCAACTACATCGAAGATCTTGCATCGCGCTCATCGGACTCTATCGGCTTCGAGTCCTTTGTGCTCGAATTGCATGTATTGAATCTAGGTATGGAGACTCAACTCTAATTTCTCTGAACTTGGCCAAACAAAGGATAAACCCAAATTGTATTTTGTCGTGCTTCTACGATACTCTTTGTATTCAGTCGAAGTCCCTCTGAGTTATCTGGAGCCCGTGATTATTAGCGTCGTAAAACAAAGAGATGAAATTACCGGATTAGGAGATTAGGAAATGAGGGCTTAGCCAAACCTTTCATCTCGGATATGGTTTGGTGGATTATTATCTCTTTGTCCATTTCCTTTCATCCATTGTTTTACGAAGACTTATTCTGGGACGATTGCCTTGGAAGCCAGCCATGTGCTAGGATAGGATGAATTATCATCATGAAGTCAGTATGCTAAATGAGATTCATCATTGAAAATTCAAATAGTTTCTTTGGCAGCCACATGCTACCTCACATGAAATAAAGCATAACAAGTATCTTCCTTATGATTCAATTCGAGCTCCCCAGTCTCTAATTAAGCAGCGTTTGCATCCCAAGTCACTGGCTAGGTATAAACGCACCGACAAGTAAACATTCAACTTCTTACTACTCGTCAAGTATACCCATCAATTATCTACCACACGAAGTAACGTACGGAATACATAGAAACACCAACATAGCAATGCCTCAAGTACTGGTCCGTATAGCGAATTATGCACAGGTGTTGATCTCCTTAAAAGCTTATCCAGCCCACACCTTCTAGTAAAGTACATTGTGAGCTACCGCGTGGTGGGAATGGTCCAATCCATCGAATCTCTATTACTATACGTTCATAATAAAATAGATACATCCCCGAGTTATCTTTTAGCAATCCAAGAGTTAATACAATTGTGGCTTTTAGGGTATAATCTCACGCAAAGGCCGAAATGAATAAGCCCAAGGATCTTCGCTGCTGATTTACAGCTTCCAACATGAGGCTCGTACATCCAGATGTAGGCTGGGTGTGCATGGTCTTGACAACACACCAGTTTAATCAAATAACAAAATTTAACCAACAGTAGCTACCAATGCAAGATTCATGAATGTAACCCCCCAGCGCCTCAGGAACGATGAAACTCAAAAGCTGTCCATTTTGAGACCACATGCAAATTTTCTCCTCGGGTCATATACATACAAACAACTACCGAAAATTCGAAATGTGAGGATGTTAGATACCAAGCGATGAAGTTTCTTTATAGGATTGAAGTCGAAGGGCTTGAATATGGTATTTTGGATGCATAATGTCAATATATGTCATCAAGTGTCCGTAGAGGCCATTCTAAGTATCCAGGAGATAGATGTTGGTCATCGTGCCTAAAACCAGTACAATGCATACAAAATGATCTATCACATTGATCTGCAATCTTGAATCCGTGACGGGACTCGTTCCCGCCGTGCCTGCTTTAAATCTCCACAAGGTCGAGTTCACCAATTTTACTCGAGTGTGTAGGTAGGATCGTTCACGAATTGGTTTAGCTACTAGTCATCCTAGGATTTCAAATTGTATGTTTATTGGTTAAGATTTTGAAATTGGTTTTGTCACCAATGCTCAAGCACGGCGTACACGCCATAGCTCCTATCTGGATATCCAATTCAATACACTCGGCCCATATGTATTTTTGAAACACTGTCCAAAATTATATCTCAATCTCTTGGTTTTTTTTCTCGTTTTGATTCCGCTTGAGTTTCCCCGTCGTTCCAATAGAGCTGGATTCAAATCATTGCAGAGGGTCATTGTTCCGGCTATGCAAGGGCGCCGCCAGCCGCGACTCCAATGGCTGGACATTAGTACCTGACGCTAATGCATACGAGTGTCATCCTTGTCTACTGTGCTAGAGCGCAAGGTTCTTGTGCCCTGCTCCTACTCGCCCTCATCTAGTTTCTAGTCAGGCGAAAGGGGTTGAAATAGTGTTGGAATGTAACACACACTTACGGGCCGTTCCAAGCAATGCTTGGAATGCGCCACTGTCATTCAATATGCTACGTGACGCGGAACATGCCATATTTATGCAATCAGATTTTCAACACCACTCAGTCTGTCAAGGCTGTATTCTATGTCCATAGTGTCCCAATGGGCTACTACTTAAAAATAACATATAAATAGGACCAATCGCTTCTGACTGTCGGTCTCACGAACCTCTAAGTGAACGGGGAACCAGAAGCAAAATCAACAACGGTTACAATGGGTTTCATGACCAGTACTCTAGCTTCTACCCTGCTCTTACTTGCAGCAAGGGTTTCTGCCCAAACTGCGAATGCAGAAGCAGCATTGGCAACACTTCAAGAGTGGTATAATCCAACGACTGGATTATGGAACACCGCTGGATGGTGGAATGGTGCCAATGCGATGACAGTCATCGCAGAACTTGCAGCAGTTGACGCTAGCATTGTGCAGGAGGCGACCGCAATTTTTGAGACGACTTTCAATGTTGCACCGTCGGCTAACCCTAGTAACGGCGTTGAGAAGAGTGTAACCGCTAATGGGCTTATTCAAACATCATATCCAGCTGGATGGCCTAATGAGACAGTCAGTAAACGCGCGACACAGGATCCTACAGACCCTACAGCTTGGCTGGACGGTGCAAACGATGACGCCGAATGGTGGGGGTTGGCCTGGATTGCAGCGTACGATGTTACCGGAAACGAAACGTACTTGACTTTAGCGGAGGGCATTTTCAATGAGATTGTGAGCTTGAATGCTGTCACACGGTGACCTTCCTCTAAAGGTAACATCAATACTGATTGATTTTCCTCACCATAGGCTGCCGGTTGGGGAACCAATTGCGGAAACGGAGGTATTTATTGGGAGACGACGAACCACTATGTCAACGCTATTGCTAGTGAACTTTTCATTTCACTGGCAGCACATCTTGCCAATCGTGTGCCCGCCAATGCAGCGACGTATATTGCTTGGGCGGAAGAGGCATGGAACTGGTTCGCAAGCACTGGAATGATTAATGCGAATGGTACCATCAATGATGGGTTAACAACCGACTGTGTCAATAATGGACAGGCAGTGTAGGTCCCTCGAGTCACGAGTTGATTACCACGAAGGAGATGAACTGACGCTTCTGCATAGATGGTCTTACAACCAAGGTGTCATCCTCGGCGGGTTGACCGAGCTTAACAGAATTTCACCCAATGAGTCATACATCGAGTCGGCCAACAGTATTGCTCAAGCAGCCATCGCCGCGCTCGCAGACTCTAACCATGTTATCCATGACTACGCGTGTGAGCCTAGCTGCGAACCCGATGCAACTCAATTCAAAGGAATTTTTATGCGAAACCTACTACTGCTGCAGCGAGCGTCACCAAACGACCTGTACAGTCAGGTTATTGAAGCCTGTGCTGCTAGCATTTGGGCAAACGACCGCGATTCCACGACTGGCGAACTTGGTGTGGACTGGGCAGGACCTTTTGACACCCCGGCTGATGCCTCAACACAAAGCTCGGCGATGGGTGCACTGGTCGCAGCTATATCTGTCGAGTAAGTGGTGATTACTGGTCCAAAAATAGTACTTTTCACAAGTAGCATGCATTCCGATTCGGGGCCGTCTTCATTCAGCTTAGGAGAGTAAGTATCGAGCTGATCTTGCCTGGGAATGCCGGAAACACGGGGATTGCCTCTTTGCATCTTCGTCTGTACATATTGTTGAATTCATAAGGGGAAAAATTCAACCTAGTAAATAATGCTCGCAGTCTAGAAGTCAATATTCAATTAAGAGCCATGAGCATAAAATGCTACAGTAGCAATCCGGACAGAGATTGAGGGGCTATGAGGCCGTTAAAGAGTCTACCCAGGGGCTGTGGCGCTCTTAGACCGTGTTTAGGTCTGTCATTGAAGCTTCCTGAGAGGCGAGGAAAGGAGAGTTATTGGACGGCGTCAGGAAACGTGACCGCAGAGCGCTAACCTCTATTGGTTATTCAAGCAGTCAGCAAGTCACGTGTACGCTACAGTCTTTGCCAAGAAAGAAGAACGAGTCGGCCCTAACCCTAGAGTCGATGTTCACCGCCTATGGTGTCATCGAGTCACGTGTCGATAAGGTTTATCGAAGCGGCAGAATACTTTTGCGATTTTCTGGAACGATGCCAGCTTCGTTCTTCAGGTAACTTCAATGACTCAATTGAGACCGAGTCATATTGAGAGAAGCTCTTCATTACCATCAAGTCCCATCTAGTATACTTGTGGCAATTGTATTCTCGTCTTATTCCGCTCGTGGATGACTACAATATTCTAATTTCTCCAATTATCTGCCCCACTACCAAGTGAAAAAAAGCCATTTCAATTAGGAAAGACATCCTCGCCAATCCACGAATAGCTATATATACGATACTTATACTGTTCAGTTATGAACGAAATCAGGCTGATCTCTGGGACGTCCCATCCTAATCTCAGTGCAAAGGTTGCAGACCGGTACGTCCCGCCAGGGCATCGGAATGACTATGCAATTTCGAGCTCAAACACAAACTTGTTCCCTTTTCTGACTGCTCCATCCTTTTACCAGGCTTGGTATTGGTCTCACCAATACGCTCTGCCAGCCCTCGTCCATTGGTGAGATTAGTGTCAGGATCGGAGAGTCGGTCCGAGGAGATGACGGTACGCATCTTTTGCGCAAGGACGAGCGCTGAGTCACTCTTGCCAAAACCCTGGTTAATGTATCAATGAAGTTTATATACTCCAATCTACCGCTCCTGGTAGCGTCAACGATGGCCTCATGGAGCTGCTCAACCTCATACATGCCTGCCGCACAGCATCAGCACGCTCAATCACTGCTCTCATTCCCAACTATCCCTACGCACGACAGGATAAGAAGGTATGACAAAGATGTTGTCGCTTTTGCACGAGTGAAATTATATATAATTGTTGCTTATGCAACAGTTAGGACAAATCTCGTGCTCCGATCTCTGCGCGGTTGGTGGCAAACATGTTGCAGTCAGCAGGGGCTGTAAGTAGACTCTTACTAAAAAAAAAAAAGAGGCACTCTCTCCTGACTTCAATCTTGTCCCTCAGACCCATGTGATCACCATGGACTTGCACGCATCCCAGATACAAGGGTTTTTCAACGTTCCTGTTGATAATCTCTTCGCCGAGCCATGTGTCTTAGACTGGGTCAAAGGGAACCTCGATCCCAATAACTGTGTCATTGTATCGCCAGATGCGGGCGGCGCGAAAAGAGTAGCAAGCTTAGCAGACCGACTAGGGGTTGGTTTCGCCCTCATTCACAAAGAGCGGCCACGACCAAATGTTGTCGGACGCATGATTTTGGTTGGGGATGTTTCTAGCAAGACTGCAATCCTTATTGATGATATGGCAGATACATGTGGCACGGTACTTATGATAGAGCCCCAAGAAACGATTGTCAACTTTCTAATACACCTCACAGCTTGCGAAGGCCGCGTCAACACTTGAAGAGCATGGCGCAAGGGACGTATACGCCATTGTCACTCACGGAGTCTTGAGTGGACCGGCAATTGAGACAATTAATAACTCATGCCTTTCAGGCCTAGTGGTGACCAATAGTGCGTCTGATGCTTCCCCTCAAACCACATTTCGCGCATCTTAAATACTTCAAGCTTGAGGCTAACCATTTGAATTGTTATCAGCTGTTCCCCGTAAGGATTTTATTCTCATCCAATGTTATACGTCATTGAATACTAAATACGGCCATTTTAGTTGGCGACAAAATCGCAAGGTGCCCGAAAATCAAGGTGATTGATGTTTCTGGAATTTTGGCTGAAGTGAGTGTTAAAATGCTTCTTCAAGCCATTGAGCAATGATTCAATATTTGGAATTTTAATACTAACCAGAATCGCGATTATCGCAGGCTGTACGAAGAACACACAATGGTGAATCTGTTTCATATCTTTTCAACAACGTCTCATAGCGGCAACTTTCATGAAGTATTACCTAGGTTGGGCCAAAAGATAACGAAAATTGTTTTCCTATTTGCCTCTTTTCTTTTGAATGAATAGGTAGAATGTCCAGACTGGTTTTATGCGCGAGCAAATCTGATAGACGGGGGGTAATGATAGGAAAACTCTCATGCAAACACCGCAGGAAAGCCTTCGGAGGCTTCTATAGAACTTCATGATAATATTTAATTCATTGTTTTTAAAATACATGCGGAGTACCTTTAAGCTTCAGATTGCTTCGATACAACATCATCAAATCCTAGCCAGCAGTGTCTCATGTTGGAAGATTCTGCCTTCTCACAGGTCTGAATGGTCAAAAAGATCCCAAGTACATCTTCATATCAAGTTCTCTCTGTGTTGTGTGGCTATTATGTCATGCTGCCTAGGAAGTAAGGGCGATGGACGAAGTATGAGCGTTCCAGGTGCCGAAAAATCCCAATAAATTCTCTCGTTAATCATTCGTTTATCTTAGTCAAGAAGTAATGATCATTCTGTGTACGGCTGTAAAACAGAAATGTTGAACGTTTTTTCCGTAGACAAAGGCACTGGGGCCGGATGTAGTAGGCGTGTTTGATCGAAATGAACGCTGCCATAACGAAGGAACTCAGCGAAAGTTCCAGGCTCAATATCCTTGTCGTGATTATCTTTGTGATCCCAGATATCCGCGAGAAACGAATCAAGGGCCCCCGGAGGACCATGTGACAGTTTCATCGTTGATGTGTTGGCAAGCAAATCAAGAACGAAGCCATTGGCTTCCTCATACAGCTCTGTCTTGTCAGAGTCATGCTTGATGTTTTTCTTGGTGCTCAAAAGTTCGAATTGTTTTTTACCGTTCCACGCCGTAAGAAGTTGAAACTTCCATGTCTCGGTCATGGCCGGAAGCATGAATATATTCTCACGATGGTACTTTGGTCCATCAAACCCATCTACGGGGTCTACAAGCTTTCGTAGACGCTCAAAACACTGAAAGTGGCCCAAATAGTCGGTAAAATCTTCGGGTCCAATTTTTAGTGCACCGGGTAGATTGAGATGGTTAGTTGGCGCGTAGAGGATAGGAAGATGAGTCAGTAATGGATGTTTGTGCAATCCAGTTTGCTCCGTTCTTCCATCCCTCCATATTTCCATGTATATATCGTGCCATCGTTTGATGAATCCATTGCCGCGTTTCGCCGCAATGAACCCATTGAGCATATTCGTTGCCCCAGGATTGATCTCAATAGACATTCCAGCCATCTCATAGGAGTTTGAAGAATCTTCAATGGCATTCCAACAAGTGTCATCCAGATGCCTAAATAGCATCATTCCTACGTCCATCCACACTCCTCCATACAGATATAAAAGTGGTAAACGTACCATATCTCCAGAATGTGGTCCGACATTCGGACCTGTCATCGTATCAGCATTGAAAGGTTCTGGCAGCTGTTCAGCTGGTATAAAATTTGAGACATGCACAGGTGAACCAGGTACTTTGTCCAAGACGCGCACTGTCCATGAAGGACCAAGACGTCGAACCCAGTTTATGACATTGCGCTGTGTCCATGGATGCATTGCATCGAAGCCAGTATGCCAAAAAGCCCATACGTTTTTGTCTGAGGAAGTCACTCTTTTGTAAGATTTTAGTTCCGTGGCAATTTCATTGTCGGATCGTAGGTCGAGTTTCGATTCAGGAATGTACACCAAGCCAGGACCTGGCGAAGAGTCTAATGTCACTTCATTCAACATGTTGTATCGTATCTCAATCACGGAGAGCGTCGAATATGGCGAAATATTTGGAATTGGTGGTTTTTGTACGATTTGAAGCGGTTGTTTCTCATAATATGGTGGGGTGGGAAATTACTTGAATATGAGCTTCAACATCCAAGCCCCTCGAGATCGAAATACATATACCCAACACGGGTAGCTTCGTATTCAAGCTCGAAATTAAGATTGACTATCTAGTCAACCAACGGGTGGGCCGAACACAGTCTGACGAGAAGGTTTTTGGCCCCTGGTCGAAAACTCTATCGTACTACCACACAATTCGTGACAAATGAACTGATCCCAATCGTCACATAGAATGTACGAATTGGCAAAGCTGATCGATTGACTCTCTGATAGATCGATTGTTTATGCTACTCAGGTGTAACATCTTGGGTTCGCATGAGGTGAAACAATAAGCCACTACATTGGGATCAGAATGCAACGTCGCTACCTAGGTCGCATGATGCCACGCAAATGCTAGGCACAAGCCTTACTGTCTTGAGCGTTGGTCGTTGGTATCGAATTCTCACTAAGAAACACGTAATATTTCATTCAACGATGCGAGTACGTATCTCCGTTAGACCAAATATTAATTTTAGCCTAGTACTTGCACTAGCTGAACGACCAATGCGCGTATCCCCGCAATATATCGTACAATTAGCTCGTAGCCCCACGTTAGGTTACATATAGCCGTGTCAGTCTTCAGGAAGTGAGCGATAAGGTAGGAGCTGGTTGAAGTGCTCGGATATTATTCTGGCATTCCGAGACCTTGAGTTATCGGGATGTTATCTAAATTTTGCTGTACCACAGAATCAATTTGCTGCCAACACATCCAGTGAAAATATTATATCTGTTGTTCGAGAGTCTAGTCTGAGAACAGAAAACAATGAATGCTTGACGCAAGTATTCACAATTGAAACGACAAACCTTTCATTTTAACATGGATCTCGAAACTCCCCTTGGGTCAGCCTTTGGTGCCGTTACAATAGCTACAGTGCTGCTGGCGGGAGTAATAATCCGGTCTCTTCTTTTTTCCGGCCCCAAAAAGTTCGACTATCCCATCTATGGCGCTGAAAATGAGAAGCCAAGTAGTTTGATGCAGAAATTTCAACATCAGGCGGATATTCTTCTAGTTGACGCTTATAAAAAGGTATTCAGATTGGTCGATACTATGTTGACTGAATCCATCAGAAATCGAAATCAATCCTAGTATGAACTTTACAGCTGACCGATATGTCTTGACAGTTTCAAGGAGGTATTTTCCAATTATATACACCGGATGGCGTCCGATTGTTTCTGCCTCGGAAATATGCGCAAGAACTCAAGGGGTACGATCGAGAAGTGCTGAGTGGTATGAAGGCACTAGCAGATGTGAGTAAAAAACGAAAGGGTTCAGACAGATGAGAAGATTGGCTCTAATACAGGTCAGCGTCATTTGGGCCAATATACTACAATCGACCATGAAAGCCCCTACATGTTGAATGCCATCAAGCTTGATCTGAACCAAAAATTAGGTATACACACACCAATGACTACATGGAAGATATCATAGCGACGAAGCTGAAGGGTTGCGAATATTCAGGACAATTCGTGACCGACGTTCAAAATGAGGTGGCTCACGTTATTGATGCTACATTTCCTGCTTGCAAAGGTAGACGATCTTCATTATCCTGAGAATCTGTATTTATAATCTAATTATATGTTATTCAGACTGGACATCCGTCAACCTGAACGACTTACTCCTTCGAATCATCTCTCAGGCATCAGCAAGAATCTTCGTCGGTCCATCCCTAAGCCGCAATAAGGAATGGTTAGATTTGAGTGAGAAATTCGCAACAGATGTCATGATCGGAGGCGAAAAGCTCAAAGCCTGGCGTCCAATCCTTCGTCCAATTGCGCAGTACCTTATTCCTGAAGTTCGGAGAATCCAAGCAGATCATGAGGAAGCATATCAATTGTTGCGACCTATTCTGGAAGCGAGAGAAAGGGTTCAAGAGGAATTGGGGGATGAATACAAGAAGCCAAATGACATGCTTGAATGGGTCAGAGCCAGAGCTACTAAGAAAAACGACAAATCAGTGGACTATCGTGAGCAGGCAAACATCCAATTACTGACCGCAACCGCCGCAATACATACTACTCGACTCGCCACCCTTCACGTCCTATTCGATTTGGCAGCCAGACCAGAGTACATAGATCCTCTAAGAGAGGAGCTACGAGAGGTTCTAGCAGAGACAAATGGTGTTTTGACAAAGCAAACTCTTACCCACCTGAAAAAACTCGATAGTTTTATGAAAGAATCTCAACGACACAATCCTCCATCATTGGGTGTGTATTATCATTTATTTAACTTTACCCCGACAAAAAAAAGCTGTTAACTAATGGTATTACAGCTACGTTCCAGCGCAAAGTTTTAACTCCTGTCAAATTATCCAATGGCCTTGAACTTCCCGCGGGCGTCATTGTGCAGTGCAATACGGGTATTCTTGACGAAGTCCCTCAGAATTGGGGAGATCCACATGCGTTTGACGGGTTCCGCTTCTATAAGCTTAGGAGCAAGCCTGAAGACGCGCACAAATATCAATTTCCTAGCATTTCTCTCGAGTCTATGGAATTCGGTCTCGGCAAGGATGCCTGTCCAGGAAGGTTCTTTGCTACGAACCAAATCAAAATCATTCTTGCACACCTAATATTCCACTATGATTTGGCTTTGGAGAAACCTGAGGCTGGACGACCGAAGAATTTTATGTTTGAAGTCAATGTTCTAGCGGATCCAACAGCTAAGCTACTGTTGAAACGAAGAATTTAGCTTAGTTTACCGGGAATTCGATGGAACATAGTCATCAAAGCCAGATTCAAAAGCCATAAGACATGTACTTAACATACCAGCTGATAATCAAAGAATCAAGATGTTGATAGTAGAAATCATGAGGGGCATATGTAATTCTTCCCTAGTATTTGGTTACTACTTGAGACACCTTCCCACTTTAATCGATTTTGTTCTTATCATATCGCTATCATTCCTCTATCAAAATGTTACATGAATAACTATGCATACGCTAAGTTCAACGGGAAGGTTGAGCGCCGCTCTTTTTGCAAATTTCTATTATTGACGGCATTTGGCTCCGTCCTGGTAGGGCTATGGGTCATGCCAGGTGAAATTGACGTATCCTTGTAAGTGGGTTGGCTGAAGTCGAAAGTCGATACGAGCATGACTCTAGCATGGTAGTATTATGGAGAATCATTTTCCTAGAATGGCCTTGTAATGACGAGACTTCCGCCTAGGCCATATCCTGGCCCCAAACACCGCCCCAAATTCTGCAAGTAAGACATCTTTTGGGTCCGCGAGCGGCTAATCAAGTCTCCAAAATTGGTCGAAATCTGATATGAGAGCTTGTATCCACTTATCTTCAGCTGCGTATCTCGGACCTTTTGAGAGTATGCTAATCAAATTGAGGGTCTTAATCAGCGGGGTCCTCGGCGGCGGTTCGGCGATAGAGAGGGAAGTGAGTTTCAACCAAAAATGACCACTGTTAGCTCTTGTGCAATATCTAGGGCAGATTTCCATAGATATCTAATGGCCCGGAGCACTTATTTCCCTCACAAGTAGAATGGTCTAAATCGTACCCACTATAGATAAACCTCCCTCAACAACGATTCTGAGACGTAATTAACGCCAAGCACGCCAGATATAGTGAAATAGAGGGATCTGACTCGCTACAGTAACAGGTAATACTAGAATGATGAACATAGTAGCAAAAATATAATGTAACATACGTGAACACGAGATTTGAAGCCAACTTCATTTCTATTGAAATGCGACGACGTAGCAGATATAATAGCATTATCTCTTTTACTATGACTGTTGGTAATTTTGGTCACTTGTTTTATCTTAACAGCTACGAGCTCTTGCTGGTTGCCTGTCATCTGTTGGTTACATTTGGAGTGGGCCATGTCTGGTAGTCCTGATCCCTATTTTGTCCTCGTACATTTTCCCCGTATTATCGTCCTTGAAGCCAAAAAGTGAGCCTATCAAAATGGTGATTGTGACGACTTCCTAAAAGCCCTGTTCGCCACCATCGAAGACTTGATGTACGTGAAATCACCATGCATTTTGACCCAATAAGCACAGATTTCCATGTACCGATCTAACCAAACTAGGCGATAATAATAATTATTGGATAGTTACATTGGGTGATGAGTTATATAAATTACTTTAGTAAAGCTACGAAGAATATCATAAAAGCCAATTGAAAAATTTGAGCGAATGCTGACTGATGATACGCCATATTGCAACGGTGACTGGGCGGAATAGTCGCTTGGATTGCAAGAAGAACCCAAGGATCGCGTAGAGTCTTCATAATGTAGCCGATGATAAGAAATCATGAACTTAGAAAATAAAGACATAAAGCCGACCTAGAATGTTGAATCTTCCAATAGTTCTATTCCTCAATCTACCAAGCTAGCAATAAATTATACAACATGGCTCCTGATATTGACAGAATTACAGGAGGGCTTCCAGTGCAGTCCTCAAAGCTTGCCTCTACCTCCACGTTCAAGCCAAGCCCCAAGAGAGAACCTATTTCAGAATCAGAGAAGCGGGAATTACTTTCGCGTCTGGAGGGGAAGAAACTTCTAGTTCCAGATTTGATATCACTTCTTCCTGGATGGCGATATGGCTTGCATCCAGATGTTGATCCCGTGAATGAGGAGCTCGATGAATGGCTGAAGACGTAATTACCCCTTCGATAACCCATATGTTCCCAATAGATCCCACGACTGATCTAGGTACACAACAAAGGGTCAAAGTCGAGGAAGTCAAGAAGATCAAACACAGAACTCGGGGCAACTACACTTGGCTCACCGCCACATATTACTCGGACGCACCCAAGGAGAAGTTACTCCTTTTGTCGCAGTTCCTTTATTGGGTTCGTATCTCTATCCATGGATATGCTACATACCACAATCATAGAGTTTTCTGACGGGATACATGGATGATAATTTATAGATCTTCTTCTGGGATGATGGTATGCTTCAGTTCTCATATATAACTGAGGATATCCCTATATCATGAACATGTTCTAACACACAATTTTGATCACAGAGATCGACACTGGTGGTGAGCTCACCCAGGATCGACAAGGAACAATCAAGTGCTGTGAAGAGACGAACCAATGTGTTGAAGACTGTCTCGGTCCTAATCCCAACTTCACACCTCCATCCGGGTCCCGTCCTACAGTAGAAATGTTTTACCCTATTTTGGCAGAATTCCGGCAGTCAATGGGTGCTGGTCAGTTATATGCGTGGCGTGTCTTTTGAAGGGATGACAATGGATATTAGCTAACGGCTTGATACGAAATAGTTTCCATTGAGAGATTACGCAAAGAGCTTCATGATTATATTAATGGTGTCTCACGGGAGCAATTTGTTCGACAGAAAGAGACCTTACCGACTCCAGCCGAGCTTTTCAAGATGCGGTGTGATGATGTGGGTGTAATTCCCAGTATCACTCAAAACGAGTACGTCAAATCGACATTGTAGAGTTGGTGATCAATACGTTCCACACTAATGATTCCATGGCAGATATGCAATGAATTTTGAGTTACCTCAATGGATACACGAACATGAAGCCATGCAAGAAGTTATCAAGGAAGTTACTCGCCTCACGATCTTGTAAGTGGATTCAAGATTACTTTGGCATCAGCTACGGCGACTAATCATAAACGTGACAGAATTAATGATATCCTTTCCTTACAGAAGGAATTCGTAAGTACCAACCGATGCTCTAGGTCATCAAGTAAAGATATAGTCTAATCAACATTCGTCGAATAGCGCGTGGGCCAACTCGAGAACATGGTTATTCTCTACATGTACCACGAAGGGCTTACCCTTGAGGAATCACTCAATGTCATGCTGGATCTGATTCGCGAGCACTACGATCTCTGTACAGCTGCAGAGCAGCGTGTACCTAAGACCGGAGATGCAAAGCTCGATGCCGACGTTCAAACATATATTGTCGGTTGTCGTGATCTGGCCATTGGCACAGCTTACTGGAGGTAAGTTATCTTCCCGGTCATTCCGTGGCGATGTTCCGCAGCACACTAACTCGTATGATAGTTACAACTGCGAGAGATACTTCAAATTTCATCAAGTGAACGAGAAGCGAGAGGTTTTGCTTGACATGTCCTATATTTGATAGACAGCTAGGTTTCTATTTTGGTTCTTTTGCCGTTCGTGACTTGCACGACGATATATGGTCATACGAACCACGTACTTTAGATCAAATTGACTTTCTTACCAGCGTTAAACGTTGGACACTAATTAAATTGCCTATTGCTACCAATCGAAATAGGATCCTTGTTGAGCTGCGCACTTCCTCTGATCATTTAGTGGCATGGCGGAGGAGGGGCCAGTCTGTCTGTGCGGGGTTTGATAAATGTTGCGCATGTGAGAGATAAGAAATCATTAACAGTCATGCATAAGACGATTACATCCAATGAATATATACCGACATTTCAATCTCGCGATACAATCTCAAGAACGCTCTACTTGACCTAGACAGAATCAGGACCATTCTATAACCTACAGTACAAGAACCATTTCCAATAGTCAGCACTGTTCTAAACCCGCACGATTATAACTCTATTGTAAATCAAATCGAAAATATGTCTTCATGGGAAAGAGAAGCAAAAGCGAAAAGGGACAGCGTTAATGCGCTCATTCCCGAAGCATGGCGTCTTTCATCTGTACCATCATCGACCGAGCAAAAAGACGTGACAGACGGATATATTAGACAATTCCTCACTAGCAAAGAGGTTGAAATTACCGAGACAGACGCTTGCGGTATTGTGTTGCGTACTGCAAGTGGTGAATGGAAAGCACATGAGGTCGCAGAAGCATTTTGCCATCGAGCAGCTTTGGCACATCAACTTGTATGGATTATAACTTCGTCCGACTTCGCAATCCGTGCTTGTTTACTAACAGTATGATAAAAGACTAATTGTCTACATGAGATTTTCTTTGACGCTGCATTGGCTGAAGCTCAAGCTCAGGACGATTACTTTGCAACACACAAGAAACCGATTGGGCCACTGCATGGCCTGCCTGTCAGCCTCAAAGACCAGTTTCACGTGAAGGGGGTGGAAACGACTATGGGTTATGTAGGTTGGATGGGTACATTTGAGGGCCGTCGAGGCACCGGCAAAGAACTCGTCTTCGAATCAGAGATGGTGCGCGAACTACGCGCTCTCGGTGCCATTCTGTATTGCAAGACCGCAGTACCGCATACACTGATGGCCGGAGAGACGGTAAACAACATCATCGGTTATACATGGAGTCCTAAGAACCGACTCTTATCGGCAGGCGGTAGTTCGGGTGGCGAAGGTTCATTGATTGGTCTCAAAGGAAGCCCTGTAGGGTTTGGCACTGATATTGGAGGCAGTATCCGAATTCCAGCTGCGTTCAATGGATTATATGGTTTGAGACCGTCTGCCGGACGCTTGCCCTATGAAGGCATGGCAAATAGCATGGACGGACAAAATTCCATTTTGTCTGTTGTCGGTCCCTTAGCGACAAGTATTGGTTCTTTGAGATTGCTTGTCAGAAGCTTACTATCTCAAGAGCCGTGGTTATACGACCCATTAGTCCTCGAACTTCCCTGGAAAAATGTGCCCGATTTGAGTGGAACCCCACTAACATTTGGCATCCTGAAAGATGATGGCGTGGTTAAACCTCATCCTCCAGTTGCACGTGCAGTGGACATGGTTATTGAAGCTATCAAAAGAGCCGGCCACCAGGTGATTGAATGGAACCCTCCATCCCACACTGAGGGTACACGGCTGGCGGTATGCTTTTCCTGCTACTCAGTTCTACACATGTGGACGTGACTGACTAGTAAGCAGAATGAAGTCTACATCTTGGATGGAGGTCATGATGTACATGCAGCGTTTGGCCTTTCTGGTGAAATCGTTGCTGATCAGATCGCATCGATGTATGGGAATGCACCGATTGCTGAGAAATCAGCTTCGCATATTGCTGCGATCAACATTGGGAAACGAAACTACCAGAAGAAATACCTCGAATACTGGAATAGTACATCTGAGTTGACTGCTACCGGACGTCCAGTTGACGGATTCATCATGCCCGTGGCAGCAATTGCAGCTGCCAGGCCTAAATTGTACAATTACTACGGTCAGTGTCGCTTCCGCTGTCATTTCTCAATAGTTTATCCGTAATATGGTCACTGACTGGAAGGGACAGGATATTCGAACATCATTAATCTTTTGGATTATGCAGCCTGTACCCTGCCAGTGACAACAGTCAATAAAGATGTTGATCGATTCGAGGCGAACTATGAACCACGGAATAAGCTGGATGAAATTGCTTGGAAAAGCTGTGAGTCCATTGACCTCACATAATCTGCTGATACTGACGACGAATACTTTTGGTCGTTAGATGACCCTGAAATTTATGACGGGGCACATGTCGCTGTCCAAGTGGTTGCCAGGCGCCTTCAAGAGGAGAAAGTGCTGGCATTAACCGAGATACTTGCCGGGGCACTTCAATTGTAATCACATTATATATGAAAAATAAGACTATAGGCTACGCAGATATAGTAGCAAATACATCCGAAATAGGCTTGGTCAGTGTGCTTGTGAGATGAAGCATTATGTGTGATACAAATATTGTTTCGAGAGCATGATCAATGGAGGTGTGGTCGAAACTGGTCTCGACTCTTTCGTCAATATAAAAAGAGAACAAAGAAGTAATGAATAATGCAAATAATGGTCGTATGCTACATGAGTCTTTGTATGGCGTTGGACAACTGGATGCGCAGTGGTCGACTGACACTCAGCCAAGCCTCACTCTCTTCCATGATTTGAGGCATTCCAGCATATCCGTCGATGGGTTACTATCTCCCGATTCTGCGTGGTAAACAACAGCGACAAGTGCCGCTGCGTAACAGAATGCAATTTTGTTCTTGATCAAAAGCTCCAATTGTACCTTTTGCATTCCTCCGAATTGGCTCCAGAGAGCCCACCGCTCCAGAATATCTCCAATGAGTTTGGCTTTTGCATTGTCGACTACCATCAGATATAGTACGGCGACCGCGAGATCCTTAGTGGTGTACTCTTCAGGAACAACCTTTTTAGCAATGAGGTATGCCAATGTAGCTTGCGCAACTGTACCATTCTCCAAGCGTGACGATTGAATAGCTTCGACTAGCCGTCGGTCCTCATATTCTTGAAAGGCCTTTTGGCGGGCCATATGCTGGTTATGAAATTCATTGGCGCTCCGCATCATTCTGACACGGCTTGCTTCTGCAGCCTGTGCTGGGGGCATGGCGCTCTCTAGTCGTCGCTCGTACATGTCTTTTCGCATTCGTTCGGACATTTCATGTACAGTTTCATGAAGAGAAGGCGGCGGTGACGACCATGGGGGCACGTCGTCGTCGTTGAGTATGCCAAGAAGTACCATTACACCACAAGGCACTGACTTACGCTTGACAAAACTTGTTATTTGATTCGGAATAGTGAAATTCCAGAGCTCGCATTCCAGGCTTTGGCTCAATGACGATGCAGCAGAAATGAACCATAGGTTGACTGTGTCACCTGCACTGGCCATTTCGCGGATCTCTCCCGTAGGGATTTCCTCATCTTCAAAAAGAACTTTTTGCACACGGTCGCCATCCAGTTTAAAGCGGAAGCTGTCGTTAGGTCTTGCGGTGATCTGTAGTTTCCCTTCTTCGATCATTTTGACCAGGGGTTGAGAGGCAGACATTTCCGATGTTGTTTCGGTTTCGGTGACAAGTGTGCTGTCGCGACTGATGTCCTGGGCTGGAGGCTCGTGAGTTTCTTGGGATTCCGAAAGGTCGTCCTTGGTCTGAAAACTTTCAGGTTCATCCATTGTTTCTTTTCCATCAGCCAACAACTTGCCGCAACCAGGTTGCTTCAACCTCACCCAGAACGGAGGTAGGCTGAAAGATCCTCTAGTGTCCCACTCTTGTTTCCAGTTGACCTGTAAACTTAATAGACCGTCCGCATTGTCTGGCGTTGCGACTTTGAGAACAGTCCCTGGCTTTCCTCTGGGAGGTAAAAGCAAGGCAGTACCGGTCGGTGTCCACAAGCCTATCGACTTAAGCAGCCGCCATCCTTTTGGGTCGGGAACAGCTCCACGGTCTAGCAGAAAGGCGATCAGATCTTCAAAGTCAATATCCGCTTCGGGAATCCTGAGCTCGTCTTTGTATTGACATCGCACGAGCTGTCTCCCAGTTACCAAAGTATTCCAGTTGAATACGGACCAACTGCCGCCTTTTAAAAATACCTGGTGGGAGTTCAACTTCCAGTATTCAGGGTCCTCATCTCGATCTAATGGAGTAATAGTGCATCGCGGAAGTTCGACTTCGACTATTCCTTCCATCAAACTGCCGCGCGTGATGGAAGAATCGAGCAAGCCATGGCGGTATAGGGTGCGCCGAATCGATCGTTGAACGACTATGGCGCGAATGAACGAATACAGGATCGGAAGGACGCCCAATACCGCGAGTGGAACACCGATATAAGTGATGATATCGGTTGCTGAAGTCCCGTTGTCCATTTGTCGGCTTTTGCGCACCGGGGTGCGACGTACAGCAGCGCGACTCGAGTAAACATGAAGGTGCCAGATGAAGCAGACGGAGACGGGTTCATCATGACCAGGCTCCGATGGAAGAGAAATGAAGTTAATCCCCTGAATCTCAAGATCTGAGTTCAAACCGGGGATTTGGAGGCTGAATGATTCTGGGATCCGCCTCGCGTAGGAGAGCGAATCAAAACGTGAGCCTCTGCATTAGTATTGCGCTAGATGACTGAGCCTTGGTAGCGGGATCATCATTATCTGCTATTCTCTCTTCCAGCACGAGAGGACGGACGTGCGGCGTAGAAGGAGAATCTTTATCTTCCTAGTGGAAGAATGACCAGGTAGAAGAGCTTCACCGGAAGGAAGGAGCGAGAAATGTTGTTGTCCCTGCCAAAGACCGCGGGAGCAGACCACGGGACTTAGGCTTCCATCCGCTGGTGCCTGAACGGTAAGGACTCAACTGAATTGCAGTTTACTCCTGATTAGGAATAGCGCAGACCGGTGTCAGCCTTATTTTTCTCAAAGTCTCAAGAAAGCCCGAGTACATTGAAGCGACACCACCAAGTTCCCCGGGATGCATTGCGCAGTGACTTACGACACACTGTGGTTCGAGAATATGCTGCATTGGTACTCAGTAGCTTGTTAGACAATGCACACACTCCAAAATGAGAATGGTGGACTAGTGCCATGAAGCTTCGTATAATACTTTCTTCCGCAGAATTGTCATGCTGAAATGAAACTGAATTGAATATGATGCGCGCTCAAAGTAACCTCAGTAATATAACTAATTCTATCAACTCAGTATTAATGCGTAAAACGTGATGGCTGATGGGACTAATATTCCCACCCAAAGGGCTTTAAAAATGGCAATGTCGCTCCAAGAAAGTAGTCCACCTGCAATTCTTGTGCAAGTGCCACCTATTACACCCATCCAAAGAACGAAGAACCCGAGATCATGCCATCGTTTCCACAATTGGCTTTGGTTCTGTTTAGACATCTCACTGTTCGAACGCATGGTAGTACCCCATCCACCTTCGAGTACGGTGGCCATACTCCAGACTTGAATAGCCGGTAGAGGTAGATTGTAAAATAGCAGGGCAGGCACGATCCAGGCAAATCCATTTGTTGGACCACGGTCAGGATTGCGAAGCCAGTTGTAGATGATGGTGTAGCCTGCACGGAAGACCAAATCCCACCAGCAAAAGTAGACAAAGGGATGGCCGGTAATCAGGTAGTACAAGATTGAGAAAAAGACGATCAATGGACCGACTTCTCTCTTCATGGCGGCCCAAAAGAAAACGGGGTGGTTCAAAAGATAGACTTTCGGTTGTTGGAAGGTTTCGATATGGGTTGCTCGACCCCAGCGGACCTGTCATGCATCAGTATCGTTCTCTCTGAATGAAGTTCACGTTAGGAATTACCTGCTGAAGAAGCCATCGACTTAAAGTAGTGGGAGTATCGGTCGCGGTCAATGTATCTGATACATATGTGACAGTCCACCCACGGAGTAAAAGATTAGTTGTTAAATGGCGGTCCTCATTCACAATCTGTTTTTAGAAGTGTCAGGACGTTGAAAATCAGAGCAAAGGCTAAAGGATAGAGACTTACCATCCGTTTGCCCATGACCTTTTGCGTATACCAGCTGTAAAGTACCCCAGGCAGGGCGGATATTCTGAACACGGTACTGGGACCACTCTGACAATCACTTGTCCCTGATGAAGCCGAAGTGGACCTCGTCAAATACAGTTCACACCAGTACACTGCGCTGCCAAGCTTAGTCCATAAAGTGTCGTGCTCATTGTGAACGATCAGACCAGAACTAGCTCCTCCGGCATTCTCGTCTCCTGCAACTGTCGCAATAGTCTTTTGCAGTGAATCAGGGAGGACGATTGTGTCGGAATCCGAGGACCACATAAATTCAATGTCTAAGACTTCGGAAATAACAATTGAAAAAATAAAAGACGTAAACATGATTGCTTTCTTGTGCATGTGTGGTTCGTAGATGCATAGTTTTGTTATTCCGCCGCCTGGCTGAGTCTTATCTAATTGGATATCGTGCTCGCGCAAAATTTCGCGAGCAAGTTGACAGCAATGAGCAATCGTGAGCTCGTTGCAATAGTCGATGTCTTCTGGTGAGCACATGTCGGGGTCCACAAGTTTGCTGTATGTTCGCATGGCAATTTCACCCAGTGGCTCATCTAGATGGATTACTGCGGAATTTTTGGGATAGACCTAGGAACATTGTTAGCAAGAGCTCCTCATTTTATATAATCATGATGAGAATGACAGACCATCTGAAATACGCGAACCATATCCATATCAGCCGCTTGATCCCCATCCACTCCCACCAAAGTGAAGTCAAGGCCTTCTGTCGCCTTGTAGCTCTCTAAAGCGCGATAGAAAAGATCAGGATCTTCACGATATCCAACAATCGCAGCCATACACCTAGTAATCTCGCCGGGGGCGCCATTTTGCATCACCATGAGTGCCTTTTCGACATCGCCGGTAGGAGTTGAGGGAGGTGTCTCATGAAGCTTCAATCTTCGTTTTTCATTTGCCCATCTGTTGTATTCGGCCACAAATATACTGATCATAAGGTCGAGGGTTAGAGGAAATTTGGTGCATCCTGTTATAAAATAATACACAGGAATAATAAATAGACAACCAAGGAAATTTAAGAATTGTCGGACTGGAGAAACATAAGGGCCCCGGCAGTGGAACGAAGGCAGCCGGGACTGGGGATCGTCTGCTAATATCATCGTAGGTGTCGATCACCGACAAAATCATATGCGAGTGTTGACTGAGCGCTCTATACGATTCATAAAAGAATGGACTTTCGACAATGTCGAAGAAACGAATGCTCAGTGTTGGCCTGATCTCCTTTACCGACCAACGGCCATTGCGAAATATTTGACTATTAGAGAATTTTTCAAAGGTCTCGAGATAGAAGGAATAAATACATCTGTCCGCATACGGATTAGGAGCTCTGCAATGTAAATTTCTTTCGACTTGAATCGCAAGCTGTATTTTTTCATCAGATGCACCCCTATTAGGCTTCCACTAAGGATTCGGTCTCCATAAAAGCCGCGTATAAAATACGCGATTACAAACAATCGATCCGTTGCGTAAAACCAGGTTTACATAAGTACGTACAGGCTTAACCGATACGAGTACAAAGAGCAGTGAAATTGCGCATGCGGTTCTTGGAACGTGCAACGCTCTGACACTAATGAAAGACATTGAGGCTGTAATTCCATGATACGTGGTCCAGGTGACTACAGCAGTGATACTTCAAGAAGACGACAGTAGTATCTATGATGTCTCCCACCTTCTTGCATATTTCTACTGATTCCGCGGTCTTGTACGCCGCTCAATAACGGTTCAGCCCACGCTCATGAGGCTGCCAAGGGCCAACATGAAACGATGAATTAATTGCTCAAGTGGACAGACCAAGCTTACCATGAAAACCAACTGATGTAGTAGTTTGCCAGTCGCTGCGAGTGAGTCTTGGGTAAATGCTAAGAACTACAGAAAGTAAATGTGAATAATATGTACTCTATAGACGGAGAAAATCACGAATCCGATGGTCTAGGCCGAGGGGGCCAAGTGCAAGAGAATTCAGTCGGCGACGGGCTGAGCGTCGGTATCACGGAATAATACCCCTTACTTCCCCTATTTTTCAGCAGCAAAAAACTAAAAAAAGACAGGCTCGTTCTATCGTGCTTTGCACAGCCCACTTTCGCGACCGGCTTGACTAATAGTGAACTTGGCCTTGCTGCTTTTAGCAGAGGACGCGGACCATCCGTAATTTTCGGTTATGGATAGGGCCATGGCACATTTCTTCAACGCTAGTAAAGACTTTCACGTACTACATACCCGGTACTCGCAACATGCCGACAACCAACAACCAACAACCAACATACACGGTGGTATAATTCCACATTATTTTCGTGAAGAATAGAGTGAATTAGCTAAGATTCGACTTCAAGCCGTGGCGGCGCCTTTGGGCGTCGTTGTAGGTCCGCTGTGGTGATGGAATTGCGATTATGCATAAAATCACTCCATACAAACACGAGCTAACCTGAAATCATGTGGGACCGATACGAAGCTGCCGTTGGGAGCCTCATTCCTTCTGGAATCATTCGCCCGGAGGGGTTGAAGTCAAGTTGCTTCGCTGTGTGATGACTGATTGCTCCCAGCTGGATCGCATAATCATGATTCATGCATGTCTCACAGGTGAAAGAAACCCGTCACATTATATTCCGATCCTACTCTTTATTGGACCGTATCCGAATGATGGGACCTCATGAATAAGATGATTAAGAGCATGCATCCGAGGTTGAAAATCCGAGCGCGCCGAGATTAATTCAAGCAAAAGAGCCCGCAAGTGGATCACTTCCAGATTCTCCTTGAAAACATGAAATTTTGGAGTCGCGCTAAATGGACGTAACATACCACTGACGGTACGGAGTACATCTGACAATCTCTGCGCCCACTGTTCAGGATCAGAAGTCTCTGCTCCGGATACACTGACAACTGAATGATCTGACAGTATCTTCATCGGATTTCTTGGTCTAGAACGTGCTCATAGCTGAATGATTAAGGCAAAATTGAGATCATGAAGAACCCACACGTATTAACTACGTACATACTAGTACCGTAACATAATAATTGAGTATTATAGGTGCTAAGCCGTTAGGTTGCAAAATCTCAGATCCAGTCTTTACGAGTACCGCGCTTGTATCAACCAGCGGGGCTTTAGTCTTCTCCAAATCTCATACGTACAAAACTAGTACGTACATTAATAGTACGTGCAAACGCCCTTCGTACAAGGGTTGAGATTGGAAGCAGAGCCGCATTCGTTTCTCTCCCTGTCGATATCCGACAAACTCCCGACTACTTTGGAAATTTGTTCATACAACATTTCAAGTGCTAGCCGGCTGTATTCAACGACTGCCAAGTTGCCTCATGTGCTGTGATAGGCACATAGAGATGGCCAGTTCTAAAGGATAAGGAACCAGGAGCCTTTACATTCGCTATCATCAAACTTCTTCGTTCGCTCGTGCCATTCATTCGTAATAAACCACAAAATGCTTCCTCGAAAATTCTACAAAGACAATCGCAAAATCCCATTGGGATTTATGCTGCTGACCACAACCCTGTTCTTCTACTATTTAAGTCTCCACAAGGAGACCGCGAGCAATTTCGACATTCCTTCCGAACAACAGGTCTCCAGAACAGACGATTCATCTGCAACTTATCAGTTGCTACAAGTGTCGCAAGAACAACGAAAGATCCAGATCGAAGAATATCAGACGAAGTCAGAACGTGTACCTGAGGTCTCATCTCATCTTCCGTCTCAAACTCCTCCCTCACTTTATACCCCCCCAACTCCCGATTATGCGTCCCAAGGAGCACTCAAAACAAGCGAAGTCGCTCTTCTGTTAAAGACAGGCGCCTCATTAGTATGGAAACGTCTACCAATCCATCTATTGACGAGCCTTGCGCCGGAACGCATCGCACCAGAGAACACAATTATTTACTCGGATGTCCCCGACGTGATCGGCTCTCACCAACTGGTGGACGTCCTTGCCAATACCACCTCACGAGCCGTTCTCGAATCTCCGGACTTCCAGCCATACTTGCTTCAAGAAGATTTTGACGAAAAGCAAGGATGGATTGAGGGCGACATTGCAGGTCCAATCGGTGGTTGGAAATTGGACAAATACAAATTCTTACCACTCATCAACCACGCCGGACACAGTCAGCCGGATGCGAAGTGGTACATCTACATGGAAGATGACGCTTTTATATTTCTTCCCAACTTATTGCATCACCTTGCCACTTTTGATTGGAAGGACGCATGGTACATCGGTAGCTTAGCTGTCAAACACGGTGAGATCTTTGCGCATGGGGGCGCTGGATTTGCCTTGTCAAGAGGCGCTTGGGAAAAAACCTTTGGCGCCCACCCCGACATTATCGAAAAATACGAAAATTTCACTGAAGCTCATGGGTGTGGTGATCATGTACTTGGTCACGTCCTAAAAGATTACGGAGTGACCTTTGGCGAGACCCACGAAGCAGAGCAATTTACATTTGGATTTAACCCAGAGTCCTACTGGAACATGTGGTATGGACCAGCCAACTGGTGTAAACCTATATTTAGCATGCATCATATGCATTTAAAAGATATTTCGAGGTCCTACAATATGGAAAAAGCTTGGAATTTCGCCAAGGTATGTTTTCATCTTCTCTGCCCGATGTTTAGGGGTCGACTGTCTAACTGAGATGATGTAGAACGGCCTCATGCGGTATCGTGACGTTTATGACAAGTTCGTTGCACCGGTCATCCGACGACGCATTGACTGGTGGGACAATAGATCCTCTAGTTACGCTATCACCTCATCCGAAGCGAAAGCAGGTGAAGACATGTGGATGCCTGATTCGGTAAACTCCCGACTTTCCTGGCTGAAGAGCTGGGAATCAGTAGACAACTGCGAGGCAGCCTGTCTTTCGTGGCCGGAGTGTGTTCAGTGGAGTTTCTACGAGGATCTCTGCAAAATGAGTGATCGCGTTGTCTTAGGAACAGGTTATACGGCGACAGACCCAAGGAGACTCACAGCGTTAAAGACGACCAGTGGCTGGGTTTCAAAACGGATCGAGCAATGGTCCTGTGAGCATTAGGTCCATCGTAAATCTCACCCAAAGTCTGTCGTAACAATCATATCCATCAATAAATAATAGCCAAGTAGCGAGGGCATCCTCTTAAGGCTTTGTTGGCGAGGGACATCTGCCGAATAAATCGTTCGAGATCATCTTTTTACTCGAAAATAGCCGTAATCTTTCATAAAATCTAAATAGACATTAATATAAAAATACTTTGTCCATATTACCGAACAAGATAGCGATTAACTATAATCACTGCGCAGTAACAGTAATTCAGGGGCGACCTAATTCGCAGCGGGCAACGCAGCCAGCGCTTTAAAAGGGCGACTCCCGCAGCCAAAACCGATCAGAGAATTTTTTTTTTGTCTTACTACGAACAGCTTCAGCCGTACGCCGGGACCGCCTTGATCTTCTATTTTACAAACATATTTTAGCACTGGTAGACCAGTTTTTTTTATCTCTTTCCGGAGATGATTTGCGGACTTTGGTGAAGTACAGAATCGATCGCAATATTCAGTACTAATCACCTTCACAAACACGGAACATGGATCGTACAAAATGGCTCGATGGCCTCCGCGGCATTGCAGCCGCCATCGTTGCCTTCGACCATTTTTTCATGGGTGATATTTGGCAGCCCTTTTTGTCTTTTTGGGCTGATTCGCCAGAGGACAATAGGCAGTTGGTCCAGCTTCCTCCTATCCGCATTCTCTTCTCAGCACATGCAATGGTGACCCTTTTCATGGTAATTTCGGGATATGCAATTTCCATCAATCTCATCAGAGCCAGAGAACAACACAATCATACGCTTCAACGAGGCCAATCCTTTCTTAATCGGCTATCCTCTGCTGTTATGCGAAGGATTTTCCGAATTTATCTTCCTGTTTTGGTTATTTCGATCATCAGCCAACTTTTATTCTTTTTTAATCTGTACAATTGGACTTTTGAGGAGGGGGTGCTCAGAGGAATTAAGCCTTGGACTTCTCCATTGGCTCATATTAAGTGGTTGATCATTTATATGATGGACAGCATGAACATGATTGCCTTTGAATACAACGGAGGGTTCAACGGACAATTATGGACAATGCCGGTCGAATACCGGGGATCTTGCGTCATTTATCTATTCGTGATCGGCCTGGCGGGCTGGAAACGACATCTTCGATTGTGGGTTCTGCCTATTTTGGCAATTTATTTTCTATGGTATGGAATCTGGGACATCTTCGGATTCCTTTGGGGTCTCTGGTTAGCGGAGAGAACTGTTGGTAGCAATGATTCTGGAGACCATAGGGTAATTGATCACGAGTTGCATACATTGCATGAAGTGGACATTACTCAAGATGACGATTTTGACGACTCTTCTAAATTATTGCCATTGCACCGACTTCCCGGGCAGTATTATTGGCGACGTTATGCTACAGCAAGTCGAATGAGACTCGTGTCTAATATCTTGAATGGGGTTGCTTTCATTATGGGCTTTCATCTTCTCTGTCTTGGAGACGATGGTCACCTTACTCCGGGGTACCAGTGGCTGGAAGTGTTCAACTCTTCAAAATGGAAAGACAACTGGCAAGTTTACCATTGGTGTTGGAAGTCTGTCGGCGCAGCTTTACTTGTCCAGGCGATAAGCAATTCACGAACGTTGCAGCAACCGTTGAACAGTCGCTTGGTCCAATACTTGGGCAAAATCTCCTTTTCCTTGTATCTGGTTCATCAGGCAATGTATCATCTGTTGAGAGAACCGATCAGGAATAGGATATACCTAACAATAAATGGGAACCCATATCCTGGCACAGTGGGAGCTGACCCAGTAGCTTTCCACTTGACTTGGTGGATTTCAGGATTGATTATCGGACCGCTTGTGATCGTGGCGTCACATTATTATACCATATACGTGGATAATCGCTGCGTAATCTTCACCAAGAGGATTGAGAAATGGCTCACTACCTAGTTGTGCTCTTTTCAAAACTCAGGCATCTTTTTATTTTGGTATGATACAAGGTAGAGAATCCTTGTAGTATGTTTTACCAGTCGATTGATTCAAGCATAGCGAAGATTTTTATATGGATATATGGCTCAAATTAATTCATCGGATTCAAGATTTCTCTTCCATCTTTCCATCTAACCACTTTTTCTGCCGTTTCGACGCACCAAGTGTCCATGAGCCTTCTTCAGTGTATCTCATGTGTAGGGTGATCAACAGGTTGCTTCGTCTGTTGCGACTTGTTGAGAGCGCCACAAACTGGTACCAGGCAAAGGCTCAATATCAAAGACGTCTAATGCTGGGCCGCCAATACCACCCTGGGCAAGAGTTTAACATAAAGCTTTATGGTCAATCAGCGGTCCTCTCGGAGTATTCACCAAAAGAGCTGGGTCTTTCATCAGACCTAACTCATATTTGCCAACGATCCCTCGGGAACGATTGTTCAATACATAATCAAAACTCACTACTTCTACGCTTCGAAAAGGCTCGTTCTTACTTACGACTCTGAACACGGGTGCGCCTTGGGTTTGTCCAACGCCAATACTAGGAAGGCCGACTTCTTCGGCCTTCTGATTTGCTTTGTTGGTCAAAACTTTCGCTTCAGCAGTTGGCATTCATGCCTCAAGCCAACGCGCCAATGCGAGCGACGGCAGCTCCAAGCTTCGGAGTCGATTTCATGTCGTTAGACGTCCCACAAGAGCGTTCTTTAAAGATTGGACTGTTCGCGGATGAGTGTAGTAGAAGAGCAAGTCTCTGGAGAAGGTGACATACAATCCTTCCGGTGAAAATATAGTCGAAATTTGTCTTGATCACTCTCAGATAGTCGTCTAGTACGGCCAGCCGTGGTCTTGATATGGAGGACATTGTGAGAGTATAAATCCTTCGGGAGGCCATATGGAACGTTCGCAATAGAGGTATTTTGACGCACGGATCTAATTTTGAGCCAGTGTTTCCAACAATCTGGTATCAATGAGGGTATCACGATATTTACAGCTCGAAGATAGGAGATGCGGCACCTATTGGAAGAATCATATCCGAAACCCAAAAGTAGAAGTTGGACGACATTCGGCAGAAATATTGATCAGGACGTTGTATCATAGCCATTTCAAAACAAGTATATTCTATTCAACGTCTTCGTTTAATTATTATCTCTATATCATCTAGGGTAGATCTTTAATTTCACAAAGAGACACTGTGACCTAGCTCGCTGAAGGTCCCCAATGTAATGACACCGTTCGAAAGCTCTTGGTCCTTAAGCAGATGTCCCTGCAAGTCCTCTAATTCCGATACGAGATAGGCAAATCTCATTCCTTTCACTCTTTCCTCTTCAATTTCTTCATCAAGCTCGTTGTTGCTATATTGAGTTGTTGTTTCTCTCGAAAAAAGGTCTTCTGTTTTCGGATTTATGTTATTTTGCGACCCAGTCAAATCTATTTCTTTATTGGTGATTGCAGTGGACAGCAAACCGGATGCAGCTAGTACGCGAGTTGGAGAAACCGTCATGCGCCCCTTCTTGAATACACATTTTGATATTGAAGTCCCAAAGATTGACTGTTCGACGTCAGTCTGAGACAATGCTTTCGGCACTCTGAAAGTCCTGTTCGAAGTGTTTACGTTCTTTGCGTCGGGTTTGCGGTCATTAATAACTTCGGTTACTGTCGCCTTAGGAATAATTCTGCCCTTTCGAACAAAATGTGTCACGATATATAGCCACTTCTGATCCCAAGTCAAGATCCGAGACCAGACTTCGTAGGGGTAGCCCGTTGGTATTTCTCTTTTGAAGTGTGTATATGTAGATCCTAGCATCACAGTCATGATACCATTCTTCCCCTCAGTAGCTAGCTCTTTGTGGGTTTTGGACATTCCGTGGAAGACAAGAAACGACAGGAGAAGTGATCGACTCGAGTCGAGATCTGTAAAGTAAGTACTATTTGATTTGTGGAGGTTAAAGTCTCCTTCCAGTATGGGGACCTTTGTCTTGGTGATAATCGGTAGAAACACCAACGGTACTTCGTCCTTTCGGCGATGAAGCATGGACTGATTGATCGGTTTACGAAGCGCGGCTGCTATGACCGGTGCGAAGAATCGGTACTATACGGAAATCGTTTGATTAACATCCGCTCACAGAAGAACGCAAACCCTCATCAGATAGTGAGAAAGTTTCACGTTGAATCGGGAATGATAGCACTTACATTCCATACAAAGGGCAGACACTTGATATTCAGAATGGCCAGGAGCAGCCAAAACAGTCTGCCCGGGCGCAGCCGTAGTAGGAGCTTCACGCGCTTCGCGTAGAAGCGATAATGAGAGCTGTAAGACATGGTGATTGTGTCGTGTTATTGATACACATTCAAATATCTGCTCGCTGGTTGTTTGTTGATAGAATGAAACAAAATAATCCCATCCTGGCGCCACGAATAGTTGGTTGATGCCTCAGGACGTGACTTTGAGCCGAGGTTGTTGCCCAATCGGTTTATCCATATCACATGCGCGTCCCAGCCCTAAAGTCTTTCATTCCAATCTCTCAAGTCTGGATAAAATCGAGTGAGATGTACGAAGAGGTACTCTGGAGACAATTACAGGTGTCAAGATCTATCTCTCCTAATAATGTACCCGCGAAAATGCGACCAAAACGACGATTTACCACTGCCAGGCGGGCATGATTCGCGTGCATCTCAATATATTCCAGGTTAATTTGATTAAACCTCTTCATTATGAGTAAGTTCTCCGTTAAGATCCTCAAGTATCGAATGCTCATCGGTCCTTTAGTAAATTCTGAGCCCTGAATGAGCTGGGTTGACATTTGAGAATACATGACGTTACAGTATTCCATCTATTTATTCTCCGCAACAATGAGATACATCTCAAGCCACGACGCACGCGACAGGTAGGGGCAACGAGGATTATCACTGCTGCATAAGGCTTCCAAGCTTGGCGAGGCTATTTTCAGAGGAGTATCGTCAGTTTTCAAGGAAAATGCGGAGTGCGCCGTGGCTTGAAGCGATGTGACTCTGAAGCATCAAGCAATGCCCCGAATTTCCCATGAATGAGATTGTGGCCTCGGAAGCTAATAACTTACCTTCAGTCTAAGTTTCGAAGTGCCGAGTGGCTGACATTGTGATATGCATAACATTAACCGACCCGCTGTACAATGTACACAGAGTGGGAACGATACTCCGCAATTTGTTGGGGGATCTACAAAAATCCCAAGAAATACTTCAATGCTTGACACTATCATGATTCTTGCTTTTTCCTTTGCACACATAGAGGAGTCTTATGTCGCGGTGTTAATGATCCATTCTCCGTGGAACAATTCAATGTGTATCGCTGTCACCCGCAATCTGCGGTACGTCTCGACTCTCTATATCATATGTCACGGTGATATAGAGCCTACTTCCGTATCGAACGGTCGGGTAATTTTTTTTTTTTCGGATTTTTTGTTCTTATAATAAGATGTACAGGAGGCTACTAAGTGAAGCCAAGACGGATAAATTTGTCCTGGATCAGGATGATTAACCCGACACGCGGTGTCTTGTGACCCAGAATACGTCTTAATATAAGCTTTGCGTGACCCGGTAGACGACGTATAGGAATGTCTAATCTTGGTATAGCAAGTGCCCAGGTCGGTCGCTGCATACCCCCCCAATTTGGTCACTAAAAGTAGTCGTCAAAACACGATGTATATCAAAAGCATCATTCTAGCATTGAGCTGTGCCTCTGTCGCAATCGCACAGTTAGCAGACACTACAGCCTATCCAATTGGTCCTCTGACTTCATCCAGCGCCAAATGGGCAAAAAAAGTCTGTGATATCACAAACTATGGAGCTGTAGCTGATGGCAAAACCGACTCCGGTCCAGCTATTCTTGCCGCCTTCGAGGCATGTGCTTCTGGTGGTGTGGTCAATATTCCTTTGGGAACGTTTGCTATGGCTACCTGGGTTACATTGAGTGGTGGAACTGCATGGGCCATCAACCTGGAGGGAATTATCGTTCGAACCGGCACTGCAGGTGGAAACATGATTTACATTGAGCACAGTACCGATTTCGAAATATATTCTTCCCGTGGCGTGGGTGCAATCCAAGGCTACGGCTACCAATTTCACGAACAAGGAGAGTATGGTCCACGTCTCTTGCGTCTATACGATGGTGAGTGGGCATTGACATTAAAAAAAATGCTTCGGCTAATAATTTGCAGTAACGAATTTTGCTATCCACGACATCGCTCTTGTTGACTCCCCTGCCTTTCATTTGACTCTTGACACTTGCAACCAGGGAGAGGTATATAACATAATCGTCAGGGGCGGCAACGAGGGTGGACTTGATGGTATTGATTTGTGGGGATTTGATATCTGGGTGCATGATGTTGAAGTTACCAACAAGGATGAATGTGTTACCGTTAAAAACCCATCCAACCATATCCAGGTGGAGAATATTTACTGCAACTGGTCTGGTGGTTGTAGTATGGGCTCATTGGGCAATAACACTAGTAAGTGGGTTGGTTGACTAAGTATGATCAGAAACCGACTGAAATCATCCGTCAAGATATCTCCAAGATCCTCTACAACAACATCTACACCGTCAATTCGAATCAAATGTTTATGTTCAAGTAGGTTTCACCTTGTTATTCGGATTGGTGGGCACAGACTGACTTTCGTAATAGGAGTAATGGCGGATCCGGAGAAGGTGCGCATTATCTGCTTTGATTACAATACGAAGGAGTTTTACTAATGTTATCTCGGAATAGTCACCGAGGTCACCCTCCAAAACTTCATCGGACATGAAAACGCATATTCGTTTTACATCAATGCATACTGGTCTGACCTGGCTAACCAAGGCGGAAATGGGGTTCTCTACAATTCCATCACGGTCAACAATTGGAAAGGAACTTGTGCGAATGGCGCCGCGCGACCTCCACTTTATGCCTTATGCCCTTCGACAAACCCTTGTACTAATATCATCATTGAGAACTTTGACATGTGGACGGAGTCAGGCAGCACCGAGTATTACAAATGTGCTGATGCTTGGGGTTCAGGTTATTGCCTCCATGGAGGAACACAACACACTGAGTATGGTACTGTAACGTCCACGGTCACCTCTGCACCTTCAGGATACTCAGCGACAACAATGCCTGGACAGCTCACCGCCGGCTTGGGAATCACCACATCTATTGCCATCCCGACCGTTCCTAACTCGTTTTACCCAGGTGCTACCCCAGCCACGGCCCGAGTTTACGGCAGCTAGACGAAGAACTGTTGAAATAAGTGATTTGACTGCAACTTTGTATTCCCGCTGGGCAGTGACGATCGATAGCCAATGAGCGTCTTTCTTATGCTACCACTAATATAGGGCATAGTATGATTATGCAGTATCTTATTAGTAGTTAATAGTAAGGCTTCGTGTATATATCCTCAGATCACCTATGACATTTTTCCGTCCAGTAGCAAACAAAGCTAAGATTTCCTAGATATTAAAAGGGCATGCAATCACTTCACAAAGAATCAAAAAGATGGCGACGCCTCAACAAATAACCTGTTCTCCAATCAAGCTTTATAGTAGGGCCAAAACAACCGACGCAGCTAGTATTAGGATCGTGGTCAAGCTGACAGCTGGAATTCCTGATATCCCTCCTGATGAATGAGACGGGCTTGGCTGTTGTGCCGAGGTTGGAGACGTTATAGCGGGCGTAGACTCCGTAGTCGGAGATGACGGCGTAGCAACTGTACTGGACGGTATGCTTGTAGCCACACTGCTTGCAGCTGTCAGACTGCCCGTTGACGTGGCGGTAGCAGCGCCAGCAACGAAGGAGCTGATAATCGATGAGTAGGCTGATTGCTCTTGGAGAATATCGCTAACATAAGAAGTCGGAACAGCTGAAAGCCACGCAGGAAGCGAGTTAAGATTGATTCCGCCATAGCCTGAGCAATACAGTGAGAGGGTCACGGATAATGGGAGCGATTCTATTGCCGAGGCAAATGCAGCATTCGCTGCTGAATAAGTAGGATTCTGGTTGAAATTATCTGCCGCAGACTGCAAGGCTTGATTCAACTCATCCGATTCTATTGCGTCAAGGTGATTCCATTCGTCTTTTGAAGGACATGACGAGCTTCTAGACCAATATTAGAAACCCATTTTTTCTCACCTATGAATTGCGCCTACCTGAAAGATTGTGTTTGCGTCTGTGCACTGACTACGACAGCGACAAGCAATAGCTGGAGGAGGATCCAGATTTGATTTTTCATGATAGTGTGCGTTATATTATCCAAAGTCGAAAGGTTGTTTGGTTAGAAGAGAATGGAAAATATTTGAGAACCCATGCTGAGAACTGTCTAAAGAATATATTTTTCGGATAATTGGATAGTTAAGGAGATTTTATAGCTATGCTAAATACTACCTACCTGCTACTTGACGTGGCACTAGCTCTATTCTGCTACTACCTAGTCATGCACCATGCGCGAAGCAACCATTCATATCACATTTCATTTTAAAGCTAATTATGGGCGGTAGAAGCAATGAAATACAATTGAATGGTTCATGAAATCTCATTGGCCATGGATATTGGACCATCTGCCCCAGCTCAAATAGCGCGTGCATGAGGCTTAAGACTGAACAATGGACACGGATCGAGTCGCGTGGTTACATTCGGCGCGTTCCGGGGAGATAAAAGCGAGAAACAAAACAAAGACTCTCAGAAACATGTGCAATGTTTTTGTCATGCAACGCTCAAGTTCATTCCAGAATAGAAAATTGAAAAGAAAAGTAAGCCAAAACATGAATTTCGAGGTGCTCGCCTGATGGGCACTTAGCAGACATGCATTCGTGGTACAGAATCTAGGCCATTGTTCAAGATTGACACCCACCGTGCACCACCCCTGAGTTGGACTTGATAAACAGACTAAGCCGTACCCCTGCGGCGGTGTTAGCGGTTGTTAGGTACCTGCGAGGCTATCACGCATTATTGGCGGGTTTTGCTTTGGCTAGACGTTCTTTGTTTCCCTAACACTACGGCGATTATTTCCATCTTGACCGTTGAAATTCAGGGCATTAAGCTATTAAATTTACTGAGATATATATATATCTAGTACATTCTTTATCTAATTCGATTAGTAGAAGATGAAATGATGTGTAGGCGCCAAATTATGTCGTCTCTTATCCTCCCACAAGACAAAAGTGTCTGAATCGCTGGTGGATATAAATACACATCTTGAATTCTTTGCTTCTATTAATCTACATTGCATGGATTGAACCGCAAGAGCATCACCACAGGAAATTCCATCGCTGCCACCACCTTCCCTTACCAATTGGTATGTTTTCTGGGTCATTCTGTGCTTCCTCTAGAGCCTGGGCAATGGGAATATCTTTCAACGGGACATATTTCGTTCGGCGAATGAGTTTGTAACCACCAAAAGCCGCGAGTACTAAAGGTATGTCCCTGGTTTTGGAAGTTGAATGTCAGAATGGTGTATTCTCAGATCGAGAGAAGGAAACTTACAGATAGCTTGAAACAAAGCTGGATGGATTCCAATTTCCGGCCGTAAAGACAGTGAAGCCCCCTGTCAAGAGAATGATTATACAGGATATAAGTGCGAACCACGATCCATAAGCTGGGAAGAATGTCAACTCATAACTCCACGTTATGCTAGAAGCAATTGATAGCTTAGAAAGACTTACGTGTCCACGAGTTATGCCAGGGCAATGCATGCGGAGAAAAGCCCTGTTTTTTCAGTGCTTCAATGAGACGGATATGGTTCAAAGAGACCGTGATCCAGCTGATAAGGACGCCAGCGGCGGTCAAATCGACCAACCAGAAAAAGACAGTAAGGGCATCATTGGACACACACATGTACGCTAAGAAAGAAAAGGCAATCTGCAAAGCCACGCACATATAAGGTATTCCATATCGCGTAGTCCGCAGGAAGATTTTGGGTGCATGGCCCTTCACTGCAAGACCATACAAGGTTCGGGTTCCTGAGAGAATAGCTTGATTTGACGAAGACCATGCAGATGTCAGGACTACTGCATTGACAATAGATGGTACAGCTTTGATACCGGCATCACTAGCTGCAATGACGAAGGGACTCTGAGCAGCTGTTCCGGAATCATTACTGAGTCGATCGTCGTCACTGGAAACAAGCATTCCGACGATAAGGATAGCAAGAACGTAGAAGATGGTAATCCGAGCAAATACACGTTTGCAGGCCTTGGGAATATTGTGTCGCGGGTTCTGGGTCTCTGCAGCGGCCATAGCAAGAGACTCGACTCCCGCAAACGAATAGACTGCGTTAGACATGACGGCCCAGAAGCCTAAAAACCTTCCCCATGAGCCTTCCGCGATATACTCAACAAATGGGCCCGGCGTCTTCCAGTAATGAAAGCCAAGCCTCGGTTGTCCGGGAACACCGCCCAAGTCAATAACGAGACCCATGATCACGATGCCAATGACGAGCAAGATTTTGAGTATGGCAAAGAAAAACTCGACCTCGCCGTAGACACCGATGAAGATGATCGCGACCAAAAAGGAGAGGACGATGAAGATGGTAACCCAAACTGCCGGATTGGTTGTATCATTCCAATACTGGATAAGCACAACCGCCGCTGAGATTTCGCTGGGCACTGACAGGAAATTTCCATAGACGATATTCCATCCTATAGCAAAAGCTAGAGCTGGATCCACGAGCGTCTCGGAGTGTCGTACAAAGGATCCAGTAACAGGGAAGAGAGCAGTAACTTCTCCCAAGGCAAACTGAACCGCACAAACGATAGCGCCGACAAACAAATAACCCAGAAGCGCTCCCAATGGTCCTCCAGTTGCAATGGAGCTACCTAGCCCAAGAAAAAGACCTGTTCCCTTCAGGAAGATTATATTTTAGCAATCTAGAGCAGCGACAAAATTAACTTGACTATTACTTACAATAGCTCCGGCAATGGCGATCATCTGCACATGTCGTTGCTTCAATCCCCTGGCCAAGTCGTTTCGTTCGTGCTCATCGACAAACCGCACATCGTCGTTGTAAATGCGTTGCGATGCAACAACTGATGTGTCCGCGTGCGCTGGATCCTTGACATCGTCGAACCCCGCCATTTGGGCGGTTGCCCGGTTTCTGTAGATTGTTCGAAAGGGAAAGATGAGGCCTGGGGTGTGCCTCGCTGGGAGTAGAAGGAAGACAATTGACTGGATTTTGTTATAGGGAAGGGAGATAAGAGGTGGATTGGTATGGAAAGACGTTACATTTCGTGGTCTATGGAGCCAATAATAACGAAAATCACGCCATTATCGATCCCGCTTGTAGTTTCTTACTCGGGTTACCCTGATGAAATTTTCTCCAGTTCCTAATCTAATTGATTTTTTGCATCTAACACCCGAACTGTAATTTAGTAAAGGGCCAATACAAGACCCAATAGAGATCATAATTTCATGAAGCTATCCACAAACTCGAGCCACCAAGGAGACTACAACCTCGCCGTCTTACGAATGCTTTTCCACATCCAACCCACTCCCCATCAATCGTGGAGACCTCTGCCCGCCAAACACTCAAAGCGATGGACCGCATCAAGGCAATAGGCCGACCGCCGAAAAAGAACTCAACAGCCCTTGAATGTGATCTGCGGCTCAACTCTGAAGTTTTCGCTAGCACGCTCTCTGTTTTCCCGGCAGTCAATGGCGTATCTTATCTGACACAATGCAAAGCTCAATCTGATGGATAGCAAGGACCCAGAAATGTGGAAAGCTCCCGACCACGTTTTTTTAATCCACTTTGTACCGAGGCTTGGTTAAAAATTGTCAAATCGGAAGGGATTATTACTGTAAAGTAATCGGTAAGCGAGATGGCCATGTAAGCGGATTGGCCACCTTCAGTACACATAGGAAACGCCATATGTTCCTACCATCACGACACAATATCCAACCTCGACTCACGATAGACATCGGTATTCAGGTCACTCAATTTAATTCGAATATTCGATTTAGTTGTAAAGTGATGGGTATACGAACATCTGCCACTCCGTAGGTGCATTGAAGGCGGCCAACTCGCTTACTGATTACAATAATTGCGTGAAGCATTTAGGAACGGAGAGGTAATGAGATTGCTTGTACTGCGCTCATGGCCGCCATCGTACGTGCTCATCTAGACGTCTTCATCCCGCTGTATTCCGTATTCCGCATTCCAAAGCCCTTCTTAACCGGATGGAATACAAATGTTGTGTCCTGTGATAACACTAATGCTTACTATCAAAACCTGCGAAAAGCACCACATTGTACCTCGTTACTTCTTTTGACATAGCTCCTATATTCAAGGAGACAGCCCGAGCAACGAGAGTATCGCTGTGAACTTGCCCTACTCGTCCAAATCTAGACGAGCGTGGCACATTAGAATGTTACTCTCTTAGAAGTGGACCTTGAAATGTTTTACATTGGGAGACCATGGATCTCAATCTCAGAACAGATTGCGATGATTACAGGAAAGAATCGCCATGTTGAGGGAGCTTGCAAGACGACGCATGGTCAGAATACCGCTTCTGCCCTAATCCGGCGGCTGGGATGTCATAAGGTGGAGAGCAAGAGTCAAGATGAGTCATATAGCAAGAGTCAAAATGAGTCATAGAATGAGAGTTGGGTTTTATTACCCTCTTCGCAATGTCGAACAGAACTGGCACATCATTGGGAAAGTTCTGGCGACTCCTAGGCTTCTATTTCTGAAGCGATACTTTGAAGCAGTCATTCAATTGAAAGATTGGATCAGTCATTTCAACTTCAGTCGCAATTTTGCATCAAATGTCTTCGATAACGAAAAAGCAATTCTACAGCACCAACTCTCCATGGGAGCTAAGCATTGGTTATTATCGAGCAGTTCGCCACGGTCAATTGATTTGCGTCTCTGGGTCTACCGCAGCCGACCCTAATTCAGCCCCTGACGCACCACAAGTTCTTTTTCCAGGCGATGCCAAACGGCAGGCACGTTATACCTTCGAACAGATCATAGACGCGATTCGAGCCTTAGGCGGTCGAGGCGCTGAGAGCATTGTGCGCACCAAAATGTACGTCCAGCGGCAGGAGGATTGTTCTCCCGTAGCGGAGGCTTTCAGTGATATTCTAGGAAAACAGAATGGTGGCGGAATCGGTACGGCTGCGACTATGGTGATAGTGGGCGGTTTCGTGGATCCAAACATGCTCGTGGAGATTGAATGTGATGCAATCGTGGATGCTGAATGACGGAACTGTCCGTCAGAAGCTTTATGTTTTGAACAACCGTCTGAGATATTGCAAAGTTTTATCCAGAGAACGCTTGAGAGAAACCAATTCCAGATCGGAAATGGCCTGGCTCAGAATTGTGCTCTTGCAGCAATGATGTACTGCCTAATGTATTTTTCTCCCATACATTCACTAAAACCATTCAATCAACTAGATATTCGTTGAACCACTCATCTGACGCACTTTGTGTATCGGCCGGATTATCTGACCGATCGACCGGCAATATAGCGCGCCTTAATGACTGCATTGTAGCAGGATCAAAACCCCAGTCGCCAATCCACTGCTTCATTTGTGAGCCTTGCTTGAAATGACGCACCAAATGATCCACACGTTCGTTCCACGTGACAAATGTTTCGGCACAAAACCCACACCGACTATTCAGTATCGTATGTCGGCTACGACGTAGATTCAGAGCTTGACCGGGCCATTTCTGGCAGCCGTGAAACTTTTTCAGGTGCTGCAACAAGTGGTCTTTACGAGCAAAGACCCTCTCTCCAAGTGGCCGTTCCGCACACGATTCGAAATCGTGAGATGCGATGTGTTCGTGCGAGGGCAGCTCGATGCCACAGTAGTTACATTGCTGGTGAAGAGAATCAAATTTCCACACAGTTGCATCTTGTGGCTGGCAGACCCACATGTCAAGTTGAACATGAATGGAAACTTCATGGCGACACCAATCGGACTTCCTTTTGAAAGAGCTCGTGCAGAATGTACACTGATACCTCATTGAACCGAATTTACTTGGGGATCGCGAGATTGACAGTCCCGTACCTGGCGCTGAGCCGAGGCCATGCTCTGCTGAGTGACTGTCGGTAGACAGAAATGTCTCGAAAGAGGAGATAGACTCGTTCGAATCCGAGTACGTAGTAGATGATGCGAAGGTGGAAGTAGAACGGCTATCAAAGGAGTTGTGCGGTCTAGATTGATGAATAGCTTGGTCGTTGAACGCAAAATCCGAGGCTCCTGGCTGTGATTTCGCAGCCTGCATGACCAGATCTAGAGGCGCGTGATCATCTTCTGGAGGAGAACTGCGCCATCGCTGAAATGGGGTCATATCAGAGAGTAATGACCTAGGCATTGGTGAGCCTGAGCGAGTGATACTAGACTTGCGACTCTTATCAAGGACTCTCTGCCGCCTTCGAGCATTGATGAACCAGTTTTGTATCTGTGTCCTCGTAAGACCCGTCTCATGCGCCAGTTCTTGTTTATCTTCCTCGGATGGATAAGGGTGATCCGAATGGGCAAAAAACCATTGACGTAGGGCTTTCGTATGGCCTTTCATGCGGGAGCTTGTTCTTTTGGGTAGTAGACAACCTTGTTCCGCTAGTGGCTGGGGTTTCCATACATTTTCTGGTCTTTCCATCAATTTTGAAGGGGATGGCAGGAGTCCGCAGGCGGATGTAGTTGCCTCTGTGATTCCATGAAGCCCACCGACAACAGGGTAGTTTGTCTCAAAGTCCGAAGGATGCCTTTTGACTTTGTCTGCCAAGCTGCAACTCCTAAACAAGGCGACGCAACTGGAGCATGCGGCGATCGGGTTGGGATTCGCTTTCGTTGTACGAATGATCAGGCATTGTAAGCGATGCTTTCGACAGTAATCGCATGGCACGGGTGGCCGATAGGAGTTAGTTTGTGGATCAAGAGTGTGATCATATAGAACATTTTCAATTTCTGGGATCCCTTCTCCTTGCCTGCCGACTAGGTTTGGGTGAGCGGCTGAGCGCAGTGGATTCGGGACGGAGTAAGGACTTTGCGGTGGTGAAAATGTGTTAGCAATGTCGGCTGTCATCACAGGCACTATTCCATGTTCCGACGCGGTATGAATCGAAGACCATCCTGTAGTATTATCGCTCTCCAGCGCAACCGCATCATCGAATGATACCGAAAGACTCTGAGTCCAATCAAATGTTTCCAGGTCGAAGAAGGCGGATGATTGCCCGGATGCCATCTTGGCCTTGAGGCAAAGGCATGCCTGGCTTAGAAAAGACCTCAGGATGCCGTGACGATTAGTTGAAAGAAGAAGATTCCTGAGGCAGGCTGCAGGTGACCTGTCACGCTAGTCCCGAATCGAGGAGGGCTGGCCGCCGAGATCGGTCCTTGGGGTCATCCTGTCATCCGCCAAGCCATGGGCATCAAAAAGGATGAAATATACCTGCGGTTAGGCTAGGCTCAACATGCACATAACTCACTTTCGCGCGCAATACTATTCACCGTCTACCAATTTGAGTGAGATCGAAAGAGACATCATCCTGACACTGTATTCCATGCAGGTTTCAGCTGCAAGCGAGGCAGGACAAACTACCGGTTTCGCGAGATGAACAGGGTATCTCGTCCAGTAAACGAGGCCTCCATTTTTGAGCTTATAGTGTTTTCATCTGCCGGTGCCGAAGTTGAGAAAAAAGCCTTGCTAGCTTTAGTCTCAGTCTATCTCGCTTTGGTACCCTTCCATCGGTCGTGGTTGTTCAACCAGGGGCCTCCGCATGGGTCTATTTCTATGGAGTCTGTGATGCTTACCTCCTGGGGTCTGCCAAGGGGGGACCTAAGAGTAGTGTTTAGATTATCTCCATGGTCTGCCTATTCTCGACTTTCGAGAACGTTTTGCGGTGACAAGGACTGTTGAAATATTCCTAACGAATGAGTGTTAAGCTACTACTGGATCGAGCCTCTTCGGAGCCTGGAGATAACCAGATGGCAGTCATGTTAGCCAGACTATTTAGTTCACTGATAGACTACGACGGCCAGAGTAAGCCGTTTCCAACTGGCTTCTACACACTGTGCTATTTTTTTTTTTTTTCTGTGGCTGGGCAGTGTCCATGACCAATCGGATTTTGCAGAATATGTTGGTATGCTGGTTTCACTCGCCGTGGGACTCTGATGGGGTTATCAACGTATAAATAGGACAAGGTATTCAGGTAAATCCCAGGCTCTGTTCATTTCAATCACAAAATGTTTCCGACGTACACCATACTATGTCTTCTTACATCTACTATGGCTTTGCAATTTGAGACTAACGGCCTTTATTTCCTGTTATCGGAACGTGGAGATACCTATACTTTCCACTGGGGCTTGTACCTTGCCAAATCCCGAAACGACGGCGAGATTTTCCATCTCATCAATCTCGAAAATTCAACTACTTGGAAATACGAATACAAACTAAGCAAAAATGTCGGCTCATCCAACAGACTTATTCTTGCGCTGAAAGTAGCAGTCATGGACTCAACATTACATGATGCTTTGAAAACCCGCCTCTTGCAGATTCCCATCAAATCAGTCCATTTCCACGAAACTATCACCTGCCGTGTCTGGATAAAAGAGGCGCCATTTGTATTGAATGAAGAAGGATACATCAAGCTCACCGGGACTGTCGATCAAATTGAGCAAGAAGCTAAAAGTAAAGCAATGGTGAACAGAAACGTACATAGGAAGACAGTTGAGAAAAGCATACTAACCCAATCATGAACAATTCGTACTGGTAACTATTTGAATTGATGCTTCTTCTTCTTTGGACATTCTCTATTTATTTGAGGTGGCTGGGAATTTTAGGATACATGGACTGAGCTGTTATTTTCCTGGAACTTGGCCGTATTTAGTCGATATGTACCCCCCACCAATACGTCTCGTGGATCGTTTCAGTTAGGGTAATTTATATATCCCACGCTAAATACCCTCGTGAGCGAAACTAGTTAGGTCTAGTTGTTTCCCGAACCCTGTGCCAAGTAGGTAGCTGGACTACTCCTAAGTTTCGGGTGACAGATTGTTATAATACTGTAAGATAATCCAGATATCCAACAAGACAGAAAGATTGGCCTCTCCATCTTGGAGGCCAGCTAGTCACCTTAGGATATATATTTGGGCACCTAGATTTCAGCCCAATGTCTACATAAACCCGGCTTTGGGTAAGATACTATTCAGGATTGGCCTCGAGTAAACCCAGCAATCCGACAGGAGGACTCTATTTGCAGCCTCTGTGGATTATCTAGCATAAATTTCGCTTTTGATAAGCTAGCTCAGTACAACGGAGAATGATGAATCGTTCTAATTGAGAAGCTCCGCGCCAATGAGACGTGGAAGCTAGTGCCAGCTCCGAATAATGGTGCAAGGGTGGGTATACGATTTAAAAGCCGGCAGCGATTCCAATGTTACTCAATTCAGAGCTAGATGGGTGGTTTGTTTGAATGGAATTGGATTGTAAAACCAGTACTAAATACCCCATGGTGACTCTTTCCAAAGTTTCTTCTCCACTTCTAGCTCGTCTGTATATTCCTGATCAAATGTGCCATGCACAACCTTCTCCATGGCCTCATCATTGATGATTCCATACATTGCTTTCGTGAACTCCCAGTACTCAGGATAATACCCTGCACATTCCCAATCTACCAATCCAGTCAGCCTGCCTTGGTCAATGAGAATATTTGTCGAATTAATGTCCGCATGGGTGAAGACCGACGAATGATGACGTGAGTGGATTGAGGCAATTGCTTTTCTAGTTTCGGCTGGCGTGTACTCTGGGATCAGGTATTTATGAAAATCCGACGCGTGAACAAATGGTCCAAATTCACCGACACGGTAATCGAAAAGGGCGCGGCCTAACGTATTCGCGAAGCGATAGGGTGTTCGGTTTGGAATGCGCCGAAGTTCACTGATGATTCTTTTTAAATCCTTGGAGAGCTGCTCGCGTTCTTAATAAGATAGTCTGTGAAAGACGCTCTGTAGCGGTTGTCCAGGTACTGAAGTCATAATCAAAGTTGTATTTCCATTTTCCTCGTAATCATCGATCCAAAGCGGGCTAGAACGGATGTGTATTTCTCAACAAGTTGTAAAGCCACCGCTTCATTTTGTCCGGAGCGTCCACAGGATTTCCAGTATAACCCGAAAGGGAGCTGACGGACCAAGGCATGGTCAGATGGGTAAAAATACTTTCCTGCTTTTGACATGATGTGGTAGAAGTACACCCTTATAATTTTAGGTACAAAATGCCAAAATTTCCGCATTATTTGTTGGGCAGGTTTACTCCAAATAACTGTTTCAGAATACTGTTTAGTTCTTGCTTGATTCCTGAGAACAGAGTTGACATACCTAATGGAGCTGGTGGCCAGCCTGTGGCAATGCGATCCTCGATAAAGAAAAGATGCAATGATGAAGCAATCATATGGTGTACATGAAGTAAGAAAGGACTGGGAAGGTAATGAGTGGTTGGATTGTCCGTATGAACAGTGAATGTATGAGAATACGCAGAGAATGGGGTCCCGTCGCTGAAATAAATGTCCATAGGTTCCTCTGGACATTGCCGGACAATGATATACTGTAGATATCGGAGTAAGTAAGTAAGAAAGGAACATGTATTCCATGGGAGGAAAACCAACTTGAACTGTCATTGCATTTTCCTGATCATCCTCAGCCATGTTCCACGTCCATCGGCCAGTAGATGGAATAATTTGAACATGACCGTTTCTAAAAGCAGAATGGATGCTCGGTGATAAAAGCCAAAGATTCCGTAGCATACGCGCTTCATTTCTATCGCAGACAATTTCCTGCAATTGCCCTGTTTTGGCGGGTGTTAGGAAAGCATTTAAAAGAGAAAAGAGTGGCCTCTTGGCATGGAAGTCAGCAAAAAAGTACTTTGGATTTTTGAATATTAAGACAAGACTGCCTACCTGAGGGACCATCTCTTCATCATCAAACAATTTTGGTGGTATGATCCATGCAGGTTCAATAAGAGCGACATCTGTCACGTCTAATTTATCCTTAACTGGTGCTAAACAGCAATACATGCCATCTCGACTCTTGACAAGGTCTGCTATTTCTGGGGATATATGTGCTTTCTTAGAAACTAACCAAAGGCGATGATAAGCTTTCGATATGGTAATAGAGGATGTGCTTACTCACACTTCATCACTAGTTGTTTCCAATCCTTTTTTATTTCTCGAAGTACGTCTTCTAAATTGCGATCACCGCTGTTTTCGATTCTCTGGGAAATGTATCGCGCTGCATATTCAGGATCGGCCGCTTCAGTAAGAAATCCCTTAAGCAACAAGTGTTCTGTAGGGGTTAGTTTTGCAGATATAATAAGATCAAGAGTTGAGCCAAGAATTCCGATATTTGTTGCCATCACAAGAATCGAAATGCTAAATTCCTTGGAAGAGAATAAAAAGGTCATAAAATGAGAGATTGTTACAGGAATGAATGATGTTTATTACGCCCGGAGGGACTAACCCTATACCGGTAGGGTACTAGTGTATTGATGGGTAAGCGGTTCCGTGATGCCCCAGCTTCCCCGGAAGTCTCCGCCTTCTGGTAGGGATGAGGTAGCACTGAATGCGCCGAATTTAAAGGTCGCTGCTGCTTTTTCCCATTCACCATAATTTTCGGGTAGAGGCGCGGAACTGGAAGAGACTGTTAGTTATTAGAAGGTAGATGCAGGGAAGTACAGGGTTCCGGGTTCAAACCCTGCACCCACTGGATTTCTTTTTAGCGCTTGCAGTCAAGCGTCTCGCGAAGGGGGGAGTGATGTGATAGGTAGCTCTACAGAATAGCATTATGCAGGGCTCCAGTGGATATCCCCGTCGTATATCAGAATACGGCTCAAAGCCCTATTTAGATCCGAATCTGAGAATAACCTCAGGCGATGCCTAGATAGGATAAGGGACTCCTATAAAGACCATAAATATCCCCTAGATGGAGCCCAGGTCTGCTTTTCTTCTTTCTTTCTCTCCCATGCTTGATATTCTCTGTAGTATATAGACACATCTAGCTGATATTAATACTACAGTTTTTGCCAACGTTGTACGATTGAAAGGAGCGTAGAAGATGAGAGGGGTAGTGCCTTCTGCTTTCCTATAAAGCTTAGCTATCTTTTTTGTCTAGGGCTTTAGAGGGCTTTTTTATTGATCTTATTCAATTATATTTTTTAATTCTATTTACTAGAATACATTTGTGAAACTATATTTAAGCTAGTTAGTCTGCTATATGTATAGCTTTTTTAATGATTTAGTAGTCAAATTATTACTTAGGTTATAGAGTACAAAAAATATTAGCTATTGGCGCCTTCAAAGCAGTTTTGGCTAGTGGTGATTCTCCTGCTGATGTTCGTGGTTCTAACAAAGCACGCCCTTCTTAGGCCCGAAATTGACAACAAAATGTTAGATCATTGTTAGCGGTGACTCGGCTGGTGGTTCTGCCTTTATCACTTTTGTCTCATATCCATTGTCCGTGACCCGAGACTTATCTTAGTGTGAGTCTCGAGACTCATTTTTGTGGTTGCTTTGTGGTATCGCTGCTGCTTAGTCTTAACAGTCTTACAACTCGATCCTATCGTCAGTGATTCAGCGTCGACTCTCTTTCTCACAAGACGGTTCGTGAACGGGGAAATAATCTCATCTTCCCTGGGAGTTCGACACAAGCTGTGACGAATTGAACTATTTTGATTATCTCTAACAGCTCAGTTTGACACAGGGTGGCGCCTCTCCTTGAAAAAGCCATGACACAGTCTGTGGTTTATGAAAGGAAAACACCAAATCTAAAATTGACTGTCCTTGTATATCTAGCCAGGGGCGTTCTGCTTATCAAAGAAATAATGTCCACAAATACATAGATTTGCAACCAGTGCCCCCTTCAATAATCAATAGAGGTAGAAAGCACGGATATCTGCGCACATTCACAAGGACACCTATAGTCACATGTAGAATAAAAAGACTTTCCATCTGCCCTTCCAATCTAGATCTGAACGTACACATCTACAACCTTCTAACAACAACGATAGTAACAAAATATTTATAAGGCATCAAGCCTCCTCAGGTATGAACTTCCCTTACCATCATATTTGAGGATTTTGTTCCAGTGTACTACTGCTCAAGATGATGTCAACTCTCCAGGCATGCATTTGCAACAGGCAGGAGCAGCAGCAACGACATACATTCCTGCAGTCCTCCGCTAACATACATGAATATGAGCAGAATCAGTTACTTACAACCGACGCCCTCTCCTACGAAAAACAACGCAGAAGCATGGCGCCAGACCTGAAAATCGACGATATCGATCAGCGCTTCAAGTACCGGGTTGGCTGGCCGCGCTTAATTCATGCGCCAGTGGAGACAGTATGGTTGTCGCTAGGACCAGCAGAATTACGTGATCCCTTACCTGGTGTTGATATGGAACGACTGGGTGCTGAAGTTTGCCAGATCTTAGATCGCTATAAGATTGTCTTACAAGATGGTGGCTTTCCGCGATTCCAGTATCGGACGGCATTGCAACATTTGAACAATCCACCTCGAGACCATCTCCGCCTTATCGTCGGATGTGACTTTGATCCTTGTCAGCAGGAAGAATGTCCAGACTCATGGGCACAAGCCGTTATCGAGATACATAAACTACTTCGCCAGACTGCCAACCACCTATCACTTGACATTGGAATTGAACTATTTGACCCATCGTATGAAGACTCGATACGACTCACGAAGATACCCCATACACACCAGCATATCATAGCCAACTGGGATAGCGGTTCTCACTATCTCCAGCAGGTCCTCCGTCTATTTGAGAATCGACCTAGGCTGTGGCAGGCGATGGTGCTATTAGGGCTTCAGGCATCCAACAAGCATACGCAAGACTACAAATGCGTGGTATGGATCGACGCTATCGATACAACACATACTCTTTGGCCACAAATCGAGACAGAACTTAGGGCAATCCTTCCACCGGATATCTCAATTGAGATATGGCAGGCGAGTAACAGGCTTCTATGCACTAGATTCTGGGGTGGCGAAGGCGATCCTATCCTAAACGACTCTAGTGATATTGCGTCTTCAGATAGAGCCCATATCGGCGTTACTCCAAAGTTTTTCGAGCAACCTCCCGATCCCGGATGCAGTATCAGAGTGGTAGGGGAAGAGAATGGGACTGGTACACTGGGTGGTTATGTCAAGGTGTTGGAACACACTGTTGACGCCAACGGGATTTCCACACCGTGTGAGCGTGTTTATGCTTTGACATGCGCTCATGTAGCACTAGGAGGATCTCCCTTATTCGAAGACCTGAAGTCAAAGGGTCGCGTTCGCTACGACAAAGATGATTTAGTTCTTATGCAATCGCCTTCCGTGGAAGATTGCACACAGTTTCAGAAGGAGGTCGAATCGGAAATTGCTGACTGCGAATCAGAGATAGCAAATCTTGACAATAAGATGGCTCTACGTCGGAGTGAAAACGACACTCAGTCTGTTGAGAGATTTCGCCGCCTCAAAGACTTGACAGAATCAAATTTGACAGTCTCGAAACAAAATTCTGAACTGGTACATCAAGATCATTACTTGGGTAGTGTAAGGGCTGCGGCATTCGGAAAACGTGCATACGAAAATGACAAGTTACAGAACAATCTTCAAATGGACATTGCTTTGATTGACGTCACTGAGAGAAAGGTCAAGCCAGAAGATTGTCGATTCAATGGGAAATGGCCTTTTAATAGAAGAGAAGGTAATCTATTTGACACATGGGAGACGGTCAATTTGTCTCGCAGACTGGCGTTGAATGAAACAGTTGCGAAAATCGGTAGAATCAGCGGCGTCACAACCGGTTCTGTACACAGTATACATGGAAATATCAATATCTCACTAGGGAAGGAATTACACGAGTCCTTGGCCGTGTACGTGGTTCAATGTTCATCAAAAATTTCCCATTTTGCATTACCGGGAGACTCAGGTTGTTTTGTCTTTGCTGAGACTTTTTCGAGTGTCGATACGCAACCCAAGCAGCACCGAGTGATAGGCTTACTTATCGGAGCGACTAGAAACGGAAATTTCGGTTATTTCATTCCGTTTGATGCTGTCGTTGACGAAATCGAGACCCTCACAGGAGGAAAGGTGATCTGGCCGGTGCAGTGCGATTGACAGATTATTCTTATTACAATGTGTTCCAGCAATAGTAATTAGAGGACCTCCCTATTTCTATAATCAGCCTCTACTGTCATTACGTATATTACAAAATTGATAAATCAAATCCAGTCACATTGTCATTCTGCGCTGATCATACAAAACATAACCTATTCTGCGTAGTCCACCTTTACTGTCATACACGCACGCTCTGCGTTCACGCATCTCCTGTGTATCGGAGACAGCTTAATTCAATCGACGCGAACGGTATTGCAACACACTTTTCATTCTTTAGTAGTGGGAAATTCTCTTAACACCGGGTTCCTCTAAGCTTAAAAGACGCGTAAGTTGCCGAGTCTTTTATTCTACTATAATAATATTGGTTATCAGAGAAGGTAAATATGTTGTATCTAATATTATACTTAGATGCATAAGACGGATTTCATGAAAGTGACTGAATGCATTGCTGGAGATATTCAAATAATAGCTGTTGGAAACGTTAATTTCAATAATGGTGTACGAGCTAGAGCAATCTGCATTTTCCTATATGGTGGCATTGGCTATGTATGCGACCCCAGCATGAGAGATGCCAAAATATAACACAATCCATTGAATGGTATTGCAACAATAAAAATTGGACTCAATCGTTCCAGTTTTCGTGCAGAGTTGCAATGTCAACTTTTCCTACCTCTCTGATATAGCTTGTCAAGGCAGCCTCGCCACCGGTTCTCTCTCGCTCGGTCCATCCATTGCCAAAATACTCAAATCGATTTCTTTTTCCTTCTTCCGATCGTTCAAAGACAAAGTCCTCCCAACGTGGCTCTCGACTGATATCAAATCGGTGATGGCCGGTGCCAGGCCATGAGAGCAACGGCCGGGATCTACCGAATCCACTTTTCCACCAACCATCGCAGTCATCGCTTATCACCTTATCGTCAAAAAACCCCGTGATAATCTCGTTGAAGTCATCCGTCGCCTCCTGCGATGGGTATATGGCCCGGTAACCCTGGCTCTGAACCTTGCGAATGACCTTGGAAATGTATGTCGCAGAGATTTCTGTTTGAAGAGGAAATGTCCCTCCCTGGCCGTTGGTATTTGCCTTTGGCTTATTAGCACCATTTGTTTGTGTTACGAATATCTGGTTTTACTGACCTGAGTAACTGCAAAGTAATTCGGAATGTTAGGAGCCATGACGCCAAAGTATGTCTCTGGATATCCAATTGGGCCATCGTCGGCCCAGAGTTTGCCCAGGTCCACCCCATTCTTTCCGATCGTTGGAAACAAGGGGCGAAATCCGTTTTCAAAGCCAGTTGCAACAATGATAATGTCGACAGGCCTCTCTTTTCCGTCGTCAGTTACGAGTCCCGTTGCTGTGGCATGTGTGATTTTGGTGTTATCCACGTAATCCACCTTTGGATCCCGGATCGCATCTATGTATCCAGCAGAAGGAATTGGTCGTTTACATCCTGGTGCAAAGTTGGGGACGAGACGATCGAACCAGGACTTATCCCCACCAAGCCGAGTCAATAATTCCTCCTCATACTTTTGCCGTATCTGTTCGTTCTCCTTACTACCGGAAATCGTGCCCTCGTATCTTCCGTGGAAGTGCCGCTCTATTTCCCGGCGATATTCCAAATATGCTTGAGGGTCTTTATCAAATCTTCTCTTCTCCTCATCAGTATAGATATGTGCTCCGGGCAAATCAATTTTGGCAGACACGAGATTAGGATTGAAAGATGAGACGATCCACTGCCTGGACCTGACATAGTGATCGATATGAGCGGTATCCTCTAGTATATTGACGAGAACCTGTTGACCGCTAGCACCATTGCCTATCACCGCTACGCGTTTACCTTTGAGTTTGTTCGTGAGGCCCTCTGTCCACTCCGCAGTATGGACCACAGTTCCTTGATAAACAGTTTTGAGGCCTGGTATATTCGGATATTTGGGAACATGCAGTCTTCCCGCGGCCGAAATGAAGAAATCCGATGTCTCAGTGAAGATCGCTCCTGTGGCGAGATTTTGAACTTTCACGATCCATTGCTTGACGTCGTCCGACCAGATAGCAGACAGTACCTCATGTTTCAAATTGAGATGTTCTTCAATTCCAAAATCTTTTACCAGTCCATCGTAGTACTTTTGTATCTCGGCTCCAGACGAATAGTACTCGGACCAGTGCGTATTCGGAGCGAACGTGAGTTCTACCAATTTACATTTAGGTCAGAGAAAACTAAACGATCATCCGAGAACTAAATCTAGTCAAAGGATCCTTACGATAACTGTGAGACGGAATGTCACACCGCACACCAGGGTAGCGATTCTGGGCCCAAGTACCACCCTTTGATGCGATTAGATCATCTTGGTATTCATCAATCGGGGGTCAATACTCACGACGGCATCTTGCTTCTCAAAGACCTTGTAAGTCAAATTGGCGACTTTTCGAGGGATTAATATAGAGGCAGCAATGCCAGCAATTCCTGCACCGACAATGATCACCTGCCTCTCGGTCAGTCACCATGATCTTGAATAATCTAGATATCCAAATGTTGTTCCACCTTGACTGGAGGAGCTGAATCAAAAGGTCGATCTCTCGGTCTCCATGGCTTTTCCGTTGATTCCTTCACTGCATCGTCTTCTAGAGCTATGGATGGCGGTGCTATAGTCTTTTGTATCTGAGCCAGTCTTTCGAGAGCTCGTGCCATCGTGTCGAATTCCAAGTCAAATGACGCGCTGTGTTAGGATTCACTGATATGGATTATGCTAGTTGTGATCTGTAGCTGTGCGCTTGTAGAACGAAAGCAGATTCAAAGATATTGAAATAACGAAAAGAAAGGTGAATATGTTCAAAAATCAAAGACTCGGACCTCTCCCCGAGTCTAAGGAAGTATTATGCAGCATTCCACTATACAAAATCACGCAATGTACAGCAAGCAGCATGATCCATTTTTAGGCTAAATGGCGTCTTTTGTTAAATCAACATCAAAAATGGTAATACTAACTAAAATTAAGATAATTGCTTAGATATTCTGCACCATTACTGTTAATAATTAATTGATGCTCTGTTGAGTCAAGTTTATGTACTCGCATGGCGCAATAGTGGTCGCCAGTGATGAAAATGGACCATAATCGAAAGCTTTCTCTGGATGGTAGTGTCTACCTAGGTTAGGTATTGGCAGCTTCACACGACCTTTCATCATATATAGATAAAGTGATGGGTTGTTCAAAAATTTAAGGTATCTGTTGACTGTTCCCAAGGTAGAATTTTCCATACAAGTTTCCTTTGTGCATAGTTGATAGGCTGAACTCCAAGTAATCAAATCGATGCATCGGACCTCCGCGACACCCGTATATCAATCTAGGTTTGATAAGCTTCTAGCCAATGACAAAGATCCTATCTGGCATCCCGAAAACCGGTAGATACCTACTAATCCCATCATTGGCAAATGAAGGCATTGTTACCGAGTCTTTTATTAGAAGTATACCTCAGGATAATTCTTGTTTCACCACCGTTGTTTCCACCACAGCAGCAGTTTTCGGGCCTCTCTCTTGATTGACGACTTCCCCTCCAAATTCTTCATTAGCGAAGACGCCCTTGGACTGGTTTTGTCTGCGCTTTCGTTTCTCCAACACCAAAATTAACACAACATTGAGCAAATATGCGAAACTGATGACGACAGCCTGTGATTCATAAATGTTAGTACCTCAAAAGTCTTGTAGGAGGGGATTAAGAAGCCTAGTCTTACCCATATGTAACCGCCGAGGAAGCGAGGACCTTTGGATACGGGCCATGCTACCAATGGAACTACCAGACTGGTGACTTCACCTAAGCAATTGTAAGTTGCTAAGGTGATTGCGCGCAGCTCCAGATCGCCGGCCAGTGTTTCAGCGCTCCATGCGATTAGGATTGGTAATACTCCTTCAGCCCAGCCAATAGCGATAAAAGCGAAGAACTTTAGACCGTTAGGTATGTTCCAAATTACAAGCAACACATTTGCAAAAACTGCCAAGGACGCTGAGAACACAATCGGTTCCCATCGCTTGCCTCGTAGGTCAGTATAATAAGCATTGACCAATGCCGATACAGCAGCTACCGCATTAGTTATGGTTCCAATATCGTCAACGAGCGGAATAGAGTAACGATCCGGTTGAGATTTGAGCCAGATGATGAAAGGTGTCCCAAGGGGATAGATGGCGTTACATAGAAGAAGCAAACAGATAACAAACACATAGAACTCCCACGTCGATGCCACTCTTTTAAACAAGGCACGGTTGATTCCGGTTGAAGGTTTGAATCCCTCTTCTTCTAAGCGCTTTTTGGCGAGTGCTTTCTCTTCGCTTGTCAGCCATCTTGATTTTGTCCTTTCTGGTACATCAGGGAAGAACACGAAACCGCTTTGGCAAGCATGACGCCGTTAGCAATGCTTAATTATTGATGAAGGACAACCCATCACGGTACTTAAATAACGGCTACAGGAATCGTTATAATCGTACAAATGACAAAAAGCCACCTGAAAGGGTATGTAGTTAGTTAATGGCCGAGATTTTGCCCCAACAGAGGGGGAAGATTATGGCGACTATGACTCTACCTCCAACCCTGTAGCCCTCCTGTACGGTTCAGGTTGGTGTATGCCGCGGCTTGTAAGTAGCCAGCAAACATTTGACCGATGGGGTTCGAAATCCAAAACAGTGCGTTCCTCCTACCCAATTCCTGCTTGCGATACCACCTTGCAGGGTCATCGGCGATAGATTCGTTCCGGAGAGAAGATATTCCTCACGAATTGATGATATGTACTAGGCCTACATAGCAGGAGGTCGCGCTAAGACCGACGAAGAATCGCATGACGACAAGCTGTTCATAATTTTGAACGAAGGCAGTACCAAGAGTGAAAAGACCCCAAAATACCTCGGCGGCCGGAAGGTAATACTGAGACCTGGCAGTAAATCTGGACGTTAGTATCAGATGCTTGAAGAGGAAATTAACATGTACTAACGGGTATCTGGTGATGAATAGGTTGCTTGGAATCTGAAAAACGACATATCCAGTTTCATCTAGAGATGATTAGTATGCTCCAAACGGTTTCATTTGTTCTGTTCATACAGGCAGCGTTTATGTAGTTCAACCTATTACCGAAAAGATTGAGGTCTTCTTTCATGCCAGATACGTATGCATTTGCTGTGATAGAATGAGCGGTAGTGCTACAGCTTCAGAATTTAGCCAACACTTACTCAATGCACTTATGTCGAGGTATTTGGTGAAAAAAGCTAGGCATGCGTAGACGAGAACAAGAAGATCAATCTTGAATATGAGGAATTTTTCCTCAGTCGTGATGCCCTTTGGGTACCAGTGGACGGCATCGCCAATACTAATGAAGAAGCTCTTCATCATGAGATACAAAACGAAATTGTTGCTAGTTTCAGATGTTAGTATACCTGGGAAGTGCCAAACGTACCGATTTCTATATACTATCTGAATATCGAGTTGATGTAGACCATGTATGCAAACCTAGTATAGAATTACCCGAATAGGCATAGAGATTAGGGCTCATCGGACACCAGTCCGGCATCAATGACGGGTGCCGAAGTGAAGAGCACGCAATAATGCTTAGTGTCCGCGGTTGGAAAATTAAATTTGTACATGTGAACTTTCTGACCTACGTATACCAAGCAAGATGTACAAACAAACGAGTCATTTGGTCACGGACTTTCGGATGTATGGCGCGCATAAGCCTTTTGATGGCCGATGTCGTGACTAGCACGCCAATTTGGAAATCAATTGCCTCAGTATAGCAACAAGCGCTAACATATAGTATGCATGATTAGAATGATAAGCATTTTGATGCTCACCACCCATAAGTAGAGCTGATTGTCGAATGCCTTTCCATTGCTTCGCTATCTTTCTACAATACAAAGCCTATCGGAAAATTAAAAAAAAAAAATGGCTGCCCCGACAGAAATCCGTAAGAAGAAGAGAATTCATCTCAATGGATTCGACATGTTTACTGTCAGTCATTTGTCATTCGGACAATGGCGGAACCCCAAAGACCGGTCGAAAACTAAGCGCCGAGATCTATCATACTGGACCGACCTAGCAAAGACATTGGAAAAAGGAGAATTTACGGCACTATTTCTCGCCGATACGTATGGGATATACGACACTTACAAAGGGAGTGCGGAGCCAGCCATTCGATATGGCACTCAAGTACCAATGGGCGATCCATCTATTGTAAAGCTTTCTATCTAGTCTACGGTTTACTCAAAGTCTAACTGAGTGAAGCCAGTCACAGCAATGGCATCTGTTACGAAGAATCTATCGTTTGCAATTACTACTTCTACGTCTTATGAGGCACCGTATGTTGTTGCCAAGCGCTTCTCAACCCTGGATCATTTGACGCAGGGTCGCTTCGGATGGAATATTGTGACCTCTTGGAAGGCATCTGCATCGAAAGCTGTCAGTTTTGATACCTTAATCCTTGCTCTATTTCGCGGTGTGAAGCTGAATTCGCATAGCTGGGACTCCCTCTCGTCGAGCATGATAAACGCTATGAAATCGCCGACGAATATTTACGAGTACTATACAAGTGGGTTCGGTTCTTGGATATTTGACCATGTAGCCCTGAGCTAATGAGTCCATCTTAGACTTTGGGAAGGGAGTTGGGCAAACGATGCTCTGAAAGAAGATGTACAGACAGCCGAATATGCTAATCCGGATCGTATCAAGTACGTTCATCACCATGGAGATAATTTCAATCTCGATGGGATACATATCTTGGACCCATCTCCACAGAGAACACCATTCCTTTTTCAAGCCGGGACTTCAACTGCTGGTGTTGCCTTCGGCTCTACCCACGCCGAAGCAATTTTTGTTGCTGGTATTAGTCCAGAGGCCGTGGCTCCTAAGGTGAAATTGATACGTGAGGAGGCTGCTAAGAGGGGCCGTGATCCAAATTCAGTAAAGATATTCCCCGTGATCACACCAATAATTGGCCGGACAGAAGAGGAGGCTAAAGCGAAATACCAAGAGGCATTGAACTATGCTAACTACGAGGCGGGTCTCGCGTTCTGGTCTGGAGGTAGTGGCATTGATCTGAGCCAATTTGATCTGGATCAGGAAATCAGGTCAACCGATGTCCATGTTGATGCCCGCGTGCATACGGCTTTAAGTCATCTCCAGCATACCAGCCCTGATATTCCGGCATGGACACCACGCAATATTGGAAAGTGGATAGCCCTGGGTGCGAACGGACCCATTCCTGTTGGAACGCCGGAGAAAGTAGCGGATGTTCTGGAAGAATGGGTAAATGTAGCGGACGTGGATGGTTTCAATATCGGTTATATCATATCGCCAGGCTCATTTGAAGATGTGACTGAATTACTCGTGCCAGAATTAAAGAAAAGAGGGCTGTATGATCCTTTACCGGGAACCACTCTTAGGGAAAAGATATATGGAGAAGGTCAGAAATCTTTGCGAGATGACCATACCGGCAGTCAATACAAGTACGATGTATATGATGGCAAGTGAAGCTAAGATTCGGGAGTTCCTTTTTCATCGAACCAGGCCTGCCTTTAAATTGATATTTGTGATCTCTCAACTCCAACAAGTGAAGAAGGTAAACCCCCGGAACCAGGCAATTATGCGATAGAAGCGATCAACAAAATACCAATGTTACATTAATGGAAGATTGTTCGGTGCTGTAATCATAAGACCGGTACTATTTTGCTCTACTTGAGAGGTTGGGGGCCACGGTAAGCTTCCGTGAGTCCTGGTTCGGCGAATACATGATGCTCACACGAACAAGGAGTGCATGGAAGACTATTAATGAAACTGATGTTGCTAAACTTGCGCCTCTAATCAAAGACAACCTTATAAATTTTGGAAATCACAGTCACCACTGATGTTTCAGAGTAATTCATGATCATCATATTCTGGTCAAAAGTCAAGTACTTTGTCGTTTGAACGGAGTATTGCAATTTGATATGAAAAGCTGAGGATAGCTATTTCGTCAATTAAAGCAAAAATTCTAGTCTTACCGTGGTAGTGTCATTACTCTTGCCCTCAACGACTTCTACTACCAAGGGGTGGAGTATATCTGCTGCACACTAATTGGGAAATGTGGAAACCTTCGCGGCTCGTCAGCATTATTAACAATGCTACCATAACTATAACTCGCCAAGCATATTATTTTAATCCTTCGCCTTTACTAGACCAAGGACGGAAATGTTTATGAAGAGGTTATGGGTCTAAGGCCTAGTCATTGCTATCTTTGGGAATCTTCAATTTAGACTAATTTATGATTTCCAACATAGGAGCAACAAGCAGAGGTGCTTACATGTCTCATCTTTGTAGGATTCTTCACTTTTGAGAACGTCGATACCCAAAAAGCACAAGAAAAGTGCCAAGGCTGGTATGGATATTATGTGACATCGCTACTATGCCGATGTTGATGATGACCGTCACTTAGTCCAAGAAATAGAGATGTAACATGACCTTGAACTGTACAATGAGAGTGCCTTTCAAAATTTTCGTACAAGGTCGCACAACATAACAAAGCAGTCTATTTCCTACTGTTGATGGCATTAAATGTCATATATATTAGTAAACGGGTATCCACGTCTCGATCCTAAATTAAACGCACTTACTAAACCACCTAAACATGAACTTCATTTAGTTTGGTTCACTTATTACTCTATCGATTTACAACGGTCCTCTGAAATATATAGCTCCAAAACCACACTACTTCTTGGTAGAAGGCAGTTTAGAGCTCGTTATGACTCCCATGAAAAACGGATCGAAGCTCCTGGCTTTGTCGGCATGTCTTCTTTCCTCGGTGATGGGAGCAACTAGATTTGGAAATTCATCGAGCACTTTCATTCCGGGTAGATATATTGTCGAGTTTGAGGATAGCACCACTGTAAGTCTTGGAATATCTATGCTTCATTTCAGGACAACTAGGGCCTTCTGACCAGGTGTTGCCAGACCTCTCATTCATTCTTTTCGACACTTGCTGACAATTCTATTGCGGCTACACCACTCATAAATCTGGACTACTCCTTATTCAAAGGTGCGTCCTTTAGTCTCGGGAGTGGCAACAATGACAAAGCCACTATACGAACAATATTGTCTTTGCCTTCTGTGAAGAGTGTGCATCCAATCCGCGCCTATTCAATCCCAGAAACATCTGGTTTCATACCAGGCGGATCTCGTACACTTTCTACGACCATTGATTCCAAATTGTCGGAATTTATTCCGGACACATTTAGCCCACATGTTATGACGGGGGTAGACAAGCTACGGGCTGAAGGCTTTCTCGGTGATGGCATCAAGATTGCAATTGTCGATACGGGAATTGATTACAACCACCCTGCTCTAGGTGGATGTTATGGAAATGGCTGCAAGGTTGCTTTTGGAGCCGATCTTGTTGGTGATGACTATACCGGAACGAATACCCCTATACCCAGTGATGATCCTATGGACTGTGTCGGTCATGGTACCCATGTCGCAGGAATTATTGCCGCCGATTCTAGTGCTCCAGAGTTCACGGGCGTTGCACCAAATGTGACTCTCGGAATATACCGTGTCTTTGGTTGCACCGGAAGTACAAGCGATGACGTTTTGATTCAGGCATATATGATGGCTTATGAGGCTGGAGCCGATATAATCACCGCTTCAGTTGGAGGCAACTCAGGTTGGAGCGAAGAGCCCTGGGCTGTAGTTGTATCTCGAATTGTGGAAGTCGGGGTTCCTTGTACAGTCGCAGTTGGTAACGACGGTGGAACCGGTGTTTTTGTTGCATCTGCTGCGGCTACTGGAAACGGGGTCACTGCAGTAGCTTCAGTGGACAACGTTGTGACACCGCTCCTCGTGAAGAATGCTACTTGGTCCGCTAACAATTCAACGGCTCAAAAATTTGGGTGGATTCCATATACTCCTGCCGATATTGCGAACGGTACCTACTTCCTCTACGATATTCTCAACGGTAGTAACGATACCTCGATTCCCTGCAATGACAACTTTACTCTCCCGGATATCACTGGCAAAATTGCCCTAATACCCTATGATACTTATTGTACCGATGGCTCTGGTATGGTCAAGAAAGTTACAGATGCCAATGGCAAGTACATATTGTGGTACTCTGCTAGGGCTGGTCAAATATACCCCATTAACGGCACAGGATATGGTATTGACTCGTTCGGGATGGTAACTACCGACCTTGCAACGCAATGGACCGAGGTCATGGCTGCTGGATCTCAAGTATCAGTCAATATGATAACTCCAATTTACGAGAGCTTTTCGGTACAGAACAACGTTAATAATGTGACAGGTGGATATCTTAGCTACTTCAGTAGTTGGGGGCCAACATTTGAGGTTGATGTTAAGCCGCAATTTGCCGCACCTGGCGGTTCTATTTTGTCCACATATCCACTGGCGCTGGGTGGATATATGGTTGATACTGGTACATCTATGGCGACTCCCTTTGTTGCGGGCTCTATCGCTCTTCTTATGGAGGCGCGTGGGAAATCAGATCCAGCCACAATCAATAATATTCTTTCAGCAAGCGCCGACCCCAGAGCATTCAATGACGGCGAGTCTACTTACTCATACCTTGCCCCGGTTCCACAGCAAGGAGGTGGTCTTCTGAATGTCTATAATGCGGCACATGCAGTAGGGGTTTTGAATGTCTCCAGCATATCGTTCAACGACACAGCAAATTTTGTGGAATCTGCATGGTTCAAAATCACAAACACCGGCAATGAAAGTGTCACTTATGTTATCGGTTATTCTTCTAGTGGAACCGTTTACACATTGCCATCTGATGGAGACCCAGTGCCGTCAACATTTAGTGTTGGATCTCCCCCTGAAATCGTCACGTCTAGTGCGCAACTGTCTCTGGATCCTGGTACTATAACGATCGGAGCGGGAGAATCCGCTTCTATAGAGGTAGTAGCATCTCTCCCAACTGACTTGACTTCATCTCGTATACCTGTTTACAGCGGCTATATTACTTTAAATGGGTCCAATAATGAGTCACTTTCTCTTCCTTACATGGGAGTGGCATCAAGTCTCAAGGACGCCGTGATATTCGACAGCGCGGACAATATGACCTACTTATCTCGGTACTTGAATGTCTCCGCTGTACCGGACGGGTTTGAATTTACTCTTCCACCTCAAAACAGCACCGATGAGGAGAAAGAGCAGTACGACATTCCCGTCCCGGTCTCACTTGATTCATTCGGCACGAGAATTCTTCGCGTTGATTTAGTTCCTGTTCAAACTAATGGTACAGTGAATACCACTCAAGTTCTTGGGGTAGATATAGCCGGTTCGATAGTCAACTTTCCAGCCTATGAACAAGGAAGAGGTTCGTGGCATGTTTTCTGGTACGGTCAGCTGAGTGATGGCACTTTTGCGCCCCCCGGAGACTACTATTTTCTCTTCCGCGCACTTAAGGTCTTTGGCGATGAAAATTCGGCAGACGATTACGAGTCTGTCAAGAGTGTGTCATTCTCTCTTGTCTATGCTTCATAAAACACAACCAATACCGATCTTGAGACATGTACTATGTGATAAACAGCTCGACGTGTGAATGTAATGTTAACCTCGGGTGTTTGTTTGAAAGGAATCAATCTCCCACAAACTAAGTGGGATGGGAGCCAGAGGGAATTTTCAATAGTCAGATACATGCAAAGAATTTCGAGGCTATCAATCATTCCGAGCATCGTTCAAAATGATTACTATTGGTACAGCGCCACTACTTCCGAAAAGCCAGTCAAACTAGCCGCTCGTGTTATCTCTTCTTATCCCTCATTGCAAGAGAAAGTCATCCGCTCATCTTCCAAGGATAGAAAACCTGGTGCGAACGCGAGCGATAACGAACGTCGTCTTCCTTATGACCTGATAGCGATATCCGGATGGCAGTCGTGACCTAGCCGACATGATTATTGATCAAGCGAACGAATCTCCTAAAATGTATTTTTTTATTTTTACTTTTATTTTTATTTTCTATTTTAGCACTGAACGATATTTCGATTAGTCAATATCTCAAGAATGGGGTTACTGGCCACTGCCAGTCATTTGTAGAGTCTTTCCATTCTCGCTTGATATCGGCGAACAGTCGCAAGAAAATTGCCTCTCTTTCTCAGAAATGATACCATCATGCAAGGCTTGAATCGTTGAAGTGTGCGGGGTTGGGGGTGATCACATCGAAAATAAGCTACCTGACGTGCTCTACTGCAACACAATGACAAGGCCGCACTTCCGGCAGCCGGACCAGATATGTTGATTGATGGTGACGATATCAAGCCTGTCAAGCACCTCATACCTTTCTCTGTTGTAGCTCTGTGGTGCGTCGCCGTTCCAAATTACCGATTTTGGAATATTTTGAGTGCAGACGCCATTGTCGCAGCCCTTGATGGCATACGATTGGAACTGTGAACTATATTACTTAGCGGCACAGCCCGCCCGGTTAGCACGGTCCTTCTGCTGCGTGCCAACTGGAGTAATGCAAGCGGCACTTGTCTAATGCACAGCAGAAAGCAACAAACTACAAAGCTCGAATTCCCATTCTGATCGCACGCAATTTCTACATACGAGCATGCAATTTAATTCTTCCTGATCAAATGAAGAGTACGCAGAAGATTGTTTCCTAATCATCGGATGGTGTGCTGGCCACTTTCCTTGGAACAAACCTAGAAGAGAGACAACGGGTATTTCAGTTATCATTCTCCGTATCTGACTATGTTTGAGGCGTTCAAATTGACAGATACATATTTAAACGCGCGCCGTTCTTTTGTATGAATTTCGGATTGCTCGTATCTATATTCTATAGTGCTTTCACGCCAATTGTCTACGTTTACCTTGTCACATCGCCAAGAGTGCAGGTGCTAGAACTAGGCAGAAATAATCATCATGGCACCCTCCGTTGCTGAGATCTCCGAGAAACAGGAAGTTGCGTCCATCACCGTACCTGTGAAGGCTACGACTGGATCCGAAAAGCCTGCGCCTAAAATCAGGAGAATAATTGACGAAGAAGAAGGAAAGACTCCGGCCAGTGTGAGTGTCTATTTGCTGACGTCACTTATAAATAACTCGACGCGAGTCTGATTGAATTTACAGTATCCTAACTACCTTCCGACTTGGGACCACGGGGAAAAGTATCCGCCGCTAGAACCTTTTGTCCATGTCGAATACGGTCTTAATGCAGATCCGGCATTCAAGGACCTGTTACCTGAAGGCTCTACTATCCAGAAACTTACTCCTACCATTGGATCTGAAGTTCATGGCGTCCAATTGAGCAAGCTGTCAGCTGCAGGCAAAGACCAGCTAGCGCTTCTTGTAGCACAACGGAAGGTTGTTGCTTTCCGGGACCAAGACTTCGCAGATATTCCGATCAAAGATGCATTAGAATTTGGTGGCTACTTCGGGCGCCATCACATTCATCCCACTAGCGGTGCTCCTGAAGGACATCCCGAGCTCCATATCGTGTATAGGAATGGCTCAGACGGCGAGGTGGAGGCTTACTTTGCCGGCCGCAACAGTAGTGTGCAGTGGCATTCTGACGTTTCCTATGAGCAGCAGCCACCTGGGACAACTTTTCTCTATATCCTCGACTCTCCAGAAGTCGGCGGCGATACTGCATTTGTGAATCAGGTTGAGGCGTATAACCGCCTCTCCCCAGCTCTTCAAGAGAGACTGCACGGATTGACAGCTTTGCATTCTGGCTTTGAGCAAGCAGAGTTCAGCAAAAGTCGCGGAGGTGTCGTAAGGCGCGAGCCAGTTTCAAACGAGCACCCTCTTGTCCGTACGCACCCAGCAACTGGCGAGAAGGCCTTATACGTCAATGGCGGCTGTAAGTGTCTTCAAGATCGAGTTTTTGGTTGTATAGTCTGACATTCTTGAAGTCACCAGGAGTATCGTTGGACTCAAGAAGGAAGAAAGTGAAGCCTTGTTGTCATTTCTGCTGAACCACATCAGCCGCGGAATCGACTATCAGGCCCGTATCCGATGGGCACCTAAGACGGTGGTTGTATGGGATGTAAGTCCAGATATCAAACATCATACTGTATGAGAGACCGTGAACTGAAAGAATGACACAGAATCGGGTAACTGCACACTCGGCTATTTTTGACTGGACTTCGGGCGAACGTCGCCATTTGGCACGTATTACACCTCAAGCAGAGAGGCCATATGAAACCCCTTATAAGGCATGAAAGATGATCCGGTGTGGGAGAAATGAAACTTTGATGGCTTGGATGAAACCTGTGTTATAACACAATACGATATATACGGATTCTTACGACGGCTTATAAATTTCCCAATACATGGACCAGGTACAGATTGAGCTGTACTTAATTATAAATTTGTCATAATTTACTACTGTTTGCACCTAATTCCATATACATACTCCCCAGTAGTCTGAAAGTCCCTATACCAAAGTGTGTATGTAGCTAATAGTACCACACATATCCACGCGTAATATTTTTCATGTGCCATAAGATGTATCTGGGTAATTTTAACAATCAATATATGTAGGTTTCTTTGAGTACATTATCTAAGTTACGACCAAATATCCGCAAGTAGACTGGGAGGTCCTACGAGGGACATCCACTTGAAGGATAATTACAACTATTAGCCACGCCACCACCAGAAATTAGAACATCACTAAACGTGAAATCCGAACAGGACCCATCACCGCACAAGATATAGTAGTCCTGCGCCGACGAAGCAGCCGTTCCAGTCACGTTCAGGAACTGCACATTCTGAATCGAAACTCCATTGCTAGGTGTCCCAGTTGGTCCACCATTGAGGTAGTCCTGCTGCACGTCGATCCCGTAGATGGAGACATTGCTAATTGCAATATTAGCATATGTGATATTAGCGATGTAACCGGTAGTGTTGTAGTTGGTTTTGATGCGGCATCCATTCTGGGAATCGATGACCGACGAGTCAGTGAATTTTATATTCGTCACATTATTATTGCTCTTGCCACCCACAGATCCTATTATCGTTCAGTAAGAAAAATGATCAGCTAGCTTAGAAGGAGTATTTCATACCGATACTGAGGCCATGGCCACCGTGACATTCCAAATTCGAGACTGTTACGTTATCACCACTTGTGATTGCCACACAGTCATCTTGATTATATACGAGGCTTCTCTCAATGATGATATTATTCGATGAGCTTAAATCAAACCCATCCGAATTGTGTGCAGCAGGAAGTCCTCCACTAGCTGAATTGGGCGCGTCACCTGCGGTGTTATTCAAGACCAAGTCCTGAAAGACGAGGTCCGAGCAGCCGGAAATTGAAAACAAATGAGTCGGCCAGTTCTGAATATATAGGTTTTTAAACACCGAGTTTGCAGTCACTTTCTTAACCACAATAAAGTGGTCAGGCTTGGGAACACCCCCATTAGAGCCTTGGCCATCCCAGTACGCTTGGCCATTGCCATCGATGACTGCCCCTGGGTTGGCGGTGATGGTGATACCCGCACCACTGATGGTTAAAGGATTGAAAGTGGAGGAATTTGTGAATCCAAAAGTAGTCAGACCGTCGAAGGTGACTGTAGTTCCAGCCTGGAGACCAGAGAGATCAATTGCGGAACCGTTCGGAGCAGCGATATTGGATAGGACAATGTTAGTACAGGAGGCAACAGCAGGGGATATCTGAGAGTAATCAGTGCATGTACAAGGCGTGGCTGAGAAAGACGCCGATTGACTCGAAGTCGTTGGGGCTGTGGTTGTCAAAGGCACAGAAACAGATGACGTTGCGGTCGTAGTTAAGATACTGCTAAAAGATACGGAGGATGTGAGTGCTGCGGTTGTAGACACAGTGATCGAAGTAGTGGATGAAGAAGTCAAGACCGGAGAGGATGTTGACGTCGAAGTGGAAGAAGCAGCGGAAGTTATGGTCGACGTAAATGTACTGGTTTTGAGATCACTCTTGTGGAGATACGCGGTATCTATCCACCACTCATTCTCAAAATCCTCGCCAAGGATAGACCCTATAGAAATTGGCTGGGTGAGCTGCTCGCTGAAATTTGCTCTTGGCCCTTCTTGAAGGACTGACCCAGGACCACGATTATTGTATTCTGCAAATGTGACGTTCCCGATATTGGGTGTACTCGTTGACCATTGCGACCAGCCCGCAGAAGCAATAACATTTCCTAGATAAGTCTCTTGGAAGACAACTCGTGCGAAGGAGCCCCAAGGACGACCAAGGTAGTTGATACCCGCTGGGATGGTGTCGTTGATACCTGAAACGCTTGATCTACTGATCACGTACCAAGAGGGATTTGTAGCGCTGCTGCGACCCGAGGCAGTTACAGAGCCTGCGGCAATAGTGCGAATATCAATATTCTCAAACCACGCAAGGGCATTTTGACCAAAGATGAAATCGACTGCGCCGACGATCAGAGACTTTGCGTAGAGCTGTACTCCGGTTTCCGCAAGCAGCGTATCCTGATATCCGATCAATTGGCAACCGTAATAGCCCTGGCCTGTGGCCTCTGCGGAAACAGCCAAATTTTGGCCATTCTTGGGAATATGTCCAAAGGTGTTGACCACGTTCAGGTTGTAGACTTTAGTGTTGGGATTCCACAAGCGGAGAGTCGCAGTCAGATCATCACTCGTCGTGTTGATGAGAGCAAGGTCGTAGGTGATTATTACGGTGTTTTTATGATAGCCCTTCGAATTGTGGGTATAGCCTTGCACAGTCAGATTTGACTTGAGTTTCGGAATGTAAACTTGCTCTTTGTACGTGCCGGGGAAGATGAAAAGATCTTGGGGACGAGTAGTCGTACTGTTGAGAGCGTTGACACCTGCTTGCACTGTTGTGAAGGATCCTGGGTGCGGATTGGCGCTATTGTCTACTACCACGGCACCGGGTGCAGGATAGAGTCTCGCCCATGGATCGGAAGAACAATCATTTAGCTTTCCACAGGAGCTGGCCTTATCAGGGACTGAATGTCCAGGCAGAGCCTGGGTTACTGCTAAGTACGCCGTAAGTGCGAGAACGATAGAGCCTAACATCTCGGGTGCGCGCGACGGGGATTCCTGATGATCGATGAATTTTCGTAGAGGGCGCCATTGTCTAATTTATAATTGTTGAGAAAAGTCTCTCTTAACTTGATAAATTGAGTCTGCCTCTGTTGTGATAGCTAGGAGTTGCCATGCCCATTCGCGATCTTGAAGTCAACTGTGGATAGAGTTGACTGTGGATCATCGTGGAGCTATGGTAACCAATTTCCCCAGATTTGACCGTCTACTAGTAATTCCATCAATAATAAGCACTCCTCTAGGACGCTAAATGGAGGATTCAGGATCTATGAATCGACCTGTGATGACCCCGACATTGATTTGCGGAGAATCTGGAGAAGCATATGTCCACCAATAAATGACGGGGCTGGAGCCTCCTCATCAAATCACCACTGCCAAAAACTCTGCTAGTCTTGAACACTAGAAAACTTTATTTTATACAACAGGTACACTATATGCCGAATGTTCTTATATTATATGACGAGACGTACACAACACGTTCTAGCCTGGGGTTGGGGAATTTTATGACTTGATAAAAAGCGTTACCTTGACTTGTTAAGCCGGCTTTAGCCTAACTTACTACATTATCCAGTATTGATCGCAGCTATTATTGCTTCTCATTGAGCTTGGCATTAACCGGGCTGGTTTATGAATTGACAGAAATCTTCAGCCAGGGCGTGTTTCAAGTAAGGTCACAAAGTCACTAATGTTAAGGTCAATGACTTATATGTCTTCGAGCAATATCCAACTCGAGAGTCACGTACTTACTCCATAACAGGCGCACATATCTCGCAGCATATGAGGTACCAAATGAGAAGCTTTAATTGGCTCTTGAGAGCACATGTGACTCTCTCGAGGACGATTGACCAAAATGGCAACGGACTACAGCCTACCGTTGCCTTGCCCTACATAAGTTAGCTATCCGCCGAAGGAATCCCTCAGCCCGTGTCAGGAAGGACCTTTTGTCTCCTCCTGTCGCCTCCATGGTGGTATGGTGATAGTTAAAAGGTCTCGCGCCCGTCGCGTGTATGGGCTAAATGATACAACGGAGAAACCGATGGCCCGGTTCCGGAGCGTGCCAAGAGCCGAAATCGGATTTACGATTTGCCGCCCCTTTTGCCTAACTTGGCCGATTGTTGATGTTGAGATGATTGCAGTACATAACATGACATGGTAGTCTGCACCTCTGGCCGAGTATGATGGATCTTCAGATATCTAGTCTCGCTCTTTGCGCTCTGGAAATACCTAAGCGCCTGACATTCAAAGCGAGTGCCCATCATGTCGAGCGACGAGGAGGAGGCGGACCCGATCCACGGGCGGGAAATCTACAACTACTTCGGCAATCGTGTCGTTGAATTGAGAACCTCTGAAGGAAACCTTGTCGCTGTGAAGGTGAAGCCAAGAGAAATAAAAAAGGCAATCAGACTTGAAGCCCTCATGTTGAAATACGCGTCTGAACAGCAGAGCATCCTGGTCCCTCGTTATCGTGGATGTTATCGGGTCGGAAAGTATAACATCTTGATTGTCACCGACCTTGTGCGCGGTGTATCACTGGACAAGGCGTGGTATTCGATGACCAAGGAACAACGTGATTCAATTAAATCCCAACTCAAGGAGCAAGTGCAGCTCTTTAGACGTTGTACGCAGCCCTTTATCGGCCGCATTGGCCATCACGAGACCTCAAACTTCTATGAAAGGCTTGGTACCGGGTGTGAATTCATGGGTCCATTCGACTCAGAGGAAGAATTTGATAATTGGTGCCTTGAACGCGTCCGATCGTCGTTCTCTCGAGCTGTGTGGAAACGCCTTCTCCCCAGAATGCGTGATTCATCTGAGTCGAATTTTGTGTTGACTCACTTTGATCTTTCGGCACGGAATATTATGGTAGAAGACGGCAAAATTACAGGGATCCTAGACTGGGAACATAGCGGCTTTTTCCCAAAGTATATGGAATATGCGACTGCAATGGAAATCTGTGACGGACATGAGGATTGGTGGAGACCTATTTTGAAGGAGATTCTCGAGCCTTGTGGGTTTTTAAGACAGAGATTTCAAGCCCAGGTCAAGAACCGGGGGTGGTAATGTCTCTCAATCCACATCTATGGGCAACACTTGTAACTATTTTCTATCGACCACTCGGCACCTTTTCTCTAATATCCTATCCGCCCTTGCATCTATGAGTTAGAGGGTATAACGAAGCAATTGCCACTTACCAACTATACAAGTGCACTTGTTCTTACAATTAGAGAGATCTCGTCTGGACCTCCATGGCTGGGGAGCAAAGACATTAGGGTTTTCTAGCGGTTTTACAGTGGTTTTTATTGCCAAAGGATTGCTGAAGCTAACAATTTTTTTTTAGCAAAGCATCTCTTCTGTATTAAGTTATGATATAACCCTTATTATGTATTAAGTATAACTAAGTAGTACTTGTATATTACACATGGCTTTTCATAATATGCATAGTATGACGAGACATATCACCTGCCCTTCCCCCAACGTGGACTGAAATAATGATTATGATCCATATACGACTTCCGCGATGATAGCTCTTGTAAAATCATTCTTTTGAAGGCTCTTGCAGAAACACTCTTGGCTAACAGCTTATCAAGCTTAGGTGCAGTTATTCCCTTGATATCCGGATATTGAAAGTGGGCTACAATGGATGACAGCAACATAACCCCAGCGAATATGAGATTAGACCGCCTCTGGAATAGTTTCCAGTAATATGGTATCATTTCACGGTTGAACTTTGGTCATTATCCATCGCCATCGATGATGTACTGGATAATATATGCTATCCCGAGAGACATTATCAAAAAACAGAAAAAGGTGAAGGCGATGACAAGATTGCGCAGTCGTCTCGGGAAAATCCGGCTGCAATTACCGCCTATCAATCGAGCAGCGTGTTAATCGCCTGGCCCTTTATGGAGTCATTGCTCGTTGGCTCGTGTGACCGAAATGAAATTCTTTGCCTCTTGCACTGCTTGTTCTAGTTTAGTAAAATGTGTCAATTGGAGTATATCCATGCTTTTAGCTTCCTCTAGAAGGTCTATCGCAAGCTGTACACTGGGATAAAACGTCAGGTTTATTGAAACGGCGAGGTCAAGACACATATACTTACTAGTCCCAAAGAATGGGGTCTGGATCGAGGTCTTCCAGAACGAATACTTCAACCATGTTGTAGGTTGCGAGCAACGTATCTTGCAATATCATCCAGCCAGCCATGGTGAAGCGATTGTCCTGACGAGCGAGAGCATTTTTGACTGGATAGTGGTATAACGAAATCTTCGCAAACCAAAACAATAGCTTGAGTCTGCTTGCATTTTTCGTACGTGTACCCTGACCGGGTTTTGGTGACCAGTTCAGAAATGCAGGAATGCCACTTGACCAGGCTGACAGCTGACATTCCAGTTCCTCAGTCACTGGGCTTTTTGCATCTAGTGCATGGTTTTGGCTTTCTCTGTCTAAAGCCTCTTTGTCGTTACTTTGACTCATTTGCCTGATCCTTGCTAGTATAGCCTTGAGGCCGGTCTCTGCTAAAAAGAACGTGTAGATTGTCCGTGTTGTCATTGGCAGATGTGTGGTAGCAGACTCTTCGCAACCTAGAGGAAGCATTATAACATCTTGCAGGTTTGAAAGCGATGTTTTTGGAAGGTAATTGAAACGAGCTGTAATGTCTCTAACTAAAATCAGTAAGTTGTTCCGTGACATGATGGAGAACTTTGTAGAGTACCGTTCCAAATTCAAGGAAATCCAGTATAAGCGAAGAATAGTGTTTCTTTCTATATTCTCTCTCTGGATCTGATTGACCAGGTCCCTGTAACATGGTTAAGCAGGTAGATCCTTATCATGTCGTGGAGAAGTGGTTTTGACTTTTTTTCACTTACAGCTGAATCAAAACATATAAAGTTGTGCAACCTGCGTTTATGTGCCTCCAAGACTCCAAAAGTTTGAATTTGCGATATAGATAAATTCCAGCAAGGATTTCAGCTTGTGCGAACTGTAAGTTGAAGTCATAGTCTACTCGCGTGAGGATAGATAGAGCACACTGGAAATCATCCTTTCCAAGACTGTCATTGCAATTGTCGCTCTCTTTACCTATTGCCACGAGCAGCAATGTCAAACAGCTCTCAATGTCATTCCTATAACCGCGAGAAACCACATCTGCAACCGTCCTCATCGCAACCAAATCACAGATTATTGGAAACAATGGATAAATCTTATCAAAAAACTGCTGTATTATAGAGGTGGAATCGCATATATTTGTAAAAGTATGGTATGGTGTTGTTTTCTGTAATTGATTGTTCGAGGAGGGCAATGAGACCGTCTTTTGTGAGCTATGTTGGTCGAATTCATTGATTGGGGATGCTGCCTCAGGCTCGTCAGAATTGGAAGAACAGTAAGAAGACAAATCGTATCCATTAATCTGCAACAAAGCTGCAGCAGCGGGTTCAAGGGTAAGGTTTGCTTCTGTCTCTATCGAAGAGCTGGATCCAGCTAGAAGCGTAGATATAATTGATTCATGGCGTTGTGTTGTTGAAGATATACCGTCAATTGACTCTCGTATACCGTCTAGTTGTTCTATGATATCTGCTAAATGTATTTCCGCACTAAGTGAAAATGTTAGCTACCCCACTAAGGCTCCTCATTCGCAGTGCATAGGATATTACTCATACGCAGTTTGGAGTGGTGTGTAGTAATTGCAACGATAGCCGTGTTGGACACAGAAGTCACAATTAGGCCTTCCTTCATTGCAGCGGACCTTCTTCTGTCGACATGTATCACACGCCTCGTTGTTGCATCAATATAAGCAAAAATTAGTGGTTGGTGGTCTGCAACTTACAGAAGAAGCGCGCGAGAGGCGTCGCGGATACGATTTGGACTCTCTAATCTTTGATTTCAGGAATGGCTTGTTGCTCAAACCATCATCATACCTTTCCTTCTCTTTCTGCGTTTGGCGATGTCGATGTGATTGACTTGGCTGTAAGCGCTTCAATTGGCCGTATTTACCTGAAGATGAAGCCCCGTTCCTCAGCCTCTCTAATGGCTCCGCCGACATTTCCTGGATTATTTCGACTGGGACGAGGAATAATTGTGTCTTATACTTGCTCAATATATACGTCGAGCGCAAAAGCAGTGTTGCCCTAGTTGATGAGCCAGCAGATCAGTAGCTAGTTAGAAGTTTTCGGTTATACAGTAATCAAAATCCATTGCTCAGACGAATATGAGACTTGCTTGAGCGATGGGCACCAGTCACTCTTGAACAACGAAAACACGCATTAGCTTCGGATATGTTACCGTAGTAGACGGTGCGATCGGGCTTTTTTTTCGTCCCGATGCAAATGGAAATACGCAAAGATTGTATTCATCCACCCAACATGGTGCAATACAAACAGACCCACTTAAACCCTGACTGAAATATTGCGAATTCGCAGCTCAGGAGCACGCATTTTTTTTTATCTGAAATGCTTTAAAGATTTCGTTCTTTCTAATTGGCTGCCATCGGAACTTTCCCGGCCGTTGGAAGCATGCCAAAATTTTGCTCGATTGGTTCGCGATAAGACCCATATCAAATTATGTCTTCTTGTGCCACTGACCACGGTCATTACTCGCTGGTCAAGAGTTACTCAGGCAATAGTCAAGTACAAATTCAAAGTAGTCACACTAAAAACCTCGTTCAAGGAGTCTCTTCTGTCCGTTTTTTATCATTTTGGGCTATCTATTGCACGGGATTCAAAATATTAACGATATCTCATTGAACAGTCACTGCCGTGCTTGCTTGCAAACTTGAACGAAATGCCGGACAAAATTCGTGTAGCAATAATTGGTGCCGGGCCAGCTGGCCTAGGTGCAGCCATCGAATTTCAGAAATTGCCGTTTGTCGATCTGAAGATATACGACCAAGCAAGAGCTCTTCGTGAGATAGGAACCGGAATAAGTATTCAGAGAAACACATGGCAGATGTTGGATGCAATGGGTGCATCAAAAAACATAAGCTCCGATGAAATATTTCGTCCCGCGGATGGCCATTCATTACAACACCGGTGCGGAACCTGAGACTTGAAAATAGAGAAAATCGTTAAAATCTGACATATCACTAGAAATGGACGCACTGGGGAGCTTCTTGTTACGCTTGGGCAGTATGGTTTGTAAATCTTCACCGTGCATTATTGTGCAAAGGCTGATAGTCTGATAGGCGATCGTCCCGAACATTTCCATGCACGCGCGCTTCGCTCGGTTCTACAGAAAGCACTTCTTTCAAACGTTGATAAGTCAAACCTCAAGCTGGGCTCTCGCCTTGTGGAAATCCTTGAAACACCCTCGCAAACATATATTCTTCACTTCCAAAACGGGCATGTAGATGAAGTTGACTTGTTGGTGGGTGCTGATGGCGTCCGGTCTGTAAGTCTCCCTTATTAAGAAAGACATCGTTCAAAATATAGGCTAAGTTCCCATCTAGGTAGTCAGGAGTTTCGCGTTTCCTGATCATAAAATCACATACACGGGAAGGACGGCATACCGTGGACTTGTCCCTACAGAGGAAATACTCAGTATACCCAATTTCCCAGATGCAGTCACATTCTGGCATGGACCATCAGATTGGGTGTATACCTGCAACTTGAATGGGGGTATATATGAGATTACAGTCAATGCTAATGAGACCGAGGAAGTGGCAAAAGTAAGCTGGGGCGAGCAGGCTACCCTTGAGGAGTTCAAACGGCCATGGAAAGTAAGTAGTTGGCGTTACCTCCGTCCTTGTGAAGGAGCTGATGAATTAGGAATTTGCACCTATTATCCACGAAGTCCTTGACAAAGTTAAGGATGTCCAGAAGTTTGCCCTTTTCGCGGGGCCTAGACTTGAATCGGTCGTATCTCGCGGCTCAATTGCTTTGGTTGGAGACGCTTCTCATCGTAAGTCTTGTATCCGCAATCCGCTCTATGTATACTGACCGTTTCTGGTAGCATTATCGGGCGCGTTCGGTAAGAGATTCAACTTCATATCTTCGTCATGTCCCGTCTGACTTTTAATTCTAGGCGCTGGAGCCGGTTTTGCTCTAGAAGACGCCTATGCCTTGGTGAAGTCCGTCGCCTGGGCGAAAAGTCGTGGGCACCAACTACGAGATGCGCTCAATTTGTATGATCGTGTACGATCCCCGCATTATCAGTCAATGGTCAGTCATCTAGAGAATGTCTATGTTTTCCATTCAACAATGAAAAGCTGAGACCTAGGGTTTGAAGTATCGCGTCCTAGACGAATTCAAGGCGTCAGACAGGATTCTTAACGCAGGGAATTTTTCATTTGACGAAGGAGTTGCTCATACAGTTCGCAATAAGTGGCATCGACAACACAAATGGTTATTTGATCACGATGTATGTCATCATTAGATTCTTCTTTCTTCTGTTTTCATTTAACTAACCCTGCTGTCCTCTAGGTACAAAGTGTGTGGGCTGAGGCTGCTGAACGAGAAGATTCCAGGTGGAAGCGCGGGAGTAATGTAGACTCAGGAGCTCATTTGTAGATAATTTTGTTTTCCTGAAAACAAACTATGACCAAGAGTCTTCAAGTAAATACCGACTGAGCCACATGTTTGAGCGTTTGGTTGAAGAATACGACTAGAGTTTCCCAGGTTATCCTGATTGACTAGAAAAGTCTGATACATCTAAGCAAACCACTTCAATCGATTTCATAAAACAATATATCGTCTCAATCTTCAGCGGCGTATTCACTCAGGAAGTATGGATTAAGAATCAAGACTATTAGCCGTTGAGTAGCGCAATATGCCCGGATAGAACTACCACTTTAAACGCACCGTCACTTAGCAAGCATTAGTTCAAATCACGTCAATTCGTTGATCCAACAACGATCACCAATCATCTGCCTTGAAGACGGAACAGCATCCGAAGATCTAGAACGTTGATTGATACTTATCTACGCTCCAGTAAATATACAGGATTTTTAGCATTTGGTGGGCGTGTTAGAATGATTGATAAGGCCTCAAATCTCCTGCAGCAGAATGCAATCATTAATTTGTACATGATCAGGTTCCTCACTCCTGTTTTCTAGGCATCTTTTCTGGTATTTCTAAGAATGGACGGTATTCGTCTCCATCCATGGTAAGAATATTCATATGCAAGCTGTCTTTGATTCTTTGTCGACTAAAATTCCAACTTTTACACAAAAACAGGTACAGTGTGCTGGTTGTAGCATGGACAGCATTCTGCCATCCAGGCATGTTCTCAGCGCTGAACGTATGTCTCCTCATTGATCTACTTGGGTTAACATTAATCGAGTAACGCTGTGGTTCATTTAGGGTCTCGGAGTGAGTTTTTCTGACGGTTCGCCAAGTTCTCATACTCAAAATTGTCTTAGGGAGCTGGAGAAGAGTCGACAAGTCTTTCAAATGTCGTCAATGCGGTCGTCTTCGGTACCATGACCGTCTTGGGTTTCATATCAGGTATGGTCTGCAACAGACTTGGCGTTCGCTGGACTCTGGTTATTGGATCGTTAGGCTATGCGCCATACGCAGGTGAGTTCGGATATTGCTTTACCTTTGATTTGATGAGTCGACTGATCAAGAGTAGCCGCCCTCTACACAAATGCAGCCTTCGGAAATAAGTAGGAATATTGAATTGATCAATCTGTGTTCTCAACTGCTGACGAGCAATCCTAGGTGGTTTCCCATCTTAGGAGCTGCGACATGCGGTATTAGTGCCGTCTTCTTGTGGACCGCATCTGGTGCAATCAACCTTGTTGGTGAGTACCAAAAAATGACCTCGAGATACAAGAGACTTGATAACTGAGTACATGAAATAAAGTACCTGTGGTACATCATCGTGGACGTGCAGTGGGCACAAAGTTCGCTTTTCAAAATATTGGAGGATTTATTGGTGGTGCCATCTCACTCGGGTTGAATATCAACCAGAATCACGCCGGCAGAGTTTCGGACGGTAAGTGGCTGTCCAAAGCTGGTGGTACCATTGGATGAACTCACTGACCGGTATAACATTCAGCCACCTATTTCGCGTTCATTTCGATTATGTGTATCGGATTGCCACTGGCAGCTACAATTCCTCGTCCGTCACAAATTAAGCGAAGCGATGGAACACACGTTGTCGAACATCGCTTCAAATCTTGGAACGAGGAACTCTCAGGCCTGAAGAGCGTTTTATCGCTAAAAGGCTTCATTTTGCTAGTTCCATTCGCCTTGTACAGTGTAAGAATGGTATTATCGAGATATCGGGTGCATACCTAGCTAATGACAGAACTAGCAATGGGATCTATCCTACATGTGGACTTGGAACGCAGTCTATCACACCGTCAGGGCTCGAGCTTTGCTAAGTACTCTCTTCTACTTGGGTCAGTTCTGATAATTGCTAAATATCTTTCACCATATTCGTCAATTAGCTAACCTATGCAGTCGGGCCTAGCATAATTGGTCCGATACAAGGATGGCTCCTAGACAGGAAACAGTGGAGTCGCCGAAACCGAGCGCGATATGGAATGACTGCTTACGTAGTAGTCACTGCACTGACTTGTAGGTTATACTTATCGCTGAAGATAGATTCATAAACATTAATCCAATCTAGGGATCTACGGCCTAATCGTGCAATATCAGTACGATGAAATGGAACACAAAGCTATTGACATCGTCGATCCGGTCTTCATAAAATCATGCCTCCTTTTTATACTCTACGGACTCATTGAGAATTCGGGTATGATGGTTATTTACTGGATCATCGGTTCCTTAGGATTGGAACCAGGGAAAGTTGCGTCACTTGTAGGGTTGGTGTAAGTATACTGACATTCACACTGAGGAGAGCATTTGTTAATTTCACATTGCTTCCAGGACCGGAATTGGCTCTTTTGGGTCGACATTGGCTTTCGTTCTCGGGGCCTGCAATGTTACTCTAAAGTGGCAGCTTTGGGCGAATGTTATCACCTTTCTAGCTAGCCTCCCCGGTTTTCTCTACGTGAGCTGGATTATGATCACAGAGGATAAAAAACTCGACCAGGTCACCACAGTCAATTATTCTACCTCGTCTATTGAGAGCGGTCTGGTGCAAGAGGAGCAAGGAGTTCACACAAAGACTGGATAGAGTTCTATGGATATTCCAAAGTTTGAAATAAGTTTCAAGGTTGGCAGTCCATCCAACCAATCTTAGCATTCTTATCTTCCTTTCCAAGGAATGTTCGCACAGGATGCTGGTTTAGTCATGATTTCAATTGCATAATTAGTACACGGCACCTCGCTACATTAGATCATTCTGCGAAAATAGCGTTTTCAAGACCAAATTGAAAACTCAATGAATAATTTCGGTTCATGTTTATCATTTACAGTCATTTCGCACCCAGGTTACTTTTTGGGAGCTTTGAATAATTTATATGGCGCGACCTTAATCAAGATACCACAAAACTGGACCTACTAGATGGTCAGATAATTAGTGTACCTTGTAAGATTTGTTGAGTCGCAGAATCACGTAGCGGGTAGTGTGTACAGAATAGAAAGCATCGGAGACGAAACTGCTGGCATCATACAAGAGACAACAGTATTTGTATAGAAAGAAATATTCATTCACATGAATGATACTACAGTAAATTGCCATGGCATTACACTGGGTGGTGCTATTGATACGCCGAGCTACCTAGGGAGTTCCAGTCAATCGGCTTTTGAAAACGTATCTGCTAGTCCATACATCTTTTATAGTCCCAGATTTTGCTGCCCAGCTGTTGCCTCAATCTTTTCTCAATCTCTGCGCAAACTCATTGCTGAATTCTAACACTTGGAAACATTCCATTTTCAAGGACAATAGAACCTAACGGTGTCTATCTTTTAAGTTTACCATATACGGGTCATCAAAATTGATAATAGTGATAATACTGATGTCCACTTAATCCATCTTAAAGCTTTGTCTTATTACGTAGCTTTTCATTTCGGTACTCGTCGAGTCGGCGAGCAACTGCCCTGAGAGGGGTGGAGCCCTCTACATGGCCGACCATCGGGATTCCAACTTTATAACCCATCATATCGACAACTTTTGGGGGAATTTGGTTCAATTTGTCCCAGCTCACTGCCAGAATATGGTTCTCAAACGGACGTAACCATGGCTGACAGTATTGCATGTTGAGGGAGTTTCGTTCCCCGTTCGAATTGTTTTTTCCGCCGCCATGCCACAGCGTACTTAAGAAGTATAACATACTACCGCTTTCCATCACAACCGGTGATGTCTCACTTCGATTAGGCAAGCGCTTTTCGCCCCAGAGATGGGACTTTGGCACAATGACCGTAGCACCATTTGTCTCGGTAAAAGCGTCCAACGCTACCATGACCCCCTATAATTTTTGACGTTAGTAATGCTATGTTTTCTAGATTTCACGATTCAAATTCATATACTTGCCGTTCCAAACGGCTCATGTGGCCGTGGCACTTTAATATGCCCATCATCATGATGGAGAGTTTGAGGCTGCTCCCCTGGTTGAATAGAAATGCTGTGAAAGGCATTGATCAGATATCCCGGATCCAGAAAATAGTCGTTCAATGCCAATACGTCCGGGTGTGATACAAATTTATCAAAAACTCTAGATTTGTCCAAGAGAGCATATATCCGACCGGTTTTAAACCCTTCAAACGCGTTACGTCCTTTAATGCCAGCAGGGCCACCCTGTCCGCTGCTTGCCAGGCGTGCCAATTCAGCTTTGGCTTCTTCAGTATCAGTCCTATCAAATGCTTGTGGTATAATAACATATCCATTAGCTTGAACCTCTCGAATCAACGACTCTATTCTGGGCTCCCACTGAGTCGGCTTGATCAAATTGCGCCTTTGAGATCCGAGCTCAACCGATATGGAGGCGTAAGCCAGATCTTTTGCTGACGGCATATCTCGATCTCATATACGGGTAGAAGACCGATAAGCCGTGAGAGTCCGTATCAAAAAAATATCCGTAATCAGGTTGAGCGAGTTCAACAAGAATGTATTTTTGGTTGCTTATACTTTGGTAAGACCTATTAATGAACAGTGAAAGGGATGAGATGGACTGGAGTGCAATTCGTCTGAATTTCAATTTATCTACCCCAAACTTGCTGGATTCTGTGAAACGTTCTTTTTCGAAGGGATCGTTCCACTACGTACAGCCTACCGCGATATAAATAAACAGTTGTTATGCATACCCCGCACATTATTTATTAGCTGCTGGCGTTTATCTAGTGATACGTTATCTAAAATAGCCTTCAGTTCGTCCGAGAAAGTGGAGCGAGTAAAACATGGCGTTTTAGTACATTTGTAGAATGTGATAGCAGTCTATTGTCTTTTTGAGGGTGTCCGGAACATGACCACTAGATATCCGTATAGATATTGCACTGAAAGTGTTGACAGCTATCCAATAACAACCCATGTATTGACGATCGTTCTACAGACCAGCTCAGTGGCTGGCTGAACTACTCGCAGTACTGGACACGCGTACGTTTGTGTGGCGCATTCCACGGTTTCCAGAACCCTAGTAGTCCAGGATATTATCAGTCTCATTTGACTCACGATTGGGTGGGCCAAACCACTCAGGAATAGAATACCTGCTCCAAGTTACCTATATTACCCAAATTAGGCTAGTTATGTATTATGTCCGAGGTAATCATGCTGTTGCAGAGTTCTCCGCTAGGTGATGGGGGGGTTTCATCCCGGTCTTTGATGCACTTGCAGGATTCCCGAGGTGGCTGATTTGCGATCACTAGAAGTGCATTGATGAGAGCTCTTGGAACGAGCCGTAGGTCTATCTAGGGATCGATGTACATGGTACGAGAATAATATTTGACTCTTGAAGTATTCACAGTCACTCTGGGAACCTGAGGGGCATGGGTGTGCAGGGAAATACCTAGGTATATGTTTACATTGGTAGTGGATATACCGAGGTCTACTAGTAAGGTGGAGAGTTGGCATATGCGGGCGATCAAATGCCTCGCATGAGATATATGCGTGGATATTGTATGACTGCATCGTGATTGCTTCGGAGCGACCCGCCGTCGAGGCGTCCAAAGAAACTGCGAGGGATATCATGATGATTCTCCGATGTGATTGAATGGCAAGAAAGCGCAGTTGTCTGCAAGGAAATGTCACGTTCTGTAATTGAATCGCAGAATACAGCCCAATACGGCTAGTGCAGCCAAGTTGCCTCCAGAATCAAGCGTATTAGTGTGTAACGTAACCGTACCAATTCTCCCGCCACTAGTCAACTAGTATTGTTTACTGCTCGAACAGATCAAGACGCAGTCTCTCGTGACAACCTCCAACTAACAATACATCAAAACCTCCGCTCGATCATGTTATACACCGCGCAAAATGTCGCCGACCAAAGCATCAGCATCCTGCACGGCATACGCGACCATTTTCTCAACAATCATCAATTCCTTCTCAACCTCCTCCTTCGTCCAGAATGAACTGTCATACGCAAACCTCAACTTGTATCCATCTGCATGCCCAGTCCGGGCCACCTCAAACACCACCGCGTACGGCTGCGGCATGATAATTTCTGACTTCGCCATTACCAGCCACTGTTGAAGGTCCTCTCCAACTACCCTCCCCGAAGATGGCGATGACGCTGCAGGCTCGAAAGGCTGGAAGAGAAACATGGCCTGGTTGCCACAATCCTCGCGGGAGAAGCCGTCGCCACAGCTTCTGTAGATGTCATCGATCGATACCGTACTGTTTTCCGTATACTGCCAGAAGTCGTCCTGAGTTCGCAGGAGGAACTCCTTGACGGTCTTTTGCGTGTCCACTTGCGAGCGCATGGGAAGGAAATTGGCACAGGTCCCATTGATGTTCTGCGGATCAGGGAGATCAACGTTGCGGCCCGTGTAGAGATAGTCAAATGCGACGTCTCGCTGGGTACTGCGGTAGCTGAGCCAGATCTGGAATATGGCCTGGAAGAGAATGGAGATCGTAACGCCGCTGGAGCGACTAAAGCTTTCCAAGCAATCGTGCTCGATCATATGGACCGCGGATGTGTCAATACTAGGCCTAGGAGATGTCAGCTGGCTGGCATTCTGGCGGCATTTTAATTGAAACTGAATCGGTTTCTTGTCTGGCTGCTGCCAGAAGGCTACGGTTGGTCGTTCTTGGTTGATTTTCCAGATATGGAAAGCAAAATCTCTGAACGATGTAATTCTATCCAGTGACTCACCACGCTGGTAGGTCTGGAAATGCGCATCAAAAACACGGAGGAGGGTGCCGTCATAGAGGCCGTGATCTAATTTGCTGACAACTTGGTGCTCTCCATCTGCGAAGCGGAGGATAGCGTAGCGAATGAAGGGCTTCCCTAAGACAAATCTCTCGCTCCAGATTGAGTCGAGGATATTCTTTCGCTCCGAGGAGGTCTTGATGTCATAATACTCTATTATTGGTGTAGGATCGGGCAAGACGACTCCATACCATTTCCCCCCGTGCTCGACGAAGGACGTTCGGAGGATCTCGTTGGTCTCCGTCAATTTCTTGACTAGGTCAAGCCATTTACTTGGATCGCTGCTCGGACCAAGTGATCGTACTGTCATCAAGCACCAGAAACGTTCCGGTCGAGCTCCCTGTGATAGGAACTCGGATTGACCTGGGGGACAGGGGTAGATGTATTCATAATCAGTAGCCCCAAGACCGGAAGAAGAGATAATGGAATACAATTCAGCCGGCGGCGAAAAGACGAGGGGTCGTGATGCGGCTGCTGCTTCGTTGTCCCCATCGCGATGGAGCTGCTCTGCCATCGACCCGAAAACGGGGTGCCGCAGTACGTCTCTAACCGTAATGCCGAACCCTTTCCGCCGAAGCCAGCTGACCAAATTAATGGCAAAGATAGAGTCGCCACCTAGACCAAGGAAATTGGCCTCGAGGCCAAACCGATCATTGCGCAAGTCGAGAACTTCGATCCATGCTTGATGAAGAATCCTGTGTTCCTCTGACACCACAGGAACGATGTCTGTGTGCTGTGATCCACCGAAAATTTCAAAGGAGTATGGAGTCAGATCGGCCTGGCTCATTGACATAACTCGCGCCTTGAGCTCCTTGCGATTCACTTTGCCTGAGGGTAGCATGGGTAAGGAAGTAAGAGAAAGGATAAATCTAGGGTACATATAGAAAGCTAACCCGCCGAGATTGGCCTTCAGCCTTAAAATTTCTTCAGTGAACAGGTCCATGGGTAGGAAATGTATTTCATTTTTGACTGAATTCCGCTCAGCGTTATTGAAGATTACTATTGCGACGAGATGGGCTGTGTTGTTCTTCTTCCACACGGTGGCAACACATTCTCGAACGACGCCAGTTCGAAGGATTGTTTGTTCAATCTCTCCCAACTCGATCCGATGTCCGTTGATCTTGACTTGGTCATCTTTGCGGCCCAGATATTCCATATCACCACCAGAGATGTACCTTCCGAGGTCACCACTGCGGTATAATCTTTGGCCGCCACAAATTTCGCTGTCTATGAAGGCTGCAGCGTTTACTTCGGGCCTGTTGAGGTAGCCGCACGATAGCTGAGGACCCCAGAAGCACAATTCTCCTACCGCTCCATAAGGCACGGGCCGGACCCCATCCCGTTCGAGTAGCACCATGCCAACTGACGGAAAAAATTTTCCGATATTCCCTGTACTCATGTCGTTGATGACATGCTTCATACTTACCATCACTGCTGTCTCAGTGGGCCCATAGGCATTAATCAGGGTGATTCTCGAAGCCCAGGTTGTCACAACGTCTGGGGTCAATGGCTCGCCTCCAACTACCATGTACTTGATTGTAGGAACAGATTGAGGATCTAGTAGCCGAGCCACAGTAGGAGTCATAAAGACATGGTCGACGCTCATTTGATTGATTACCCCCGTAAGATCACTGAGAATTCGCTCCGTGGAGGCAATGCACAGAGTTCCCCCGCTATGTAACGTCGCGAATATGTCATAAACAGATGCATCGAAAATGAAATTAGAGAACTGGAGATGCTTGGTATGCTTGTCCTGCCTTTTCTCAAAATCAATAATAGATCGCATGGCAGCTACACAGGACCTATGGCTGACCATAACCCCCTTCGGATGACCAGTGCTACCAGAGGTATAGATGATGTACGCCAAATCAGCAGGCGAGATGTCGACTCTGGGCTTTTCACTTGAATAGTTATACAGTTTGGTAGTATCGACCAAAATGAGGGGGATATTTGTGGCATCAGAATCGAAGAACGAAGCGTGTTCCGTCTCTGTCACAATGCACGTCGCTCGCACGTCCTGAACCATAAAAGTATTTCGTTCGACGGGATTTTCAGGACTGAGAGGCACATAAGCAGCACCAATTTTCAGTATTGCCAGGATCGTAATTATCAGAAAGGGGGATTTCTCGAGGAGGACAGGGACGACATCACCCGCACAAACACCACGCTCAGAAAGATAGTTACCCATTCGGTTAGCTGCTTCATCTAGCTCTGGGTAGTAGAGAACTTGCTGATTCTGATAATTGATAGCGACTCTAGTGGAATACTTTTCTGCAATGAACTCGAATTGACCGTGAAGAGTCGTCGTACAATGTGGTCCTTGTTTCCAGTCGAGAAGAAATTTCAACTCCTCTGGCCTTACCAGACTAACAGATTCAATAACCGCTCGTGGGTTATGGAAGATCGCTTCAATACCACAGCAGAATTGATCCATAATGAATCCTAGTCGACGCGGTTCTATGGCACCTGTGAGGGTGACTTCGATGTTATCGTCTTCCATATGAACATTCAAGGTTGTATATTCGGTTTTCCAGGTCGGCTGCTTGTCCAGTGCCTGAAAAACCTCTCTGGTGACATCATCTCTTTCCGTTTCTCGAACGAGAATATTTACCATAGTATCAAACAGAAGAGAGCCACCTTGGTGGCCAGCGGCGGACAGAGCTCTCCGAATACCGTGCTGCGAATGCTTGTTGATTTCCCAAAGGTTTTTGTTGACGTGTTGTATCAGCTCCGCCAAGGTTTGTTCTGGGTCAATTACCACAGTTTGTGGTACCACCGCAAGAGTAGGCCCGTCAAGTCTTTCGATCCCAGGTACTGGTAAATCCCGCCCTGATACCGCCGTTGCCATCGTGACCGATGTTGATGCCGTATGTGACGACAGGACTAATGCCCACGCAGTGTAGATAACTGCACTCGCAGGGGTTTGTAGAGATCCTGAAATCGATTTAAAGTTCAGACGTAGCGTTTTCGTCACGGAATTTGTGCTATGAGTTGGATAAGCATTCAAAACGGTAGGAACCGCCTCGGCCAGGTGCTTTTTCCAGAAATCATCCGACTGCGTCTGAGACTGATTGTGCAGAAATCCTATAAACGACCTCCAAGGTTCACGTAGAATTGGGGCTTGCCCATAGTACAGTCGAGCAACATCGTCAAACAGAAAGCTATGCGAAGAGTAGTCAAACAGTGCATGATGGACAGAGACAACAAGAATAGCTTCGTTTAAAAGTGCCACTCGCATAAATGATTCTCTGAGAGTAACACCTACGCTCTTGTCGGCCTCGAGATAATCTGAAAGAGATGTTGACTCCCTTCTCCAAGGGAGCGATAAATTTGAACGCACAACTTGTGCGAAGCCATTGCCGGTTGCGATGAAAGTCGATCGAAGCGTGTCGCTGATACAAAAAGCCACTTGGAATGCAAGGTGGAGCCTGACCAGATCGAGATGCCTGACATCAAAGACTCTCTGGTACAGATAATCTTTACTTCCTTGAAGCGTGCTGGCAAGGACGCCTTCTTGTAGAGCCGTGAGCGGGAATGCATCAACCACTTCACGATCTGCCATCAGCTCTACATTGACAGTTTGATCTGATAAGAGGGAGAATGGCTCCGGAGTCTTTGGGTCATTTTGCACTGTCCTCTTGTCATTGAATTCGACTGCTTCGGCAATATCTCTCACGCTCCGAGACTGCAGCAGATCAGCCAGCTCTATATGAATACCCCGAGAGCGCAACTCACGAAGCGTTTTGATTGCTTCGATTGAAGTTCCACCTAGACCAACAAAGGAATCCGAAGGTAGGATAGATGATTGGAGGAGATGGAGGACATCTGCCCATATCTCGACGATTTCGCGTCCGATCTCACTAAAATTGTGATTTTTTCCATTGGGGATCGCATCCCGGCCAAGAAGGCTCTCAACTTCAGCTAGCTCGGCTATACTTCGGATGGCTTTGATGTCCACCTTCCCGTTATGACTCAGTGGAAAACATTGGCATTGCAGCCAAAAATTTGGTACCATATATGGTGGAAACAATTTCTGAGCTTGATCCCGGAGACGTTTCACTAGGTGAGTCCATTTCTTTTCCGGTCGCGGAATTACTGCTGCAACTAGAGATATCTTCTCATTGATATGCGCACCAAAACAGACAATCTCCGCTACCCAATCCTCTATGCACAGCTTGCTTGCTACCTCACCAGGCTCAACCCGTTGACCATGAATTTTGATCTGGTGGTCAATACGGCCCAAAATGTTGAAAGTACCATCTGGTAGACGAATGGCCAAGTCCCCAGTTCGAACGAGGATTCCAGACCCTGATGGATTCTTGACAAAGGTGGCCGTGGTCTCCTTCGGGCGATTGCGGTATCCATTAGTGACTTGGGGTCCGGAAAGGCAAAGCTCTCCCGCTTCACTCACAGGTAATTGTCGAGTGGTTCCAGGCTCGCAAATAATCGCTGTAGTGGTGTCCACCGGTCGCCCAGGGTTTCGAGGATCATCACCAAACTGTAGCTGGCGGGAAAAGTTCAACTGAGCACATTCACTCAGGCCGTACGAAACCCGAAGTTTGACCTTATTCGCCCACAGGTTCACAAGACCCTGGCTCAAGGGCTCACCGACAGTAGTGATCTGTTTGAGACAGTGTGGCACGTCATCTGGCGACAGTAATGATAGGGCCGACGGTGTGATCCCCAAGGCATCAATTTGGAGGTTAATTAAAACCTCCGGTAGAGCTGTTGCCAAACGATTCCGGTCAGCCAGACACAGGCAAGCACCCTTAGCTAATGTCGCAAGTATAGTTCGCTGCGCAGCGGAAAAAATAGGGCTGTAGAAGAGCAACCAGCGCCGGTGACCGTTCAGGTCAAAGTTATTGATTCCATGTGATGCGGCACGGTGGCTTATCAGCACTCCTTTGGGAGTTCCAGTGGAACCTGAGTAGATCGTCAGGACATGAAAGGATGAAAGAAAAAGATGAAGGTTGTAGGATTTTCTCACCAGAAGTGTAGACTAGGTATGCAAGATCTGAAGGACTACCAACGGATCCTTGTGGGAACAGATTCTGATATACTTCAGTCACGTCATTGGACATGATTCTTTCTATCGGTAGAGCCTGCAGGAAGTTTGATTTATATTTCTCGTGAACAATGACGACTCTAGCGTTACAATCCTCAACGATGACTCGATTGCGCTCTGTAGAGCCATTGGGGTCGAGCACCACATATGCAGCACCGGTGACCATGATAGCCAGTAATGAGGCCACGAATTCGACGGTGAGGTCCATGCAAACTGGGACTATGTCGCCCGAAGCAAAAGGCGCTGTAGTTGCGATTTGCTGAACAAGTTGCCATAGCGCGCCATATGTGTATGGGGCCTCATTTTCCACATGCACCGCAAAAGCATCAGGGTTTTGTTTTTCTTGGTATCTAATGAAGTCGGTGACCAAGCAAGGAGGAGAAGGGGCTTTGATTGAGGAAGGAAAAGGATTGACAGGTGTATTGAGTATAGAGTCGTTGATGTATGCTGTTGGTATAGGGGACATGATCGGCCGTGGTAAAATCAAGACCGGGAGTAACACAGTAGGTCGATGCAGTCGCGTCCACAATCGCCTATACTAATTTCGTACAAAGGATCGAAGTTCAAGCCCTATGCTCAACAGATTCAAGAAACTGTGGTGTTGTTTACTCAGTACTTGTATCTTTTCATAATTAGCCCATTGATGATACTAATAGAATCCATATCAAGTAAAGAGATATCCGCTCCGAAGTGGATAGGTGTCCCGTTATGTAAGTGGCAGTAGGAAGCATGAACATTTAATGGATGTTTATTGTGCTATAGGTTTTGGATATTGTCTCCAGGAATAAATACCTGAATCAATACCTGAATCAATAATCAAGGCAACTTTTTGCGCGACTGTATCGCCTACTTGGGGCCGAAGGATCGCGCGGATATGCATCATACAATGGTCTGAATTCTAAATCCGAGTAGCTTAAATGATTATATTCATAACAATCTCATAATTTGTTTAGAATTATGTTACTAGGTATCATTCCATCGACCCTCTGCCCTTGGGGCGATTTGCAAACTCATCTGACCCACTGCTAGACGGAAGGTAATTGTAACGCACATAGTACACTAACGAGATTTGTGATGCTCCATCTAGATTCAATTTAAGGAATTCCGCCTACTTTCTCTCGCCACACGGTGGATGGTCTACAGGTTAACAGGCATCCATTCCAATATTACGTCGGAAGAGAGGCTTATGCATTGAAACCCCGACAACCACGACGAAGGAGCCAATTCTAATGGTGGAATGATATTTGAACGTATGACTTTCATTATATACCTGGGAGCCACAAACGAGTGTTACAGAAACCATACGGACTTTTGTTCAGTGCGGGTTTCCAATAGGTCATTAACGTTACTTCGTACTATTTATAGTACATACTTGTAGCTACTTAGAATCGAAGATCAAACCAGAAACTGATTTCTATATCAAGCTGGACTAGGTACACATGAGCTCACTGGCGTGTAAGTACATACGCTATATTCAAAGCTATGAGTAAGCTCTCTGGGAGAGATGTCGAGGGAGCTGCATCTAAAAGATATATCAAGTAGTCATATGCATTTAGTGGGGGGCTTAACGTCAGGAACTTTACCTACTTGGGTGCTTTGCTTACTCGATAATTTGCCTGCTTAGAATCTGTGGGGCTTCGCGCACCTACCGTCTTAGTATTTGGGGCTATACTTACGTATTTATGGAAAGTTTTCTCACTCAGATGCTTACTTAACCTTGGATGTTTGCTCGACCGGTACTGTTAACTGGGAGTCATGAAGTAAAGCCAGTCAACTGGCTTGCAGGAGGCATAGTCCATACATACGTCGAATCAGAATCCTCAGCTTGACTTCCCTATTGAAACATGTTCTTTTGCCCTCGGCGCAATGGCTGAAGCACTTGTCTTTACCGTTGGTTGCTCGGAGCCAATTACCACTTTGCACCTTGTGAACAGCACTCTTCCCGACTGTGGACCACGGCAAGTTTTAGTGAAGTTTCTGGCAATTCCCATCAATCCATTGGATTTTGTCGTCATTGAAGGCAAATATCCTGTCAAACTTCAAAGCTGCTACAAAAACGAGGCGGGTGAGACCCTTGCCATTCCCGGCTCGGATGGTGCCGCTCGGATCATACAAACCGGTTCGGCTGTTGATCAATTGAATGTTGGAGATACTGTCGTTCTCCGCACGCATTGCCGGGGCACCTGGAGAACCCATGCAGTTTTTGAAGAAGAAGACTTGATTCGTCTCCCGTCAACGTTAGACTCTCGCCTCGGGTGCCTGCTCCGTATGGGCGTGGCTCCTGCGTATTTCCTCCTACGGGAGTATCACGGGCTCGAGCCGGGTGACTGGATCATCCAGAACGCGGCCACGGGTACCATCGGTCATTTCGTCTGCCAACTAGCTCCACTTTTCGGTGTTCGAGTCATCAGCATTATTCGCAACCGCTCGAGTGCAGAAGATCTTGAACGCACAAAGCGGTCCCTGCGATCTCATGGGGCGTCTTTGGTTCTCACTGAGGACGAACTCGGCATGAGCGCTGTCCTGGAAGGAAAAAGAATTGCCTTGGCTGTCGACTACGTCTGCGATGATTCATTAACGTGCCAAATGGCGACATACCTGATACCAGGGGCCACGCTACTAACTGTCGGCTTCCTCGGGGCAGAAACGGCTCGACCCAATCCACAGTTGCGCCAATTCTTGTGGCAAAAGAATATTGCCCTCAAGGCTTTTCGGCTGAGTGACTGTCTGGGCAACCGAAACTTGTCACAGCAGACCGCAATGTTTGAGTGGTTTGGGGACTTGTTCGCACGCGGGTTCCTCAATTCTCCCGCGTTGGAATACGTACATTGGGGGAAAACTTCCGAGAAACAGCTCCAGGACGCTATTTGGAAGCAGGCAACGGCATCGGTTGGTCAGCGTAAGACTGTCCTCATATTTGAACGTTAATAGTCAAGAATGTCAGAGAGATGTTTTTCCGGGCATAAGCTTCGCCTCAGTAGATTAGATGGATTACCTGAATCGGCCCATAATGTACGCTAGGCTGCCGAAACTAGGCATAGTCAGGTACGCCCCCAAATTGTGTATCCACAATTCCAACGTACATCTAGGCCCAACTATGCAAGTCAAATTCGGCAAGAGTCGACAAGCTATGTACGCATTAATTTTTTTAAGTTCACCGACTAAATCCTATCTGACTCAGCTTAGTGATCATGATGAAACCGGTTAGTTGCTTTGGTGTCATGTTTAACAACCACAGATCCACGCTACAGCTCTAAATGCAGTCAGTCTTGGGAACAGGCGTTCTTTATTCAGACCTATAAGATTAAAAAAAACGTTGTTTGCTCTTGCCCTGAATTCTGACTATTAAAGTGCCAAAATCAAGTTACGTGACCTTTTAATTATTAATTATTCATCCGTAGCCTTCTTTAAAGACCTGACTTGGCCGGAGCCGTGGGAAATCGAACTATCTGAGCCGTACTCGTTCTAGCATATGGGAGTGGTATGAGCGGTCTTGGTCGTGTGATGAATCTACTTGCCCTGACATGAGGAGTAAAATTCGTGGGGCTTTGAGGTCTAGTTGATGACGTTGGCTTCTGCCTATCTAAGTAGAGATAATTAGAGGTCCAGTTATACTCGAAATTAATGCTTGTCTTCTATATCCTTTGTATGGAGCTAGAACGCAACAATTGTCACTCTTGAAATGAGCGGTTGTATTTTCTTCGCTTTGCTTATTGTGCCCCATTTGCTTAGTACCAACGAGATAGATATTTGGCCCCAAGATTCTCAAGCTTGATCTTGCACCTAACTCGTTACGGATAGGTCGATCTTGATTCCATTTTCTCTCAACAAACAAGAAGAAAAATAGAAATCCTTTACGGTGCCATCTTGATGTCATTGTGTTGCCCACTACATGCAAAATCTGACAATTTTTGTGCCATATGAGCTTGGGATCATGTCTTCTCCAATGAATCGGGACTCAATTGAGAAGTCAAGAGCTCCGCTGTCTACTGTACTGATGAGCGAACCCCATACATCAGATACCGAGAATCGACAGCCTTCGAAGCCAGTTGACATATCCTTCGAACCACCAGACGGAGGTCTGACCGCTTGGTTACAGGTCCTCGGAGCCTTCCTTCTTTTCTTCAACTCATGGTAGGGGTACCTTATGCAAAATCTGACGAGAAACAGCTCTAATTCTCACCTATTCCAGGGGTCTTGTGAATGCTTTTGGAGTCTTTCAAAGTTACTACCAATCTGTTCTTATCGCTTCCCATTCTTCTTCCTCTATCGCCTGGATTGGTACTGTGCAAGGGTTCCTCCTCTTTCTAGTTGGCGTAATCGTGGGGCCGATATTTGATAAAGGATACCTTCGAAGCCTGGTCGCTATCGGGTCCTTCCTGGTTGTGTTTGGTATGATGATGACATCACTATCCACAGAGTACTATCAGCTATTTCTAGCACATGGAGTCAGTGTAGGTGTCGGCTGTGCCTTCCTCTTTCTGCCCAGCATTGCCGTCGTGGCGACATACTTCAGCACACGCCGGGCACTTGCGACAGGGATAACCGCCTCTGGCGGAAGTATCGGCGCCGTCATCTATCCCATTATGTTCGAAAAACTGATTCATCATGTCGGTTTTGGTTGGACAACGCGGATCATGGGTTTTGTGGCTCTAGCGGGCCTGAGCGTGTCACTCATTGTGTTGAAACGGCGACTACCACCGCCCAGGGAGAGCCGTTCACTTTTCGATACGAGTGCTTTGAAAGAAGCCCCGTTCCTGGTGTTTGCTTTTGGGCTTTTTTTCTGTTTTGTGGGGCTGTACTTTCCATTCTTTTATTTGGAGAGCTTCTTCAATTCCTATCTTAACAACGACAGCAATCTCAGCTTTTACATCTTCTCAGTCTTGAACGCCACCTCCGTCATTGGTCGCATCACCCCGGGTCTCCTGGCTGACCACTTTGGCGGACTCAACACACTTGCCCCAATAAGTCTCCTTGCGACTGTTCTAGCGTTTGTGTGGATCGGTGTCCGCGATGTCGCCGGAGCTGTCGTCTTTGCATGTTTCTACGGCTACGCTTCGGGTGCCATTGTATCGTTGCCGCCTTCCATCCTCACACGCATGTCACCAAATATGGGCCTCGTGGGCACAAGGCTAGGCATGATTTTCATGTTTGCCGGTTGCGGATTTTTGATTGGAACCCCCATCGCGTCTACGCTACTGAATCTAGCGAAGGCGGAATTCTGGAAGGCACAGCTATTTAGTGCTGCGTTTTTGGCAATGGGAACAGCCTGTTTCTTCGTCTTGTGGGTGATTTTACTGAAAAAGGTGGACGGCTGGAAGATTTGAGATTCCTGTCAAGGAAAAGAAAACTGATGCCATGGTGAGGCACAGAGCATGCCGCGGTATCGATAGTTCAGTAGACAGTTGATTTAGCACTTCATGCAGGCCACGGAAACACAATCGTGACGAAACAAGCTCTAACGCAGAGAACTGGAACTAGGAGCCCAGAGTTCATTGTCCCCCGTTATATGCACATGTTATTCTGTATCTGTGTTTCGATGGAGATCCCGATATCGAAAGATAGTTGACCTTGGGAATAACTCAATCAACCCACGCAGTCGATGAAGTGATAGCTAACCATTAAATACAGAATGCTACTCAGCTACAGTATTGATGTCAAACGAGACTGATGGAATCAAAGTATACATTCCGTGCCGCCATGAAAAGAGTGCCAGGATAATCAACGAAAAACGTCAAATCGGTGAGCAAAGGCCATAAATTGCAGCGCTAAGTAGAGATGCCAGCGTAACGCATGGTCCCTTACGACGTTCTCTTTTCCCAGCAGTAGTGGCTCGTATCTGAAGTAGACAAGGCATGACGATGTTGACTAAGTATATAATCCTGATGGAAGCACTATTTAGTCTTCCATTCCCAGTTCATCTGTGGTAATACAGCGCAGCCACACATGTCAAGATCAATCATTGTGGTACATCTTGTTCAATGTGAAAATCTTCCAGCTTTCTGCAAAATAGACCATTCAGGCGTGATTCGGTTCTCAAGAAACGACAAGGTCCTAGGAGAATGATTGATCCCAGTCCTGAAAAAGGCTGTCAAAAACTTGGACTTGAAAGATATAAGCAACGAAAACGATCAATCAGACCAGACATTGAACGAGGCAAAACATTAGAAGCAATCTAGCTTTCCTAACTATATCCTGAAAGTCAATGCTTACAAAGGCATTACGCCGTCGATCTATATCGATGCAAAATCCAGCGAGCCATGTGTGAAAACCAATATTGATTGACGACCTTCTTGGAAATATGCCGATTCATGAAGAAAAGGCAAATCAAGAATCTAACAGGGTTTTAACCCCCATACAAAGTTCCATATCAGATAATCCTAGAAAAAATAAGCCTACATATCATGGGCTAAACCGTTCGCTTCCCTCTACTTTCAAACGGCAACAGCAAACTCGTGAAAATTAAAGCACCGTATAGCCCTGCACAAATCCATAATGGGACCACCGTCTCTACATTCGCGTAGCTTCCAACCAGTACACCAACGATCCCCCCGACACGATTCAACACCACGCAGAGACCGTATCCTGTGGCACGATGAGCACTTGGCAGGATTTCCGGGGTATACGCATAGATTGTTCCATAATAGATATTTGAAGCCGCTGAAATTGCTGCGGACACTCCCAAATTTTGTGCCGGAGTTTTGATTTGAGTGTATCCAAGCTGTAGCGCAGTGGTAATTGCTGCACCTACAGCAAGGGTGCCTCGTCGTCCAAACCATCGCCATTCGACCAGAAAACCGGCGATGATGGGGCCAAGCAAACCAGCTACTTGGTTGATTGCATAATTGCGCCAGGTCGTATAGTTCGAGTCATCTCCGGTATCGGCACCTCTGGACGCAAGGTAGTAAGGTAAGAACACACTATATAGGGGTGAGACAGTCCCGATAAGTAGCCAGTTGATAATAATAATGAATGTGGAATACGCGAGTTTGGGTGTGGCGAACAGCCCGGAGAAATGACTTTTCAGCCGGAGACCAGACCATACAGATTTTTCTGTGTGGAGAACGCGCCCTTGCGACTGTAACTTTTCTAAAGTTAGAGAGAGTGGACGTTCGTATCTCTGAGACAGATCTAAGAGAATTGCGTATAGTTCCTCGTCACGGTTTTGACTAGTAAGCCATTTGGGCGTCTGAACCATGCGAATAGCAAACAAGCGGGCAACACTGAGGACCAGTACCAGACCGCCGCAAGTGAAGTGAAGGTAGCGCCAACCCATATTGTCTGCTCTGTTGCATTCTATTGCATCAGTTGCGCAACTGAAATTGCTCATGAATGCCCATGCCAGTAGGCCTGTGATAGTATACCCGACAGCCCACCATATAGACAGGAAAGTCACCAGCCATGCATGCGAGACGGGGAGGAACTCGAGAAAATTGGTCGCATCAAGAATATAGTTTCCTCCGGCTCCAGCGGAGTATATGGCTACCCTAACAGAGCAAATTATTAAACATTAGCAGTTGATATTGATCTCAGTGCTCATCGATTGGTCTCAGAGCACGACCGTGGATGAACGAACATGGCAGAGAAAGATATGTAACTCGGCATTCCACCGGCAATGAGAACGAATGCAGCACATATGAACAAGCTCGTATTAAATGCAAGTTTTCGTCCGATTACATCTGCTGAAAATCCCCACGCGGCAGCGCCGACAAGAAGGCCAACTTGTGAAGCCAGGGAGATACCAGCGATATGTTTGCTAGGATTACCAAACTCTTGTGTGGCTGCCGGCTGAGCGATAGATTGACAGACTACGAGTAGCTTCATTTATCCAGTCAGCAAGATTGGGTAGATAAAACATACGTAGAAGAAGGACAGTAAACCCACTGAATCAACAGCATATCCAAATCCATTTAAGAAGAACAGTTTCCACTGAAAGGGGGTCATGCCAATCTCATCAATTGCAGCGTTCACTAAAGCCATCTTTCTAGCCAACACATCGTCAATTTTCGTAGTATCAATGAGTTCTTTGTGCAAGTCAATGGAACGATCAAGGCTGGTGGAGTGTGAGGAAGAAGATTCATTGTTGGAAGATCCATCCACATTGGCGGATACTGCAATTTTAGAATCCACCATAATGTTTGTTAGATTCTACCATCAAAGGGAAGTGAAGGAAGAATAGAGTTGGAATGATCTACAGATTGGAATATCGACAGTCAAAGGAGGATTCTTCGGATACAAATCTATTCGAGAACTCTGTATAGATGTATAGTTGACTTATTTATATGCACACTACACGTGTTTTTACATCAGGGTGTGTTTCATAGGAAATGTGATCAGAAAGCTCAACAGATCCAAGGCGCCCCATCTTCAGATAAAAACGTATTACGAGACAGCAATGATGTGATCATAGATGTTAATCTTGTGGTCTTAGTAAGTCGTAGTTGACCACTCACCGAACTACGTATCTCACTGGTACACTGGCCGATTAGACTAGCTGATAAGACACTTCTGTTGTTGTGCTTACTCGTGAACTTAGTGCAATTCACCAGACACGAGACAAATGTCGCCATCATAGTCCATTTATAAAGGAAGTAACAAAACCTACACATTTTTCGTTGTCACAGAGAACTTTCTATTCGTCGGTTCAGTGGAAATAAAGCTCTAAATCCAAGCTGTTCAATTGATTGCCGAGATTATAGCCCATGGTAATAACACCACAAAGGCCGGATATTTCGTCAACCTTGCATGCTGATTGCGCTTGCTTAATCATGCAAGTGCTACTAATAATCTCGATTTTCCGACCGTTCTTCTCTTGTTTCACATAAGCAGTACCTAACTTCAACGTATAGCGCATTTCCGTTGATATAGAAAATTAACCCTTGACCTCATATAAGTTAATAGAGACAGAGAAACGAAAATGATCGGAGCTCACACTGGCCTCACCGATAAGGTCCTCGCCTACAAACCGATTGACCCTCCGGTGGAAGAAATCCAACCGCCCAAAGATCGTGCATTCTTTGCCGACCCTCAAAAAAGGGCTCTTCTGTCGGCAGTCACTGATATCAAGCATTTGACGCCATATATAGGAACCGAACTGATAGGTGTACAGTTGAGTAAACTGGATGCCAAGCAAAAGGACGAACTGGCTTTGCTGGTTGCTGAAGTTAGTATTACTTCCTTAAACCCAAATAACCAACAGCTTCCAGATTAACGAATAGTAGAGAGGAGTTGTCTTTTTCAGAGACCAAGACCTTACACTAGAAGGACAACATGAATTCACGAGGCATTACGGAATTGTAAGAGTTTATTTTGTCTTCTTCAATGTAATCGTTTGTTGCGAATGCTAACGGCACTGCTTGCTTTAGCAAGACAGAGACCCAAACCAAGTCGACCCACGCCATGTCACTATTCTTGGGCGCGGAGGGTGAGATGGGTCAATTCTTAGCGCCTTTTTTTTTCTCTCAAATTTGAGGTTGACCCTGACCATCTCATAGCGATATTCGATCTTACGAAAATGCCAGTAGCGCTTTCGCCGAGTTTCACTCTGATCACTCCTTCGAGATCAATCCGCCTTCGTATACAATGCTTCGAATGGTTAAAACACCCGAATTCGGTAAAGGATCACCCTTTCACGTCTGGCTTCCGAATCGCGCACATGTTTGAATCTCATGATTGTTTGTGTTAACATTGCGCCAGGCGGTGACACTATCTGGACAAGTCAGACAGCGTTATTCGATAAATTGAGCCCAACTTTCAAGAAAACATTTGAAGGCCTTCATGCGGTCCACAGCTCTGAGGTCAGTTTCAAAAGCACTGTAGCTTTTGACTTGTCTACATTCCATTTGCTGAATTCAGCATAGCATACTTTCATCAACACTATCAACAGTGGTGGAACGACTTTTCGGTCACCCGTACGCAGAGAGCATCCTCTAGTAGGTCTTTAATTCTTATCTAGTTCCTGTACAAACTCTAAAAAGTACTATGATGCTAACAAGACGACCAGGTCCGTACCCACCCCGTAACCGAACAAAAAGCACTGTTTTATAACCCTGCATTTGTTATCAATATTGCCGAACTCAAAGGATATGAATCTTTACATACTCTAAATTTTCTCCGCGAGCATCTTCACTCGGCCGATGACCTGAGTGTGAGATGGCACTGGAAGGCCGGCAGCGTCGCATTTTGGGACAATCGCGTTGCCATTCACCGTGCAATCCCTGGAGGATACAACACAGAAGAAAGGGAAGGAAAGAGAACGGCAGTGTTCGGCGAGAAGCCTGTCTATAATTCAAATGGTAAATCATTGAGTGAATGGCTAGGAGGAAGAGGCCAGGATGATTTGCCAGTTATCAAAACCGGATTAGACGGATTTTGATTCTACCTTCTCGAAATTGCTAATCTCGTGGATCGTAATCTCGCATTTTATTTATATAGACCCAATGGTCCAAAGGAAGTTCGATCCGGAAGATCTGTGTAATCAGCGTAGGCGCGCTTCAAATGATATAGGCCTTCGAAGACTTCAGAAAGCCTGAAGAATACCTTATACAACTTATCTTGGATTCAACATTATCCTTTTTTACGGGGCTTTGATTCGTAATGACGTTTAATCCATTATTTTTCACGGGTGAATCCTTGATGCACTATTACTAGGGATACCTGGTTCATTGTATCAGTAGCATTAGCTAGCTTATTATTCAAAGTAGGAAAGCAAAGTAATGGTAACAAATATACGACCGATCAATTAATTACTTCTAATATCAAAGTTGGTGCACTGTGTGCTTATGCGGGATCTGCATCTTAACAAGTCTCCAACCCATATCATCACAAATATCTCAACAAGGATGCACACTGCCAGTCATTTTGGTCGCAAGCTATCATTATTTGATATTCCGCCTCGAACAATGGTCAATGAAATTTCCCTGTTGTCTCCCAACGCTTATATTGGTGCAGTTGATCGGCTCAGTGGCGTGGCTTCTACAACAATGGTAAGTATCAAAACGGCTACAGTAGCAACAAAACAGAGCAAGGGAGCACCTCAGCGGGATGTAGCTTGGACTGCCAATTAACCCGCTATACCATCACTAGCTCAACGGTACTGTGATCTAACTATCAGTGGATCTTAGCTGTGAAATCATTGATTCCTCTCTATCAGACTACATTGACTTTCATAGGCTCGAGAGAGAGATGGATGGAGCAGCAGACTGTATTACAGCTCAGGTAAAACCTATAATTATCACTATTATAGGTTCGCTATTCTAGATATCTTCACACGTTGCAACTAAAAAAGATATAAGATAAATTTTATCACAGAGAAACATTGTATAAATGTCTTTCTTTTTACTACTATTTGCATTGATAAACAGTTAACCATTATTATTTTTATTGCTAACAAGATTGCAAATACATCGAACTACTATATTGGAATTCAAGCATATTCTTATCTTGGCGTCCTGGTGACACCTATAGTTCTACAAGGAATACCACCTTTTATGGAAGTATGCCAGATGATGAGCATGATGCTATGCTTCAAAGATTCCTTGTATACTGCAAGACTATTATTTAGCACTAGAAGCATTCTGAGCGCGCGAGCCACGGATCAGTCCATCACACTCGATATCTTGCTGCCATTGCTCGCTGTATGGATTAAATCAGATCATCCTGGGAAAGACCTGATCAAAATCTGGGACAACCAGTATCAATGGTTACATCGCGGCGCCAATGCTTGGGTTTTGCTTCATAGCTTGTATGGATATGATCATTATTGATCAGGAATCACTGTCTATAGTTCAATACCTTACGTCCAGACCATCTGCAAACTTGCTGAGTCCACTTTGGTATTTGAAATTTATCCATGGCCTCAGAGATTCTATAGGTATTTCCTTGTAGCTCTCAAATGGCAAAGTTACGTGGCCGATCTATGAATAATCGCACCAGTGATGGAGTGCGACAGTATCGTTGGCTTTCAATGGTATGATGAATCTGGGTTTCTCTTTCTTTTTTGTTTTGATCACGAGTCAGCCAAATCTCAAGTGGTGGCTTGGGCTATAATCGTCATTTTTCCAGAGAGATTTTCGCCTTCATTAAATGCGATTGCTCGAAACAACAGGCAGGAGGAAAAACAATCACAATCAAATCACTCTTGACTTGTATTTTTGGATACGTCCCTTTTTTTCCCAAGTATATGATACCTGCTAACATATTTCACGGGTAAGTGACGTACCTCGTAAAACACATACAAATTGACAGGTAGGTTTCATGGATTTTGTATGGTGGAAATTAGGTAAGCGATGGGTCTAGGTGACAAGAGGGTCACATGACCGCCAAGAGGGTTATGTAAGCCGACGGTCGCCATCTGCTGCTATGAAGATGAAAGTCTGTCACTGATTGTGAACAATGCCGGATCAGTGAAAATCAGCTAGCTTAGAATTGTTGGAACTCAAGTATCATCCATCATGCAAAGATATTCCATAAAGGATCTGAAACTTGGGCGAAACTCGCATGTTCCAGCTGTATGCTCCTGCCTCAGGAAATATCGATGATGTCTTAGCTAACAGGAACTCCACTATTATTACAGTGCACAGAGTGCCGAGCACGGAAAGCTAAGGTCTTTAATACTCTTGAATTCTAAAAGCAATACCAGAACTGATGAATGATTCCAGTGTTCCAAAGAACGACCATCATGCTTACACTGCAGAACTTGGGGTAAAACCTGTATCTACTCCTCTAAAACAGTTCGAACGCCTTTGACAAGAGAGTCAGTTCTTAGTCACAATGCCCTATCTAACACCAGGACTGACAAGACCAGGCACCTTACCGCTGTCGAGAATAGAGTGAGCGATCTTGAGGCTGTGGTGGAGAAACTGTTTCCCGGAGGCTCCATTGAGTCGATCGTCCGTTCACTGCTTCCTAACAGCCATAACCGCGATGATCATCCTGACCCTGTTGTATCCGAGCAACAATCTCAAATTGCAAAAAATACACAGAAGGAGGAAAATCTCGAATTCTCAACTGCTTATGATGTAAACATCGGCAGAAATGAGGAAGGTAGCTACTTCCTCGAACACCACCTCACTTGGCATAATTATACCCAATTCTTTCCCGATTGCGCAATCATTATTGGCCTTGATCTATTGTTAACCATACGATGGAAACAGAAACAACACTGTCATCGGATTTCACACTTGCGCTACCGCTTCCGCTTTACGATTCCGCGCTTGAAAGCGATCTTTTGGATGGCTCTGAGTCTCTTCGAATTGCTGAAGAAGACTCGTATATCGACGCCTATTTCCGTCATTACCATCCCATCTTTCCGTTCATCTACAAGCCGACTTTTATGGCACAATACCACCAGGAACGTTCCACGGATAATCCGCGCGCATGGGCCATTCTCTTAAATGCAGTTTTGGCTATGGGTGCCTGGTGCAGTTCTACCGATGTTGATCTGCACACTGAACAGAAATTTGTAGAACGAGCTCAGAGTGGCTTCCAGCAGCTCTCAATACTTGACCCAGGAAGTGTGACACTCATCCAAGCACTCATCGTCTTGAACGATTGTTATCAGAGGCTTGGTAACCCTAAAGCTAGCTGGCAGTACCTGGGCATTGCTTCTCGAATGGCCCTGAGTCTTGAGCTACACAAAGAAAAAAATTGTGTAAACGCTGACTTACACCCTATAGACAGGGAGATTCAGAGAAGAGTTTGGTGGGCTCTCTACTGTTCTGACAGCTGCGCCTCGAAAATTTACGGTCTTCCGCTTCTTCTTCCTGAGGACAGCCTGATCACTGCGAAGCCTGTGTTGAATATCCGTGAAGAGGTACGCTATCATGTGAGAGACATTGAAGTTATCTCGGACTCAAAAAACAACAGGACTTCACTTATTCGAGCCCTGGTGTTCCACCAGAGAGAGATGAAATCACAATATATTGGGGACTCATCCAGCAATCCAGCTACCATCGGATGGCAAATAGCATTTACCGCAATCTTCTCTCCGTTGGATGTCCAAACGTGGCCGATATCGAGACACTGGAGAGGAGGATCAATGATTGGCATGATAACGCTTCGTTGCAGGCTCCAACTCCCGCCCAGGACTCAGCTTCCCAGTGGTGGGTAACGCTGGTATGCGATCGGCAATTATTATGTGACAGAAGCTTACGCTTAATGATCCATCGATCCGTATTACTGCAATGGCTGAAGATACAGCCTAGAGCTAATGTGGTAGCGCGAAGCGAAGAACTCACCACATCGCGATGCCGATTGAGGGCTGTTGCCTACGCCCGAGATAGCATCAAATTGATTTCAAGTCTTATCTACAAGGGTCAATACTCGCAGGTTACCTTATCATTTATACTGTACTGTACAACCCGATTATTTATTTCTCTCTCGACTCAATTACTAATTTTTGTTACCACTCATGTCTAGGTATGCCCTTTTCCACGCTGTCTTGATCCCTATTCTTCATTTAAAGAGCGATCCTACCTCGCCAAACTCTGTCACTTGGTTGCAAGACATTGCAGAAGCCAAGAACGCCTTTGCACACCTGTCACTTCCTTCAGATGCTCTGGCACGTCATTTCACCGTCCTTCTTGACTATATTTGCCGATTCCCTCGGTCGGACGACAGTCTCAAAGAGATTGCTGGGATTACGTTTCCAATTACACCTGCTAATTTTCAAGCCCCTTCGAACAATATTTTTGGAAACGAGGAACTAAAATTTCTCAATATTAATGGACATGACAGTGGGCCCTGTCTTGACTGAATGTACGGACTCTCCTGATGATAATTCAGATACTGGCGTGGTTTGATTTGATTGGAATAATGTGAAAGCAGGGTAACGTGATTTTATTAAATCTGTCTCATTCCTTATCGAATGGTGCATCTATCGATCGACGGCGCTCTGGGTTCTCTCAGAATGGTGTGCTCTAAACCAAACCACATCTGCAAATACAAAGCTTGGACTGAAGTTTATAAGTGCAGCTATTGCTTCGCATGGTACTACTCCTTTTTCTACAGTAGAAGGCTAATGTTCCTTGCCTCTACAAAGATATTGTCAATAAAGGCGGGTATAATAGCTACACTAGATCAGTGTACGAGTCCCTTTTGGTTATGCCCATTTTTTCGAGTAGACTGGCATTATCCGCCATCGTCGACAACAACAGCTAACAACAATAGTGATCACATTACTCATAAAATCGCTTTTACCTTGGATGAGCAAGGAACCTATCGTGCAACCAAAAAAAAAAGGGAATGTCCCTTATTCATTCATTTTTCTGTTTACTTTCTAATGTATAGTAACCGGGTCTTGCCAATAATTAGGCTTCGCTTGTCACAAAATCGCCATCACGTATCTCGGCAAACTGAATTGACAGGTTACAGGTCTTTAACATGGCAAGATGCTCATTAAACCATACAAAAGTACACATAAAGATGTGTAGGAAACTTCCCATAAAGAAATACTTGAAATACCCTGAGTCAGTAAGAAGTGCTGCTATTTATCTGAATCTCTCAATATTCGAAGATAACTCCTCCGTGATATTCTCATGATGGGTGGTGGTGATTTCCTTTTGGACTTCTTCCGACGACTGTGCCCCCAAGGCTTGCATCAAAGGGTTTGGATCCTGACCAGCTAGTCAGTATGCAAACTTAGAACTTCTTTCTGTTCCGTCATAACTTACCAGGTAAAGTTTGTTAGACCGAATGGCTAGTCGATCGCCCTGCTGCACAACATTCATCACAGCGACTGATTCCCCTGTGACGTGGTGGCCGCTGGGAAAGGCTACAGCATAACAGGTTATGGCGATTATGTCCATTTGGGACCCGATATGGGTGCCGTGACTAATGTAAACGGACCTTGGGGTGTGAACAAGGCCTGGAAACATTGCCCAAAAGCGAAGAATATGCGCCTTGATAGCTGTATCACGGAGACATTACAACCTCAGCGACTTTTTCCATTTGATGAAGGAGGTATTAGATTACTTACCCTCTAGCCCCCTGAAGGTCTGTCCAAATGCTTCAAACTCTCCATCATGAGCATATAATTCCGCCCATTGCTGACCTGCTTCTGAACTGAAGCCGTCTAAAAGCTGAAAGAACTTATCGACCCAAACCTTGGTCTGATGCGTTGTATGAGATAGCCAAAGGGTCTTTTGAGTCTTCTGCAAGTCTGTTTGAAGCCTTGCACGGTTGTCGTTGAAAGACATGACGTATCTCTTGAGCTTCGTAGCCATCGAGACCAGTCAAAGGAGGAAGTAAAGGACAAAAATAGGGGTTCACAGTGCTATCTAAAGAATGAGTTGAAGGTGGATGTTTTGTAGAAACGCCTCGGTCATGGTAATGAGGAAACGTTCACGTATATGTATACTACATAGTATATTGTGTTAAGTCTGGGGAACTTTGCAATCCCCCGCAAACTCAGTCCTCCCCCGCTCCTCCGGACCAGGATTGGATTTTGTGGCCGGGGAAGTAGCGGATGCCCGGAGTAGCTGACTCCGTCTACCTTTTGCCTTATCGAATCACGAACATCAAACGAAACAATTAATTAGTTGAAACTTTGCCAGAACTTAGTTCTGCGACCATATACTTGAGTACAGAGTGGAAAGGAGCGGTCACCTACCTTACCAGCCGTCAGGTCGTGGAGTGGTCATGACGGATAGCTCATGTTTTTTTTTGGCAGGGGGGGATTTTTATCAGGCAGAATCAGGGAATTACTTCTCCCTCCATTGTTAGATTTTCTATTTGCTATTTTACAGTCTAAAGTAAATTTTATGCCGATGCAGCCGCAGCCTCGAATTCTTTGCTGAATTTGTAATCCGTGTACCCCTCCGCAGTTTGTGCGTACATGGTGCTGGGATCGAATGACGCAAATGGGATTCCCTCCTTGACACGGAAGGCAAGATCCGGGTTCCCAATAAAAGGACGGCCAAAGGCAATGACAACGTCGCGCCCCTTGTACTGTTCCTCCAACGCCTTCGCAGCAGATTCGCCATTGTAATTTCCAGCAACGACGACTGGACCCGCATTCTGGTACGCATCAAGCAGCCAACCCAAATGGCCATCGGCCTGTGCATCAGACTCGCAAAGATGCAAATAAGCCAATTTGTACTGCGATAATTTCTTAACGAGATCCGTGAATTGTGGAACAGGGTCCTGCATGCGCATATCTTGATACCGGCTCCATGGGCTCAGTCGGATCGCTGTCCGGTCCGGCCCGACAGCTTCCGCTACTGCTTGAGTCACGTCAACAGCGAACCTGGACCGTCTGTTGATGTCTCCACCCCAGGCATCATTGCGCCTGTTAGAGACATCTTGAATGAACTGGTCGACGAGATATCCGTTGGCACCGTGTATCTCCACACCATCAAATCCGGCCTTCATCGCATTCTGAGCCGCGAGTGTAAAGTCCAATATAGCATCCTGGATACCTTTCTCTGTAAGGGGCTTTGGGTGGTGCATCTCATCGCTGAAGGTACTCTTCATGGGTACATCACTGCTGGAGACGAGGCTGATACCATGCTGCTGGAGAAAGCTTGGGTTTGCCGCACGGCCGAGTGCCCACAGTTGGAGATAAATGTAGGAACCCTTTTCGTGCACCGCCTTTGTGACTTCCTTCCAAGCGGTGATTTGCTCGTCTGTGTAGATTCCAGGGACGTTAGGATAACCGCCGTGTCGAGGACTAATGACGGTAGCTTCGGTGACTAAAAGAGTCCCAGGGATGGCGGCACGCTGTTGATAGTATTCTTTGACAAAAGGAAGCGGGATGTGCTTGGTGTCAGCTCGCAGGCGAGTCATTGGGGCCATAGCGATACGCTGCTGGAGCGTCATACGCCCGACCTTTAGGGAAGAGAATAACGGCGACATGGTGGATGGTCTTTTATTATTGCGCTCAAGTAGATAAACCGGCCATGCTCGTCTTTATATTCTTTTCTGACATCAACGCGTCCCGTTGCCACATGGAAGCAGCCCTGTTTCAACTTCGGGCCGTATCACGCGATTCCATCATTTGGCATGGCATGTAGAAAACTCTCAGCGGTTCAACCCCTTTTTCGCAACTTACGAAATCGGCTCCCAACTTTGGATGTCGATTGATCAGCAGAGACGGATCCGGAGGAGTATGAACCGGCGTTCCGATTGGCTTATCCATCGTTCCACTTAGAGGACCTACAGAGAGTCGCCTGCCACAAGCACGCTAGGGATATTAGTCACGTCTAGAAGATCTGGTCGGGCCGGTAGCGCCGTAGGTAATTCCGACGATTAGATCCGAGCCGTTCGTAGAAATTCGTCGGTCTACCGTTCGCCCGAATGAGTCTTCATGCCGTAAAGTGATACACACGGTGTTTGATATATATAGGTGAAGAAGTTGTCTGCGAGCGGGCTCTAGAACACCATCCCGTAGTTCTCGATAGTCACGCTACTGGTATAAAGTATAGAGTTTGTTTGACATTTGCTAGGGAAGTCGTACCCGCGGCATGCAATCAATTTCATGTAGCAGTACTCGTTTGGATCTCTGAGCAAGTCTAGATCTTACTGCGTCTTCTATCTCGCTAGTGCTACCGTTGCCACCTCAACATCGGGTTATTGGCCATAGAGGCTAGTCGCCTAGCAGTGTCTACCTTAGGAAAAGCAAACACTGAGGATTGCACTTGAGGAGAAGCCGTCATTAGTCATTGAATCCTTTTCCTTAAGAAATGCCCAGGGTGGAGGCCCTGGGCATTTCTTAAGTAAGATCCGGCCCAAAGCCATCTCATTTTCTTTGTGTGAAGACCCGCCGGCAACCAAGATCTCTACTACGTAACCCTAGCAAAGCGGGACACAGCTAGGCGCTCCGCTCCTGGAGCACAGTCAACCGTGCGTTTGATTCGTCAAACAAAAGGGGTTCTTGACAAGGCAATGACGCATACGACAACACTTCATGAATTCGGCCGGCCCATAATTCGCGGATCATTGCGGCTGGCAACATTTGTATATATACTTCCAGTCGCTCCCTACTCGCTGCATTCCATTTCATACAATACAGAAGCGAGAAAATCAAGTCAGAAGGAAAAGTCTTCATCCTGCCGAAATGAGTATTACAGTCGGTATTGCCGGAATTACGGGTAAATTTGCGCGCCTGGTGGTAAAAAGCCTCCTCGACTCGAGCGATGCTGCCATCCGTGGATTCTGCCGTGATGCTTCGAAGCCCCCTGAGCACATCCGGTCAAACCCGCGAGTGACGATCCAGCAAGGGGATTCTAAAGATTTAGATTCGATCCGCTCATTCGTTCGCGGCTGTGATGTTGTGATTTGCTGTTATCTAGGCGACAACAGCCTTATGGTTGAGGGACAGAAGCTTCTAGTGGACGCCTGCGAATTGGAGAACGTGACACGCTACATTGCTAGTGACTACTGCCTTGATTTCACGAAACTTGAATTTGGCCAGCACCCGGCGAAAGATCCGATGAAGCAGATCAAGGCATATGTCGAAACCAAGAAAACCGTTAAAGGGGTGCATGTCCTGATTGGTGCATTCATGGAGACTTTCTGGAGTGGTTATTTTGGAGTATGGAATCCAGACGAGTTCAAGCTCTCTTACTATGGTGATGGAAATGAAATCTGGGAGGCAACAACGTACGGAACAGCAGCCGAGTACGTGGCCTCTGTAGCGTTGGATACAAAGGCAGTGGGCATACAAAAATGTGAGTCTATTCTATGCAGTATTTTCCGAGTCTATCCTCTAAATGAATTTCGTCACAGTCCTGGGGGATCGAAAGAGCATCCGTCAAATCGCAGACGAAGTCGCCGAGGTTTATGGAAAGAAGCCAACGCTGGAGCGATTAGGCTCCTTGCAAGACCTTTACGCAAAGATGCAAGCGAAATTCAAAGAGGACCCTTCCAATGTCTTCGCATATCTAGCCTTGTCAGTCTCTCCCTCTATATCTTATCCCAGACAATTCGTACAGTTCTTACAGTTCTAATCGAGGACAGATTCTACCAATATTACTGCACCAATGGCCAAACATATCTGAACGAAGAAGATTTGGACAATGCCAAGTACCCCAAAGTGAAGCCGGTCTCTTTCAAAGAATTTATCCAGTCTCATACTCCGCAAGGACTATCTGAATCATATCAGAATGCAGGATCATGTGATTAAAGATGTCGCTGTCTAATATCTAACATGTCACTCGCACAATCTCATACTCAGTGGAAAAGGAGGGGAACTAACTTAGAGGTAGGACATTCTGCGACACGTCTGCCAAAGGCAGATTGAAAATTGACTCATTTCCCGTGATTTCTGTATGCAGTGGCTCATAGAAACCTGTTGGCGGTCACAATCTAAAGGGTATCTACACAGTATAATTTTGTTGATGAGACCGACGACTCGATCTTAAGATTTCAATATCTAATATATCACTCTGCTATATCTATATTAACTGTTTAGATACATGAATCGGTATCACCATCACTATTCAAGGAGAACATGAATACCAACCGGATTTGGACGACGCTCGGAAAACCGAATTATCGAATTTAGATATGGATAATTTGGTAGCTCCACAAATTACAATTGAAGATTTCTTGTCATGATTATCATAATGCAGCTAGGTAGCTATTTAAAACATGTGTGCTTAATAACACTTGAGATTCCTGATTACAATAGCGGGCTTATGTTTTCCAATGCTAGTCAGTTGTGCTATTTTGTTTGCATACTTTACCAAATTAGGCCAATTGATTCTGTATCTTAATAACGAGAGTGAAAATGATCCCACTGCGATGGAAATCCCGCACCTCTTACCCACCTATTCTTCGCAATGGGTTCTTTCTCCGTAGTATCCATGGCCATATGTGCGACCTGTAGCCACAGATCACCCTTCATAGGGAACCGATGACTGACATCAATTTCATAACCATGGGAGAACTGACTTCCATGAGCCAGTGCACGTAGGAATTTGGTGACATGCGAATCATCGTCAAAATTGTGACAGCGTTGGAAGAGATCGACCCAACTGGTCCCTGGCCTCTTGGGTTTGTAGTCGATAATTTCTTTGATATCCAAGCGAGGTGATCCACGCGCAGCATAAGCAACGATATCAAATCTTCCCTTCCACTCCAACAGGCGGACCTTATTCTCCATACTCAGCCATTTCTGGCTCCTTTGGAGCAGCCGTCAATGGATTATCTTCAATCCAGCTTCCATCCCCCCAGCAAGGTGCATTACGAATGACATAGTTATCTCGGACATTTCCCAGTAATTCGTTCATAGTCCGACTGGTAGAGTCTGATCTGCCATTGGCAGCTTCTTCACAGCCTTTCATAACGACAGCCACTTCGTTCTGGTGAACGGCTGTTTGAGCCAGAGCTTCTGCAACAATAGCTGGCTGATTAAATTCTATCCCATAGCCAAGATGAATAAGTGGATGAAGGAAACCTACAATCATTCATAAACTGCTTAGCTCATCCCTTGTCCACGTTGAAAATTGTGCACTTACTTGCAAAAAGGCGAGTGAAGAGAGCTTCAGAAACCTCCGTTCCAGCAAACACATATTCATTGACCACGGCTCCAGTTCCTTTATCATTTATTTGTTGTTGAAAGAAAATGCGGAAATCATGGTAAAATTCTTCCTTGCCCAGACAATCAAGAAAGAACAAGTCATCCTTCAGTTGAACCACATTCTGCTCGTTGAGCGGGCGTTGAGGACGCTGGAATACTTTTTCTTGAACCCAAGCTCTTTGAAGCTGCTCTTGCTCGGCCCCAAGGGCGTATGCAGCAAGCATATAATGCGTTATGTGATTGTGAAATCCTTTGTCGTTGAAGAAAGGGTGATATCTGTCGTGGTTCTCTTGAAGAATCTGGTTGAGTGCTGTGCGAGAGGAGACTGAAATCTCCTTTACAGAAAAGATACCGGTGTCTTCAGGTGAAATAGATACGACCGAGGGAGAGGCCATCTTCGTTGTCTTTTATTTGCGTGTGTCTCAGGAAGATCAATGTAGAGGAAACCAGAATTTGTTTGTTCATATGTAGAACGTACTCTCAAAGATTGACCCCAGAAGTTGTGAGGAGCAAGGCCTTTTTAAGGCATGTAAGTGATCGATCTATTGGCTTCCATAAGGCATGGAGTCAAAGAAAGCCACTTTCTCCTCTGCCTTGTCCAAATGTTAAGCATTTCGGATTCTGGCCCCGAAATACCCCCGGATCACCGGATTGCCTCAATGACCGGGGCCAACACGACAGACCGGAATCAACGGAAAGACTCTTATTGTGCCGATAAGTCGGAAATAGGGAGGCAATTCCCACATCTTCTCCAAATTGTGTGGGGAAGAACTCCATGGGGATTGTCTTACAATCCGTCAAAGCCGAACCTTCATCACGTAACCCTAAAGAGAGAGGCGAGTGTGGACGGACTGGTCAGTATTAAAACGAACGCAATCTCTGAAGTTTTCCATTTATTTAAATTTATCATTTCAAGCACTCACAATTTAGTCTTGCATTCAAATAAGTTTTTTGTCATTATTCACTTATCGAATCTTTTCTACTTAAAGTAAAGACCGAAACCATGGAAGGCACATCCCAGGAGATTGCTGGCAAGAATCCTTGCGGTGTCAGGCCCTTTTACTGGAAGAAGGGTATCGATCCTAAAGAGGGAAAACGACCTCCCCTCATTCCTAACAAGAAAGAGACTGCGGATGGTATGGATATCACCTGGGATGTTCCTGTTACCATGCGCGATGGAGTGAAAATCTACGTCGATGTCTTCCGTCCTCAGGGCGCAACTGGAAAGCTTCCTATTATATTTACTTTCAGCCCTTACGGCAAGCACGGTCCAAAGACGTTTGACATTTTCCCTGGCGCCGACGTTCCTAAAGGATGGATCTCAAAGTATACCGTCTGGGAAAGTGTCGATCCCGTCCCTTGGACCAAGAAGGGTTACGCCGTCATCAACGGCGATAGCCGAGGGTCGTGGGGGTCTGAAGGTGACTTGGAAATTTTCAGTCAGCAGGAGAGCCAGGATGGTCACGACTGCATTGAATGGGCTGGCACCCTTCCTTGGTCGAATGGCAAGGTTGGAATGATTGGTGTTTCGTACCTTTCCATCGTGCAGTGGGGCATTGCTGCACAGAATCCTCCTCATCTGGCCGCTTTCGTTCCGTGGGAGGGTTTTACCGACTTCTATCGCGATTACACGCATCATGGTGGTATTCCGGAGACCAAGTTCCTGCACTTCACCCAGTGGTCCTGCCGAGCAGGTGTCAACATGGTAGAGGACCTGATCGCCAACAACAAGGCACACCCACTCCTTGATGACTACCACCGCTCGAAATGTGTTCAAGACCTCAGTAAAATTAAGACGCCAGCTTATATTGTTGCCGATTGGGGTGACCACGGCATGCACACTCGTGGTACCCTAAATGGATATATTGGTATTAGTTCCAAAGACAAGTGGTTAGAAGTTCACGGCCGTAAGAAATGGCGGTATTTCTTCGAGCCTGAGAGTGTTAGGCGTCAGGAAGCCTTCTTCCAGAAGTTCTTGAAGGGTGAGGCCAGTGAAATTGACACCTACCCTAAGGTCCGCATTGAGATCCGTGATCGTGCGTGGGTTGGGGAATTTCGAAACGAAAATGAATGGCCACTAAGCCGCGCCAAGTTCACCAAGAAATACATTGATGCCTCTGCCGGAAAGCTTTTGGATGAGTCTCCACGTGCTGTGACCTCTATTACCTACAACTCAGAGGTGCGGGACGATCATGCGGAATTTTTTCTGCACTTTGACCGTCCGACCGAATTGACTGGTAGTATGCGCCTACGCTTGTGGGTTTCTACTGATATAGGTGACGACATGGACATATTCGTTCAGCTGGATAAAATTGATCAAGAAAATAAGGTCACTCCTTATGTTGCCTTCTCTATGATCGATGACGGTCCATTAGGACTTGGATGGCTGCGTGTCAGCCATCGTGACCTTGACCTTGGCAAATCCACCATCGACCGGCCTTTTCACAAGCATAATCGTCGACTTCTTCTCCGTCCTAATGAGATTGTACCTATCGATCTTGAAATCCTCCCAACCTCGACCCTTTTCCACCCTGGTGAACGTGTGAGAGTCAAGGTCCAAGGAAACGATTCTTTCAGACATGCTACACCTGATGTTGTTCAGTTACATGAGGACAGCGTTAACAAGGGAAAGCACACTATCTACTCGGGATCAGTGTACGAGTCTTACTTGGTCGTGCCCATTATCGAGTAAATTGGATTTTCCAGTGTTTATCATTGAGTCTGCGAGATTTGATCACTAAATCTATGTGTGCGTTACTTTCAATGAGAACAAAATATTTAAGTGAAAGAATTTTAGTGTTACATACGTTACTTAAAAGTGAATTCTAATTTCTAATTAATCTTTACGAAAGTTCTCGTTTTGCCCAAGATGGCTTCCCCCCCCCCAATGACTAGGACGTTCTCCGTATCTCTCATCTTGAATAATTTGAAGTCATTCTGAGTGGTAGGCATCAGGAATATGTCTTTGCTAGATCCAATTTTAACCAGGCCATTCCTAACCCCTCGTATGTAGAGAACTACGTTATTTGCACCGATGTTTACTTGAGTGATTGGTGATTTTGACGATCATGCAGGAGAATTGAATCCATTCGCCTTTAATTCACATCGGTGTATACGAACGGAACTGCATCCGTTAATAGTATATAGCTCCGTCCAATGCTGGGCAGTGTCTGGGGTACAGCCTTTAGGAAAAAATCCCCCCCATCAGATATCTACCCCACGAATAGTGCCCAGCTAAAGTAAGCTCCGGCAGGACCGGAGCAACGGAAGAATTTGCAGCTGGGATCGGCGGTTGGGTACGTATTACGCAAATTCACCTCTAATACAGAGGCACACGAAATTGTGATTACAGGCCATTTCCGCGATTACAGATTAGGTATGACAGATTCTGGCGTACCGATCGTTAACCAGTCGGCAATGAACTAAACTTGGCCAGTGGAAGCACGTTGTCTTTCTTACCTTCAGCATAAACTTTCCTAGCTCTTCGGGCTTTGTCATACACGGTATGGAAATTTACAATTACAATCGATCGCTAAATTCCTATAATAACAAGGGAGCATGGTTTACATGAAATTACAACTTTTTGTAATGACAAATCCCCAGCACTATTATGGTTAGCATGCGTCATGGGGAGTGGCGTCCAGACTGCGAGGACCCAAAGTGTCCAAAACTTTCCCCTTGTCAATCTCGTTTTAAAGTTCTTATTCAATTTCATTTTATTCTTCTTTTCCCTCCTTTTTCAACCTAGTACTGATTATTTTCGCCATAAATGCTCACAGTGGCTAATTGCTAGGGAAGACATAGGGAGCCAAACATTCCTCCACAGAAATATCACCGATGGACTTCGGACAAGAACCATCGCCACTTAAAAGAAAAAGAACGACACATGCCTGTGACTCATGTAGGCAGCGCAAGTCTCGGTGTAACGGGGCCCGGCCGACGTGCGATGTTTGTCTGGGGATGGGGTTTGAATGCCACTATCAAGGCCCTGCTAAGCGTCGAGGAGGTGGTGCGACGAATACTCATTCTTCCCCGGTTCTGGAGAGGCGACTTGAGGCTATGGAAGCTCTTATTCAACAGCTTCTTCGTAGATCAGATCAAGCGCAATTGCCGGATACTCCGTGGGGAGACTCCATTGCTGTCGCTGAGACACAGATGCCAGAAGCGCCAATGATGGAGGTGCGCCCATTTAATACGGACAGTGTTGATGGAATGTGTTCTATCACGTTCGCTGGTGAATATGTTACTGGATACTTTGGTATGATTCTAGTTCCTGCTCAGTCTAAAATGGAAACCTGATTTTTTTTTGGCTATCTACTTGTAGGACCTACCTCGAGCTCGGCCTTTTTCAGGAAAATCATTAACACGACAAAGGAAATTCACTCGGCAGCAGGACCTACGGCCAGGCCCGCGCCTGGAATTTCCAAACCACCCTCTCCTCCAGCCGAAGAAATTCCTCACAGTCCCAGCGATATATCCTCCACTAGTTGCTTGATGAACTCCTTCTATCTCCCTCCTAAGCAGGATGTCATGAGGCTGGTGGAAAATTTTTTTGCTAACACAGGTAGACTATTTCCCTACCTACATTTCGCCACCATCGTCGGGTTCAACGCAATTTCCAGACCGATAGACCCAAGCCGTGTCAACCGGGCGCAATTATGTGTGTTAAATATGATCATGGCCTTCGCTTCCATTCACACTCCATCCGACTCGTCGAGCGTTATAGACAAGCTATCACAAGGCAATCTGTTTTTTCATAGAGCTCTCTATATTTTAGGTTCGATGCGTTCTTTGAACGCCACACTAGAATCAGGTATGTATTTTTGCAGTAAAGGTCTGGGTAACACAGTACGATGTCTAAACAATATGCGTTTAGTGCAGGCTACGTTACTAGTGACTCAATACGTTCAAGGAACGCAACGCTCGGCTCAGACATGGAGCATCGCCAGCTCCGCCATCCAGGGCGCTATTCAGATTGGACTCTGGAGACTTCCTACGGCTGAAAGCCTGGATATAGGCCCGCTGGAAGCAGAAGTGCGCAAGCGCACTTGGTGGATGTGTTACATGGTCGACAAGTTAGGCCTGTGCCAAAACCCTGATCAGCTTTGACAATCCTACTAACTCACCGCCAAGAATGTGTAGCATGACCTTTGGTCGCCCACCTCTGCTTCCCAATAGTTATATGGACTGTGAACTACCTTTGGAAATGCCCCTAGAGTCACTCACAATGGACTCCGAGCAACGAAATCCAAATGGGACGGCCTCCGCAGTATTCGGAGCCAAGCTCTTTCTCGAAACATCGTCAGTATTGCTATATTTCTTTCGTCTACCCCTTCACTTCGTATTGACTATGCACTAATTCATGCATGCTCGTATCCAGGAAGTTGAATATCATTCTAGGCCAAGTGATCGAAAAGTTGTACGGAAGCAATCTGGAGCAACAATCTGCCACCTCCCTCTCCAGGCAACTTCACGATGTTATCGAGATTGACCAGCGTTTATCAGAATGGAGAGCTAGCCTTCCCACTGGTCTAGAGATACTAAATCGCTTCAATATTGCTGAGCTAGATCTCGATTCTACCTCCGAGTCATTACGATTTCGAGCGATAATGAGCCTTCGCTATCATAGCTTGAACAATTTGCTGCATCGAAAAATACTTGAAAGGGTCCTAGAGCACCCTGACTTGACGTTGCTAGAGTCTCCTGGCATGACTGAATTTCTTCTCCATGTCGTCAAGGGCAGCATTGACGAATGCAGCAAATCCGCGCGAGATGTTATATTCGTGATTTCTAGCATCGCGGATCATCACATCCTCCTTCCCATTTGGTGGTATTCTGTTTACTACGGTATGAAATTCATTTATCCTACCTATCCCCATGAAGTGCAGCTTAAGGAACATACTGCAATTAGCTAATTAGTGAGTCATATCAATAGTGCTGAACGCCGCCCTCATACTGTTCGCTGCTTTCCTGTTATCAATGCGCAAATTCTCAGTCCGACCTACATGTACCAACAGTGAAATCTTAGCAAGTCTACAAATTGCCTACGACACACTCGAAACTTTAGGATCGGGGACCTGGATTGTTATTCGGTGCAGGAAGTTACTACATAAGCTGGTGTCGATTGTGGAGTCTTTTAACCGGTTTGAAGAAGGGTCGGAGGTGGAACTGGAAACATTCCTCTCGACGCAAGTGCAACCAGGTTACGCCGCTTTTCCCTTATCTGTCTCCGACTGGAATTCATTCTCTATGGATGAGGGATTCCCGGTTAATTTATATCAAACGGGTTTTGATGGGGGAACTGGACTAGAGATGCCATTCGGATAGAAGGATCACTATATTTGTGAAACAAGCATTTTTAGACCAGCCGGGTTGGTCTCTCTCTGAGAGAAGAGAAAAGTAAAAACGGAAGCAAATCTGATTAATTTTGGCAAGTTGGTTCTAGGAAATTCTAACTGCACCGAATTTTTAATATTAAAAATTAAATGTACTTAGATTCTAGCGTAACTCATTGCCAAACCTTTGTCAGCACATACACATACACTCCGAAGGCACTAGACAGTTCGTGTTACAAATGCATGCATGCAAGGCCAGTGCGCCGATTTTCTTAATTACAACAAGCGTAATTTCATATAATAGAGTCCCCCTACGCCTGGACGACTTGCCGTGAGGGCATTCACTCCCCAGTTTTTGAGATCGACACATAGCTAAGGTCATAGTAATTTAATGTGACTGATTGGTTTAGTTTATTAGCAATAAGGTTCGGAGTAGTTTGTACCGGCAATCCGATTGGCCACGCCTTTGCCACGATTAGTTAGTTAAGGGAGACAGGGCCGGGACCGCCAGCGATGAATCCGATTGCAAACCCTAGAACGCTTTTACCGAAAGATGTCGACCCGCAATGCACCCGGAGATATGTCAACCGCGAAGAACACCATAAGTGGTGCTTGGTAATATTTAGTAAAAAAGTCTCTACAAGAGGCGATTCTAGAATATCCCCTCGTTCTTCGATCTTGCCACGCTATTAGTATAAAAATCTATTGTGGGATTAGTACATGGGGTAGTGGATGAGCGGAACACAAGTTCATTTCATCCTACAATCTTCACTTGGAAACCCCAGAAAATCCTTTTTAAAAGAAACCGTATTCTACTGCCTATTTCAATATGCGCAGTGCTCCTGTTTCTATTTCAGTACCCAGTCATGCACCTATGGCTCTTGAGCCTAGTGTAGCGTCGGCCTCAGTCAAAGTCAGCACTAATGACTCCACTCCAAGAAAATCCTCTTCCACTACCACACCCTCCAAAGCACCATCTCCAGGTTTACAGGTGCAGCTTGACCTATTCAAGAAACTTCTTCAACAACATGGTTACAAAGTTTTCAATGCGGCACAACGCACCGACGATACAACCCTCCTGTATGGCCCCGAGTGACAACTCAACTCCCAACTGCCGGCAAGATCACTTTGCTAATTTCATGACACCAATGTAGGCGATTTCTAAGGGCACAAAAGTTTGATCCAGAACAAGCCCTGCACCAATTTCACTATGCCCAATCGTGGTGGAAAGAAAACAATATTCGATCATTTTATGAGGACTTGGATATTGATTACTATGAAGAAACCAGAAAAATGGTACGCATGTAGATGACATCTTTCCACAAACCTGAAACCCGAACCAAAATCTAATACGGTTATTCAAATATTCTAGTATCCTCAGTGGATCGGCAGAAGAGACAACGACGGACACCCTATTTACGTCTTTCCTGTACGAAACCTAACGAAAAAGAACTTGGATGCATATCTCCAAAAAATAGCATCCTGCCCATCATCGAAAGCGCACCCTGCATCGTCGTCGTCGAACCTTCTACCTGAAGATCTTCACTTCCACGCTCTTTACGAAAATCTGCTGCACTTCGTATTCCCACTCGTCTCAGAGCTTCCGAGGGCCGATATGTCTAAAGCTATTAGTGCGTCCACCCATATCATCGATGTTAGTGGGGTGAGCATTCGCCAGTTTTGGAATATTCGCAAGTATCTCCAACAAGCTAGCACCACTGCTACGACTCATTATCCAGAAACTCTGGGCAAAGTATTTGTATGATCACCCCTTTGTTCCTTTATTATTACCCTACACAGGTATTGAGCTTGGTACTGACCGAACATCATATATAGGTGGTTGGAGCACCCGCATTTTTCAAATCTATCTGGGACGTCATCAGCCAGTGGTTCGATCCTGTCACCCGTTCGAAGATTTTCCTGCTGTCTGCATCAGAAGCTCAAGGAATAATGCGGAAATATATCGACCATGCCGATCTTCCTGTTAAATATGGTGGTTTGCTTGAATGGGAGTGGCAGGATCTACCGAATCTGGATGCCCCTGCTAGAAGACTTGTTGACAATCTCTACACGAAGACAGATCAGGGAGAGCTGTTCGCAAAAGGCCCTGTAGTCTTCGAGAATAATTGTATCAGGCTGTTAGGTACGATTAATGGGGAACCCAGGAGAAATGATTATTGTCGATTATGATACTTGCATATGATTCAAAATGTGGTCTTATGGAGTTTGTTATTTTTTTTTTAATATTGTAGTAATTCAAATGATGAGGATTTATTACAACATGCATACAACATTTATTTGAACAATGCTTTTTAATGACAATTTTGTTTGAGATAAAATTGTCTGCCGCCTTGACGTAAGATTGAGCGTGGTAGTCATTTATAAAACTTTGAGCAGTTTACGCACGAACCAGAACATAGTCGAGTAGGATTTCGTTCGATATCAGAATTCTTCAGTAAAGTATATGCCTGTGTCTGTCTCCCCCAACCCTGTCCTTCAATACTTATTTGGGCTGCGCAGGAGTAGTTGACAAAGATTTATTTATTTTGACATTTTCAAGAATTACTTTAAAGTCATTGATACCAATGCACAATAAATGCATGAGATGTGTCATTAAGTCGTAGTCGACATCATGAATGGAAATTCTATGAGCAAATAAGCAGATTAATACAATAACTATTTGTCAATTTGATTGTTGAAGTACAAGGCAATCAGGAAATCAAGTAAAAATATTTGTTCTGTTCAGTAATATCTACTATGCGATTAATGTGGTTCTATTGCTTCCTTGCAGGCTCTGGTAGAACTTTTTCATTACCCAGCACCGTTTTGATCGCAGGGCGACTCTCCATCAAATCCAACCAGTTATTCAGGTGCGGAAACTCCCTCTCCAAGTCCACATTGTTTTCCGTAATCCAAGGGACAAATTGAAACCATATCACAAAGGAGATATCTGCATAGCTGCATTTGTCCCCAACAAGATATGACTGCGTCTCCAGCACACTATTCAACACACCAGCGACTCTGCAAATCTCCTTGACATATCGGTCATAGCAGCTCTTGATAAATTCTGGATGGTGAACTTTGAACCAGACCGCTTGTCCAAAATAGGGGCCTTGCCCGGACATCTGAAAGTGCAGCCATTGCTTTGCCTGATAGTATTCTGAAGAATGAGAGATAAAGCTGATTTTTCGATCCTTATCGTATGTTTCAACTAGATATTCGATGATTGCACCAGACTCCCATAATTTGACGTTGGTGTTAGGGTCAACGATTGCCGGGACCCGGCCGTTGGGATTAACGGAAAGAAAGGGAGGTTGCTTCATTTCCGGGAATTCCAGAAACTTGACTTCATAAGGGATAGAAAGTTCTTCCAGGATCATGCGGACCTTTTTCGGATTAGGACCGGCATGGTGAGAGTAAAGGACGATACGCTGCATATTTAAGTAACGTAGGATTTGCGAGAGACGTGTACCTTGTCGTATCTATGCTGAAAAACCGAGAAGATTCTTTTTTGGAAAGCAATAGTTGCGTATGGCCGATTTTTACGCACACTTTTTTTTCTGAACCGGATAGCTATTGATAAGAACATCGCCGTAATTCCGAATCCATGGACCCGGCCATATTACAAATGTTGTACTTAGACCTCATCGAGTGGAAAACTGGATATTGCGGTGGTCACTACTCCGGCAGCCTCCTCCGGTGGATCCTCTTCGGTCATACCTTTGAATTTGAGGCTCTTTTTGGCTGAAAATTTTTGAAACTGTTGATGTTAACAATCAGGAGCAAAAATACATCGGAGCTTGCCCGAAGATGACCTAAACATTGGGTATCAGCTGAATTATTTCATGCTCAGCATCAAAGATCTTGCTCGACCCCTTCGTTCATCTGCAAAACTCATGGTAATTCGCTTTTTGCGTTTAATAGATACCATTCGAAGTATAATACCTGGAGTGATTCCAAAAAAAAAACTTGACCACTTCGACTTGTCGGCTTGGAGTGCAAACCTTACTGCCCCCAACTTACTTCCAAAGACTCTTGTTTTTTGGAGTTGAGACGCGAATCTGAAAGACAGATAGAGGAAGGGTCCATGGAATTTTCACTGGGAACCAGCTCCCCTGCAAGTAATTTGGGCAGTTGGGTTTAATGGTCTCTGATCTGCGCGAAGATGAGGACATATTCCGAGCTGAGGGCGTGTGAAAGTCATGAAAGATCTGGGGGCAGCTGACCTTCGAGATTATCCCCTCGAGAACGCAACCGGGGGATGGAGATGTCGGCACTACACAACTACACTCAAGTTATGACAAGAACTTCTATGCCGCGTTTGACATGGATCCCGTGAGGTACGATAACATTTCTTCCCACTTTTTCCCTGTGTAGTTACGACCTGAATGGGACAGATATGTTGTCGACTTCATTCGTCAGACCATCCTAAGCGATACAATAGACACCCCCGTTAAATTTAATCGGCCAGAAGTAGAAGATAATACGTAGGTAAAACAATCAGTCTCCTGAATGGTTACTTTCATTCTAGAAACCATTAAACTAAGAACTGTTAGGTAAATATGTGTAACAATTCACTCCACACAGGTGGTCTTCCGGGATTTTAAGGCTTGCAGACTAGGAAAATTCATATATATTAAAAAACTAAACCGCAGTTGTGCGAAAACAGCAGAGCTGAAGTGTTATGTACCTACCTAATACTGACATTTCACCATTTTTCCACCCACGGCCGAAGCTCAATCTCGAAAGAAAATGCTGTCCGTGGCTGTTGATGGAGATTCCAGTAGGTTTCGGCAATCTGTAGAGCAGCATAAGTTAATCATCTCATACCTAACTGCCCTCAAGCGAGAACTCTTACCGCATCAGGATTCAGTTTTGCATCCGCGTGGTCTAGAACAAATTGTTGCGTCCGCGGCGTATCAATCATTCCATCAATGATCACATGAGAAACATGAACACCCTGTGGGCCGAACTCTCTTGCTAGCGACTGAGCCAATGCGCGTAAAGCAAACTTGCCTGTAGCGAATGTTGCCAGGGCCGGACCCCCTTTCAAACTGGCAGTCGCTCCAGTAAAGATGAGCGTTGATGGCGAAGCCGCCTCGGTAGACTTTGTTAATAGTGGCAGCGTTGCTTTGGCAAAATTGAACCCGCCCTTTCTGTACAGACCTCAGATGTTACAGCCCCAGTGGTGACTTTAGTTGGACGGAACCACGTACCCATGGGTATTGAAGCCTTGTTCAAATTCGGCTTGTGTCAGCTCCAGGAAAGGTCTCTTCACGAAGCCACCACCCAAATTGAAAACGGCTGCTGCGAGTGGGAGACCACCAAACACTGCATTGATTTGCTTGAATGCCGCCTCCACACTAGTGGCCTCGGACAAATCTGCGCTAAATCCGACGGCCTTTCCACCCTCACTGTTGATTTCACGGGCGACATCTTCAAAGTTGGCCGGATTTCTTGCCAACAAAACGACCGGATATGCCTTAGCAAACCGTTTTGCAACAGATCTCCCCTACAAAGCTCTGTCTGTTACACATGGAGTTTGGAATTGCGCGACGCGGGCATTGTACGTACCGTTCCGGGGCCGACCCCGGCAATGATCGCGAATGCTTTGGCTGACATTATCTGTTCTTTTGAGTAAAATCTTGACTGGTGTAGCTGAGTAGTTGTGAAAAGAAATCTGGTTGTTGACGGACCTTTAAGCCCGAGAGCTCGCAGAGGTGGGTTGCGGATCGAGCATGACGTCTCAAGTCCGCGAACGGTCATCATTTTAGACGTATTAGTTGTACTTACCGCGGACTACTGTGTACCCCCGTTCCGATTGGATGAGGCCGGTCTGCGAGGCAACCCTCATCCTAGATGCCGAAAGGGTATAAAAGGGTTTTCTGCTAGAGTTTATATAAAAACAGTGTTAAGTGAGCTTTATTCACTTTTTCCTGCTAAATTTTAGATTGAGGTTTCAGGGCAAGAGTACCCTAGCGATAAGTAGGATAAATGCAAAACGTTGTTCAAATTAAGTCACGTAGTCCCTCAAACTATATTAATTTATTCTCCGACCAGAAACACATCAGGAAACTCAAGCCTCTACTACTAGGAAGTCAATTGCCGGGCTTTATAAACTCATGGTTGTCGGACTTGACAAACAGTCAGCGAAAACTCAAATGTACGACCACCGTATGGAACAAAGACTTACTCCCAGCTATGATAATCATATTCATCCGTCTCCAATGCTGCCATTTCGGATTCAGTCAACTCAAAATCGAAAACCTTGGTGTTCTCTAGGATGCGTGATGGAGTCACAGATTTAGGAAGGGGATTGAAGCCCTGTCGTCAAGCGATTAAGCATTAGCTATGAACTAGCAATTATGGATGAATAGTTACGTACCTTCTGTAGACTCCATCGAATCAAAATCTGAGCTTCCGTCTTTCCAGTCCGTTTGACAATATCCTGTAGCAATGGATCGTTCCAACGATTCGCCTGTGCCAACGGAGCCCACGCTTGTACCAACACGCCTCGCTTGTTACACCAGTCAATGATATCTCTTCGTTGGAGCCAAGGATGAAGCTCAATTTGGTTAACACTAAGGATTCCACCTTTACCCTTGCCGAGCTTTGCGTCTGTTTCTTTGATGTAGTTCTCTAGCTCGTCGAGGTGCTTCACCGATAATTAGTCTTTGGGATAATTTTTTCAGGCTGCTTATAGAGGCATACCGGTACACCATAATTCGAGACACCAATACTCCTTACCGTTCCCTCCTCAACAGCTTCCACGAGCGCTTTCCAAGCTCCCAACCTCCCCTCCTTGCCACCATAGGGTGCATGTAGAAGCACTAAATCTATGTACTTCAATTGGCCGATTTCCTTCAGGCTCTGCCGTATCGACTCTTTTGCACCTTCATACGACATTGATGGCGGTGCGACCTTCGACGTGAAAAAGATTTCTTCACGAGGTATACCCGATTTGAGGATTGCATCCGCACATCCTGCTTCGTTACGGTACAAGGCTGCGCTATCGACATGGCGGTAGCCAACTTTCAGGGCTTCCGTAACTGCGGAGCTTGTGTCGCTTGGAGGGGTTTTGTAGACCTTTCATCTCGTTGTCAATGTTTGTTAATACTGTTCAAGGTTGGACGCCCTACCCCGAAGCCCAGTAGGGGAATTTCGAAGCCTGTATTCAATTTGAAACTGGACGAAAAGGTGAATGCGCGAGACATGGTAGCTGGATTATTCGATTTATTATCTGTTGACTGTTGAATGGGTCTTTTCGTTGATGAGATGATATTAATGAATGGTACTGTAGGCTCTGATGGACTGGCACCCTCTACATATTTATATGCATTCCTGTTCATGGATGATGCTGTGTTTGTAATCATGAATCTGACCACGACTCCCTCCACGACTCCCTTTGTTCTTGAATATTCGAATTCGCTTGATTAGTTATGCAATAATCATAAATTGAGAAACAGTTGAATTGGTAATAACTAAGTTAACGAACTAATCATGTTAAATTGGTAAGCAGATCGAATTTGTAAGTCAGGTTTAGTAGGTCAAATTGGTAAGCAGGTTTGGATTGGTCCGCTCGTAAGACATCGCTGGTGCGGCGTGCTGTACGGAGCGCCGCACGCGCCGCACGTCTGTCAGATGCGGCCACTTTCCACTCCGCCCACGATAGACTTCCTTCTCCCGACATCTTTAGTGTTAAATCATATATCTACATCAAGAGTCTTTCGCTATACTCCCACTTGCAATGAACGCATCCAACGATCGTGACAGTACTTCAATGCAGAGTCGTTTGGCCAAAAACCCTTGCCAGCCATGCCAAATCCGTAAGCGACGATGTGGCAGGGAGGTGCCAGCGTGTGCGTTGTGTTTAAGGTGAGTCCAAACTTAACCTTGCACTGCCGTTCTCATTCGACTGAAATTGAGAAGGACAGGTCGCCGGTGCAGATATACAACCAAAACCGCATTGGCACCACTAGAGGACACGGAAGCCGGACACATAGCGGTTCAGGATGCACCACCGAATAATTTCCCACTCGCATATTTCCTGGACTACCAGATATTTGAACAATGTGAAATTTCGATACAAACCCCGTGGTTTTCTCTCCCTTCTTCGGACTTCGACGAAATAAAGAATATTAAGGTAGTCCGGCAGATTCTGGACCAATTCTTCGAGACTATTCACCTTTGGCTCCCGATTCTCTCTCGACGCAAGCTTTATGGACTTGTTCTACACCAGAAACCTCGGCAACAGGATGAGATGAATTTATTGATTATGAGCATGCGCATACTAGCCCATCAACAGCAGGAGGGCCGACAGCCCCATGAACGTATTCATTCGATGCTAAAGCACCATCTCATACGTTTGGAACAAGCCGGTTCTCTGTCAATTACCATTTTACAGTCCATGATTCTCGTTGCAGTTTATGAACTTGGACATGGAATATACCCAGCCGCCTACTTCACTGTTGGAAGTTGTGCTAGGTATGCAGTCGCACTAGGGCTGGACAAAGACATACTTGTGTGGAATCACAGTGACTCGGGATGGGGTGCAATGGAAGAGAAGCACCGTGCATGGTGGGCGATAATCATCCTCGAAAGGTCAGTCTCTAAAATGGATTCCAACTTTTTTCATCGCATTCTAATTGATGGAAGGCACATGAACGTCAACAATCCGCATCGAACATTATGCACTGCAGATCCCAATGAAAAAAGTTTCCTTCCAATATCGGATGAAGATTGGAATAATGGGGTACGAACTAAAGCCTCACATACTTCGCCGTGATATGTATATCTTACAAATTTTTACAGGCACTGAACGGTGTACCATACACTGTTTCCACGCCTGCAAACGAGCATATGGGCAAGTTTGCTCGGCTGGCTCAGGCCAGTCACCTTTTGAGTCGTGTTTTTCGCCATATTTGTGATAATGACGCAACCAAGGCATTCTTAGACCAAGAGAAAATGCTGATAGACCGCGCTCTGCGGTCGTTGCTGTCACTTACCGTGGCTGAAGAGGAGTTGTGTGGACTTGCTTACTGCTCCCCAGTGGCTTTGTTATCCAGGTATGCAATTCCCTCAATGCGTATCATTAATGCTGATCGTGGCTTTCGGATGGTAATATCCAGCGCTCTTCTTCTTCTGCATTCCTACAATCCCACGCACTGTCGGAGAAATGGTGCCGATATCGACCAAGGATATCTGGCTGCGATCGAGGTCACCTCAAAAGTGATAATGCCCATTTCAACCAGACTCAAACATCAGGCAACGTCATTTTCTCATCGTACCTCCCCACTTGTTTTAGACTGGATGTATCGCTCGGTAGTAAGTTATAGTATTGTGCCGCAAGCCAGTCCTATCATCGACATTTTTTGTGCAGAAACAGTGAAAGATGCAATCAAAGAACTGAGCCGGCAATGGTCCGTTGGAGGTACCGAGTCCATTCACCCCACTCCATCATTCTCTTCGATTATTCGTTCTCACTTCTGATCAGTTTCATATCTCGAGCTCCTTGATATAAGGAACTTGATCAATGCGGAGCCGGTGATCTACTATTGAATCCTCAGCTTTCAGTGTCAGGGGAGGGTCATTTGAGAATCTTCGAGCTGAATTTTTGAATGCCTATTCATTCTTTGGAAGATCATGCATTGCTCATTAGTCATTGCTAAGTAGTCAGTCTGAATGAAACATCCTTATGCGAAACCACTTTCATTACCGCGAAACTGCCTTGCCATTTCGACTTATCGAAAGTTTACATCGTTTTTGCCGTGTCTCTGACAAGATTAATTTGTACTATTGGGACTAGCTAATTACACTCAGATTTTTACTCGCATGGAGCTCACTATTTTGTATCGTACTGCTGCAACTCTAGCATTTAATGTTAGGTCTTCTCTTCGTAAAGTTTGCTAGTATTCTATTAATATGCCATCTACTTCTAATATTTTAAGTTGGACTGTGCCAAGCCTTGTATAATATGGCATAGCTTAAGCACCCTCGGAGGTATGAAATGAATCTATTATGAGATTAATTGATATGGTGAGTAAGTGTTGGAGTGAATTAGAAGCCTCTAACTCTGCGGGATCCCTCAACCCAAACTTCTACTGGCTATCTTGGTATTGCTCCGCTTCCTACAGAATTAGTTGTGGGTCTTCTACTGTTCCTTTAAGTGGAGTAATATCATGTATGGTAAATAGATTTGTTTCGAATATCGAAAAGAAGCCCGGTTATACCCGGTAAACGACGCTTATGTACAACAGCATATGCCAGCAAAAAGACCTATTTAAATGTCATACCCACCAGTCACTGGCTTGGTTTTATCTACACCAGCTTTTGAGACTATTCTATTTCACCTTCAGTTTCTTACGCAATCGAAGTATACAGAATAATGCCTCTATATGACGTTGAATATGTGTGCCCTTTGAGCCCTTCGCAACAAGAGAAGTTGGCGAAGGCGTTCACAATTCTTCATGCCGAGAGATTCAATACCCCAAGATATTTTGTGAATGTTCGTTTTACAGACGTCAGCAAACAGGTCGTATTCCGTGGAGGCATCCGGCGAAAATACAACCGTATTATCCTTCGAACTCGAGCTGGAAGTAATCGAACCAACGAGGTTTACATCGAGCACTGCCGGTCTATGGTGACCGACTGGGAACGGATCGTAGGTAGTCATAACGAGGAGGGTCTCCGTACCGTGTGGATCATGGGGGCTCTCACAACGGCCCTTGAAGCTGGAATTGCACGGCCAAGAGTATGTTCCAGACGTTGTCTCTAAGGCAGGTTAAAACGGTGGACTGATGATCTAACATTCTGCTAGATTGGTGAAGAGGAAGGATGGCTAGAAGTCAATAAGCATCATTTCAAGACGCTTGCTGATGGCGGAGATGAGGATTTTATTGAGCTCATGAAAGAGCTAGACTCCTGCTAGATTGCATGCGCGCTTGATTATGATGTCTGCCATGCTCCTTAGTAGGCTGTTGCGATTTTCCAGTGATCGATTCTTATCATGACAGCTTGAACATCGTACGTTATATTATGCCTAGATCCCTAATTTTCAGACCCCAGGTTTGAGCATGATATCACCGATTGAAAATGTAGTGACCACAGCTAGAAGGAGATAAAGACTTAGCCCTTCCGCATTGCGCCGTTCATCCACAGTCTACCGCATCTACCGCATCTACCGCACCCCGAGAGATTCCAATAATATTATTGTAGACTAAATACTGCGCGTATTTTGCCTCCCGCCATGACTAAAGATAGATTCAAATCAGGCAACATCGCCTGACTGTTTGTTTTGGACAAGCAGATGCCAAACACGAATAATTCTTTATCCGCCATTCTCATCTATGAGGTGGAAGAACATCTTGAGCTTAACTTATACCCGATGTCTTGGTCTCTCTTGTCATTCTTCTCGTTGTAACAGCGCGCAACGCTAGCCATTTACGGGTTGGCTTTACGCGCGACAAACAAATTTCCTTAGTTCCTCCCTGATAGAGAAGCATGTCTAAGAGCCACCTTGCCCTGCAATTATACTTGATAGCGACTGCATCAGGTCTGCGGATTCTACGGATTCTCGTTGCAATGACAAAAAATACTCAATCGTGCGTAGAAAAGAGATAGATTCGCGATATAGCAGCTAGTACGACAAATCATAGAAAGACACAGCTGGTTACTCTACTTCCCTCCAGCTAGTTTCCAATCGATAGAGTTCTGCATCCTGACCCGAAACAGTATCCATACTCTCATACATACTGTTCCTCGCTTGCATGGCCGCCGCACCACTCATGGTATCGTACCACCCAATCGAACCATTGCCATACCGGTTGCCGTCTGTCATTCCACTGACTACCGACAGCGAATTCATACCAGCATAATTCACAGAAGCCATTGCCTGCACCTGGATGTTCAAGTTCGCGGCGTACTTTATACCTCTGAGGCGTTTGATCGCAGGCATTGTCTTCCAAAAGATCTCTTCTCTCTCTCGAGCAATCTCGCAGAACTTGGCTACTGCTGCTTCCGATTCGCCTGATCCCGGCTCTCCGTCATCACAAACGGATAACCATAGGGCGCGTAGCCGTGGTGACCACATTTGGCAAATTGCACCTTCCTTTGGGACTGCCCCCTGAAGGGGCATTGTCGCTGCTAGCGGTGTGTGCGATAACCAGTCTACCCAACATTCTACACAGCATCGGGCTTGTGGATATCCCCACCAAGGTCTTCCTGTATATACTGTGTTACGAGGACACACGGGAAGTGAAGCGAACTGCTTCACGAAGCTAGAAAAGAAGGAAAAGTCCTGCCGATCAAGACTTTCGTGAAGTTTATTCAGAACCAGCTCAAACCGTGGAGCAGATTTATTAAAACTGCATATTGTGACGTTTTCCTGGGCCCAGGAGATTCTCTCGAAGAAGTCTGAAAGACCTGTGCTCCAGATAATGCCTGAGTAGCAGGAATGACATATGGTAAATCCCTCACAGCCTCCTAAAAGTGTCCATCCTTCACCGTAAGTGATTCCGTTTTCAGTACAGGGAGGAGATTCAAGAATGACTGTGATGGCTTCCGTGAAGATATCGAAGTTGTTTTCAACCTTAGCTTCTTGTATGGCCATGAGCACAGACAAGTTGTTGCCCACGTGACATCTCCAGCGTTCGGTGAATATAAACAGCTTAGAATCGTCACTACCTAAAGGAGGACCGCGATACTCTTGCTGAAATTCTTCTTCGAGTTGCGTGAATGCCCAATGATCCATGTAGCAGGCTGCACAAATCCGCATATTACTAATTGGTTGGTGACGCGGATAAAACCAAGTAACAGAGCTAGCGTAGATCTTACTCCCTGTACATTTTAAAAGACCATGTCGCTGTTCTGCGGTCAAGACGAAGCTATTCCAGTCATTCAGTTTTGTGTACGTACGCAGCGCTCTACTAGTGAACGCAAACCGCAGATCGCATGCCCATATGTCACTCTTCCATTCAGAGGAATATGAGGTAAACTTGTTCTGGAAATTGGTACCAAGGACATTGCTCACATAACAGCCCTCGCATATCATAAAGCCATCAACTTCACTATTTTCCATTCCATACCATGTTGAGCTAAGATTGCGACTTCCCTGAACTCCGGGACAGCAAGGAGATTCGACCCATTGCGATACATACTTCCGGAAAGTATCAATTTTCCCAGTAGCGACGGCATCAGGCCAGAAGCAATCGAGTACGGAAGGGATCCAAAAGCTGCAGGCGGCTGCTAACTGGTTTGGCTGAAGGATCGGTTCAAATTCCGATGCAAGGCTGGTATTATGAATATGGTCGGTATAGCACCTGCTGCAGACGAGAAATGCAACTTTGGTTTCAGGCGGATTTACTAGACGATACCATAAAAGGCTGTAGTCTATCACTCTATATTCCGGGCATCGTCGTAAGATTAGTACTTCTTCTTTTGTAACTTCGAGACCTTCACTCCGTGACTTTTCTTTGTACTCAGTCATTCTCACAGCTGCTTCATTTTCTTTGTCCTTTATGTGATCGGTGTTTGCATCCGAAGCGATTTCTCTCGTGTATTCAGTCTTGACATAGTCGAAGAAGTAGCTAAATGTGCCGCAATCAAGCGTCTCTGCTAGTTTAACGAGAAACCCTTCACATTCTGGCAAGCCAGAACACAGTCTGCAGTAAGTCTCAGTTTCAGAGTCGACTGCTGCCTTGCGAAAGAAGTGTCGGAGACCAAAAGTTGAGAGACCAGTATAGCATGATTCGCATATGATAAAGCCATCGAAGTCAGCACCACTCAGGGTCCACACGTTGCAGCCGACTGTTCTTGTATCAGGACACCATAACACACTACTAATAACTTTTGCAGCCTCTAGAAAGATGTTAAAATCGAGTTTCTGCCTCGCGCGTTCGAGTGCGAGTGCTATACCAAGATTGTCGCCATTGTCTAGTAAACATCTCCGGAACTTTGGTTCATTCGATTCATCATCCCAGGATGACTGGTAGAGAAGAAACTGATCCTCAAATGGGCCATGAGAAATTTGGTCTAAATAACATCTTTCACAAATCTGAATATCGTTCAAGGCGACATCAACTGGAAGATACCAAGAGCTGATATTGTCAGTCTGGACCAGACTGCCGCTGCAGCACTCCGCACTAAGCCGTTTGATTGCACAATTAATGAAGCCAGGCCAATTACTCCGCTTGGCCATCGTCAGCAAAACCCGTGCGATATATGGTGCGCAGCCGATGTCGCAGACGCATAGATCGATATTTTCCTCGGTAGGGTCAATTATGACAAACTCGTCTTGAAATACGGTACCGACTACCCGGTCTTCATAACACGCGTGGCAGATATGGAAACCTTCGATATCGCCTTGAATGAGTCCATACCATTTGGTGTAACCAGAAGTCATAGTCTTCGCCGCTCTGCATGGGTTTATGCTTTTTCTGTCCGACATAAATTCGGTAATTGCTTGTGTGCTCCGTGATATAAGGGCTTTCGGCCAAAGAATATCTTTTATGCGTGGAAAAAAGAAACAACATAGTGTGAATGAGCCTGCTGGTCGCTGTTGTCGGACAAATTGACCGGCTAATGGGCTGCTTTTTATATAGTCGTCATAGCATTTAGTACAAATACGATAGCAGACAATTTTAGTCGAGTTTTTGTCATCTTCTTGGCCCACTAGCTTGTACCAAGGTAGCGAATAAGTCACTGGACGAGTTTCTGGACATGCTGGTAACGTATCTCTTGGAGTATCGGCGCCCAGATCTCATCCTGTGAGTGTGTATACCAGGTGGAGTGAGCGACCTGAGCGATTTGGTAATCGAATGACTTGGAGGGTGAAAGTCACTAACCTCTGAATTGAGTTGAATCTGCGCAACTCGCGCACCTAGGTCTTCTATTTCGCCTAGCATACTATTCGTGCCTTTTTTTTGGTCTTGTTGGCTTCAATGGCCGTCGCTTACTGGGTTGACTTGTTCTGTTCGTTTAATCCGGTCTGATCTGTGCCTACACCTGAGTTGCCGAAGGTAATAAGTTTGAAGAGTCATCTTCGCGACCACTAGATTAGATAGGAGGAATACTGAAAGCTTATGTAATTTCAGTTCACCATCTAGACAGGTGCTAAGCCATTTTTTGGGGTACGGGCGAATGGTGTATGTTCTAGTTCTTCGGCTACCGTGGAGTCCGATTGGTCCCCACCAAAAAGACGCTGACATATCTTAATTAGGCCCAAGGCAGAACCAGCCTTGATGGTGATAGAGCTTGTCATTTTTAATGATTTCCTGTTCTGGTAGGAATAGACGAGTTGTAGGCGTTCTTGTCATAGCACTGCCCCATTTAAGCCTCACTTTGCGTACAGCACTGTTTGGAACATGCGATGTATAAAATCACTGATCGTTTGCTATGTGATTGATAATCATCTACGACTTCAGCAAGGCCTAAATAAAGAACGTGTCTTTTATAACCGGCATTTACCATTGCTCGTCGAGTAATCAACTCAATATCCACCTCAGCACGAATGAGATTTTGAATATCACAGATATGACTACCACCGTAGGCAGCAACGGTGAACAGTCTGGCATCGTTACCACAGAGCATTGCAAGGCTCATCTGACATTTCTGGCTACTTTGGCAGAATTACGTCACAGCATAACGACCGTTGATGGGCTGTTCGGTATTGATGAGCCAAACGAGAGGATTAGCACAGCTGAAGAAGAAGAAGACTTGAGGCTCCGTGTAGAGGAGAAAGTATGGCAGGTTTATGTTTCACGCGCCGTGGATCGTTTTGAACAATGGTGGTCAAGCCTGTCTCGACATGGCAACCCACCAACAGTCATGTCACTAAAACGATTCGAATTAAATCCCTTAACCTTAGACGAGACCGTGCCTGTTTTCAAAGGCCAAGGTGATCTACCTCCTCTAGGTAGGAGTCCACCCATATACACATGGCTGAGGAATGACTTATGGCTGAGCTTGGTTTTCCACAGACGTACTCATGGTTTGGCATTCTTTCATGCTCAACCCCCGCTCCTATCTAGAAGATTGCATCAGACAGGCCAGAATGCAACTATGGGTTACGGCCTTTCCATGGGACCTCGTGTCGCAATGCATCACCACAAATCACGAGCAACAGTATCTATATGATCCAGGAATGAGTGCCCAGTTGGCATGGGAACGTCGCACCGGAAGGAAATGGGACAATCTAGATGATTCTCTTTGGCACAAGCTGGAATGCCCGTTGTGTCGAAACAAAATGAAAATTCCGTGGACTACGGCAAGGAGCAGTATGTTGTACCCCCAAACAAATCCTGGTGATTTTACAGACACGGGTTTTGCAATGGCCAATGGGTTCTGCGATCGTTCATTCAGTACAACATGCTCTAACTGTGCGGCTGTCTTGGATCATGAATACCTAGCAGTCCTGAGATTCAAATCGGACGTTACAGAGTTGAGAAAGCGAGAGCTACCTCTACCAGGGACCGTTTTTAATCCAGATGGCGTGGTGAAAGTTAGGAAATCACGGCATGACAAATGGTCTCAGCTCACCCCAAATTATCTTTTCTTGAGCACACCGCGAAACTTTATTAGTTACCTAGGACAACAAGGCAAAGAGTGCCGCTCTATTCGACAGCTTGCCGATTCAATTTATGACTATGTGTATCGTCACAATTGGAAAATCCAGGTTCTGGATATGGATTCGGAACTGGCCAATAGGGATATGTTTCTGCCCTCTAAGGGAAGAGGTCGCGGTACGCTACGTCGCATGATGTCTCGATACTGGGGCGGTAATTCTTCTATATTTGCCTTGGACCTTGTTGGAGCAGTCATTAGACAAGGAAAATTCATACAGAAGATGCATAGCCTCGACTGGATTCATAAATTCTCATCTTCAGATTTAACTCGACTTCTGAGAAGTGTTCAGAAGAAGTACAATATTTTCTGGGGAATTATTGTTGCGAATCCTTCACGCATGGCTGTGCCTACACTTGATATTGATCTCATTTGGCATACTCACCAACTTTCTCCCAGAGACTATTACACACACTCTATCACTACAACTGCGAAAATTCGTCCGGTCCGCTTCATCGATCATAACGATAGGGTCGACGAGGGGCAATTATCTAATTCATTTGAGTGGACAGCCAAGAAGTACCGCAAGGCATCCGGAGGCAAAGATTACAACCAGTGCTCCTGTTGGTATTGCGAGGCCATTCGTAGAAGAAGCGTCCTTGAAAGGTTGTCGAAATCGTTCATTAAAGGCAAATCTATGGATAAATTGAAACCAATTGACGAAGCTCAACATGACAGTTCAAATGAAGACACTTCAGCCCACATTTCGATTCATAATGGGGTTAGAGCAGAGGGTTCGGTTCCCAGACGGCTCAGAAAGAAAGTGAACAGACTCTTACTAGACTATCAAAAGCAAAAAGTCGAAGAATCAGCAAGAAGCTCGACAAAAGGTCAGCAACCGACCACTACGCTTTCCCTGGCTCTGGAGAAAGTTCCTCCTTTGCATCAAGATGTATATATCAACAAGCCGGGATGCTTGAGTGTGGATGATGGTGCTGTTGGAAATTGCGTTGGAGGTTCTTGCGGTCCTTCCATGGCAGCTGGAAATTGCGGAGGATCTATGTTCACAACTCTCAACCCTCTAGGGTACCGAAATCACGGCGCAGGCTTTGGATATATTCAGAGGGGAGGCGGAGGTGCGGGCGGTGGAGCAGGTTGTGGAGGGGGATGTGGTGGAAGCTGAGCATGCGATTTGACACATTATTTGACTCATTGATTGTTTATTGATTGATCCATGAAGTATGATGGAGATGAATAATTGGTTGAAGCTATTTTTAATGGCATCTCTAAATACTATTTTTTCTCGTTATGAAATTTATAACAGTGCCACCATATACCATAATCAATTTTAGGGTTGAAGTGCTGCTGGGCTATTTCCATAATGCAGTCCATCCCCGAAGCGAAAGGTAGGGTTCGTCGTGTCATAAGGTGTATCAGAAAGTGACTCTTGCACAGCCTTCATAGATGATAGGAGATCAAACGGCAACTTTCCCTCTGGCGAAGCGAGACCGATAACAACGTCTAAAAACGCATTAGCGCTGCTTCCGTAGCTAACCATCACAGCTGCCGCTGAAGCAACCACCTCTGGGAATATCGCCGGACGGTCTAAATGTATGTCGACAATAGTTGGCACAGCCTTGAAGATGGCATTTTGGCGATCTTTCTCTTCTTCTGTAAACTCCAAGGAGCCGGCATGAAACCTGCTTTCGAAGCCTCCTGGCCGGGCCTCATACGGTGCCTTGATCCTGAGTAATGCAATATCTGCTTCGTGCAAATCCACGACTTGCAACCCTCTAGAAGTGGCCACGGCAGGGTCTACCCCTTCTAGATAAATATTTTGCTTGTTGCTTGCTCGAAGCGGAAGGATACCATTATTGTTAGTCAACAAGGTAAACGCACGTCGCTGGGCTTCCATGCCTTCTTGCTTGTATTCGGACTTTCCAACAGTCCGCACAGCCGCCTCCACATCTACAAACGGCTTTTCAAAGAGACCTAAAACAAACTTTTCTCGTAGGAGCCTCCGAACGGACTCATCAATGCGACTCTCTGGTACTAAACCGCCTTGGACAAGTTGGACAACAAGTTCGGGCCGAGACTCGCCGCCAAGTTGATCACAGCCCGCGTCAATTATTTTACGAACTCTCTCCAGTTCACTTAGATGCTCAACGCCCCAGGCGCGAGCTGGCATAGGCTGTCCAGCAATCGTTCCATCCGTCACCAGACCCCAGTCTGTGCAGACTATACCGTTAAAAGCTAGCTCTTCTCGTAGAAGGTCGGTTACAATCCCCTTGCTGAATGAGAAGCCTACTTCCTCGAACTTGGTTCCAATGGGGACTCCGTAGTCTGTAACGAACAGTTATTAGTCCGCCGTTATTTTCTGAAAAGGGGCGTGGTGTGTCTTACAAGGCATCATCTGGGAAGCTCCAGCTGCAATAGCAGCTCGAAAGGGGCGAAGATGATACTCCATATTACCCCTTGGATATACCTGTTCCTTCCCATATGAAAAATGTGGATCTTCACCGTCCTTTTGCGGACCTCCACCGGGGAAGTGCTTAGTCATCGTTGACACCGAATCTGGCCCTAGACCTCCTGACCCCTGAAATCCCCGAATATAAGGACCTACCAGTTGAGAAGTAAGATCCGCATCTTCTCCAAAAGTCTTTCCGATCCGTGACCATCGCGGTTCGGTGGCTAGATCAATTTGAGGGTGTAGAGCAAGTCGAATACCAAGTGCGATGTACTCCTCTCTAGCAACAGTGGTGAACCGTTCAACGAGTTCTGGCGATCTCAAGGCGGCCAGCCCGAGAGTCTCTGGCCATTGTGATAGAGCTCCAGCTTGGAACCCTGTTCCAACGTTGTTTGCGAAATGATGTCGAGGATCGCTTGACAGTGTGACCGGAACCCCCAGCCGTGTTTGAAGTCTCAGAATCGAACCTGGGTCTAGGGGTGGCCCTTACATTCCCGTGACATGCTACCATGAGAAACCACAATATTACCAAAAGACCAAAAATGAGACCCCGTTTATAAGAGATTAATATTAGTAGTAATATAAGGTTTGGCAGTAGTCATTATGAAATAGAAATTGGCTGAGACTCGGAGCATACTCCGAGTTGTGTCGGACAAATAAATGAGTCGGGATATCCGAGAATTCACCCAGCGCGGGGGGGAACGGGCCCAATCTGGGGTAGTTGCATACCGACTGCATGTGGTATATATAGACTGATTCAGCCTCATTATACATCCATGGTGATAGTTCGTTCGTTATTCTCGTCCCGCATAGTTCGTTCACATTGTCTCACTTTAACCTCGCCATAATGAAGGCCCTCAATGATATCACAAAGCACTTCAACAAGACCCTTGCCAGGTCATTCATGGTCATCTTTCTGTCAACGCTAAACTATGGCTTCGACAACCAGGGGTTCAGCACGTCGGAGGCGATGCCAGCATTCAAGCACCAATTTGGTGAATATAACCCCACAAAAAAGGCCTATGCTCTGCCAACCTACTGGCTTTCCTTGTTTAACAGCCTGAATTACCTTGGATTTGCCGTTGGAGTCATGGTCGGAAGTCTTATCAGCTCCCGCTGGGGACGCCGCATGTGTATTTTCGTCATGAGCTGCTGGGCTCTAGTCGCAGCAGCGATTGTGATTAGTTCGACCTCTCGCGATCAGGTGTTGGCTGGACGCGTACTATTCTGTGAGAGATCAACTAGCCTTAACCTGCAAACTTTTGAAACTAACGGAATTTTCAGATATATACGTCGGAATGGAACTTTCTGTTATGCCTATCTTTATGTCGGAAATCATGCCAGCACCTGTTCGTGGGATTACTGTCGGATCTTATCAGTTCAGTCTAGTGGTTCGTTCTTATGAACAAGTCTCCAAATGCGGAACAATCTCCAACAGACGTTGAACACCAAGACCGGTGGCCTTATAGTCAACTGTATATGCCGAGGAACCAGCACACTTAAGACGAATGCCGCATGGAGGATTCCGTTTGGCCTCTTCTTTGTCATTCCAGCCATCATTATATGCGCGATTTGGACTATTCCTGAGGTATCCTAATAATAATTAATTGCACCCTTGAATCGATGTGTATCTAACTTCTTTGGTTTAAATAGTCTCCAAGGTGGTTGCTGACCAAAGACCGCGTCGAAGAAGCTCGCGCGAACTTGCCAAAACTCCGAGAAGGTACTCTGACCGAAACAGAGATCTCTGCAGAATTCGAGTACCTTCAGACGAGTCTACGATGCATGCCCGAACAGGGAAAATTCAAAGAGCTCTTCAATAGAGCGAATAGAAAACGAACAGCTATTGCAATTGGCATGAATACGTTCCAACAAGTGACTGGTCAAGCATTCGTTTCCACGTACAGCGCAACATTCATTTCCGGCCTTGGAACAGTGAATCCCTTCACTATGACAGTTATCAACTTGTGTTGCTATCTCTTGGTCATGGCAGGCGGATTGTACCTGAATGATCGCGTTGGTCGAAAGTAAGCTTGCTTCTCCCGCAATTCGATGCATTGCTGCTTGTCGTGTATTAATGAAATCAATTTTCCAGGCCGCTTCTCTTCATCAGCGCCGCCATTCAATTTGCTGCCATCACAACGGTGGGTGCAATCGGACTGATCGAAGACCCTTCAACCACTGCCAAAACTGCCATTGTTGTAATGGTCACTATTTTCGGCTGCGGGTTCATTCTCGCCTGGGCGCCCTTGACCTACGTCGTGACAACGGAGGTTGCACCGCTGAGGCTACGCGATGTAATGCAAAGGACAGCATCAACTGTCAACGTGATCTTCCAATTTGCTGTCAATTTCGCGATCCCATATTTGCTGTACGCACCGTACGCTAATCTTGAGTCCAAAGTGGGCTTTATATTCGGGGGTCTATCGTTTTGCGCTATGTGGTTTACCTATTTTTGCGTGCCTGAGTGTAAAGGCAAAAACTTGAAGAGATTGATGTCTTGTTTCATCAGGGAGTCTCGGTGCGCAAGTTCGGATCATTTAAAGGGGAAATGTCTAACATTGAGGATGATATTAAACTAGGCAAGACTAATAACGAGCACAAGGAGTTTGCATAGATTCGAATTCATCGAATGTATGATAGCTAGGTCACTGTTTCAATATTTTTCTCATCTCCCGGTATCTATTTTTTGTCTCCTATCCATCCTGACTTCCACTTCATTCCATGATCATCAACATAATAGATCGAATATTTTAAGCACACCTTCAAATGTTGTAAGGTTCTACAATGCCTCCGAAGTGTAGAAATATAGTAAGACTTAGTGTATTAGCACAAAGCGTTAATTAATTAATTGAGGCTCTTTTCACGCTCATCTGAGCTTCACGTTACCACTTTGCCCGATGCTCACAGAGCATTTAAGTGTTCTACCCGCTAGTTAACCTCGATCTCGAACATGAAGACAGATATCTAACAAGAGTCTTACAAGAGAGACAGCGGTCAGCCTCTCAACCACTTCATTAGATTATTCCCATGTTGATATAGAAAGCCTCGGCGAACGCTGACAGGATGATCCATCCCAAGTACTCTTTTTTATGCTTCTATGCATCACTTCTGCTTCGTCATGTTCCTATATCATGGGTCTCTATTTAAGTTTTAATTGATAGGCTTCTGCCAACATAACTTTGAAATATGCTTTTCACAAACGGCAGTTATATCTAAACAAGTCTACTGCTAAGCATTCTTAAGCATAGAATCTAAGCAACACTAGTAAAGAACTTAAACCACTTAATAGTATTCTTGATTAGGACTATAACTTCTTGATAAGATGTATAATAGTAATTCCCAAGTGTCTAGCCAGCTATAATAACAAGGACCAAACATTCCATATCATTATTTATAAAGAAATTAACCCTAGCTTTCTAAAAATTTTACAAATAGTAAATGTTATTAAGGTTCTTAAATTTTTTATTATTAATATATCTATGAGATTTTCCTTTTCTTAATTTACTATATATAATGTACTTAAAGATTATTAAATTTCCTATTTCATTACATACATTAATATCCACTCTAAAGCCTTTAAATTGTTTAAAGCTGATTTAAAGCGACAAAGCATCTAAACAAAGAAATAGAGGACTATATTTCCATCTAAATCTAGTTGAAGTGGATCAGTGCTATATTTGAGCAATAAATTAATATTGTGTCTATTAGGCCTTGACATTTCCCATGGGACCTTGTCCATGGGAAATTCCCATGCCCGTCCATGGGACTAAAATTCCAAAATTTTTAGTCCCATGGACAGGACTAGAATTGCTATAGAAGTTCTAATAGGAGTTGGGAATTCCTAATAGAACTAAAAACAGTGCAAACATATCACTTATATAAATTATATAAATAATTTAATTCTTAGCTGTATTTTTAAGTATTCTATTTTCAATAAATATAATAGTTCTTTAATAATTCTACTTATTCACTTCTTCTAACTATTCTAATCTTTCTAACTATTCTAACCTTTTTTGTACTTTTCATTAACTAAAGAAACCCTATGCTGTGATAATTATACATATTATAAGACGAGCTTAGCACTTTATAATACTATCCCAGTCTAGATAAGACCTGGATAGACTAATATTTATAATAGAATATATTTTTTATTTATTATAATAGACTAATAGTATTCTTTATTTTCTTATTAAAAGTATTTATAAACTCTTTAAAATATTTATTATTAGATATAAAATAATAAAAGATCTAGTTTATTTTTTAATTCTTTATTTTTTTTAAGTTGTTATATATCTATAGTATTTTATAATAGTTTATTATTAGAATATAGTTATATCTTTATAATAGATTATATATTCTATAAAATTAATAGATTAATATTTTTCTTATTATTATTAATTAAATTAAAATTAAGATAAGTAAATTAAATTTTTTTAAACTTATTCTTTATCTATTTTTTATCTAAAGTTAAAGCTAAATTTTTAAAAATTAGATTATCTTTCTTAATATTAAAATATAAAAGATAATAAAATATTATTAAATTCTAAATTATTATTATATTTAATAACTCTTATTAATAATTATAAATATTATAAATTAAATTAAATAAATATTCTATATCTACTTCTATTATAGGAATAGAGAAGATATTTTAAGCTAATATAATTAATATTAGATATTATATTTTCTTTATTTTTTAGAAGTTATAAAAAGAAATATTAATAGTTTCTAAAACTAATAGAGCTAGTTAAAATAAATTTATAAAACTATATTAAATAAAATATATATATTACTTTTAAAATATTAAATTAGTTTATTATAATAATTTAGTATAGATTATATAGAAATCTAGAATATATTTTTTATAAAAAAATTTTTTATATTATTACTAATATAACTAGAGGATTTAATTATTAATAATTAATAATTATTAATTTATTATTATAAATAAGATTTAAAATACTTTTTAAAATACTATTTATATTATATATATTATTTAAAATTATTATCTATTTATTCTTTCTAAGAAAAGAACTATAGTTTATATTATAAAATAAGAATAGTTCTTATTATATAAAAATTACTATAGATTTACTTAGTTTTAATATAATAGATTATTAATTTCTCTTTTTTTATATAAAAAGTATAGAATATTATTTATTTTTATAATATTTATTTATACTCTAGCTATTAAATTAATATTTTAAAATAATTAAATAGCTTATTATAGACTCTAAAGATATTATAAATAGTAATATTTTTAATTTTTAAAAACCCCGTTATCTATTTATAAAATAGGTGTATAATATTAAAAAGATAATTAATTTATTATTATTCTTTTTTATTAAGTTTAAACTAGGATTAGTTATATTTAATATAATAATTATTATAAATTAATAATAAATACTTTATTTATTAAAGTATTAAGAATATTAAATTCTAATAAATTTAAATATTTTAGATTAGTACTAGTTTTAATACTTTAGACTAAAAATTAAAAAAAATCTCTTAATACTAAAAATTTATATTTATAAATATTACTAAATTTTAAATCTATAGAATTGATTAGTAATATAATCTAATAATAGAAGTAATAGCTAGAATAATATATAAAAATAACTCTATAAAAATTTTTTATAAATTAAATATTTTTTCTAAGATTTCTTTTTATAATAGCTTTAAGAGTTATTATATTTTAAAAAAAATATAAATAATTTTTTATTATTTTTTTAAGAAATATAAAAATTAGATTTAGTTATTAAACTATTATTAATTAATAGTATTATTATTAGAATTTATTTTTATAAGACTAAAAATCTCCTTAAAACTTAATTAAATAATATATATAAAATATAGAATCTAGATAATTAATATATTATTAGATAAATTAAGTAATTATATAAACTTTTATATATTTACTATTAGAATATTATTATTTAATATATTATTAGTTATTATTACTAGAACATAGTTGTAGATATTAAATTATTATAAATTTTTAAGAAGAATAATATTTAGATTAATATCTATATATATTCTATAGATAGACTTAAAATCTAATAGAACTTTATAATAATTCTAATCACGATCAAGAAAATAGCTAGTAATAATAAAAAAGATTTATTAAAATAGTAAAATCTAATAGTCTAAAATAATTAATAGTTTAGATCTTTTTAAAAGATTTAAGAGAATTTTTTATTAATTTTTTTTAATTATACTATGAAGTTAATACTAAATGATTTTAAAAGATAGTAATAAAAAAGTTATTAAGAATTATTATATATATTTTATAAGTTTAAGAAGCTCTAGATAAATAAAAATTTAAAATAAAAGATTAAATTTAGTAAAAAATATAATTTATTTTTATTTTTAACTCTCTTTATTAAATATCTTTTAAGAAGAAATATAAGCCTAATTAATAAATCTATAGATATTAGTATATAGATATATATTATAAAATATTATATAATATACTATAAATTCTATTAATTATTATATACTTTATTATTTTACTATATTATTCTTTATATATTAGTATTTATTTGTCTTATAATATTTCTTTATAATATTAGTGCTATTTATATATTAATATAGATATAAAAAATCTTTTTTATATCTTTAATATATAATTTTTAGTTTATTAGATATATAATAAGCTACTTAGTTATAGTTATTCTAGGTAGAAAAGGAATATTTTATATTCTAATAAATTTTTTTTTAATTATTTAATTAATTTTTAAGCTTTTTATACTTTATTTATAATTACTAGTTGATAAAATTATTCTTATTTATTTTAAAGTAAAGAATCTAGAGTTTTTTATTATTAGAATTAATCTATTTAAGAATAAATAAAATAAAAAATAAAAATAAGTTTATATCTATAATAATAAATAAAGAGTTGGATATAAAAATAAATAACTAATTTATTAGTATATATAAAAAAATATCTATATTATTCTTAAAAAAAGATAATAAGTCTTAGTTAAAAAATTAATTAAATTAAAATATAATTATATATTAGAAGATAAAAAACTTATTTAATAAAAATTAATAATTTAGAAAATAAAGAATAGATTATATTTTAATAATTATAAAAAATACTATACTCTTTTATAATTATAAAAAGTAATATGCTTTTAAATAAATTTATAGAATTAATATATAGTTCTATATAAATATAATTAATAATTAGCTATAATAATAAAAATTTTTATTATTTTTATAAAAAATTTTAATTTTCTTAGGAATTTTTTAGTAATTTTATAGGACTTCTTAATACTCTTAAACTAGATAGTGAATAAGAGAGTTATTAAAGAATAATAATTAAAATAATAAATTTAAATAATAGTTAAAATAACTATTTAATCTACTAGATAGAATAGAGATAGAATAATAATAAAAACTATAATTAAAGGATTATTTAAAACTATAATTAAGATAATAATTAGTATTAAGTAGATTATTTTATAAGAGATTAATACTAGTACTATATATATATATATATATATATATATATACATACACACACATACACATAATGATATATAATATAAGTAGATATATATATATATATTCTCTTAATCTAATAATTTAGATTAATAGATTAAAGTATTAATTATTTATAATTTTAAATTCTATTTATATGTATACTTTTAGTCCCTTAAAAAGGATCTAAACTTGAGGAATTTTTAATATAAAAAAGATATATTGAATAGTTTTAATCTCTTAATAATTCTTCTGATGATGTTAATTATAATGATTAAAATAGATATAAATTTTAATATTTTATATTAATAAGTTAGCGATTTATCCATCTTATTTTGATAAGTTATATATAGAATTTGGTCTTAATAGGATTAATAGGAATTCCTACTGGGATATTGGGAATTCCCATAGGCGGGACTAAGAAAGCTAAAAGGGTTCTATAGGAGTATAGGTATAGGAGTTAGGAGCGACTTCATTAAGGTTCCATGGGAAATGTTAAGGCCTACTTATATCTTTTAAAAAATATATATATAATATATATGGGGGAATATAGAAATGTATTAAGCTATACTTATATAGGGAAAGGCCTAAAAAAAATAAATTTACTAGGTATTTAGCCTAAATTAAAAAATAGCATATAAACTTCAAACAAATATAAAATAAAGATAAAGCTAAGATAAAATAAATTCTGTTTTAAAATGACAAAATCATGCAAATGCTTTGAAATTAAAATAACTAATAAAATTAATATAAATATAAGCAATTTTCCACAAGAAATGTAAAATAATTAGACACAACAATTATCAGAAATTAATATAATTATAAGAATATATTAAGCTATGCTTATATATGGAAAGGGCTAGAAAAGAATAAATTCATAGGGCATTCAGCCCAAATTTGAAAAACACATACAAATCTCATACAAATATAAAACAAAGAGAAAACTAATATAAAATAAATTCTGTTTTAGAATCATAAAATCATGCAAAAGATTTGAAATCAAGAATATTGATTTGAAATCAAAATAACGAATAAAATAAATATAAATATAAGCAATTTCCCATAAAAAATATAAAATAATCAGACACAACAATTATCAGAATCAATACAATAACAATTACAACAATATTTTCTTTATCTTTTGTAAAAATCTTTACCTCTTTATTCTTGTTTATCTCTTTGTTAAAATTGCACCTTATTCTTAATATTTTTATTCCTTTGATTATTTAATAACCTGCTAAGAGTATGTATTTTTAATATTATTATTAACTAATATCTGTATTTATTATATAATATTATTGTCGGTTTATCCGGTCCAAGATCAGCTCAATTGGATTGGGAAAGGCTAGTCCGACAAGCCTATAAGGTGAGGCACAAAAGGGTCAATATTTGATTCCTAATTCATGTCTGATTCCTACGAAAGGGGTGCCGGGGGTCCAGCGATATATAAACAACACGTACATGCTTCAGTAAGGAATAACCATTCCCCAAAGCACGTGCAGTAGGTGCGAAGTTGCTAAATACTAAGATCAGATATCTAGTGTTAATAATAACATTCCAATACTAGCAACTCTTTAAACGAAGGAAAAATAGGAATAACAGAAGTATAATTTATACATATTAAGACTAATAGGATAGTAAATAGAAACAGTCAAAGTAATAATAAATAATAATCTAGATAACTATAATAAAAGGATAATAATATAAAGAAATAATATATTAATCTAATCAATAAAAGTAGAAATTAGTACTATAAATACCACATTTTTATATTTTGGTACTCATATAATTAATAGTACAGCTAAGCATTCAATCTAAGCACTTGCTTCGATATAGAGCTTATTCATATCAATAAGCACTTCTAGGGCGTAGCAAGGCTTACTCTTCGTTATAGCATCCACCAGGTTAGTATTACCACTAATCCACTTAATTTCAGCAATTTCGTGGCACTCATACGATTAGCGGAGGCATATAAGGTCTATTATAAGATATTTTTCTTAGATAGTGCTTAGTTTAACAAAACATTCATATAGACTCTTTAAATTAGTGTAGATAGTAAATAATAACAGTTCAGATAAATACAATAATTCTATAATAATTAACTTAATAACTACAGCAACATTAAATCCATAGGTCATTACATACAATTCTAAAGTAAGCACACTTCGGATAACACACTTACATTTAATAGAAAACCAATATACAATATTTATATTATCCACAGTATCAGCTAGTACAATAATGAAGCCAATTTATAAAATGAGATCCTTATTATTAGCAAATAAAGAATCAGCAAAGCATATCAGACAGAGAGAATTAATATTAAATAATATAAAATATAGTCCTTAGAAAACATTATCATATTATCATTCTAGGCATTTATTAAATGCTTTAATATCGTCCTGTATAGGGTTTATAATTTAAGCAGCATATAATAGATTAAATAAGGCTTTGGATTAACACATTAAAGCAATATAGACACCTAATACGCATTAAGCAATATACTGCTCTACTAGAATTACATTCTTTTAGATCTTGCCTCTTGAGCTTGTCATATCAGCATTCTATTCTCGTATAGTATAAATTAGTGCGCAGATATATTCTTAGCTCAGTATTACTCTCTAGACAGACTCCAAAATAAAGCCACCATTAAATTTTAGTAGCTATTAGTACAAAAATACATCCCAGGGCTTACTCATAATTCTAATATTCTTAATTTCTTGCTGTTCCCGTAATACGAATTTATTATCAATAAGGAGTAGGATATCATCTATCTATATACCAATTATCCTAAAGCCATTCTCTAATTCGGTGCAATATAGGAGATATAGATCGTACGTAGAAGTCTCCATATTAAGCCAATCCGTATAGTAACGGTGATATATACAAAACCAGTGATTGCCCACTTCGGGGATACCATATAAGGGCTAGATAACCTTAAGAATTAGGCTTCTAAGTGCGTTAATGAGCTCCAGTGGCGGTCATATATAAAAATCTCGGTTAAGAAGCATTGTTGACTGCGTATACACCTACGTCACATCCCATAGATAGAGCTTCGAATCCTTCTTATATAGTATAAGGCACAATATCAAGCATTAACTACAATATTAGATTATAAAGGATTCTATCAAAACAAAGCTCTTATTAATATCATTATAGACTTATACAACCAGGCGCGATTTCTCGAAGACTTTATCCATTCCAGGATTCTTAACTTCATCTACGAATCATAGATTGAAGATTCATATACCAGGAAGAATATCTACCATTTCTACTACTTTAAAGACTCCTTTCTCAATCAATCCATTAATTTCCTTACATCAAGATTCAGTAAATTAATACTCCAGTTCCTCATATATAGCTTAAAGGTACGATTCGGGGCAATATAGTAGGATTTCAACAACAGATCATAACATACAACGTAAAGACTTAACCTTAGGGGAGCCTTCTATAGTATCATTTTAAATAGTTTCCTTAGGATTAGCTTTATTAAGGTCATTCTCACTAGAGGATATATAATAGAATTTAATAACAATAGTACGAAATAGGGTTAGTCTATTCAGGAGTATAATTATACATATTTCTCCATCAATACTCATAAGCTTATATAGTCCAGTCTATTTACCTACATATCCAGTCTTTCCTTCACGCCATACGAGTACGTCCAAATTCAATAGTAGTATATAAATTGCTACTAATAAAGATCCATTTCGGGTATTAAGCATATCCTTAATATTACACTCTACATATGCTTTTCATACCTTAGTTATTACTTTTCATACAGCCGCTGCTCTTTCTAGTATAGATAGAGCAGAGGGATCTTACTCTATCATATATAAATATACTCTAAATACAAGTAGGGTTAGTACGAGTCCATCAAGACTAATAATATCATTAACAGCTTTAATAGCCATTTATAACAACAATTCAGGAGTCATATCCTATATCTTATCTCATACAATGAGATAGGCGCGACATAGTACAGTATAATAATATTCAACAGTACTAATTAACTAATAAGCTTCGACAGGTACACTAATAGTTATAATACTAATTATTATAGCAGACTAAGAGAATTCCTTACTCATAAAGTTCTTACTGGCGTCAGTTATTATAAAATCTAGAGATCCTAGGTATGTATCTATCTAGGCAGCACATAGTATATCCCATATAGTTTTAATACTAATATTTAATAACTAGTGTGTAGCGTTATATCGAGTTGCTTTATCAATAATATGTAGTATAGGTTAGCCCTCAATATATATAATATTAACAATAATTAAATAATTGAAGTGCATATCACTTCATATAATAAATCTAAATCGATCAGGAGATTTTCCGTGAATCTAGCAGTAGTGGCAGAAACTTTAAATATACTCTAATACTTTGGTATTTATACTATGGCCAGCGCGGTCCAATAACTAGGATAAACGCTTAATTGAAGAGTGCCCAAATCAGCGGTATAAGCGGCATAATTCAGTATCTATTAGGAAGCATAGGTTCTCATCCAATATCTCTATAATGTACAATTCAAAGCTATAATCCCAGACTAAGAATAGATAGCTGAAGCAATATATTACCAGGAAGAGTACTTTCTAGTTCAGTCCTATCAAAACATTACAGGTATTATTGAAATATACCTTTAGACGGTCTAGGTTGTTGAGCAAGAGTAGAAATAGGGTTATTAATTCTAATATATAAAATCATACAGTGCCAATCAAAGTCTTTAGATTAATTAAATCTAGTGAGCGTAAAGGGTCTCTAGGTCTAAATTTAATTTTAATAATCTCTATTATAGATAGTTCTAATATAGTCCCTCTAGCAGCTTTCCAAAGAGCGAGAAATTGGGCTCGTCCAGTAGTAGAGAATTAAATAGCACTACTATTAATTAATATACCTTAGAACTGCTTATTAGCATATTAGTAGGATAAAATATAGCTCTCAAATCCTTAATATATAAATATAGGTATAGTAAGCTCTAATTAGATTATAAGATTAGATTACACAGATATCAGCAATGACTCTAAAGCGTGATTTACAGCGCAGTTTATTAACTCAATGGTTAACGCTTTTCCAAAACTTTCGTACGAATTGGGGTCTATTATAAAGTATAAAATTAATACATTTTCTAGTACTTTAGTCTTCTCTAGAATATCTATATAGGAATCTAATAGGGGCTGTCCTTTATACTCTATAATATATTAAATAGTCTCACTATCTAAATATTAGCGTGCTTTCTAGTACGATTTGTCACGTTCCTCAGCATTATAATTCATAGACCAGCATCCTTGCTTCTTACAAATATAGTAACGTTGATTAGTACAGTCATTCAAGTAGGAGCGATTCAGTGCTCATTCTCTATACAATAAGCGTAACTAACGTCTATAATAACAGCAGTCAGTATAGTAAGCTTCATTACTAAAGATTAAAGCCAAATTCTACAAGATATAATATATATCTTAATATTAACTCACACTCGTATAAAGGTCACTAATCAAGCCTAATACAGTATTCAAGGGTCTTCCAGTTGCTATTTGATATGCGGAGTACATACATATTACTTCAATAATCTTACTCTGGAGATAGGCTGGGATGCGCAGTTAGAGATCTAGCAAATAAGTTAGGTTTTACAGATCTTAAATCATAATTTTAAAACATTAAAGGATGCCTTTACTAGGGTTATCATTAATAGTCTATTAAAGCGTCGTATAGGACCATTTATGCTTAATAATATAATAATACTCTTCTCCTTCAAAATATTCATATATTGCTTCGGCAGGATTAGTGCCTTATTGCTCCCACATATAGCGCCATAAGTAGTAGTAGGCAAGAGCCTAGCCATATAGCATAATAGGGAACACTAGCCAGTATACTTCCTACATATATAATAGATAAGCACGGCAGCAGCAATCTTAAAAAATATCCAGTTTAAGATTAAATGAATCATTACCTCCCTCATACTTTATATCTTCTATATAGAGCTTCAATAAAGACATTAATCCAAGTACAATTTATACAGTTCCAGGGCTCTCAGTAAAGGTTAATACAGTAACGTTTTTAGAGGTATAAGATATAAGGTTTATACGAGCCGGGGTAAAAGTAATATCACATAATAGTTCAGAGATCGATTTTGACCTAGTACTATAGAAATAATATAGAATAGTTGACATCTCAGAGGTAGTCTCCTTCAATATTAATTCACGCCTAGACTTCTTATATATTAATATCAATGCTTTAAATTGGTCTCGTACAATATCTAAGTTGATATTTTCACGTATTTTTAGGTAATAAATAATATCTTTTTCTGTCCATTGCCTCAGTGTTAATTCTTCACATACAGAATAGATATTCTCAGCGATATTGCTAGGATTTTTAGTACTGATACACACACCGTTCATACATAGGCATATAATTAATCAGTACAAGTATAAAAATAAGGCTCTCTTAAAATCTTCAAGACTCCATTTCTCAAAGTCTTACTTAAATATAGCCCATAATAAGACGTCGTACACGTCCTCATATGAGGCATATTTTGTGAGGATATAGGCCTCAAGCGCCTTACAGTCCTTTCCTTCCAGATCAAAATCCAGATTGATAAGGTTCAATGCTATTATCATTCTCAATAGTTAGGGGTTCGATATCGAAGATAGTAGATAGTTCGTAAATAAACTAATACGTACAAATCAGAGATCAGAATAGAGATCTAATCTATATACTAATCAGTGTCGGTTTATCCAGTCCAAGATCAGCTCAATTAGATTGGGAAAGGCTAGTCCGACAAGCCTATAAGGTGAGGCACAAAAGGGTCAATATTTGATTCCTAATTCATGTCTAATTCCTACAAAAGGGGTGCCAGGGGTCCAGCGATATATAAACAACGCGTACGTGCTTCGGTAAGGAATAACCATTCCCCAAAGCACATGCGGTAGGTGCGGAGTTGCTAGATGCCGGGGTCAGATATCTGGTGTTGATAATAACATTCCGACAATTATTAATCTTCCTTTATTTAGATTTATATCAGCTTTTTTACATTTTATAATATATTAATAGTATCTTAAAATAAGATAGTTCTATTATATATATTTTTTTTATTATTTAAGTAATATTTTCTTTATTAAAATTACTAGACTAGTAGAGATAATTTTATTTTAAAAAATCTTTTCTTCTTTAATTTATATACTTTATTCTTAATCTTAATTAATAATATAATTTCTTTTTTATAATATTTTAAGTAATAGGGGAGCTAATAATATTAATATTATTTTAAGTCTTATAAATAGTTTTTTTTTTCTAATAAAATATTTTATAAGGTCTTTTTATTCTATTTTAAAAAGAAATATCTTTTTCTATTTTTTTTAGTTATTAGGGCTAGTAAGGGTTTATTTAATAATAAATTAAATATCTTATTTAAATAATATATTAATTTATAAATCTAGTATTAATAATCTTAATATTTATTAATAGAGATATTAAACTCTTAATTATTAGAATCTATATATTAATTAATAAATAAATAATATAGATTACTATATAAAATTAGTATATATATTTATCTATATTATTTATTAACTATATTAGGCCTCTATATCGCTCTTTTTACTCGTTCTTTTCTCCTTTTTCGTGGGTATTTGCCAAGATGCTAGTATACATTTTACAGCCTCTTATTGGCTGAAAGATTTGACAGTTTTGAGATTAGCCTCAGTCATATTGCCAGGCTTCCAACATGTCCCTCTTGGTGTTCATTGTTAGTATAGGATGTGCCTTGATGTTAGTAACCTAGTTATAGTTAATTGCTAACTACCTCTTCTGATTTCAGGAACAATTATAGAATGGGATTATCTATTAATATGAAATGGGTATGCATACTGACACGAGATATGATCGTAGTTGTGAATGAGATATTGTTGAATACGCCATCAAACAGGACTTCTAACATCACTATATGGTTCATACGACACTAAATGGGATTTTTACCGTACAAGACGGTGCATACAGCACCAAACGGGATTTATTACAAAATGTGTATGTACATTTGGGAAGGAGATTTCTGGTGCGACTGTATGTCAAGCAAGGATGTCAACTGATCACTGCTTATAACTTCGTCCCAAACAAAAGTAATCGTAAGATCTCCTGTTATCCCTTGTTCTAATCAAGCTAGCTCATACTCCTTGCTACATTCTGTCTATGCCAAAAACATCACTGTTTCTAGAGCTACAGTTAAAATAATCAATTTAAAAACACCTAAATATTCACTATATACTAATTTTCTAGGATAAAAGCAGTCATATTTAATATCAATAAACTTCGTTAGAACAGATACCTGAGCTCTCAGGCCAGTCCGTTTCAACCACCTGTTACTACTTCAACTGCACATTTGGCACATGTTCGAAACCCCCGGCCCAGATTCTCGCAATATCCATTGTTGCTGAAATGTTCCGTAGTGGGTTACTCCCTGGTTTGAGTAATATTAAATCTGCACGGTACCCCTCTCTGATAGACCCTCGCCCTGTTAGATTATGGATCATACTGGGCACCACCGTCGCAGCTCTGAGTACATCCACCTCACTCATACCCGCCTCTGTTAGATACTGCAACTCTTTATGTAGAGTTATCCCTATCAGATCACCATTGAGAAATTCTGCGGCTTGGTCATTTGCGTCGGTTCCGGCGAGCATGGTCACTCCCGCACGCATCAGCCGTTGTACACTGATCACTCCAGCTTCATATGTCAAGCTTATTCCAGGAGAAACGATAGCTTCAATAGTCGAATTCTCAGTGACAATTTTTCCAATGTTCAGTGTCGGCGTCACATATTGCCCTTGTCGTTTTATGCGTTGTGTCATTTCCTCCGAAATCGGAATATCGAACGGCACATGCTGGATACCGTCGGTCCTCGAGCGGATTGCAACTTCATATGAGGCGAAATCCTGGCTATGGGTCATAGATACCTTCCCTAATGCATGTGTCGCATCGACAAGCGCATCATGGGTCTCCTGGTTGAAGCCATTGCCCTCTGCAATCAATTTCATGTAATCCGACCCATTTCCAAAGACATTGGCCACAAATTCGGGCGCTTCGGATGGTGAATTCACGAAGCCTGTGACACCGAAAACTGTTGCATGCGTGCTGTTTGGTGCAACAGCGGAATTCCCAGCTGTGAAAAAAGATGTCAATCCGACTTGTTCGCGGAGGGCTGAGCATAATGTATAATTCGAGCAGCCCATGTTCATGACAGTCGTGATACCATAGCTGCTCAATGTCTGGAGGCTAGCTAGCGTGCTGAGGTGGATATGGCTATCAATCAACCCCGGGAGTAATACCCCTCCCTCTCCATCGATAGTACTTTGTACCCCGCGGGAATCGAAGGTAATGCTGTCCCCGTCGATGACCACACTATTAGGTTCGTTGATACCCCAACCGTCGAAGACACGGACATTGGTAAGGGCTATCTTGCCTGTCGGTGGTGTGGGTGGAATACTCTGGCTCCGGGCTCGAAGTAATTTTAGCTGCGCCTCAGTGTTGTGGGTATCTGTTTGATCCTGTGCATGATGACTTGGAAGACAACCATTGGCCGACGTGCATAGGAGAACTGTGAGAAACAGGTAGATTATTGACTGCATGATAAATTAGAATGGCTCGAAATTCCAAACCGTTGAGCAAATATGCGAGCTTGTGCCGGACTCTCATAACTTATGTACCCTTGGTCATCCGCATCGTATTTATAACAGCGGTATAAGATTAGTAATGCATCTGCCTTTCCTTTCCTAGTAAAGCTCTACTTTAACAGTGCCTGACCGGAAGCGAAGGGAGTATTTACCGGGATAGCCTTTCGCATTCCTGCTGAGCCACGATAACATCATGCGGGAAAACGCCTTCGGGTATTACGGGGATGTACGTACGAAGCAGCTAATCAGATCCCTTGATAATAAAACCGACCCATTTTTTAAACTAAGATTTACAGTGGGACGAAAAATGTTTCCGCACCCCCCTCTATCCGCATATTCCCACACCGCCAAGTATTCTGCCGGCAGAAACGCGTACACATCGCGTTATATACGAACTTTGTATGTAACCTTATATATTGATATTTCCAACGAAAAAATGCCTCCACCAAGACGACGCACTACGCGTAGAGAGCTTGATCCTTGTATGAGAGCTCGGATATGTGAGCTTCATACAAGCGCACGTTGGGGATATAAACGGATACACAAAATGCACCCAGATATCCCCATATCAACAATTCGCGATACGATAAAGAAGGAGCACGCGCGAGGTGTAAATCAATGCTCTAAACCGCGCTCTGGGGCTCCTGAGAAATTAACAGACGAGGATAAGGAAAATCTTCTCAATCTGACTATTCAAAATCCCCATATTCAATATGAGGCGCTTCGAAACGCAGTTGATAATCGAGTTACTATCCGGACTATACAAAACATGTTTTACCAACTCAACAAAAGGAAATGGAAACAGCGTAAACGGCCTGAAATATCAGTCTTGAATGCACAAAAAAGGCTTGCTTGGGCGCTACGGTATGATAATTATACACCACTCCAATGGATGCGAATATTATGGACTGATGAATGCACTGTTGAGCGTGGTAAAGGGGGTCAATTGATATGGACCTGGCATTCTTTGACGGAGCAACTACAAGAGCATGACGTACGTGAGATTCGTACTGGGAAAAGCATCAAAAAGATGTTTTGGGGAGGGTTCAAATTTGATAAACGCAGTCCCTTGGTGCCATTGACCTCGGATGGCTCATCTACTGGGGGAGGTATTACTGCAACCGTTATTAAGGCACTTTATATGGAACAGCTTCCTGGGTTACTTATTGATGGGGATATCTTTATGCAAGATAATGCGCCTGTTCACCGAGCTCATATTATACGGAATCTATTGAAAGAATTGGGGTTAGAGATTATGGAATGGCCTCCATATTCTCCAGATCTCAACCCTATTGAGAATATCTGGGCAATCATGAAAACAATCATTATTAAGGATCATCCTGAGCTACAAAATGCTCCAGATAATGATCATACATTATCTCTGCTTATACAGGCCGCAAAGGAAGCATGGGATTCTGTTGAAGACCGTGTATTGAAGAATCTAAGCAACACAATGCCTAATAGGGTACGTGCGGTTATTGCTGCGGATGGGTGGTATACAAAGTATTAGGGCAATTTGGAGGTTTTAGGTGTGTAAATAATTACTATATTAGGAAGGCGGTGAAAATGCGGGAAGCGGTCAGATTTGGGGGGTGCGGAAACATTTTTCGTGGCACTGTACAAGCCGCAAGACGCCGGATAAGCCCACGCTAAACTATTTTACCTCACTTTGAAACATATTAAGTCTCGCTGCCCTATGCTCTCTAATGACGAACTCATAAATTCCCATTTCACATCTTACGCGTTCTCACTTAGTCATGCTGACCTTGCTACGGAAATGCGCCTTCGCGGAAAACGAGGATGTACATACGAATAAGCCAATCAGCGCCATTGATACAACCCACAATTAAGGCTATAGGCCAGGCGCATGACCAGACATTCAATCCAATAACTAGCGAGATCATAGGGAGACCGAAATGCTTGCGAATCTCGGAATCTCGCAGCCTGGGAACGGTATTAAGCGAGGCTTGGCGACACTTGATCTGCTAATCAGTGTAAGGGACAACTATATATACCTCTCTTTTAAGCCCAGAATATAATCTCAACAACTTTCAAGCTTCGAATCCTCTAGATTCCGTATAGTTTCGATAATACGCCCATCGATTGCCATTTTCATCATGCCTGCGACATGCCCTGGTCAGTCGTTATACGCAATTCATCGAGAACCAAGCTTACCCTTTTACAGCCCTCGCAGATCCAGCACGTACTGAGTGGTCACAGTGTCCTTCAATGCCAGCTGCAATTCTCTTCACAGTCCTGTTCGCTCTCACCACTCTCGTACATCTCTCGCAAGCTATATACTACAAGAAAATATACAGTTGGGTCGTAGTTGCCTCCGCACTCGCTCAAACAATCAATTATATCTGCCGTATCATCAGCATCAAAAACCCCAACTCCCTCGGTCCCTACGCAGCTTGGTTTGTGATAATTCTGGCAAGTATGTCTTATGCCGCGTGGCAAGCGAATCGCTAATTTCACCCCAGATTGCTCCGCTCTTTACTAATGCTTTCGTTTATATGGTGATGGGTAAGTCTTCTTACTTCGATGTCACTACTTGGCAAGACTATGTCGAGTGGCGCACTTTCGAACTACTTATGAAGAGCTTAGCGTTTCTCTAGCTCCAAGATAGTACATTGAAAGATTACTAATTGGCGATTCAGGAAGAATGATTTGGAATTATATCCCCAGTGCAAAGATTTATAGGGTCAGTGCGTGGAGGTTTTCTACATATTTTGTGGTTTTTGATATCGTGTAAGACTATTTCCAGGGACTTTCAAAATTTCTGACTCTAATTACGATGCAGCGCTCTTCTGATTCAGGTCATTGGAGCATCTTCGAGCGGTGCTAGCAGAGAAGCGAACCAAAAAGTGCTAAATGGTGAGTAGAATTTGAATAGGTCGGAATTTAAGCTTACATTCGTTTTCAGCAATTCACATTTACATGGGCGGGGTTGCAGTCCAGCAGTTTTTCATTCTGGTATTTTTCGTCTTCGCAATCAAATTCCACCAGTTAATCCGACAACAAGTTCGGCAAAGCATTGACAGCGTGTCAAGTGCATTGCAATTATTGTATGCGGTATACGCAGTACTACTACTCATCACGGTACGTTTATCGATTACCCCTTAAGCGGCATAGGCACTAACGTGTTGCAAAGATGAGAATTATCTTCCGTCTCGTCGAGTACTCCCATGGGTTCAAGAGCAACATTCCTGATCACGAGGTCTACCAATACACTCTAGATTCTGTCCCTATGCTGTTTGCTCTTGTCATACTCAACGTCATCCATCCTGGTCGCATCATGCCTGGGAAGGAAAGTGAACTTCCTAGTCGAAAAGAAAGAAGAGCGGAGGGACTTCTATAAGTAATCAAAAAAAGACAGCCGATAGCTACATTGACAGGATATAATGCTTTACAGAAAGCAATCCGGCGGCAACGTCATCATTAATGGATATCAACCCTAACCCCAACACAGGAATGCCTTTGTATGTTAAGGTCGGAGGAGATATCTTTGTTTTAGTTTAACTTATGTTTTTTATATGAACTAATCAATTGAGTACAATGAAATTTTCTCCGTATAGGTTCAGACTAAAGATAAGCTAGGCCAGCAGCTCTAACTGAAAAGCTGAGAGCTGTCGCATGCTACCGTGTCAATTACCTCCTCTATCGTCTGCCTACTTGGATCATGCTCACTTTTCGGCCTACTGTAGGTCAAATTCGCCCTCTGCTCAATGGGATCAAAAGTCGCGGATACGTTTGATATGCGAGCCCAGCCTGGAACATCCTCGCAGCTTTTGATGTTTTGCAACCCGGCTTCTTCAATATTTAGAACTCTTTGAGCAATTTTGGAAGTCGCAAAAGCATTCCATTCACCTTCCGTCCGACCGCACTTTCGAAGAATTAAGATTGCCCTTCTGCGAATGATAGGATCCCTACAGCGACAGGAGACCTTGAACATGTTAAAGCCAGTACTTCCTCGTTGTGGGATTTCACCTGATACAAGGCGCAGAATCTCTAATGGGATATCTGTCCGGTGATAAGCTTACCTCGAACAAAGGTCTAACGATGGCCATGTCGACGCAGTAGAGAGGCGTCTCTGCAGCTGATTTTAGCTCAAGCTCGACGATATCATCCGCTAGGGACACAACATTGTGGAATATTGGGCAGAAGACGTCCCAATCTCTTTGGTCATCGACCACGGTGCGTGTAAGGATCATCGCTGTAGTCCCGAGCTCCTTCAGGATGCGCAGAGTAGCAGTGCCTTTTCTTTTTGCAGTTGTCAAATTGTCGCCTCGGATGTTCAAGTAGACATCATATGCCGAAGACCATCTCGCTAATATGCTAGAAGATTTCATCTGCCAGGTGCCGGCCTGAGGAACCGCAGGAAGTATCTTGCTCCTAGGATACCATATATCGCTTGTTGAGTAAGACTCCACATGCCAACGAGATACGAGCGAGTCCCGGGCTTCCGATAAAGCCGAGAATAAAGTTGGGATCTTTTGTTTTTGCCCACTAACCATCTACAGAAGTCAGAACACGAAATTATGCGCGAGCTCGAAGCCTTACCTGGGTAGCTTGAAGATCAAGATGCACGAACATATATTCTAGTGCTTTTACGGGTACGTATGGTTTCTCAGACACCCTCAAGAGATTATGTTGGTGTCGACGAAGTTCTTCGCTATACTCAACCTCGCACAAGATTTTAATACCGCTTTTGACGTGTGTGATAGCGGGGCCATAGTTGCCTTGAACCGCCTACTCAAAATCAGCAGGAATTTTGAGCTGTGTATGGGAATAACTCACCTCGATGCAGGCAAAAAGAACGGAACATATCAGACACACGTCGAATGCCTGTTGTCCTGGCCGTGAAAGCGGATCGACGAGGGTCTTGATTGCCTGACCGTAGTTCTTCAAAGAAAATTCATCCGTCCACCCGCTCGCACGACTTTGTATTATCGTACCATTGTTGTGTTCAAAATTTGCGTGTAAGGACCCTAGAGCGAGGATTGCATGCCAAATTGAAGGTTCGTGGAGAGCCGCTTGGAGCAGAAGCCTGTCCCAGAAATCATCTCCAAAGAATTCAGACAATTGGGATGCGGTTCTTTGTCGAAAGAAGTAGAACGACCGGTGTTCCTTTTCAGTACCAAGAATTTCAAAAGACTGAAATCGGCTCACTGCGCGTAAGGAAACGGTCGGGGGATCCAGAGATGCTTCCCTGTTTGGCATGTAGCCATCACATTTTCTACCTGTTGAGATGCATGAATAGCAAAATGGCTTTGCCTCATCGCATTTTACTCGCCGTACTAGCCAAATGATCAATTGCAGCCCAATGGTTTGCCAACGTTCAGCAGAATGTCACTTCTACCCTACTATTAGCAAATTGCGACACAGACACAAGTCATCTGGAATTGATTTATTCAAGCTGGACCAAATAGATGTTGGGATAGTACACTTTTGCATGTATTGCACCCAGTTCGGGTTTTTGGGCGATAGGATCGTTTCCTCTGGCCTGGAGCAACTCGAGGCATCTCGGGCAATAATTACAGTTGCAGTGGTGGGGGCATGCGTTAAGAATTCACAGGAACTGACTCATTGAGCAAGATGTTTGACGCAATCATTTCTGAAAATTATATAAAGAAGCTGCAGACTGGTGAAATCTAATGGTCTGCACCGCAAGTAGCTGATGCAGGTTCCGTGGGGTTCGGAGTTCGCAGTTCGCTTATCCCGCTCAATCCGCACCAATCGGATTGGTAGCCTGGAAATTCGTGACTCGCGATATTCATGAAGTGTGATGAGAGAGGTAGCTGTCTACGGCCGTGACGAAGTTACTATTTGCATTGGGGGAAAGCATTTAAGAATCTCTTCATTCTCAGTCGCTGATTTTCACACAGAACTCGGTTTGTATACAAATGCCATGTATATGCTATAAAGTTGACGATAAGAGCTCGAATCCTGTCAATTAATCAGAATACCATCAAAATGTGGAATCGGCCACCCGGTTACAACGAATGCCGTCCCATATACAGCCCCCATGTTAGGCCCTATATTCGGAAGCACCTGTCAACTGTACCTTTCCTTTGGATGATTATTACCGTCGACGACAGAATTGTTCAAGTCGTTGGCTTTTTACTATATTAAATCTCATTTTCATATGATTACCTTTCTTTCCCTCAAAAGTCATTAGTTTCTATTTCGAATCTACGTGTTCTTGTTTAGCTCACGATTACCAAGCTATGGAAAAGCGCATTATCGGATCATACGGATGTACATACGAAGAGGCCAATCAGAGCCACTGGATGTAATGCCTTATTAAGGCTATGTCAGGGAACCATAAAAGACGTCCAACTCAAACAAACTTCTTGGCAAGGCACCGCCCCCGATCAGCAGGTCGCGTTTCAACAGAATCAAAGCCCAGGTCTACTGACGTCTTCAGAAAAATTCTTCCTGGTTTTAGGTAATTTGGTATATAAGGACGCTCATTTACCATGTATTTAGTTTTGCCTCATCGTCTTGATTTAAATGTTCAAACCTGAGTATACTACTGCTCATAGATCTAGTTAAGGCTATCTTGTATAATTCGTAGGCATCCTGCCCTTTCTTATCAGAACACCATTGAACCGCCGTTCAGTGACGAGTTTACTCTGATCTAGACGCTTGCCAAGCATCGGTTTACTAGTACAGAGAACGACACCTTGCTGCCGAAAAGCGTCTTTGCAGGTTGCAGGGATGTACGTACGAAGAGGCCAATCACAGTCACGAGATATAATGCCTGATTAAGGCTATAGGTCGGGGACCCATCCAATAAATAGCGAGATCCTGGATACTCGGGGTACGATGCGTGGTTGCAGCCTCACTAAAATGCTCCTAAGTTATTCAGGGCTCACTTTCATTTAGCGCGCAACGCTATCCTGTCCAGATTATTGACCTACGACTACTCCGTATTCCTGAGGGTTTCCAGGCATTTCTCTCGTCGTGGCCATTAGGAATACATTTTTATAGCTTGGGCTCCCCCCTTAAATTGCTCGAGGATAATCTGGCCCCAATAAATATCAAGTTATATAAAGTGGCAACCAACATATAATAATGCCTTGCAAGGACTACTTTATGGATATTTGTATTATCAGAGTGAACGTGGAAGATAACCACCTGCACCTGTGATATTCTATTTTCCCCGCCTTTCGGAGAATCATCTCAAATCAAAATCAAAATCAAGATCGCTAGCGATGTCGACCAATATCTGTCCTGAATGTATCAGTGGTACATTAGCGACGGACGAGCCAACTGGCCGTGAAGCGAGAATTCATGGCCGTCCCACGTACGTAGCTACGCGGCCTAATGATAGTTGTAGCTAAACCAACATTTACACAGCCGTTGATCTGAAGCCATTTCCAACGCATCTTTTGCACGTTCCAGTGGGAAGGTAATCTATGCTTCTTTGAATAAGGCGATACCTTGCTCAAGTTCCTTAATGTGCAAGATCGAAGTCGAGGACGACACCGCATTTTTCAGCAGCGCCATATAGCGAATCGCGTCGACCCGCTCGACAGGAAAGCGATAGTTATCCCACATGTCTTTCAAGTGAGGGAATTCTTCAGTGACAAACTTATTCGAGCGTTCATCATCCCAGACAATGGCCTCCCAATCTGGATGATACTTGATGCATTCAGCCCGAGCTGCAACCCACTCCTCGCGCGGAGGATTCGGGCCCAGATTGATATTGTGTAGGATTGGTGGGACGACATCTTGGTCTTGCGGTCCAGAGGTCGGTTGGTTCACATTGTAGGCGGCGAAGGTCAGGTCGAAGTCGTCCTGGTCTGGGGAGATATAGGAGAGAGCAGCGCTGCTATGCCAGCGACCAGGGAGAGCAGCGAGGTTGATAAACATTCCCAACAGAGGCAACCACTGTCGTTGTGAGAAGAAAATGATGGCGCACAGCACCAGGAGTTTTTTTGTCTGTGAAAAAACCATGACTGTGGTCCGATCCACCTCCAAAAGGAGGGTAGAAGTAGAAAGGTATCAAAGCAGTGTAAAGAATAGATGGGTGAAGTTAGTAAACAGTAACTACAGGAACAACGAAAAGTCGCGGAGCGACTTTTGGAAAGCCCCAAAGACCTCACCTAGGGCTTATATATGGCCTGTCCCACGAGATAGGATTCTCTTTAGGGAAAGAGAGAACGACGCTGCCTTCGCATACGTTTGTAGAAATTTATTTTCAGCCCGCGGAATCCGTGGAAACCCGGACGAAACACGCTAAATAACGTCTGTAATATTTATCCTGCTTTATAGCCGTCACACAGGAGAAAATTGTCTTCTTGGATTTTCTATTTTTCTTTTCGTATTTTGTTTCTATTCAATGTAGTTGCCGTTTCCTCACACCTTTGTCTTCTATGGATAAAGTGAGAAGTGGCTATTGTATGATGTGGCTCTCCTGATCGGCTTCTAAAGTATGCCACTCAAATTAGCTATTATTTGGGGTTGACATAACGATCCGGGAAATTCATTCCTCCATTTGCTTACAACTCACCGTCACCGAGCCAGTGCACATGTGGCTTACCTGGCCGACAGAAAGGGATACAGACAAGAATATTGCATCGATCATTGTAGTCTGATTTTATGATTCCGTGCCTATTCCAGGACGGAACCATGGCTACTCACAGCACTTGACCCGTCCTCTTCTACTTTTTTTTATCAAGCGCTCCAATTTATTGCAATAATGCACGTGTAGCGACGACTATTTTCCAGCGTGGGAATCGTCTTCCATATTGATCTTCGATCTCGTCCCAGCTGAGGTTTTTAGCCTTCAAACGCATCCTCCTCAGGCGGGAATCGAGTCCGTATCCTTCTATTCAACATATCCTATGGCAAAAATCTCCAATTATAAATGAATCTCGCTGAACCACCGGTGCTGGAGCGCCTCTCTCGCGTTTATTCTCTTCTTCAGGTCTAAATTAGTCATTTTCCCCACCAGATCCCTCAGCTCTGGCTCGAAATTACTCCAACGCTGAAAGGCTGAAGATGTCAGCGAGATCGATCAAGCGCTTATAGAACAGAATTCCTTCACCAATATGTTCAAGGGGCCCATTGTGACCGCCTTCATCCACAAATTAAAAAATATATCAACTCAACATAGCGCCACGACTGTGCTAAGTTTAGTTCGTCGTCACTAACACGGGAAACTATTATATTGACCATCAAATAAATCATCTCAAGATTATCAGTAACCAATGAGAGATTCAATATTCAGGAAAATTATACCGTAATTCCAAAAGAAAACACAACCGAAACTTAGGGAATGGTACGAGTGAAGGCAAACATGTATTCCGACGGAAGCTTCCCACGGAGCAGATTCTATTATTCTCTTTCCCCTATTTGCTGAAAATGCTCCTTGCTAGATACCAATATGAGCCATGTTACTTGCCGTCCCTCGCATAAAATTCACCTTTTAATGAAACCTTCCTTTTTTGAATTCAAAAATGATCCAACTATGCTATAAGGATTCATTTGCCCTACGAGCTACTTGAAATGGCCTTTTAACAAAATTTTGATCTGCGAAGAGATAGAGATGTATAAATAAGTAATTGGGAATGTACTAATTCTATGGAAGTGCATTCGCAGCGCGGGACGTCGAGTCAGCTTTTCATAGAAGGGGAATGTCATGCCACAGAACGGCCTCGGACCCGACGAACTTTCAAGAAAACTACTTCCTTATTTAATAGCAACATTCAAATCGATGAACTCCACATTAGAGTACTCGGTGAAAATCGCGCCAGTTGATACATATATCATTGGTAGAGGCCGTGACGACATACCAGAGTATCAATTGATGCGATTTACGCTGCATTTTTTCTTTGTGGCAAGCCGCCTGAGATGGGCCTTTCGGGCGCATAGCAAAGCCTATCGACTAATCCAGCCTCCAAGGAAGAATGCGACTGGAATAGATGACACAGCGCTAAATGTTGCCAGGACCCAAGACATTGTGGACCAACCAAATTTGTCTCGTAGCAAGCCTCCGAGAATAGGACCCACAAGACTTCCAGCTGCATAGGCACAGTTCATTAAACCATATGCCAGAGTCAAGACTCCTCGTTTGCCGAAAATTCCAGGCTTTGACTCCTCCATGAACTTGATAGTGCTCGTGATTTCTGCCATCAAGGGTGGATATATAATTGCCATGTTCAAGCCAATAAAGAACAGGAGAGTGCAGAGAAGAACGATAATGCCGGTCGAATTATGGTTAACGAAGCGTAGCAGCGCTAGAAAAGGCACAGCTAGGATGAACCCCCCGGCCGCCATGTATCTCCTCATTGAATGCCTCGAGTCCACAACCTTCCCAATTAAAGGTTCCAGGACAGCCGGCAGAGCTAATGTAAGAAAGATCAAGCCTTGACCCAAAGTATTCCACCCAAATATTGACTCCACGTACAATGGCAAAACCGAGTCAAACGCAGTAATCAAGGTTGCCTGACTGAAATAGCCTCCCATTGCTACCAGGATCCGAGGAGTAGTGAGGAGGATTAGCAATGATGGTCGCGAGGCAGATTGCTCCGATTGGTCTTCAACACGATTAGCGTCGATTTCTGTATCATGGCTGGTAATATCGTTGGCTGGCTTTTTATTGTCGCGCATCACGAGTCGGAAAATAATGTCGTACAGGATGAAGCCAAAAGACAGTCCAAACACAGCGAAGAAGCCTCCAAAATTATATAGCACCCCTCCCAGAATCGGTCCGAGTGTGACGCCCAAGCTCATACCAATGCCCACGTAGCCCATAGCTTCTCCAGTTTTGGCTTCACCGACGGTATCGATCAATAGTGCAAGACCTACAGTCCACACAACAGCTGCAGATACTCCTTGGACGAATCTTCCTATAACCCACAATGCAATCGATCGCGCCGCACACAGCAGGGCAGTTGCCCCCCCCCCCCAAGGCAATCAAACCCACCAACAATGGTATTCTCCGTGAAGAGATACGATCGGCGACATAGCCGCAGATAGCTGTTAGAAGATGTTAGCGGAGTACTTTCTGCTCATAGATGACTAGATCAACACTTACGAGACCCGATTAACATTCCCACTCCATAACTGAGAAGTAAGATTGAGATCCAGCCCTGTTCTGGACCAGAGGTTAGACACAGGCTTCAGAATCGAAGATGGAAGAATGGAAATTCTTACGATCTGCCTCCGAGATACCAACACGTTGGTCCAATGTCGCAGGCAGTCCGGGCACGATCTGATTTCTCAGGCTAGGCCGCGATCACAACAAGTGGCTTTGATACCGAGAAGCACAACTTACTACACTATAGAGGAAAATGTCCTACCCATTAATGAAGATCAGCAGGGATCTAATTTTCTCGGGGTACATTCAAAACTGACCGTGAAAACCGCGAATGATATGACGAAGATTGTGAATCCTTCAGTCAATCTCGCTCCCCACAATTTCTGGAAAACATTCATGCTGGAAAAAATCGGATAATGGTGATGTGGTAAGAATTCTGCTCTATGAAACGACATTGCTCGATTTTTATTGTATACTGTAGAGGTACCGGATTCCCGCGGACTCCGAACGACCCCGAGACTCGCAGTCTGGTGGAGAAATATGTGGCTTTGAGCAAGCAATCTACTCAGCGTAGAATCTTTAACACCATGGCTCTCCCACTGACCTCAGTGGCCTTTTCTTCTCGCCTTCGTCAGCATGAAATCAGCTCTTACAGACTGACTCGTGAGCGAGCCACTGCTCAATCCCATCAGTGGCCGCCAAAGGCGATATTGACGACTATTGCAACCTGACTATTCTCATCTTCACGCAGATTGTCAACTTGCTGGCAATGGAAAAGCCTTACTGTGTGGAATGCGGCCCAGCATCGTCAACGCTCATCCTAGAATAATGGAATGAGCTTCTGGCGTTTACTCCCACCTCTGGCAATTTATCCACTACTGCGGGAAGACTTGACTGTGGATTTCACATTTGACACGATCTACGTTGAGTAGGTCCTTCATCGTTCCTGTCTCCAACATAGCGTTCTTACTCGTAAAAATCCGGTTCACACTAGCTAATTGCAAAACAGCCCGAAGCTCGAATACCCCTAACTAAGGGTTAACCAGTTACATAGGGGTGGTGCTAACTAAACTACAAACTATACGGTCCACAGCAAATAGCAGGACACCGAGACTCCGCAATAATCTCGTTTATCTCTTTTTCTATTTTATTTTATTTTGTTTTATTTTATTTTTCCAATTTTTTTTATTTGTCTACTTTTGTGCTATAATCCGTGGATCTTTACTGACACCATCAACGAGTGGCGTCATTAAGTCGTGGGATAGGGGCGCCAAGCGCGCTTGCCGGCCCTACCGGATTTCCGCGGAGACCGAGCAACCTGTACTACAGACTGTTGCATTGCTCCAAATCTTTCACCCAGCATCATCATCGTCGCATTTCCCTTAGCCGCACATGCAAAGAAGGAGGAAATGGCCTCTCAACTCAATCTAGCTTCCACTTCTGTTATCTCTAGAGCAGTGAGTTATCGGTGATGTGGATTTGCGGCTCTCGTTCCTGACCTTTAGCATAGTGCGAGAACTGTCGAAAGCGCAAGGTATTGCTTTTCAGAGCGGCAAGTCTGTGAATGTCGCTCACCACCCCACCCTCTCCACAGATTAAATGCAACCGATCGGATCCCTGCTCCAATTGCCAAACATCTGGCCTTCAATGTCGCCCATCCCTCAAGATTCCCAAATACAAACCACGAGCTATACTCTCGGAAAGCTAGTAGGTCTGTCTGTCCCGCCTGTAGGGCTTTGTGTTCTGATGGAATGAAGTCAACAACGTATAGATCTCATCTACGAACATGTCCTTTCCATCGAGAAAGCTATCCAAACTCCGCATACGATTAGGAAAGAGCCGATAGATAGTCCGATGAATGACTCGCCGTCGACGGAAAGGGTGTCATTTTGTCCAAACATGGCCTCTAATGTTGCAACCCCATTCAGAGGAGACACCTCTTTTGCAAATCAGGTCGCTGAGGCAAGTGAATTCGCCCAACTAACGGCAAGTAGAGGACCAGTATCGCCGGCGGTACTGGAATCTTTAAGCTCTTTAAAAGATCTGATTGCACATAAGCTCTCAACTAATATCAGTGATGCTTTCTCCTTCGGCGGGCGTAATATAACGGAAACACTACCTGAGATGGACCTATTACCAGCACCATTTGTGATTAAACTAGTACGAAAAATGAAATGTAAGTAGCACTGGCGGATGAATGAGAACTACATGCTGATCACCGTTTCGAAAGCCAATCTTTCGAGATTTTTTTTGGCTTACGCAGTAAGAGACCATACCGACTTAGAGAAACTTTGTCAGAAAATTTATTTTCCGACCGAATCTGTGTCTCTTGGCACGATCACAAGTATGAATGGTATGCTTTTGTTGCTTATTCAAGAGTGTCTTCTTTTCAAGGATCCCATAACTGTAGAGTACGATTGTGAATCGTATTTCAAAACGTGTGAGAAGAACTTCCATGCGGGTATCGAGACTTATGAACTTCTTTCTCATTCAACATTTGAAAACACGCGAGCATTGCTACTTGGGGTAAATTCGAATCTCTCTAATCTCATACTCTGTGATCCACACAAGCTGAGACGAAACAGATGATTAAAGCACAGGCGGAATCAAAAATGTCGCTGTGTTGGATGCTGACTTCTACTGCCGCGAGGCACTGTCAAAGCTTGGGCTACCACCGAAAGGCGACATTTCATCGAGAGTCACCAAAGGATGCGGAGGACAAGCGTCATCTCTTCTGGACGGTCTATTTGTTTGACAAAACCATGGCACTCAACATGGGTCGGACACCGATCATCCATGATTACGATGTTGATACTGAACTATTCTCGATGAGTTCCGATCCTGCCATCGCACCATGGGACGCAACTTCAATTGCATTCATCAAATTAGCTCAACTTCAAGGTCAAATATACGAGCAGCTGTATTCGCTCTCTGCATTACAGAATAATCTCAGCAATCGGTCCAAGATTATTGAGGATCTTGCTGACAAGCTTGAGAGATGGCACGACGAATGGAACCAGGTATCAGCCTGACTCTCAGTAACTTACAGATCCTTTTTACTAATGCTCTCTATTGATGGAGATAAAAACACAGGATATGTATTATCACGAATTTTTTGAGATATCCTTCGGGCAGACAGATGTGATTTACTACTCAATACTCACAACGCTTCATCGTGCGGGGTCCATGTCAAAGCAACCCACTGAAATAACGGCAGAGTGCTATCACGCTGCAACACGGTGCCTCAACAGTCATTTGCATTATTTCCCGCAGATTGTCGAACACGACGATAGTACGGAGAGCAGCTATATGAATTGGTAAGCCAAATGACATTAAATGTATACGTCATTTACTAAACGCCTACTTTGCTCCTTAGGACAATGCTTTACACGTCATTGACCCTACTATATTCGACATTCACGCCGTTGGTAGTGGTATTCCTACATGCGATCGTTTCCTCAAGCACACAAGATGTGCATTTGCTTCGCAGAGTCTCAGAGTCTCTCAATCATATAAAGGACATGCCCAGGACTTCAGAGCGGCTGTTTGAAGTAGCCGAGGCTTTTTATCGAGTATCCAATGCGTTTTCGAATACTGAGAAAGTGTTGCCCGAAGCTCATAGTGATGACGTCGACCGTGCTCTAATTTCACAGCATTACGGTCGACAGGATAACTATGGACCTTTGCCAAGTCCAAACATATTTAACAATATTACGGATTTGCCATCATTTTTCGGCGACTGGCTTGGAGGAAATCAGACAGCGATGGATCTATTAAGTGCCGAGAATTTTGGGAATTGTTAGAGGGCAAAATGCGAAATGAGTTGAAAACTGTGTTGACACTACTGGGTACGCTCAATTTGCACTTTTGGCTATCAATAACGCAAGTTTCATATTTAGAACCGTTTTCGTTATCTGTTTTAATATATATCTGTTTTCGTATTTCTGTTTTCATATTTCGATTTTCACATTTGTGTTTTTTCATATTAGATTTTATTTGTTAGAGAGCAGTCCCGCCTTATGAAACACTATAGGTTTATATTCGAGTAGATAACATACGTAAGGAAAGAAAGGAAGAGAAAGAAGCAAGTGGGTTCTCAACGCATACAATATAGAAAAGCGGAATCCTCAGGTTTGCTCCACTTAGCCAGAAGCTGTCATATCCGTACCCGTTTATCTTCGGATTTGGGAATAGCTTCAAGTGCCTAACCTAGGCTTCGTGAGGCTCAAGTCCGAACCTTTCCAATATAGGGTCAGCCCATAATAGCCAATGCTAGATTGTAAAGAGATTAACAGATCTTATTTAAAAGAGAATAAAATTTTTATAAATAAATGAATGTTTAAAAAAGCCTTTAATAGACTAAAGAATACATTTACCACAGCCGTAACATTGAAGATCTCACGGTTCCAACCCTATGCCAGGTTGACACCACGGCACGAGCGAAGGCAGTGAGGTTTCACAAAACTAGTAAATCCCCCGGGGATCTTTGTTCTATGAGTTTCACGTCTTGGGAATAGCTTCACGGAGGGCTTTGTTGATTGCTTTGTTGTAGGCATTTGTTGTTAGATCTTTGTACGTATTTGGAGGCATGCTCCGTCAGGAACCATGGCCTGGAGCAGGCCCTGCGCAGGCATAAATACGGGCTTGCTCCCCCTGTAGATAGTTCTTTTCTTCAGCTCACGTCTTGTTAGTTTTCTATGCCATACGTTTTTACTTTGATATTCAGTTCCGTTACAGACAGATGCAAAACCTCCTTCATATATTTTACACACTCTCTCTTTATTTTGCCCCACAGCCAGGACTGTTGCCTAAAGCTAGTCTAATGTTACGGGCTAGTCCCGCCTAATGCTCACTATAAGGGCATAATCGAATAGAAATCACAACATGAGGAAAGAAAGGAGAAAAGAAGTTACAAGTTCTGGGGGCGTATACAGGTTTATATGGCAAGGGGAAATAGGGGCTTCTAGTTGGTGTTGCCTGGCAACGGGGGTGGATCTGCCCCTAGAGGCAGAGGTAAGCGCGTAAACGTAGGCATGGGGTGTAGGCGTAGGCACCGAGCCGGTGCCGGTAATGAAGCAATCAATGAGGCGATCAAAATACTGCCGGGCGGTGAGAGCCTAATGAGGCGATCAATGAAGCGATCGTGAGGGCTTCGCCCGAATATCCTTCATGAGGTCAGCTCATAACAATAAGCTAGAAAACGAAATCTATTAAAATAGCTAGCTTTGTTTTATTCTATATAGACTCTATAATCTAGATATTAATATAAAAAGTTAATATAATTCTATCATTATATGTCTTAATTTACATTTAAATTTAATTTATAAAATACTCTGGATATTCTTTTCAGGCAGAGAGCAAAATGCACTAGTGTTTCAAAACACACGATTGGCAACGAAACTAGCTCGATCACAAATGGATCCAGTCTGAACTGTTTCGACCCTGAACAGATCCGGATCTGTACCAAGGCCGTCTGGCACACATAAGAATCGAATCATACATTCATATTTCTCTTCCGAGTGGGATAAATACATTAGCGAGCCGACTTAATATCAAGAGCGAGACCGCATTTTGAGCCCACAAGAGATTGAAATTTCATCAATCCAACAGCCAGTTCATATTTGGCCATATTGCGCCTAAATAGCGTGCAATCCGATTGCAATCTACTTTTGTTTCCTATCCTCTATGGCTGAGATTCAAGGAGTAATGTAGGTCGCACTAATATAGAATGCTCATGTTAAGCTTCTTTATGCCATCCCGGTGGGTATTCTGGCATTGGATAAGCGGGTGTCGGTTTTAAATCTACTAAGAGTCCTGATATTTGGCTAGGCCTTGACATTTCCCATGGGACCTTGTCCATGGGAAATTCCTATACCCGTCCATGGGACTAAAATTCTAAAATTTTTAGTCCCATGGACGGGACTAGAATTACTATAGAAATTCTAATGAGAGTTAAGAATTCCTAATAGGACTAAAAATAATATAAATATATTACTTATATAAATTATATAAATAATTTAATTCTTAGCTGTATTTTTAGGTATTCTATTTTTAATAAATATAATAGTTCTTTAATAATTCTATTTATTTATTTCTTCTAATTATTTTTATCTTTTTAACTATTTTAATCTTTCTAACTATTTTAACCTTTTTAACTATTCTAACCTTTCTAATTATTCTAACTTTTTTTATACTTTTTATTAACTAGAGAAACTCTATACTATAATAATTATATATATTATAAAATAAGTTTAGTATTTTATAATATTATTCTAGTCTAGATAGGACTTAGATAGATTAATATTTATAATAGAATATATTTCTTATTTATTATAATAGATTAATAATATTTTTTATTTTTTTATTAAAAGTATTTATAAACTCTTTAAAATATTTATTATTAAATATAAGATAATAGAAGATTTAATTTATTCTTTAATTTTTTATTCTTTTTAAATTCTTATATATTTATAATATTTTATAATAGTTTATTATTAAAATATAGTTATATTTCTATAATAGATTATATATTTTATAAAATTAATAAATTAATATCTTTCTTATTATTACTAATTAAATTATAATTAGAATAAGTAAATTAAGTCTTTTTAAATTTATTTTTTATTTATTTTTTATCTAAAGTTAGAATTAAATTTTTAAAAATTAAATTATCTTTTTTAATATTAAAATATAAGAGGTAATAGAATATTATTAAATTCTAAATTATTATTATATTTAGTAATTTTTATTAATAATTATAAATATTATAAGTTAAGTTAAATAAATATTCTATATCTATTTCTATTATAAGAATAAAGAAGATATTCTAAACTAATATAATTAATATTAAATATTATATCTTCTTTATTCTTTAGAAATTATAAAAAGGAATATTAATAATTTTTAAAACTAGTAAAGCTAATTAAAATAAATTTATAAAATTATATTAAATAAAATATATATATTACTCTTAAAATATTAAATTAATTTATTATAATAATTTAATATAAATTATATAGAAATCTAGAATATATTTTTTATAAAAAAACTTTCTATATTATTACTAATATAACTAGAAGATTTAACTATTAATAATTAATAATTATTAATTTATTATTATAAATAAAATTTAAAATACTTTTTAAAATACTATCTATATTATATATATTATTTAAAATTATTATTCATCTACTCTTTCTAAGAAAAGAACTATAGTTTATATTATAAAATAAAAATAATTTCTATTATATAAAGATTATTATAGATTTATTTAGTTTTAATATAGTAGATTATTAATTTCTTTTTTCTTATATAAAGAATATAAAGTATTATTTATTTTTATAATATTTATTTATATTCTAGCTATTAAATTAATATTTTAAAATAATTAAATAGTTTATTATAGACTTTAAAGATATTATAAATAGTAATATTCTTAATCTTTAAAAGTCCTATTGTTTATTTATAAAATAAGTATATAATATTAAAAAAATAATTAATTTATTATTATTCTTTTTTATTAAGTTTAAACTAGGATTAATTATATTTAATATAATATTTATTATAGATTAATAATAAATACTTTATCTATTAAAATATTAAGAATATTAAATTCTAGTAAGTTTAAATATCTTAAATTAATACTAGTTTTAGTATTCTAGATTAAAGATTAAAAAAAATCTTTTAATATTAAAAATTTATATTTATAAATATTATTAAACTTTAAATCTATAGAGTTGATTAATAATATAATCTAGTAATAAAAGTAATAATTAAAATAATATATAAGAATAATTTTATAAAAGTTTTTTATAGATTAAATATTTTTTCTAAAATCTTTTTTTATAATAGCTTTAAAAGTTATTATATTTTAGAAAAAGTATAGATAATTTTTTATTATTTTTTTAAAAAATATAGAGATTAGACTTAACTATTAAACTATTATTAATTAATAATATTATTATTAAAATTTATTTTTATAAAATTAAGAACCTTTTTAAGACTTAATTAAATAATATATATAAAATATAAAATCTAAATAATTAGTATATTATTAGATAAATTAAATAATTATATAGACTCTTATATATTTACTATTAAAGTATTATTATTTAATATATTATTAGTTATTATTATTAGAATATAATTATAAATATTAAATTATTATAAATTTTTAAAAAGAATAGTATTTAGATTAATATCTATATATATATTCTATAGATAGATTTAAAATCTAATAGAATTTTATAATAGTTCTAATTATAATTAAGAAAATAACTAGTAATAATAAAAAAAATTTATTAAAATAATAAAATCTAATAGTCTAAAGTAATTAATAATTTAAATCTTTTTAGAAGATTTAAAAGAATTTTTTATTAATCTTTCTTAATTATACTATAAAGTTAATACTAAGCAATTTTAGAAGATAATAATAAAAAAATTATTAAAAATTATTATATATATTTTATAAACTTAAGAAGCTTTAGATAAATAAAAATTTAAAATAAAAGATTAAATTTAATAAGAAATATAATTTATTTCTATTCTTAATTCTCTTTATTAAATATATTTTAAGAAGAAATATAAGCCTAATTAATAAATCTATAAATATTAGTATATAGATATATATTATAAGATATTATATAATATACTATAAATTTTATTAACTATTATATACTTTATTATTTTATTATATTATTCTCTATATATTAGTATTTATTTATTTTATAATATCTCTTTATAGTATTAGTACTATTTATATATTAATATAAATATAGAAAATCCTTTTTATATCTCTAATATATAATTTTTAGCTTATTAGATATATAATAAGTTATTTAATTATAATTATCTTAAATAAAGAAAAAATATTTTATATTTTAATAAATCTTCTTTTAATTATTTAATTAACTTTTAAGTTTTTTATACTCTATTTATAATTATTAATTAATAAAATTATTCTTACTTATTTTAAAATAGAGAATCTAGAATTTTTTATTATTAAAACTAATCCATTTAAGGATAGATAGAATAGAAAATAAAAATAAATTTATATTTATAATAATAAATAAAGAATTAGATATAAAAATAAATAATTAATTTATTAATATATATAAAAAAGTATTTATATTATTTTTAAAAAGAGATAATAAGCTTTAATTAAAAAATTAATTAAATTAAAATATAATTATATATTAGAAGATAAAGAACTTATTTAATAAAAATTAATAATTTAAAAAATAAAGAATAGATTATATTTTAATAATTAATAAAAAATATTATACTTCTTTATAATTATAAAAAGTAATATACTTTTAGATAAATCTATAAAACTAATATATAATTCTATATAAATATAATTAATAATTAATTATAATAATAGAAATTCTTATTACTTTTATAAAAAATTTTAATTTTTTTAAAAATTTTTTAATAGTTCTATAGGACTTTCTAATACTCCTAAACTAGATAATAAACAAGAGAGTTATTAAAAAATAATAATTAAAATAATAAATTTAAATAATAATTAAAATAACTATTTAATCTACTAGATAGAATAGAGATAGAATAATAATAAAAACTATAACTAGAGAATTATTTAAAGCTATAATTAGAATAACTATTAGTATTAAGTAGATCACTTTATAAGAAATTAATACTAGTACTATACATATATATACATATATACATATATATACACATAATAATATATAACATAAGTAGATATATATATATATATTCTTTTAATCTAATAATTCAAATTAATAGATTAAAGTATTAATTATTTATAACTCTAAATTCTACTTATATATATACTTTTAGTCCTTTAGAAAGGATCTAAACTCAAAAAATTTTCAATATAGAAAAGATATATTAAATAATTTTAATCTTTTAATAGTTCTTCTAATAATATTAATTATAATAATTAAAATAGATATAAATTTTAATATTTTATATTAATAAGTTAACAATTTATCTATCTTATTTTAATAAGTTATGTATAGAATTTGGTCTTAGTAGGATTAATAGGAATTCCTATTAGAATATTAGGAATTCCTATAGGTGGGACTAAGAAAGCTAAAAAAGTTCTATGGGAGTATGGGTATAGGAGTTGGGAGCGACTTCATCAAGGTTCCATGGGAAATGTCAAGGCCTATATTTGGCATAATATTAATAACTTGTTTTAGCTTACAAGTAGATAAGTCTTAAATAATATATAGCTAGAGTTCACTACACTTACAATAAATATTTTTAGATATTTCTTTAAGCATATAGAATCAGCTCTTTTTACGCCATCTCTTATTCTAAAAGGGGGTTTATCATTTTTAAAAGAAGGGAGTTGAAGTTGCCATCTTTTCCATCAAAAATCCACTACACGCAGAATTCAAACAACCTCAGATAGAATCCAGCAGATACCCAATCAATAAAACATAGAGGCCCATCGTCCTACTATAAGATATTCTAAGGCGCTATATCCAAATGACAAAGCACGAGCTCGTAGTCCTATAAAATTAATTTCGGATTATGCGAGAAAAGTCAGCTATTAAACTACCTCTCCATTCCGCTAAGGCTGTCGAAAACCAGTTCCTCAGTTTTAGGGAAAAGAAGGCCACGACAAGCTCTTCTATAAAGTAACCCAGGAATATTATATTATAATATTAAGAAATAATTAAGCACACTTACCACCTATTATATAGCGCTAACATCCTCTAATAAATTAATAATTTTACTAGATATATACTCTATCACAATATACCCCCAACCTCGCTCATCACAAAAGAAATCAAATACACATAGAATACAGACTTTCTGACTATCCACAAGTTCATATACTAGCCTTTAATTGTCGAATTCTTCTCTAGTAATATCTAGGCCCCATTTCAAGACTTGATCTTCAGATATTCTAATAACTCATTGGCCGTATTGACTTAGGATTTTTATAGGTAACGGATTTATACTAGAGGCGATCAACAAGGCTCGTTGCGAATTTCTGAGAGGCGTCATGCTTCTGTCATCAAGCAGCAAACAGGGGCAATCAGCTTATTATGGACTCCAAATCAGCCCTAATATTATAGAAGAATAAGAGAAGGACAAAGATTTAAGATTCTAGTTCCAGGTCTTAAAGCTCAGCGGAGGTCTGACGGGAGGTACGCCTCCTTGGAAAGGACCAAACACTAACTTGACCAATAAGGAGCGGGCTGAATAAGCGCTGTTTAGGTTCGAACACGCTAACTTAACTAACCCTTAGATAGTTAGTTACTGGGCCGCTTCTAATGACGTACCACATATACAGACTTTAATTGGGCTCCAGGTCAATTCGCAAAAGAGTAGCCAGCTATCCAGCGAGCCAATAAATAGCCAGTTCACCATCCATTCATTATTCCAAGATACCTGTGGCACAGATTCCAAGAGCTGTGCCGTTTTATATTCATTTACAGTCCAATCATTAGGAACTAACTCTTATCTTACAACACAACCTCTCAATCCATTAGCGATTACAGGGTTTACGAGGCTCGCGCTACTGACCTGACACCCTTATACTGAGCTCATGCATCATGTTCTAATCCTATAGTCGCCGTCTGCTAGCACTTCGATCCGTATAAAATCCATTCACGAGGCCGGACCAAGCCAGCCACTAACTTATTGCTCATAACTATGCCCTCGCTTACACTGTCTTCAGAAGCGGTCCAGGCAGACAGCACGCCAGTCACCTACGTCCGAGTGGTGGTTCACACCCTTGGGCCGGCTGGCATGATGTGAGTAATACCCATGCATGACAATGCATGCCTTTGTAAAATCACCAGCTAAATTCATTGATTATCGACTATCAATGAAAATATGTACATGCTAGATAATATTTAGAAATATTATAATAATATCTTCTTAAATACTATACTTACTTCTTTTTATTCTTTAATTTTTTTTTTTTATAATATTTAGTCTAGTTAACTTTTTAATAATATTATTAAAAAATCTAGTAGGTAAATAAGAAATAAAATAAATTAAAATTATAAATTTATTTTTTTATAATTAATAAAATAGAATAGATTTATTAAGATTTTAAATAACTAATTCTATTTACTTTTTAAGATCTAAGATAATTTTTATATTATTTTTTCTAAATATAATCTTTTTTATAGCATCTTTAATGAAATTATATATAAAAATAGATAGAAGTATAATATTAAATATATAATTAAAAAAAATTAAGTATATAGCTTTTATTATTATATTAATAATTTTTATATTAAAAGAAGTAAGTTTTAAATATAATATTTTAATAAAATTAGCTACTATAGCTTTTAAAATAATATATATATTAATAAATAGTAATATACTAGCTAATATAAATAAATTTAAAATATTATTAACTATTATAATACTATACTAAAACTTAGTTAATAGTAAAAAAAAAATATAAATTATATTAATTATAAATTAAATATTTAAATTAAATAATTTTTATACTTTATTAAGATTTAGATCTATTAATAATATAAAATAACTAATACTAATATTATTTAAGAGTAAATTAAAAGAGTTAGAAATAAAATTTAAAATTTAAAAAATAATTTTAATAATAAATTTATTTAAAATAATATCTAATTAGATTATTTTAATATTAATTATTTATATATATTTTAATTTATTTAGATTATAAATAAAAATATTATATTTCTATTTAAAAATAGTATATTATCTTATATTAAATATTTTTTAATAGTTCTATTTTAATATTTTTAAAATATTTTAAAATTAAATTTTTAAAAAAATCTTTAGTTTTTATACTAGTTTAATAAGATTTCATGGAATTATTAATCTATTTTAAATTTATAATATATCTATTTAATATCTAATTAATCTATTTTTAAAATTTTATTAATTTATATTTAAATTTAGGTAAGTTATAAGAAGTTAAAACTGATAGGTTTTATAGATTTTGTATGCGGAAAATCAGTCATGAGGTGGGTTTAGTCATGAGGCGGTGAGGGACGGTATGCCGATTCGAGAAGTTAGCTCCGAATTTGTGATGGATACGAAATCTTTTGATAGTCTAACTTAGGGTTTTAATGGCTTAAGATCTTCCGCCAAGCTATGGACAAACAGTTCTGCGGCCGCAGATGAAGCCGCTCATGCATAGGATTTTCACCTCGATTATAAATACGGAATCAGAGGATTAATAACAGTATATATTTTTCTATTTAATCAGCAAACATCTCTGTACAATCTTCTATTCTCGCGAACCAACAGCTCATTTTACTCTTTTTTCCATCTTCTGACTTCTCTCATCATGGCCCCCAAGCTGATTTTACCAGGATCCAAAGGGTCAACAGTCGATGTATCCATTCTACACGGTGGGCGTACTACTGTCCCAACGGCATATGTCTTCCAAGGCCATATCTCTGGACATGACCTACTAGATATACCTTGTTACAGCTTCTTGGTAGAGAACAAAAAGCAGGGCAAGAAGATACTCTTTGACCTCGGTTTGATGAAAGCGTGGAAGGAGAAACAGCCCGCATCAAGTGAGTAATTTTTAGTGTAAGGAAAATTGTCACCATGCCTAATATAATTCACAGTTCTTCGTCAAATCGAATTTGCCGAGGCTATCATTGATATCGAAAGAGACGTGGCCGAGCAGCTAAAAGCAGCCAATATTCCGCTAGAATCAATCAATGCTATCATCTGGTCACATCACCACATTGACCATACAGGGGATCCTTGTCTTTTTCCAGCTTCCACAGCTCTCGTTGTTGGCCCTGGATTCAAGAGTAACAAAACGACGTTCCCCGGGTATCCTGAGAATGCGGACGCTGTAGTTGTTAATGATGCCTTCGTTGGCCGTGAGCTCATTGAGCTTGACTTCTCGTCCGACCTTAAAGTCGGTGGCTTTCCGGCAATCGACTATTTTGGCGACGGAAGTTTCTATCTTTTACAGGCACAGGGACACAGTAAGTATCTTGTTAGTGATCTGAACGGTGAAAATCTAATGAAGGCATCTCATAGCCCATGATCATATTGCCGCACTCGCTCGTACTTCTGACGACAAATTCATTTTCTTCGGTGGGGACGTCGCCCATCACCCTGGCGAATATCGTCCAACAGTGCAACTCCCACTTCCAGAAAACATTCAACCTTCTCCATTCGCTGACTATACGTCTTTTTCATCATGTCCTGGTTCTTTATTTGCAGATATCCACCCAGCAAAAGAAACTGGTAAAGACTACCGAACCACGCCATTCTACGCGCTCAACCCAGCCATGAATGTGTCTCTTCAGGATGCTATAGACTCTGTTAACAAGATGAAAATTTTTGACGCCTCACCTGATATTTTTGTTGTTATTGCTCACGACACGAGTTTGCTAGATGTTCTCCCATTCTTTCCAAAGACTCTCACTAACTGGCACTCGGCTAACTTCAAGTCGGTCGGTATGTGGAGATTCTTAAAGGATTTTAAGGAGGCTGCTAAATCGCAGGAGACTAGTGGGAACTAATTCTCTGAGTACTTCACTTTGAAATCTTCAAGGCCGTTTGTTCATTGAGTCAGGTAACGTAGTAGGAAAGGACACAGAAAATGTTTCTCGCATATCACTTAAATTGTATAGGCTACGTGGCGCCTCATCCTCGGGTACCATGTCATACAGCCTGTGAGTGTTTACGACCATGAGATTTGAGGATAGAACTTCAAAATGCATCAGTATTCTTTGTCGAGGTATTTAAGATATTGTTCTGAGAAGCTTGTCAGCGAGTCCCTCCATAGAGTGCAGAGGACAGATAGTTGACATACTCCCAACAAGCCATCTCTTGGCAATTTGTCCCAGCACTCTCTTGCAAGACACGATAGACTTACGGACGTCGAGCCGAGTAGTATGCTTTAGCTCATGTACAAGTACCGCCGCTGCTTTGAAGATAGACTGCGACGCAAATATGGGAAGTGAGTCTAGCACTGTTGCAGAGCGGTCGTAACCCAAGTACTGGAAGTGATCTAAGATATTTTCAACTGCATCAGCCATGAAAAATTCTGCAGAAAGGATGCAAGACTCATTGTTTCGTTGTTGATGATTTGCCCAGAATGCGAACAATGTTACCGACGTGCTATAATACATTAGCTGTTATGTACAAACACCAAGTTTATCATGAATCACCTATAGCAGAGAGAAATTGTCCCATCGTATAGCCCGGATCTCTGGAAGCTCTTTCCCGTCAGGACAGCTTTCAGAGACTGAAGAGTAGAGAGTAGTTGAATTGCCTCTGACGTGTTAAATTCTTCTTGTGATAGGGGATTGTACACATGAGCGAGGACTTGGTCGAGGATATGAGCCGCCTGAAAGAGCATGGTAAATTCTATGTCATAGCTAGGGCAATTATGAGCACTAATTCAGAATAATCTGGAAACAGTGGTCAACGCACCGGGTAATTATGCTGCAGTGATTGGGGCTTATATGGTCCTCTGCTAAAATGTCATCAGGCAAGAGTCTGGTACGAAAGTCCCCGCTAGGTCTTTGTAACTCGAGACACAGGTACCTATAGTGCACGATGTTGATCAGTGTCCAAGAAGTCGTGTGGATCCGCACGATTCACGAATTGAAATATGATGCTGAGAGACGAACTCACTTGTCTAGGCACATAATCCCGCGCCAAGTCTGTTTAGCATCTTCCATGTTGACGGGAGGATTCAAGCATGAAAACATGGTCTGATTAGCGTGAATCTTGTCGAGGCCAAGCGCTGCCGCAGCTCTAGTAGTTGAACCCATGGAGATATATGCTCCATGGGTAATGCCGTGGCCACCTTCGAAAATCGTAATGAGCAGGCGTGCATGAATCAACTCCAGGGTGTTAAAACCTATTGATTCAAGAGCCCCAATTATGCTTTTCATGAACGTGTGCAAAGACGACGTCTGGTGTGTTAATCTCTGATTTTCTGGTGTGCAGGTAAGGAGAAAGGTTGCAAGTGCCAGCAGACCGAGGTCTGGATTGGGTTGGTTCCATACAACTGCCATCTGCTCATAGTAACGGGTCCTTGATATAACTGGAAACCATGTATGAATTGTTTCGAAGAAATGTGATGCCATCTTTAATACCTCTTTCTCCTCACCAATGGTAGCTAGGCCACGAACACGAACTGCATCAGTGATACCACTCTGTGTCAGTTGATATAAATCGGGCAGTCCCAAGGCAATTAAAGAAAGAGACTTGTCGTTAGATTGTGAAGAAGTCTTTGCCGCAGTTCGGTAGTAGCAGACCTGACCCAGGCTGCTGTTGTTAGTATGGTTGCTATATCAATCTCGTACATTGTGAGACTTTACCGTTCACACAGAGAGCAGGTAGGCAGCTCTTTGCCGCATTTTCGTTTATGCTTCTTGCAACGCAGACAAACCTGATTGGTGTGACTGTCCTGAGGCGAGTGGCCCATTGCAATATCATCAAACCAATTCTTAGACTGCTGAGAAAAGAAAAACCAGCCAGAAGACATTGATGGTCATTCAACGATGAATAGTACTTATTTCATTTTTAGTGGGCCCTTGGTTTCGGAGGAATGCGGACTAGGTCGGTGAACTAGATTTGTCATGCAATTTTAACAGCCGGCATGGTATGTTTTTACGCCGTGAAATTTCCGAATGTTCAAGTCAATGGGCATGTACTATACAAGCTTCTGTACTCTCCTTCCAGTAACTTTTTATGGAATTCCCAGTGAACTATGTATCCTGACATAACTAATGCTTTGCTTGCCGTAGGAGATAAGGGCACATTGGCTAACTATAAGTCAAGTCAAAATGATATTCATCTGGTTCGAAACGAGTATCTCACCTAGAGAGGATTTATAATCAAGTTATTACTGTCTCTCTGTTGGGCCTTCAACCAAGTTGCCTTTATACATGTAGACTAATGAATAAATAGATGCTCATACTCGTATCTCTACCTATACCCGCACTCGTACCCGCACCCGCATTTGCAACTACATCTGCGCCCGCGTCCACATCCCCACCAGCTAAGCCCGGCACGAAAACCCAGTAACTGTCATCGCGACAAAGTATTTTTACCGCCACTGTGTATGCTATTGGTTATTACGGAATCCTTAACGTTTTAGCAATCCGGTATGTCTGAGTCCCGGCAGAAATGGACAGTTGTAGTCCGTGTTACACAGCATCATACCACCTTTTCTTGCTGCCTGCTGGGCTTTCGGTCTATAAGATTACGAAAGTAGATCAGTGCAAATCCTATAGAGTCAAACATTATCGAGACGTAAAGAGGGTGAGAGAGACTTTCTTAGACTGTTATCTTTGGCAAAGAACATTAATGAGCTTCAACCCTCCCATTCCCATTCCTGACCTTTCCGGAAAATTCGCTGTCGTAATTGGTGGTCATACTGGACTGTATGTGATACATATTACGACCACCTACCTGATAATTTTCTACATCTATCAACATAAATACGACAGAGGCTTCGGGATGACCATCGAGCTCGCGGAAGCTGGTGCTCAGTGTATATTGCAAGTCGATCCAAAAGCAAGTTTGTTGAAGCGAAACGAGATATCCCTGCCCGATGTAAGGTTTATGCCACTTGATTTGGCGGATTAGAGTAGTGTGAAGCGCGCAGCACAGCAATTCATTGCGTGAGTAGTGCCCCACGAAGGTTCCTTTGCTTTTCCTGGGCAGGAAGATCTGATGGGTGTCAGGCAACATTCGAGTCTTTATCTTCTTGTGACCGATGCGGGGGTATATCCAATAATCCTATACTTTCAGGATTGCTAACAGACATCAAGGCTATGAGGAAACAGTCGATGGATCTGAGACGCAGGTTGCGCTATGGTCTAAGTTACATACGTGTCTCCGGAAAATATATAACGTGCTTAAAGTTCAACTATATTGGCCACTTCCTGTTCTCGAAAATCATACCCCCTATGCTTCAGGAAACAGTTATGGTATCACCTAAAGGAAATGTGAGAATTATCAACGTATCCAGTGACGAGCAGGCTAAGCTCGCGCCAAAAGAAGGTATAATGTTTTCAGATATAAATATGAAGGAAAATCATTCCGTGTGGGCACGATATTTCGAAGGAGCGTACTGGGACGGAGAGATTCGGAGTTCAGACAGTCCCACCCCGGGGGCAAGTCGTAGATACAGGCAAAGGAAAGCATGGCCCTAAATCTGTCAATTGAGAATTTCGAGTGGAAATTTGAGGGGCTCAAGTATTACCAATAGCCACGTACAATTTGATAATGCCAATTAGTGGTCCGATTGGGAGACTGCATAACATGGCGGGAGTCTGTAGGATAAATTGGGTAATTCCTTGAATAGGAAAGAGACCGATATGAATTATTTTACATGAAGATATCATGCGGTAGAACCCATTCGTCGGCCATCTCATTCTAACCACAATGGCGGAGGCGTTCTCACTCGGTAGACACCAGTAATGTAGTTTTACCAGTAGAATTTTCTCATTGGTGTAGATATCTAGGTAGGACCGCATAAAGATCATTAACCTCCACAGCCCATGACGCCAGCGTAGCCTTAAATGTCGATTATCATTTTGTAGTTGAAATGGACTATAGTCAAATAGGTCTCAAATTAGTAGAACCACGAGCCTATTGGCTAAAACCATGACGCAGCGTAGATATGCCTGTAGTTAATAAGGTCAATCTTTACTTCATAATCCTTTACTAAGATATATGGTTAGTCGAATTTACTACTAGTGATAATCGTGTGGGAACCATACCTACTTAATAAGATCTCTCGCTTATGACGAAGGAGTAACTAATCACAAAGACCACTAGAAGACTAAGAACAAACATTATATTTAGTTGGCTGCGGTAGTAGAGCAGTACCGATACTAGCTATATTGGCTATAAATAATATATTACTTTGCACGCTATTTCTACTGCTATACTTTTTATCATGATTATAACATCCAAGTATATTATTTCTCACCTCAGTAAGTGCTTTGATTTGACGCAGAATGTACTGCAGCATTACTTTATTATAATCATCAACCAAGGTATTAGTATTAATATAGGGAATAATAGTCTCTAAGGGAATGATGCTTAAAGTATAATCTGAGATGTTCTTAGTGGGTAGACTTTCCACTTTATTCGTTAACAGCATAAGGGATCCTTGCATAACATAGTTCTAAATTCTTTGTTCTCTGGCATAGAATATTGTCTTATTAATAATATACACCCTTGTTTTTCTTTTTATCTATTATCAATAATGGCTAGAATACACGGAGTGGTTCCTCACAAATGATTTCTGATAGGGATTTTTTGTGCCTGAATAGATTCTAAGACTGCGAGATGAACTTCAGGTATGATGATAAATTATGGCGGAAATAGGCTTGATAGAACTAGAGAAGTGAAAAATGACACGTTCGCAAGTGAGTATTCGAAAGGAGTACTACCATAGTATATCACCTAAAAAATAAATAATAAATGAATATAATAAAGAGTTTCCATTATAGAAGCCGGGATGATATTAGAAGTATGACGTCACCGTCGTCTAGAAGAAGTTTATGGGGCATGAGAGCGCTGCCTTGATTTCAGGTTTTCTCGCAGGACACAAGGATCAAGGCGGGGTTACAGCTAGAATGAGTGGTAATGAAAGGATTATTTTACGGCTATCCCGGATATGGCGATGCAGCGCATTATTCCACTCGTCTGCTCTCATTGGATGCCATTTATCCTCATTACAAGAATTCGCCAAGCTCACCCCTTACTAAATTAGCGCGTACAATTGTGCATTATATTATGTATGGCAGCCGATGCCAGATAGTTTTCTCTCATTAAACATACATGAATACCCGTCGCGTCACCTGCCCCCACCTAGCGGTTGGTAGTCGGCCCGGGCTCAAGGGCCAAAATATTGACTACGCTGTGTTAAATACATTCTAGTCCACCAACGCCATAGAAAATATATGTAAAACCTAGACAGATAGTGAATACAGGCCTATTTTACCTATTACCCTGAGTATCAACAAAAAAACCGAGATTTTGAGGCTCTGTTGGGGCCTCTGCTTCTGCCGGGCAAGAAGTCGGGATTTCGGTCCAAAAACCCGTTGCTGGTCATTAGGAGACAAAGTTTGCCTACTAGCTCTACTAATGACGGTGTTTTACCAGGCAGCTTTAGAACACGTGTTCAGATTATTGTATTTTATCGCCATACATGTATTGTAAATAAAAGTCTGTATCGGCGGATACAGTATTATTTTCAGATTAACGTTATACCCACACTATTCTATCTTTACCATGGCGTCTTCTTGGCATTGTTTCAGAAGAAAGAGAAGAGAGTGTAAGTTGTTACTCTGAAGGTGCAAACTACTGTACTACGGTTGGGCCCGGTAACTTCGTTAGTCCATTTTTAGGCGGTCAGGCTCCACTGCGGAAAGCGCGCTCACCGCCTTTTAGTAAAAAACCTCGCACATCTCATATCTAGTAATTTAGATTATTCGTATCAACAATGGCTACCACCCCAGAGCCCCCTGACCCCCAAGAACCCTCTAACCCCCCCGGGGAATCAAAGGAATACTCTCTACGCCTTAATAGGGATGACCGGATACGCGTATTAGCGCTCCGAGATGCTGGTTTTACCTATATGCAAATATCTTAACAGCTTCATATTACTTATCGCCAAGTGCAATATACGTGCCAAAGCCAGCAAGCTACCCCAAAAAAGCCTCGTGGCGCTGCTCCTAAGCTATCCGAGGCGGAGGTTGATTATATTATTGAATGGATTACTTCATCAAAGCGTACGCGCCGTATGCCTTACTATAGAGTTATCCAAGAGCTTAATTTATCCGTGGGAAAGAATGCTCTATCTCGTGCTTTTAAAAAACGAGGCTATACACGTTGTATAGCTTTACGCAAGCCACCTCTATCAGATGAGAATAAACACGTACGTCTAATATGGGCTTTTGAGCATGTTAATTAGTCAATTAAGCAATGGAATCAAATCCTTTGGACTGATGAGACATGGGTTACTTTAGATTTCTATATACGAATCTGGGTCACTAGAAGACCTGGTGAAGAGCTAGATTCTACGTACTTATGTGAACGCCTAGCCTGGAAACGTGGATGGATGTTTTAGGCTTCATTTCATGGTGATATCAAGGGCCCATGTCTATTTTAGGAGAAGGAATGGGGCACTATTAGTTCCCAAAGCTATTGTGATAGGATAATTCCTATCATTGAAGGATATATACGTCTAAATTGGCAGCAATCTCAATCTCGATATCTTCAATTAATGCAGGATGGCGCTCCGGGGCATGCGAGTAAGGAAACGAGGGAGGAGCTACGTTCCCAGGGTATATATCCTATATATTGGCCAGCATTCTCTCCGGATCTTAATCCAATTGAAGGTGTATGGAATTGGATGAAAATTTGGATCCAGGAGTAATATCCAAATGATGAGCAGCTTTCTTATGATTAATTACGTGAGGTTGTACGGGCTTCTTGGGATGCTTTACCAGAGCAATTTTTGAAGGATTTGATACATTCCATGCAAGCTAGGTGTCAGGCTGTAATCGAGGCTGGGGGCGCGCATACAAAATATTAGCTTAGTAAGCCAATATTGCTGGCAGAATTCATTGGCAATTAATCCCTGTATAAAAATTGGACTAACGAAGTTACCGGGCCCAACCATAGTACATAATTGGAGGAAAAGTGTGGAAACCACCACTGATTGATTTCACAAGCTCATCCCGCTTCAAGTCATTTCGAACGCCAGAGTGACTGTAAATTTCTTCTTCAAGATCCTGTAACGGATTGCCTGATCTGTTCCCTGGGAAAAATCCATCACGGATAGTAGTGGATTTTTACCCGTGAATTACGTTAGTGCTTTAAAGCACTGGTCGTGGAGAAATACATTCCTCATGCAGCTGCTCATGGCAACACTAATATTAGGTTCGCTAGCACCACGTATCACTTTGCGGTTATGAGTTGCAGTTCCCGCTACAACGATAATATATCGCCTCAGCCTTACGATTCATGGGAATAACAACCTTTTATACGGCCCAACCCCAGGTAATTTCAGCGAAACGTCCTCGCCACGCATACATAATCCCAGCCCCGGCACATTCATTGAAAATCCTCCACAGCGGCAACCACAATCGGATCAACTATGTTTATCCCTCCAACCTAATCATTTTTTTCGGCTGGTCAGCATCAGCTTTCCCCGTGCCTTATGTGAAAGCTAACGCTAGATGAGTCCAAGTTAGCATGGGCTCCTCGGTGGCATTTATTGCCTGGAGGAGATGGCCTTCTAATAACGGACAACCGGTAAATCCAATCAGATATGTCTCTAAGAATAGCTAAGCCGATCCGCGCCCTTGTCACCGTTAAGCCATGGGTGGCGCAAAGCTTCTGTAGCACTGATACGCATTTCCGGTCGAGGTTGAAGCATTTTATTCAGAAGCTCAACAGCAGACGGGTCAACATGGGGAATAATGCGTCCTAAGTCTTGAGCTTCGTACTTCTGAGATAGACGTTTGTATCCCTGGAACTGAGAAACCCCAGGCCAAGATCTCTCTGATGGTGTCCCCACAACGCGGAATATCACTTCTAGTTGATCTTCATTCGTTCTGCCGGGAAATAGTGGACGACCGAGGAACATTTCAGCCATAATGCAACCAGCAGCCCAGATGTCAATATCGGGCGCATACCACCTGTTACCCAGAAGGACATCAGGAGGCGGTACCACAATGTAAAGACTTCACTTGAAAGATCTTTTGTCGGAATACCAAATGCGCGCGCGAGGCCGAAATCCGCTAGTTTCACCCTTCCCTTTCGGTTGATGAGTATGTTTTCTGGTTTGAGGTCGCGATGCAAAATCCGGCTCTGGTGACAAAAGGCAGTACCACATAATAACTGATACATGAATGGCCTGGCTATAGTAGAGTCGAGCTGTCCGTGGTGACCTTTCAATTTCATGTATCTCCTGAGGTCCATATCCATATATTCGAAGACGAGTAAAAGCTTTGTCTCGGCGTGAATCACATCGTACAGTGATAAGATATGCTCATTTTTGAGTTCTCTCATAAGCGAAACTTCTCGGATAGTAGTCGGTGGTACCCCTTCAGGATCGAGTCGAACTTCTTTCAAGGCTACTATCTTACCGGTTTCACGGTTGCGGCCCTTGAACACCTGTAGCAAGCAACGTCAATGAATCTGGAAACCGAAACTCAAAAAACAAGAACATGTGATGGGCGGTTTTATTATCTACCGTCGAGTAAGTCCCTTGCCCCAACTGAAACGAATTAGCATGACCTTCACAAAATGCAGGTACGATCTTCGTCGTAATTGCTTGCCTTCTCCAGTTGCTGGTAAGAACTTAGGGAAGTTGTCTCATCCATTTTGGGGGCATAATGGTATAATGCAGGTAAGGAACGATGGATGGTCTCTTCCCATGGTCGAAACACATTTGTCGCGTAAAAGTAAGGTGCCGCCATTCATCCCACGCCGTGCTCGATAGGCGTTGCAACGTTAGATCATTTATTCAAGCGTCATTTGGACTTACCGCTACTAGCATTCTTGCCAAGAAATTTATATGCTCATGAGCTCCGATTGCCGCTACTATTGTTACGTAAGCGACAAGGGCTGGAGTGTTTTCTTAGACTGCCCCGCATGGGAATACTGAAGATTGCCAGCTGGCAAGATTAGTGACTAACCAGATTTGGAATACGTGTCTATAAGCCGGAATAATCAATAGGAAAGGCTTTTTATATGGGAATTGTGTAGATAGTTAGCTAGCACCCCAGCCGAGGACTGATTTTGAAAAGTAAGCGAATATGGACCTTTCATATCCCTAGTTGACATTCCTAGTACGCGATTCGCTGCCAACGTGAGGCCCCACAAATCGGTCGACAAACATGACGGGTCACGTGAACATTCCACTGGTGGTGGAACAAACAGAAGCACTTCTTGATGACTCGAAAGTCTCGCAACCATCTGATTTGCGATGTGCGATTAAGGTTCAACTAGCCATGAATCTCGAAGACTTTATGGTTCTTCATTCTAGTTTGTTTTAAGGGACTCCTTCATGGTCAAATGGACGGGCGAATATCGAAGTGAGTGATGACCCGAGCTGTCGAAGCTGGATCATTTCTAATGAAGTTTAGAGAGGCACTTGGCGAACCGGATCGAGAGACGCGTTACCCGGTCCGAAATCAGATTACTGTCGATAAAAATAACAATCGTCTTTCCAATAACGCACTCCGGGCCACGAATTCGGAAACAATAACTAAACGTTTGTTGAACTGGCTATCCTCATCACCAGACTCTTCACACGATTTACGATCGCCCGAAACGCGTATCGGAGTAATACCCGTGGTAGATGACGCTGTATTCCTACCATGCAGGGAGTGGGGCTCACAATGCGATGGTCGCCAGCCAAGATGCACTCATTGTCTAGACGAGCAGTTAATGTGTTTCTACGTGGCGATCTAAGTCTACATATTCATCTCACCCGTCTTTATTGCGCTCTTCTGCTTTCTGTCGAGCTATCTTTTTAGACCAACCGAATGAGGCAAGATTCCTGTTGATGGTACTGGTTGCCATATCTTTGTCAAATTCATCAGACAGGAAGACAGCGATCTCGGCTTTTCCATGAGATAATCACACAATGCATCCAGCATTGTTGGCGTAATTATTCTCTGTTGCCCAGGGCGGTTTGGCGGAGCTTTCACATTTCCAAAGAGTTCAAAAGTTTGATCGAATATGATAGACTGCTTTGCGGCTACACTCAGCAGTACACGCAATCTCAGATACAGTTAGCTGCTCATCACTTCTTAGCATATCACATATGAGTTGAACTGTTGATCGTGCAAGGGGCAGTGCCATCCTATAGTACAGGTCCGTAATATGTTCTAGTGACTGGTGTAGAAGACAGGTACCCAAGTCCAGGCAGCGGCACATGTAATTTACGGACGTATCAAATCTGCGTATGCGCAATACCCCAGGGAGAAAATTACGCGAGCCAGGGTTATTCCGGATCTAGCCGTACATAGTCTAGGAAATCTTTAGCGCTATTTCAGAGGAAAGAGAAGAGAGTGTTTGTTGTTACTCCGAAGGTGCAAACTACTGTAACACAGTTGCAACTCTCTCCGCATCATAAACCCCAAATAGGTCATGTGATCATGTGGCGATCACAAGAATCTCTCGCGCTCCTCTGTTTTCCAGTAAACGCTGTCGTTCCATAGCTCGTCTCCAGCTGCGAGTAAAGGATAAGAACCTGGAGCCTCTACTTTTATCCCATGAGAGATGATCGTCGAATTCCCACCACTCTGGCGCAGCATGGATATTTGTTCTTCGTGCACGCAAGTGGCCTCCATTGAACATTCGATTTGAAGAGCATTCGACTCGAAATAAAATTGAGGGTTTCTCCTCTGGTCCAAACGCACGGAGGGACATTTTATTGTCGGGGATTCTGATCGGTAACGTGAAAAGTAAACGCAAATACGAACGATTGAAGATAATTTAGTGTATTGAAACCGCTCCCAGACACCACGTAACTATCCAGAGCCCTTAGGAATTCATTACTTTAATCCAAATCCCTATCTCACCAAAGACTCATGCAGCCCTAATCCACAGCTGTGGGTTCCACGATTTTCCATGGGGATCTTTCGGAATTATGCAGCGGGTAGGCTTACGTGAGATATTTATGCAGGAACAATACTTATTATGCTGATTGATTGGCTTAAACAAGCCACTTCCCGCAGGCTCCCCGCCGAAACCAACGCTTCTAATGCGCATGGAAGAGGCTTTTGGAGATCTACCGCCGCTAAATTGTAGATCATTTTACTAACTGTTTATAGCGATTTGGCGTGATCGTCTGAGAAACACTCCTAACAGAGTAAGATAGAGATACATACATCACTAAGTAAATCTGAACAATAACATGCTATAATACAGATACAATACTATGTATATTTTACGTTTTACACAACCAGCAATTTACAGCAGCCCTCAGTTAAAAGCAGGCGACTCCACAGACGTCTCAAACTAAGGTCTTGGCGGTGGGGCAAGGAAAGAGTCATCACTGTTTGTTGGTCAAGGCGATTTCGAGAATGACTGTACCTACCCGACGATCTTCATCAGGAGAGAAGGGTGAAAAGATGGCACCCAAAAGGGACAAAGAAAACAGTTCTAAGAAAACCTCAAGTCGTGACCACAACCCATTCTCAATCCTTGAATCAGACCCACAACCCGCATCCAAACCATCAACGCGCCACACCTCCCCCGATCCCGACACGCGTCCGACATCACAACATTCTCATGACAACCTCATACGCATCCCAGCAAGGCTCTCTACAATCCAGTCCCGAGTACTCTCTTTCAAAGAATGGCCCCATCGAAATATCACACCGCAACAACTGGCAAAATTTGGATTCTACCACCAACCAGATGATACAGATAACGATTTGGTCGTGTGTTTCACGTGTGGGATCGGATATTGCAAATGGGAACCTGAAAAGAGCCACGTGGAGGAGCTCCTATCACTACACGATGAAAATTGCATGTGGGCGGACTTGCTCCAAGAAACCCAGTCCTTGATGGAATCACCCGAAAGCCGTCCAACCACACCGATACACCATCCGTCAACCCCCAACCCAGAAAACCAAGAACGAGAACCCGAGAGTGAAGTCGATGGTTGCGAGCAATCAAGCGTCTCCGACTCATCTTCTACCTCTAGTCCGCGTCCAACCTATGCCTCCATCCTGAAAAGCTCCCACCAACACCAACCACCGACACGGCAAAACTCCACACCAACAACCAAAGGCTACCGCAGTCAGCCTTCCCCCACACTGACCGCTACTTTATCTCCAACCCTTACCATCAAAGATCTACGAAATCGCTTCCATAATAACCCGTCACCTTTCAAACTAGCTGGTACCCAAAAGATATCCACAAACCGCAATCACCTCACTGCAGTTGCAACTGAAGCACTGTCGAACTTTCTACTCTCAACACTGCCGGCATTTTCGGGGTTTCTATCTGACATTTACATGGGATCATGTCGTGATCCTTCTCAGGATCAAAGGTTCTGTAGCCGCTGGCCAGCGAACTGCGGAGGAAGATAGGAACTGCATTCAACGACATTTCAAACATGCTGGGAGGACGGTCTCAAGGTAAGAAAGGTAAGGAGGATGATATGCAAGGCGGTAGCATCGTAGGTGCAGTACTGGTCTTTGCAGAGGCATCACAGAGATTCCAAAGACGCGCGCCACAGGGCCGCTGAACAGAACACTAGGCACTGAGGCCACCACAGGCCGTGACGAGGCTCTAAATTCGTCTGTATGTAATGGTTTACTGTACATAAAGATAGACAAGGATTAGATAGTGTTTTACCTGCATATCGCTTCGGCGAGGGGCCAGTGTATGAATACAACAACAACAACAACAACAACAACAACAACAACAACAACGACTGTAGTAGTCATAATTAACTAACTTAGTTACTAACGTATTTCACGGGTAAGTGACGCACACGGGTAAGTGACGCACCCCGTAAACACATACAAAGTGATGATTTTCATAACCCCAGTATCTCAACAAATTTATATATGAAATATATAAATTATATATGAAATATATAAAATAGATCCTAGAATAAGAATATATGATAAATTATATATTTTTATATATAAAATGAATTTTGAAATTAAGCCTATTCATAAGACTTACAATGTTAGAAACGACACTGGTAATTATGGTAATTTTTATTACAATAGGGTTCCTAATGGTTTTAATATTCATAAAGCTCTCTGTATACTATTATAACTATATTTTAAGATTTTATAAGTTTTTAAATCTAGTTTCTATATAAATTTGTTGAGATATTGAGGTGTTGAAAATCATCATTTTGTATGTGTTTACGGGGTGCGTCACTTACCCGTGTGCGTCACTTACCCGTGAAATACGTATTGGATTCGTGGCTTACGAAACCATCACGTCATAGATGTAAAGCGTCTGTCTGCAAGGGCTATGCTGTCTAAGTGGTTGACGTCATTACTTGCACACCAAGCGAAATTGAAGTTGATGATTCGCTAGTATTGGGTTGAGTTTGTTCGATATGATTGGATAAATTTGCGCAAATTTGAAGACACCTTTTGGTGCTTAGCTGCTCTTCTTCCATCTCTTGCATTTCCGATGTATAATGCTCCGTCTTTACAGCAGTCTGTTCAAGATGAGCTTTGAGATCATCCTTGGAGATCTTAATCAGCTGTTTTTGGTGTTTGACAATTTTAGCGGTAATTGTAGACCGATGATTGTTATTGGCATCTGGAGGGTGGATATGATACTTTGTAGACTTTAAGGTTTATTTAAAGTCAGCTTTATGTAGTGCTGAGAATTAGCGTAAAATTTGAAGATAGTTTAATGAGTGGATGAATTTTTCGTATCTTCACGCGGAGTAATGATTTGTCTGAATCTGGGCGACTAAATCGAGCTGGGATGATATTCTACTGAGGCTTTCTGCAGTAACTATCTCTATATATATTGAGGTGAACTATATTATATTTAGTAAAAGTGGTAACTAAATATAGATTAGCTTTGTTTGCTTAGACTTTGAAGTTATAGAATTAGGGGTATTAGGGTAATTAATAATCCTAGTTAACTATACTCTTTTTATTTATTAATCTAGAGCTGAAAAAAGCTATTTATTTTAATCTATTTTAATGCTATTTTAGTAAAATTATAATTTAAATAGGAATTAAATAATCTATAAAAGTTAAAAGATAAATACTAAATTTATTTTTAATTAAGAAATATTATAATTATATTTATAATAATTTCTAAATATATAATTCTTATTACTAGTTATTTAAAGAATAGTTTAGATTTATATCTTATATTTATTTTTTATAAGGTTAGATAATAAGTCTATATTTCTATTTATAATTTAAATAAGCTAAAATATATATAAATAGCTAATATTAAAATAATCTAATTAAATATTATTTTAAATAAGTCTATTACTAAAGCTATTTCTTAAATTTTAGATCTTATTTTTAGCTCTTTTAATCTACTTTTAAATAATACTAGTATTAGTTATTATAAGAATAAATTAAGCTATGCTTATATATGGAAAGGGCTAGAAAAGAATGAATTCATAAGGCATTCAGCCCAAATTTGAAAAACACATACAAACCTCATACAAATATAAAACAAAGAGAAAACCAATATAAAACAAATTCTGTTTCAGAATCATAAAATCATGCAAATGCTTTGAAATCAAGAATATTGATTTGAAATCAAAATAACGAATAAAATAAATATAAATATAAGCAATTTCCCATAAAAAATAAAAAAGAATCAGACACAACAATTATCAGAATCAATACAATAACAATTATAACAATATTTTCTTTATCTTTTGTAAAAATCTTTACCTCTTTATTCTTGTTTATCTCTTTATTAAAACTGCACCTTATTCTTAATATCTTTATTCCTTTGATTATTTAATAACCTGCTAAAAGTTATTCTATATTACTAATAGACCTAGATCTTAATAAAATATAAAAGCTATTTAATCTAAATATCTAGTTTATAATTAATATAATTTATATTTTTCTTTTATTATTGATTAAGTTTTAGTATAATATTATAGTAATTAATAATATTTTAATCTTATCTATACTAGCTAGTATATTATTATTTAATAATATATATATTATTTAATAATATATATATTATTTTAAAAACTATAGTAGTTAGTTTTTTTAAAATATTATATTTAGAACTTACTCTCTTTAATATAAAAGTTATTAATATAATAATAAAAAATATATACTTAATTTTTTTTAATAATATATCTAATATTATACTTTTACTTATTTTTATATATAACTTTACTAAAAATGCTATAGAGAAAGCTATATTTAGAAAGAATAATATAAAGATTATTTTAAATTCTAGAGAATAGATAGAATTAGTTATTTAAGATCTTAATAAATCTATTTTATTTTATTAATTATAGTAAAGTAAATTTATAATTCTAGTTTATTTTATTTTTTATTTATCTATTAAGTTCTTTAATAGTATTATTAAGAAGTTAATTAAGCTAGATATTATAGAAAGAAAAATTAAAGAATAAAAAAGAGTAAATATAATACTTAAGAAAATATTATTTAGTATATATATATATTTATTGATAGTTAATAATCAATGAATTTAGCTGGTGACTTTACAAAGGCATGCATTGTTATGTATGGGTATTGCTCACATCATGCTACGAAGATATCTATAATATGTTACCTCAGTATTTCTCTTTTTTGATCTCTGGATATTTGAAGCTCTGTATAGTATAATCATGTGAAGCTGACGCCAGTCGCCGTCCATCTGGTGAGAATGCCACTGAACTGACCGAGTGTGACACATGTGGCTTAAGTGATAATTCTTTGACGAATGAACCCTCTAAAATTTTAGAGTATAGCAAGGGCTGCTTTGGTTCATTAAAGTGGATTTGAATTTGGTGAGGTGGCTTAAGAGAGACAGTTGGATCAAGAAAAAGGTCTCCTTTGGAAAGGTCTTGTATGGAGCCGCTGGAAAAAAAGTCGGTATTTTTGTAACTTGTATAGAATAACTGTGTTACTTTGGTGTCAAATCTAGGTTTGGGTTAAGATGACTAGGGACGGGTTTTTGTACAACCCGTAGCGTGGAACTCAGACCCGGAATGGAAAATCTTGGTGTCCGAGGAAGCCTAGGTAAGAACACGGCTTGATTCTATATGAAGCTCTTACCTTCCGCTATAATCCTGTCCTCGTCTTTAATAGTCATCATACGTAGTTGAATCTTTGTTCCGCAAAAAGAATCACCTCCGCTCGAGACAAACTAAACAGTATTGGTTTTCCCCTCAGCTATGTTTCGACGCCCGAGACAGAATGAGCCGGACGAGCTCTCACCGAGACTCAGCAAATTACTTAAACCTCTCAATATGATTCCCTTGGGAGCGCTGGCGATGTGGTATCTGGGCGTTCCCATCACTGTTAGGTAATGTCTCCTAGAACATTAGAAACGAACTCTTTCTCGTTATTACTAACCACGTTCCCATCCCTGTAGGCTCCCATGGTAGTGGTGCAAGACGACGACTTCTTAGATACTATTAAAAGGCTTGAGAGTGCAGGATTCCGCCGAAGTGTTCCCAATCGCGCCCCTCCTCCCGAAATTATGGAGAATCATCCAAACCCGAAGCAGATTTTGGAGGAAATAAATGCTGGCTACAAACGCCTGGACAATTCTTGTGTAATATTAGATTATCCACATGGCGATCCAACAGAAGAAGGCTTGCAGGTGTATGTGTTTCCAGACTTCTTTGCGCACCTTTTTTGAGAGGATGGCCCCCGATCTTCGACCCAAATAAGAGATACAGCGCCGACAAAACAATTTCAAACATACGGTAATTTGCACTACCCATTGGAACAGGCGCTGGTGGAAAGCTTTGTTAAGGCTGCGATCGACGAAGAAACAAACACTGGTTTCTCTGCATAGGGCGAGTCACTGAGATCATGGGTATCTTTGATGATAGGATACCTAGAGGTTGATAACGATATTCTGGACCGTTGTCAAGATAAACGGGCGGTGGAATGGTTCAGTTACAATTTTGGTCGGATCCATGAGGCCAATTTTGGTCCCATTGATCGGCGCGTTTCTAAACGTCTCGGCTCAGGAAAAGAGATGCCAATAGACATGAGGAGAAATCCTATTAATAATGGATTTCATTCAGCTACAACTACATAACTCAGCAGGTCGGCAATGATTTCTTCACCTAAACAAATACTACAGCGTAGGTAAACGACTCAAGTGACAATCTGCCGTTACCTGATACCATTTCAATGGCCTCAGCGCCAAGGTTCGGGTATATAATCCCCGATAGTGTAGTCATGCCTTGATTGACAAAAGCTTCAGCAGAGTTCCAGTCCACATACACTGACAATGAAACAGTATTTGTTGACAAAGGATCTAAGCCTGTGCGCACAGCGTCGTATGTTCTTTTTGGCACCGTAGGTATGATATCCGCCGCTTTCCCGTCATGATCTCAGCGAAAGAATGCCTGAGAAGTTTCAAAATTGTAAGCTATAGTGGTGTTGAAAGTTCCATCACCTTCTATATTGATACAGACCTCATCCCCGTTGTCGTCATTATTCCTTGAGACGACTGCGTGAATGACGTAGGCACCGCCTGCCATTTCAGGGTGTGATGCTGTCGCTGAATCTGTCGTGACAGTTGTACTGTTTACACTGCTCGTAATCTTGAACACTTTGGCGTAGGAACTTATCGGAACGCTCACTAAAGTGACAACGCCAGCGATCGTCTTAAGCTGTATCTCGCGAATTAGGCTGATTTGGCCTTCCCAACCTCCGTAGTAAGGCACGTAGTTTGCATAGTCCCAATTGTTTACCCAGCTAACGGAGTAACGGGTGAGATACATCTCGTCGTCGGTGCCCCGCGGATCAGCCCAAGTCACTGTAGCATAAAAGTCGAATCCGCTATCCATTCACTGCGGTTGACTATCAAAACCCCGAAAGCTGGAGCCATCCCAGGTCCCGGTCCAATACACTGTGCCTGTCATTCTGCTATACAAATACCTATTGGCGGACGAGGCGAGAACCCATTTACGCTTTGTGGGGTCTCCATCAATGTCAAGCTGGTATAAATCCGGACATTCTAAAGTTCCAAGGTCAATCACCGAATCTAAGGGAGAGAACCCAGATTTATATGAGAAACTCGTCAGGTTTGTGCATGCCCAGAAGGTAATTTTGGTGGCTTTTGAAAGAGCCATTACCCACTGGCTGGATGTAGCGTCCCACATAACCTTCGGGTCCCTAAAAGCTGGTTTCGCAGAGGGATTAGGGTTCGTCATCACAGGATTCCCGGAATAATTTGCTATATTATATAAAATAGATGGAATAGCTAATCTGCCAATTTCTACGTCTTGAAAGTATTAGGAACCGAGTCGTATTTAAAATTACCATAATTACTAGCGTGTTTTGTAGTGTACCATGTTTCTATACATAATATGAATCTTAGGGGTTGATATATTGATTTAAAAACACTATTTTAATATAGATACAAACAATGTGATTCCGAGGTGTGCAAAAGAGCAGTTTTGTATGGGAAACCCAGATGGCCAACTGACCCGTATGCTGCATTGACCCGTGAAATACACGTTTAGTGGATCTACGACCAATCAAAACTCAAACAAAGGGTTTAGTTTTTGCATGGGTTTAAAACTACGTAGTATATTTATGAATCTAGCGCTAGGATAATTTTACTAGATAGTCGATTCTAATTTAAGGACTAAACCAACGGAGTCGATTACAGAGCTATGCCTTTTGCTGGTAACTAGATGCTTATCATAGGCCTGTAGTAGTTATTACATAGAAGTTCGGCACACCACTGGAATGTCTCCCACCCAATCCCCAATGACCCGCATTCTGTCATCTACGGAATAAACTTGAGAAACTGAGTGGGAACGCGTATTGTACTGTATTCATGTGTGTCTAATGAGAGAAAGCTATCTGGCATAGGCTGCCATACATAATATAATGCACAATTGTGCGCGCTAATTTAGTAAGGGGCGAGCTTGGCGAATTCTTGTAATGAGGATAATGAGCTGCATCGCCATATCCGGGATAGCCGTAAAATAATCCTGTCAAAACTCAAAGCTACCCTAACGACCACGACAAAGGAACCTATGCGGGGTTCAGCCGTCCTAACGCATTTCAACGCAATGGTAGATCTAGGTGCCATGATGCTTGCGCTACATTATATGCCGGCAACCTACGCAAAATTACTCATTCCTAGATAAACACATACAATACAGTACCATACGCGTCCCACTCATTGTCTCGTCCTCTCTTTCTGTACCAAGAATCGCGCCATCCCATCGCCACCCCAGCTTATCCCCCGAGAAAAGCGACTATGAAAGCCAGTTCATAATAAGAGGTAGTAGACGACCTATTATGATGCGAAACACACAGAGTCTTGATCTCAAAACTACTTTAGATATCAATGATTCGTCAGCAGCAACCTGTCCTTGCCTCGGGCCATCGATCGCCTGAAAATGTCAACGCGTGGATATTGGGGAGCAGCATTGCGTCATTGGCATCAGCGGTTCACTTGATTTGTGATGCGAAAGTGCCTGCACCTCAGATCCATATCCTAGAGTCCCACGATATACCTGGGGACGGCATCATCAGTGCTGGTGATCCAGTGACCGGCTATAATTATCGAGCGGCGTGTATGCCGACTTTCAACGACGCTTGCATGGAAAGGCTGCTCAATTTAGTACCGTCTACAACAGACTCTAATCTAACAATATTAGAGGAGATAAAGAAGTTCAATTTTGAGAAGCCCTTCCTAGACTCCCCAAGCACGCACGTTCTGATCCGAGAACACTACGGGCTGAAGAAAATGAACGTCACCAAATTTGGCTTGGGAGTGAAAAATCGAATGCACTTGATGCTACTCATCTTTAAATCCGAGCAAGCCCTCGGTCGAAAACGAATCGATGAGTTATTCAACAGAAGCTTTTTCAACAGCGCAATGTGGATTGTTTTGTCTAGTCTGTACGTCACCCTGTCTCAACAATTTCAGTACTTATCGCGCGACTGCTGACACTTGGCAGATTCAACTTCCAGCCGTGGCACTCTGCTGCCGAATTTCGTCGATGTCTTCGAAAATATTGTCATGAATATCAAAACCTTAACACCAAAATACTAGACTGCACCCGATACAACCAATATGAATCTATCATCGTACCAATCGTTCAGTTTCTCCAAAATCAAGGGGTAGATTTCCGATTCCGCGTCAAAGTCACGGATATTGTAAGACATTCGGAAAATGGTTTAGAATCAGTATCAGAAATAGCCACGGTGCAAGATACCTCGGAGGAGATAATACATGTCTCTACCAGCGATATCGTTATTGTCTCCGTCGGATCTGGCGCATCCGGCTCGTCGAGTGGCTCCAACACTGCGCCTCCACTGCCACCTTCCATGGAGGCTGCGAATGAGCTCGATGAAAATTGGTCCCTGTGGCTGAATCTGGGGACGAAGAATCCAAAATTTGGTGACCCGTATAACTTCTGTACTCGCGTTAGTGAGTCCAGATTGGGCACCTTTACCGTTACACTCAACGATACGGCTGGATTCTTGAAGCGTTTGTATAAGCTTACAAATCGCAGGCCGGGTTCAGGGAATTTCATAACCCTAAAGCAGAGCAACTGGATGATCAGCCTGTATATACCTCACCAACCATTCTTTTCCGATCAACCTGACAACATAGAGGTGTTTTGGGGTTACGGCCTCTATCCCAGCCACAAAGGAAATTCTGTGAAATTGCCAATGACTCTCTGCTCTGGGGAAGAAATAATGGCTGAGTTGTTGTGGCATCTTGACTTCCCCGAGGAACCAACGTTGAGCAACTCAATTACCATCCCATGTGTGATGCCACGCATGGCGGCGACACTGTTGCCTCGAATCAGCACAGATCGCCCTGATGTGACGCCAGAAAATATTACCAACTTCGCTATGGTGGGCCAATTTGTCGAGATAGCAGATGAGACTACTGTAAGCCTGGATTACAGTGTGCGAGGAGCTCAATTAGCCGTGAGCCGGCTGATGGGTATTGAGGGACCGCCGATGAGGCGGAAAGCCCCTCATCCTCCTTTCTTATATCCCTGGAAATAGTGGCTGCTACAAAAATGTTTTACAAGATAACAGTACTTAATTGAGAGTATAATCATCAAATTTCTAATTAAAGAATGTGAGTATGTCTATATATGTAGGATTGGGCTTACGAAGTTGACGAAGACTGTGGTCCAATCCTTAAAATTGGGTGCGCTACTCTGCCTGGAGGAATTATTTTCACAGTATTCATATAGTTAAAACTTAGTCTGTCGCCCACAAAGGAATTTTGTACTATTTAGATCTTAATTCCAGAGAAAAAGCATCAAATCAAATTGTATGAATGCACCTTCTCATTCTTTGCGATGTCGACTTTCCACATCCTTATTATGTGCTTTGACATCTGCTTGGTCCTGCTGAACATCTATTTCACCGCTCTCCGTATTTGGCCCTTCTCGATAATTTCTCATACTGTAATATTTCTTTTTCTCATTTTGAGAGTTGCGCTTGGATGGTGTGGATGAATCATCTGTGAAAAAAGAGGGCAAAAAGTTACCTATCAGGTCAGAGCCGGCTGTAGCTCTCAAAGCCAAAAGATTGAAGCTAACTGCTTTGTTTTTGATCTTTCCCACTGGGTTTGTCTTTAGTCAAATCACCGTTGCTTGGCTTGACTTCCTCATTTTTCTGCTGTTCCTTGAAACTAGAACGAAAGCGAGCTCTCCTTGCGATCAAAGCGGAATACCAGGTTGGACAAATCCTATAACAGTATTCCGCTGTTGAAGATGTCTGTATACCTGCCAGTCGAACTGCATTGATAATTTTGAATCTCATAGGTAATATTTTGGATACTGTATGGTTGTAATTGCGAAATTGTTTATGGGTTTTTACATGGTTGGCGCAGGCAAGCTTTTGTTATATCCCCGCCCGCTAAATCGCCACACACACGTCATAGGAGGAGCATCAGAGGGGAAATATATAGCTCCTCACGTTCCACTCCAGCTGCAAGCAATAATACTCTCTAAATTGCTTACTGAAATTCAAAGCGGAATCTACTAGTTAAAGCAAAGAATCTTTTACGTATAAACTTATTCGGAAGAAGGTCCTACAATGTATATGGTATTTAAAAGTGCATCCCGTCCAGCTGCACCGTTACAGCGAAACCGAAAGTTTACAAATCTCGAATAGCAACTATCCAGTCACAGGTTATCTCTGTACGTGCAACTCAGCATCCCCGACCATGGGAATGTTGCTGCCATCTAGGAAATAGCTGACAGTAGACATTGAGGGGAGTTCTTCGCCGTCGGGTCTTTAATAATCTTTGCTTTGGCATACATGTGAGTATTCATCTCCGACCTCTTGCTTCAAATCAAGCAGCCACGACATCTCAGAATGTTTCCCTATTATACTGGTAGACCTGCACGATGGCTTCGGTTAAGGTCTTCCTCAACATGATCGGATACCGTATGCAAAATTGAGTCGCATTGCTTTGCATTGCTTGAGTCCCGATCTTCCGACCCACAGGCGGTTCCTCTTCCTCAGACCTAAGCACCGCCCTTGGATTGCTGTTAGCGCTGGGATCCTGACTATCATAAACGATTTGATTCCACTGTATATAATGATTGAACTTTGAACAGTAATACTATTCAAGAAATATATTTCCATCCTCCAAAGTTCCGTCCTCTGACGATTCATACTGTGAATCAGCCTGCCAAAAGTCACCGTCGACAGGCCACTCCAGACTTTCAATTAGTTGTGTCATGTGGCGCGTAAATGTTGCCAGAGAACCATCGTGCTTTTTAAAGTCATACGTGTCCCATCTTTGCCAATTTAGAAGGTCTAACAATTTCCCATACCACTGATGCACGTAGTGATCTTCAAGTAACAAAATTCGTGACCACAACTGGGAAGAAATGATTCAAATCGATACAGTCAGACATCTCTACTCTGATTGAAGGTGTCGTTTGTCACAACTCACCGGCAAGTGATATGATTGCAACCGTGTTGAAACTCAACCAACGTCCGACAATTGAAGCATCGCTGCCAGTTCTCCGTCTCCGCTAAAGCTAGAACATTCTGAAGGCTGTCCTCCAGTGGGCAATCAACACCAGGGTGAGCCAATGAGCGACATGGTATATGAGTTTCTTGATGACACTCAGGGCAAATCCCATGGTCGTTGCGAATCGCGGAAGGTAAGATGAATTTAGAATAGGTGGGCTCTGTACAGTAAATTTGATCTTTGGCAGCATATTCGATTGCCCTTTTGCTAAAATCCCGGAGCTTATATGTCAAGATCCGCAGAGTGATACCTGGTGGTATGATCTGACCACAGCAGCGTGGTGTGTACAATTCCTCATCTTTAATGGCACCAGTAAACAATTGCCTGAGACAATCTCTGCAGTACTCATGTCCGCAGGCACTTTCGAAAAATATTTCAGTGTCTTCTAGACAGGAGCCGTACTGCTTGATAGCGCGATGTGTTGCGTTCAACCCTGTAGGAGCTTCTTGTCCATCGCCTTTACTATTTAGATGCATCCGCTCCATCAGATCTCCTATTACCGTGGATATCGCATTGTTATCGTCAAACTCCTGTTTAGAGATGGCCTCGCCAACATCCTCGAGGACTTCACCGAGGACTTCATGCTCTGCTCCATCCAGTCCGCTCGCCAATAGATGATCATCTTGAGCTACGCTTTCGTCATGTCTGATCGACATCAAAATGTTCTGATCGGTGACAATCGCATTGCCAGTACTAACAGCCAGGATCTGGTCCTGGATGGACACTTGTGCCGCAAGCAGGTCATCTTTCAGGTTGTTCTGGAGATGAAATTATCTGTTCAGGACAAGCTCTGTTCTCTGATTGTGTGGCATTTGCCCTTGGAAATCACGAACAGCAGGAATCCGCGAGGTTACTTGCACAGAAACAGAGAGAATTGCGCTATAATCACCGCAAGAACAGTGTAAATTCCCATTCAACTATTTCCATACAGAGTCGTCCCCAAGTTTTAGTCGGTGGTCGTCCTGAACAATAATATCGACCACATGACAATGCCAGAATCCCGAACATTCAAACCATATCCAGGCCAACTGAGGTCATTTAATTTCTGTGGTCAGCAGAGGCTTTTTATAGCTTTGATAAAACATCGAATATGTGTTAAGCAAATTTTGATTTATTGCAATCGTCACTTAAATTTCGAGTCTATATAATGTTAGTTCAAAGAATTTCACCACCGTACACGTATCCCCTACACCATCGCCCCCTGCCAAAAGCATACGGGCATAAACTGATAGCTATCCTCTATTCGCTACCTACGCCTATTTGTGTTACGGCGCCAATGGTTGGTTTCCCAGTGGATTGTGGCTGTGCAGGCGGAGCTCAGGTTTCAGCATCCCAGGATGTCGAAATCCGGAGCTCGACGACCATAAAGAGGCGTCCGCCCCCACTTCTGACTCGGTCTCCATTTTCTTCCACCAATGACCTCTCTCAGAACAGTCATGATGTCTCCCGCAGCCGCTAGTCCAGACATCTTAGAAAACGACTTAGTAGCATGTACGTATGTCACAGAAAAAATTCCGTGAATCATCTATATAGCATAGTATTTATATATTTGCTCATCTTTTGCTGATCTATGTGTACCTGCAAACAGCGGCAATATCTTTTAAACCTATCCACCGTATGGATCGAAAAATGAATGCAACGAAATGAGTGTACGACGCAAGCCGCGACCAGAACGATGCGGATGTCAAGCCAAAATGGGTCCACTGTCAGTGATAGTGGCTGGCCGCGTTATCTGTATCGATGCTTACTGGCCTGCGATGGACCCCATGCTCCGTGAAGCTGCATGCGGAACCGCTAAGTTAATCAGATCCATGGATGTACTAGAGCGCTTACGGCAAGCGTTCAAAATCAAGGAAGATTTGGAATGAGAATATACACTACATGTTTGTGTACGGGTCAAAATGATTGATAGGTTCTTGCACATCCTCCAACGCGTCTCATCCTCGTAGATGGTTCTCAATTCTGACGGAGCACAGAATGATAGATCCAGTGTAGGGATAGGCTAGTGAGAGTGTCTTGAAGTATGTATGTTGTATCTTCTGGATAGACAATGATTAAAATAAGACTGTGGTAGACTTTCATGAGATATTCAAGAGGATATTCGAGCCCTTTATTGGTGGTTGGTGGGGTAGAAATGATGGCAGAAAGTTAGGCGGCTAGTGAATTGGCACAATTGTCCTTACACGGGCCCTCATGCTCTCTTTCGGCCAATCATTTAGATCAAGTGGGAGCCATTACTCGATTAAGCGCTACATTGCTTTTTACAGTCTAGCCTCTCGCCCGTGGTGGCGCCAAAAGTTAGGGTGGGGAACATCTGTTATGGATCACTTAGCGTTCTCTACTTCGAGGCACACTACCACTCCATTCTTCTTGTTGGGTGTTTGACTTACGATGCTAGCCTCGACAAGATAGTAAGTCCACCTATCCTACGTCATATATTCAAGGCAGTATCAGACAGTCAGTGCCACACCTCCGTGATGGTCGTAATTCTCGCTCGAGAGCGTCGGTAAGTATCACTGACCTTTGTTGTTGAGGCTAATGAGCACACCTCTTGAGGATGCTGAGACAACTTCCTCTCTTCAATATGGACTGGCCTGTGTGAATGAGACCATCGCCAACATTGGCCATCTCTCCAATGCGGCCAATATTACTGCAGTGGGCCTGCAGCCACTTGTGCCCGTGTATCTCATGAAGGAAGATCTTCGATTTTCTTCTGCAATTTCGTACGTATCAAGATGGTCAATTAGATTTCCAGATCATTGATATAAGTGTATAGGATATTACCAGAGGATGTGGACATCAGATTCAACCCGCCAAGCAGGTCTCCGACGCTTGTACTAGACGCAACAGCTACAACTACGGTTAAGTTGCTCGAAGCATCTTCGATGGGTCACAGAACGTCCTATATTTAATAGTTATATGCTTTTGCATCCTGATCACAGAACGAGATTTGGACGAATTGAAGCAATTGCAACAAAGGGAAGAACCTGGACGAAGCACATATGGTATCTATCTGAAAAATATCTACTGCAGAGGAACGCACCTTTAGAGGAAGAAGTAACATTCTCTTCTATTCATTCCCTCTGAAACAGCTTCAGGTATTTGCAGATGTGATACGCCCGTAAGTACATGTCATTGCCTGGACTTAGGTAGTCATCTCGGCACCTTGGCTGTAGGGTAAAATAAAGATCGCTGAGAGATTAATACGGACCTGAGCTGTTTACTTTTGGTTTAACAGATTAGGCACAATGACGCGAAAAATTGTAACAGATAAAAACATAACTAGCGCACCATATCAGACAGAGCAAAATGCAATTGAATTGCCAGACCCTAGGAAAGACCAAGAACAATGTTGTTTGTGCACTACATTTACTTTGACTGATTTATGACTAGATTGAGATGGCTAAACTGGTGAGTGTTTTCGTTTCGAGTATCAGGCAACAAGCAAGTCGGGAACATTCTCTCAAAACAGCAGCTTGCGCAGACACCAACCCGTCCCGCACCAACTCGTATCAACGAGATGAAATCGTTGCTTTGAACGGACAATCGTTGAATATGGCACCAAACGGGATTTCTGAGATCATTGAACAATTCACATAATCCCAAATGGGAAATTTATCGAACAAGACGGTTCATACGCCACCAAACAGGATTCTTTACCGTTCAATACGATGCATACAGCACCAAACGGGATTTCTTACCGCACAAGACCGTTCATACACCACCATACGGGATTTCTTACCGCTCAAGACGGTGCATACGACATCAAACCAGAGTCTTTCCAGCACCAAATGATTTATACGACGCCGAACGGGATTCTTACACTGTTTCTATTCCGGTGACTGCTCGCATCTCAGAAACCTTCCCAATGCACAGGGTGGGTCTCTGTCAGTTCGTTTCCTCGTCAAGCCATCGTAGTCTCCTTTCCCACCACCGAACGACCTTTATTGTTCTGTCGTCAATAATCCTAAGGATATTTTTCGTACTTAAAATTCCGAACTACCTATTACTCTAACCAAAGGGGGATAGACGCCCAGACCACAGTAAATTAAGCATAGGACCGCCTCTTCCAAAGTATCTCCTACATTCCATCAGAGAAAATCCAGAGGTCAATTCCAATAAAGATTAGAAATTTTCCTGCTAATCAAAGTCCAGCATGCTTTAATTGTATACCAGTTCTTGGACGCAGCATCTCAGTTCAACACAGCCGGCCAGAGGCTAGCTCGTGTCGCTAAGGAGAACAACAAGATAAATTCATATTTCTTCAGAGGAATAGTAGATCATCCTTCGGATTTGTAATATAATAATATGTCACAGATGAGTTTCTTACCAATTTGCGTTATTATAGTCTTAATTAGTGATATTACTAGATAATCTTTCTTATTCACACCAAAACTCGCACATTCTAGAAAGTGATCACATACTAGATATTTTACACATTAACCCGAATTTGCTGCACAAACTGACCGAACCTTAAAACGGAAATATCTCTACTAAAGGCTTTGTTAACAGGCTTAGGATTAGCCTCGGGAGATCTAGAACAAAACCCAAATAATAAGGGTACTAAATACGTGATTAACGATACATCGAACTATTCAACCATGTCAATTATCCAACCACCACTATCGCCAACGAGTCTAAGTCGCAGAGTTCAAGCAAGAAAGACGTTGCTAGATATTCCCACTGAGTTATTACAACTAGTGTTCGGTGATGTACGATTATAACCACATGCCAGAATAAACCCGATTTTGAGAATGGCGACAGTATAAATTCTGCGATCACTCTTTGATACTTCAATTTAATATACTACAGCTTCGATTGGCCGCTGGATAACACTCGATATACAACTAGGAACTTTCTGCCTTGATTTAATATCTGAGTTATAATTATCAACCCCTACAAACACCAGCTTATATTAATAGCAGCTGAAATTAGCACCGGCACGCACTGAGTTTAACTCTCACCAATGCGAACCAATAATGACTGTACAGGTTTTCAAAGAATCCTAAAGATGATTGCGATCTTTTTAGAAACTATTATAATTCACCTATTATATCCCTTGTCTTCACTTAGTAGTGTTACCTCACTCCGTAGCTGGATAAAGAATTTTCGTGCTAGCACCGATCCTGCAGGGCTAAACATTGCCGACTCGTATACGATTTACGCGACATCGGCCTTAGCTGCCGAAGACTTTCTCCGAGCAATTGCATCGGTTGTCATGCCTTTGTTTGCATATCAGATGTACTCGGGACTCGGATCAAACGTGGCAACTAGTATCCTCGCGGCAGTTGCGACAGCTTTTTGCGTTACACCGTTTATTTTTCTACAGTACGGACAATGACTTCGGCAAAGAAGTCAATTGGCGATGCAGAGTGCAAAAGTGGACACGGAACATAGTACTGACTGGGTACAAATCTCGGGAGCATAAAGAGAATGTCAATATTTCGGTCTTCAGTTCCACTATCAGAAATGAATTGAATTGGCAGGTTCTGGTTGAATTACCTGAGTTTGCACTAAGGATGAACTTATACGCAAATACGAGACTGTCAAAGAGCCAGCGCAAGTGATTTTGGTGGGCCGGTCGTTTGTGCCCAACATTATTCAAATCGCTGACTAGTGCGTAGGTTCCAGTGTACTTATCAGAAACATCAAGCATGAGCTTCTCTATCCGCCTTTTAAAATCCTCTGCGCACTCTGAACATCCGTCCTTCTGAAGACTGCCCGAATCTACAGTCGCTTCACATCTCACCAATTTCGACCATCTATTTCTCGGCAATTCTCACAACGCTCTTTGCACTTATTCATGCTGCACAAGCATGCACGCCAGCATCTTATTCTTGCAACTACACGACAATCTATGAATGCGACGCTTCTGGTGACTGGGTCATTGCGGCTCTTTGTGGCACGGGCCAGCAATGTGTGATTGAGAATGGTTCAGCTTACTGCGAGTAAGGGACGACAGTAGTTACAAGGAGACTGTAAGATACGTTGCAATGGGACCCCAAAGCAAGACCATTAGCTCCAAATGCATTAGAATACCGGCGCTTTCTTGGTAATATGGATCACGAGCTACAGGAGTAAAACGACGGAAAACTGGATAAAAAAGAATAATCTGAACTATTATTACAATTTTCGCACTTTTATGGGCAAATAATACGTATGCATATACTATAGTTCGACGTTTGATATTCACATCTGATTTTGGTAACGATACTTTTGTAAGAAATCCCGTTTGGTGGATCATACGTTCGAGCGTCGTTAAAATTCTTAAGCAACTCATGATCACCTCGTATATAAATTTTGGGAAATTCTAGCAAGAATACAGCAGTTTGCACCCTCAGAGTAACAACTTACACTCTCTTCTCTTGTTCCAAGGTAGTAGGTTTATTAATAAAGGCTTTGTATTTAATCATGTGCATGATATTATAACGGGTCCATCCAAGATTGGTTGTTGAACCATGGCATACACTTCACCTTCGGCGGTGGGTCAGCCTGCCACTGGACCACCTCTGACTCTGTTTCGTATCTCTCACTTTGGATGATTTGATGCACGTATTTGTAAGCATTCTTTGCCTCCCGGGTGGACTTGTACTCGTAGGCAATATTGATGCTAGATACAGCCAGAATCTTACCCATGCCCATTTTCCAAAGATCCTTGCCCAGGGTCATAGGTTCACCCATATAGCACTCTCCCGGCTCCGAGCTGCGGAATTTTATCAATTTCTGCACAAAGGGCGCTGCATTGAGAGTCACCATGCCCCCCCAGCAAGAGTAAACTTGCACGGGAAGCCCTCGCCCATAGCGTTCGGCGGTGAACAAATCATCAAAGAACATATCATTTCCAATCCAGTGTTGTGAGTGATTTCAAAAAAAAGATTGCCAGACATTGACCGGGACACCCAGGAGTCGTAGAAAGAGCCTCCTCCCGCGTTCCAATCAAATGCACAGGTCATTTGCGCATCTTGATGGTGATGCTGGTAGATAAGCTCAAGAAGATCCTCTGTACATAAGACGATATCGTTGACAAATATGATCAATGCATCGGCAGCGTACGGGCTGTACTTGCCAGTTCCTGCGGTTACAAGCGGGGCGATAGCTTGATTACGCAAGATGGCTAGATCCTTGATGCGATCTTCGCCTTCTGCCTTAGGGTTCAAGTTATTCGTTCCCAGATGGTACCTCACGCCCATAGAAGCCAGCTCACGCTCCAAGGCGACGAGAATGTCGTACGTACCATCCGTGGATCGGCCTTCGACAATGGAAAGAGCACAATACTGAGGCCCGAGGAACCGCATCGTCTCCAAAATAGCGCCCATCAGGGGTATGAGAATGTGGACGGCTTGGTGTAAGTCGAGAGCAAAGAAGTACTTGACCTTGAATGTAGCAAGAAACGAGCTCGGTTGCACCCGCAGTCTCTCATAACGCGAGCTAATATTGAGGGGACAGTCCAGCTGGGCGCTGTAATTCATATTATGTTTTGTTATGGAGCACACAAAGTTTTCGATGGCGCTTCCGTTGATTGAAACTTGACCATCTATGAGTCTGTGAAGGTCACTAGATACGGTGGCGGGGTCAAAATCATCGCATGCGGAGAGCGTGTGAGTAACCGCTTTGATGCCATTAATTGTCTCGCTTCCATTGAGAGTAGAGAGGCTGTGGCGATTTGCGTAGAGGTAGAGCATCAGGCATACAGCTATTGTAAGCATGGCTGCTCGAGAAAGGTGCCATTGCGGCTGTTTGAGGTTCATCTCAAAGGTAAAGGTGGTGGCGAGCAAGAAGAATATTTGAACGGTAAAAATAATTGAGAAGATGCTTACTGTATTGTGACATAGGAATGAAGCGAAATATAGGAGGAGTAGGGGAAAAGCCAAAAATTTTGGTTTGCCGGCTGAAACGAAAATTTCTTTTCTTCATAGCGTACTCATCCTCATTGATGGTAAATCTCTCCGGTATTGGAATCCAATCATTGTGTCTGTATCAGAGACATTACCTGGAGCCAGGCAACATGATTTGATTATGGGTGGATCTAACAAACTAGCTTTGACAAGCTTCTGTCTGACAAACCCAAGGCTGGAGTGGCTTCCCGTGATAGTAGCTTTGACAACCTTCTGCCAAAATAGCTGTGAAAGTTCCAATACCAAGTTAACACTGCCCATGGATGCTGAGGATTTATAAGAAGGGGAACAACCAGGGATCTTCAAGTCTTGGGAATAGCTTCACAGAAGGCTTTTTTGTATTGCTTTAGTGCACGCATTTTTTTCTTGATATGTAATTAGAGGCATGCTCTGCCAGGAATCATGCCTGGGAGTTAGCTGCGCACAGGTATGAGTGCATTTGGTTTCATCTGCGAAATATCAGCAAACCACTTGCCATAGTCAAGCCTTACAGTGCTAGTATATGTGCATTTGTACCTAATTGATGTCTTTAATAAGGCCGGTTTTGCTGTTGCAAGGATCCTGCACTATAGTATAGTGTTCATCTCCTGACGAAAAAAAACTTCATTAAGCACATTTTTTCATCTGCAATTCAACAATGGGTCTCTCAGATCTTGAAGGCATGATGAGGAATATCCTCGACTCGGGAAAGTATGGAGATATGACAATAATTTGTGAGGAACGAATTCTGAGGTACACCTTCGCAGTTACGCTACTTTGATGCTGCGTTGAATCATGGGTTTAAGGTACATGAACCTATGGTCTCGAGATTACGTTGTTCGGATTATCAATAATATAACACTACGCTGCAATATAATCCTTTCCAAAGGCATTGATAGGTGGCGCTACTGGGAACTGTTTAATCGATCTCTTTTAGTTTGTTTTCGCTGCGTTTTAAAATCATGATAGCAGTTTAGTAGTGCGGTCTTTCATTGTGTCACCTAAACAAGAAACGTCTAGTGACCTCAAACAGAACATCCACCCTGAACAGGAATGTAGTGACACCAAACGGATCAACTGACACCAAGTCGTGCTGGCACCAATTCGCGCTATGATGTTCATTCCTGTTCGGGCCAGTGTGCGTTCTCGTTCGATGTTAGTGATATTTCCATTTAATCTTGGTAACGATCCTTTTGGTGCTGTATACACTGTCCTGTGCGGTAAAGAATCCCGTTTGGTGTCGTATGCACCGTCTTGTGCGGTAAGAAATCCCGTTTGGTGGCGTATGCCCCGTCTTGTGCGGTAAAGAATCCCGTTTGGTGTCGTACGCACCGTCTTGTGCGGTAAGAAATCCGGTTTGGTGTCGTATGCACCATAGCCCTAGTTACTCCATCCTATATTAGGGCTCATAAATCACGTGTAAATATCACATGATCTGACGCTCGGTGGTCCGTGCATTTGAAATCAAGGGGTACCGGGCTTGGCGGCGCGGGTAGCTTCTTCCGCTTTACTATGTAAGAGTAACGTTAAGTGTACATAGCCTTGGAGCGTTTACAAGATTCAGTGTAAGACGATGGAGACATTTGGACTTCTGAAAAGACTTCCACTACATTGATTGACCATTATTACTTTGTTCACTCAGACTACGTTAAGTTAGGTACTTGCGAAGAAGGTGGACCTAATACGACTCCGTCTTAGCAGCACCCCAATTTTCGCTAAGGAGTGATCCTATCCTAAAATAGACTAGTCTCATACCTAATTAGAATAGTATGAACTAGCCATTTTTTTACCTTGCGGCAATACAAATTGGTGATTCATCACGCAAATGCTTGACATTGGGGTCATATTCGAACTCCACCGGTTTCAATCTTGATATGAATCAACTGTCGACCCAAATTTAGCGATTCTTCGCCACCAATATTCCTGCAAAGTGTTAGCACAATATGGATATCAAGACACGACCACTTTCAGCTTATTTAGGAGGGCGCGGTGTATTAGCTCATGGCATATCATATGTGCCGCCACGACTTCAATCAAATTGCGTGAACCGCATCCTTTTCTACCCTGGCTGTTTCAATCCTCCCCATACGGGTCACCTGGCTTTACTTCGACATGTTCTTGATAGGAGTGGAGCAGACCTCAACATTATTGCTGGTGTTGTATTTCCTTTGAGCGATGCAGCTCTGGCACGCAAATTAGGTCCTGACAATGATGAAATTATATTCGGAAAGGAGGAGCGCGTGCGTCTCTGGGAAGGTTATGGGCCAGCTGGTGACTTCTGGATATTCCGTCATCCTGATAATGACTGGGAATTATTCCGTCACAATCTTCTTCGGCGTACCGCGCGAGATGGATTCGAAGTAAGAATATCTCTTCTTTGTGGACCAGATCACTTACAAGAGATGGAAACTCTACCGATAGAGCCATGGGGCTGTAAAGAGATCTTTTTCAGTGATATTGGGAGAGATACTCTAATCACGTCATCAGGACATATGTTGTTGAAACAATTGGATCTCTACAGCCCCTGGAAGAGATGTACGGTTGATTGCGAAGCAGCTAGAAAAGCCGCTGAAGCCGCTGCCTCATGGATGATTTCTGGGTTTTTCATAATAGGTCCACAAAGCGCAAGTACTATGCTCGAGAAAAGTAGGTAAATGTGAATTTGCGTAAGTGATACACGTATAGTACATCTATTAATAATCTCCAGATCCAGATATGGTGAACTCAGCGATCGAGGAATCTTACATGGAGCGCATCACTTCTGCTGCCTGCATCTGGCTTTGCCGCCGACTGGACAATCCTTCCTGCACAATACGGTTCGTGCCAAAGTCGAAAGATGAAGAATTACCACGTATTAGCTCTACGGCTATTCGTAGAGGACTCAAAAGCTTCCAAACGTGTCGGCTCAACAGAAAACTGAATAAGGATCAAAGCCTGAGTGATGTTGTCTTACATCCTGAAATCCTGACTGAGATGCTTGAGGAGACTCTTTACCGAGAATAAGTACATTTCTAGGAGTTTCATGATATCTCAATAGAATTGCAATGCACAGACAGGATGGCGGGAATAAGAAATCGTACTTCCGATCCTCTCACTAGAGACCCACATACTGTACAAGTAACTAGAGAAAAACTTACTCAATACTACTTACAGTTAAGAAATAAATCATCTTGATAAAGTATTTCACTATCTGAAAGATTTTCTACCCTGTAATACTTTTGGTCATAAGAAATGGTACCCAATTCAGATTCCTAGCGGAAAAACTCACTCATTAATAGTTTCACTCAGCATTATTTTATTTCACGGTTCAAATAACAGTGTACCTGTGTTTACTTAGGCATTTATTACAGATAACGCGTCGAAAACGCGTCTATCTGCAGTAATGGCGCCGAAGTGGCCACAAGTAAACATTGGTCCCGACAACATCAACGAGCACGCCACATACCTCAAGGAAGCATGCACACAACTGCAAGCAGTAGACAAAGGGCGGCAGAACCAAGTACCATGGAACATAGTACAACAATATGTGACGTCAACGATAGCGCTCATCGGCAAAGTCCTCCGACAACCCTCCATGAGTGAAGTCCTTCAACGGGTTCAAGACGCAGCCAGGTGCACCCAGACCATCCAGAATACGTTAGCATTGCATAAGATAACTCACACCAAAACGCTATTGACATGGAATGAGAGATGACGTTAAAGTTTACCAGTGCTGGCGCTTCCTCATCATTGCCGGCTGGGTGGCCGCCGTCAGATCTAGGGATGTTAGCGGGCACAGTTGGTAAGCTAGCAAGTCAAAATTTATCAAACTTAATCTGATTCAGGTATAGAAGACAGGAAGAAGATCAATAAATTACGCATCTATTTGGATCGTCATGGCAATATCTGACGATGGCCCCTAAAGACCAGACGGAATTCGTGTGTTTGGAAAGGAAAAGCTACCGGTTGGTTCAGTTGGTGTGGAGGCTAGACAAAAACGTACAGAAAAGGTATCGTTTAGGATAATGAAACCCCTTTCGTTGATCGCTGTAATTTAAGTTATGTGCGATAATTCAAAGCTATTGTTTTGTACCGATTACTACAGTTTATGTGATTCATTGCCGCATTTTAGAACATTGAACTGACCCATCAATAATCCATCGTATCTGCTTGTTTTATATTGTACATGCTTTTGACACCAAGTCATGTCCCGCTTGTTGCCGCTCACACTCCAAAAAAATTGGACTAATTCAGGGCGGTAGCCTTGGGAGGAAGGAAACGAATACACTGTCCTTATTTTAAACAGGCATGTTCACGTCATAAGGGTATTCTGGTGATCATTGATATATCTGACAACTTCGTTTTTGATGATAGACGGCATTATAGTACGATAGATAGTCTCTCTGCTCTATCCACCTTGCCGGGCTTTCGTTTAGTATGCTAGCTGCCTTCAGTGCAAGCTCAAGTGCTCTGCTGTTCTTTCAGCCCAACCGAATAAAGCTAGATTTGAGAATTGACTTGATAGAACCGTCACGGCATCAGCTACATTGTTACGAAAAACCAATGCGCACTCTCCCTAGTCGAATCCAGAAAGAACAATTCGTAGATGCTCATATGCTGGGTTAGATCTTTTTGAAGAGAGAATGAGGCCCTAAAGTCCAGAAAGATCAAATGCACTAAGGTTGTGAAGGGGATTCTGAGTCACAGTCCCAAGTCCGACGGGAGCACCGTGAGAAGGAAAGGACCGACTTGTAGGGGGCTATAGGAGATTCGAAGCGTGCCATCTCAAATCAATCAGCAGAATCATCAAAACTGAGGGAAAGTTATCCTCCAGCTTCTCTAGTCGTAGTCTCAGTTCCGTCTCGTCCCTTTTCATTGCCACAGAAAGTCTACTCGACTGAGCTCTAGTCATTTGCGTAACTCAGATGGCATCGCCGGAGACCCTTATGAATCTGACCCAGCTCCCTCTGACGACGATAACGACGCAGACTATTTTGCTTTGCTTTTCAATTTCGTTATAGATCAACATATCTATCTATGATTGAGTAGACCTTGACCTTAGACAGCATAGGTGATAAATTATCACCTATATAGCACAAGGGTCATAGTGTTAAAGATCAATATTGTTTTAATTCGTTCCCTGTGCATGTTAGATTTAGTCTGCATCAAATTTAATAACTCAGGATTTCAGCATCCCGGGATGCCAAAACCCCAAGTCCTGCCTGAGCAGCCACAACCACAAGATTATATAAAGGCACGCTGTAAATCATAATATCAATTATGCCACTTAAGAATGAGGACTTAAACAACGAAAGTGTATATGAAGACATGAAAGATATCGATCTCCGTATATAGTCAATCTCCCCTCTCCCATCTCATTGGCACTCCGCTTCAATTTTCTCCAGCTCATATATCCAATGATCTAGCGTGTTCTTCTTGTAGGGGTTGCCTACCACTTTGGGCGCTTCAGGTCTCGGTTCATCCCATATCACCCCGATTTCTTCAGCCTTACGTCTCTCTTCATCTCCTAGGTCACTACCTTCCAGACTGTTTAGGACTTTTCTCATTTGACAGGGCCAAGTGCGTTCCCAGAAATCAATGAGATCAGAAACCCCTCGATGTGGGTCTTCATATATTGCAATGATTTGTTGCTCGAAATCGCCCATTAATTCTTCTAGCAGTTCCATCTCATATGCGTACTCATTTTCCACATCTTGATAAAACTCACACGAGAGTTTATAATAAGGATTGCAGCAGGTATGCGGAATCTCGAGTGCGGTGTAGGTCAGATATCGAAGAGCCGCAATATGATGTCTAACCTCGAGGTCGCTCCCCAAATATTTGAGAAATAGGTTGAAATCATTAAAAACTTTTAGTTAGAGTTCTGTGTCCACTACGACACTATTTTCTGTAACACGGATCTTTGGGAAAATGTACCAATTAAAAAACCCTAACATACCTTTCAATAGGGATGTGATCAGGGTGCAACCCTCGCCAGAGCATTTACAATCGCAGCTGTCGGCAATCTTAGCTGGCAGTACTATAGCATTGAGTTCGTGTACCCACGCTATGCGGGCGCCGAGAGGGAAAGGTGACAATTCGTCATCGAATCTCGAGAGCCATGGTATATCGTTATCATATGCCCAGGATATATCGTCGAATTCTACACCAATTCTCCAATAGAAATAGTTGACCTTGAATATACTCATCGCTGATTCGAATGTTTTGAGCTGAAATGACATGGCTCCATGCTTTGCAAGCCAATGAAGATATGGTAGACTCTTCACTCAGTGAGCTGAACCGGCAAATTCCGGTGCATCAGCGTTGCAGTTGCACCACGAATCAGTGTCGTGAAAACCAGCCCGGAAGAAAAGTTCGGCATCCTAGGGCATACCAAGTGCTTGGTAGATAGACAAAGATCTGGTTCTTATAATAGTAAAGGCTTTAGGGATATAAACACCATAGTCCTGCAAGAGATAGACAACTTATAATATAAGAGAATTAAGAATGTAGTTAAGAATTAGGCTTAACTACTCTACTTTAATTGCTAGAAGTTAGTATAGAATAAGCTATTTTAGTCTCTCTCTTTAGTTTTTCATATGGCGTACGTATCTCCATTTATATTAAATAAAGGCAAGGCTCAATATATACTATAAATCTTTAAACATAGATAGTGCGCAATCGGTATTAAGAAGAATAATTACATACTCTATATATCTATATTATTGGTATATATGGCTAGATCTGCCCTCTTAACAGCATAGCTCACTAAGGAAGATAGTTATTTCTAATATAGATTTTTTAAATTTATTAGATCTATTTATTTTATTAAGGAGTCTGGTGTCTACAGCTAAAACTATAATTTGTAAGCATGATAGTTTGTTTATAATGAGATGTAGCAGAGTGTGTCTAAAAAGGTTCTATTCAGCTAGAGTAGCCGGATAGTTCTTTACTAGATATTCAACTTAATAGAGATTATTAGATAGAATTATTAAGCTTAGTAGATTATAGCTATAGGTTAGAAATTAGTTAATAGATTACTCACTTCTATTTAAAATTAAGGCAATACAAACCTTTGGCAATCCTAGTGGAAGAATTAAGGAAGTAAAATAGTATTGTAGTGTTTTGTCTATAAATCTATTGTCCTGATTGGTTCAAGCTTGTTGTATATGCTCCTGGATATGGGGTTGACAGACATGCCACATTGGCCTCGGTATTTAATTGTAGAATGGTCTCTGCGACAGTGAAAAATTGTGGTTTGGTGACACTTCCAAATGTATCTGGCATAAACAGACGGCTAAGTGGTGTGCTTCATGATAAGTCAGTTGGGCGCAAGGTAACCAAATCTGATTGAAATTGAAGACTCACTGGCCAGACAAGTCATAATCATTTGCTGGGGCCTTGTTCACAAGTAAGTAATCAAGAAGCTCAAGGAGAGGGTCGGTCTTGTTTGGTGGTAATCCACCTATAGGTTCGATTCCTATTGGCGCTGTTGATGTAGTGGTTATTTTTCTGTCGGGCATAGCTCGACTTACCAAACGCTGTTCATAATTGTCGGGCTTCCTAGTTACCTGATTTGTTGCATTAGGCTCTGAGACACTGGGTCCATGGTCAGCTGAAACTCACGCACGCTGCTAATACGTAGACAAGTGATCTATTTCCTGCATCGACTGCTCGCGGAGATGCCTTTTTGGCTCGAAACAATCTCATGATTGAAGAAACTACCGATGAAGCCAACTGTTCCCATAAGTGACCGGTCACCCGGGAATCGAACAACAGATTGAGCATCTTCCAGGCCGGTGCATTTCTTGAGTCGACTGTCAGGAAGTATGTGAATCTAGGGCTAAGGCTCCCGCCTCCAGCGCCTGAAATCACAGTGAATGAAAACTGGACTGCTAAGTTTAGCAGATGTTGGAGTCTAGTGTATGTTAAGCTGAAACTTCGACTTTAGCCCATGTCTATTATTTTCTGGTTAGTTCTATAACCAGGTAAATGCTACTCAATGGCCATCTTAAAAGAGAGGGCTAGTAAGCCATGGATGATAGTTCTACGTTGAAGGCGTTAGAGTGAGTAATATATATATAAAAAGCCTCTGCCAACATTTCTCAATAATATATTGCTAAAATATTGATTTGTCGCCAGTGTCATCCCACTTGACGCTGGCATCTCTGGGACTTTGATAGCGTCGCAGATATCTTTTAAGACCCTCAGCTTTCCAAGGAGTTGGCCAGTGATTACGGTAGGGTTAATCTAAAAATTGTATAATGAGTTTAATTATATTATAAGCTAGTAAACTAGGATGCTCACCTCCTATTGACTTCTATCAATGGCTGACTAGAGCACAAGCTATGACATTAGGGTCTTGAGGATCACGAAGCATGTCTTAAACCAAGATAGAGTGTTTTATATACCTTGAAGGGAGGTATTCAGAGCCAAGATTTTGGGCTAGAAGGCTTAGAGAGTTATAGAAATATTACTAAAAGAAGTCTTAAGCTTAGGCAATTTCTTAGTCCCTAATTGTAATACTGATTTGATAGGATATTCTAAGCGAATAATTATATAGAAATCTTGTTAGTATAATAAATCCTTAATTATATTACTATCACTAACTTTCTCTGTTAATAGGCCTCCAATATCCTAAGAACGCTTTAGTAGTTAAAGTATTAGTTACTGTAGTATAGACTTGCTATATTTTATTCTTATAACTATTTATATAGTTATATATCCCTTTAATAATAATAATATAGGTAAAATTATCTTACACTTTAACTCTCTCTATTTTAAAACCAATAACCTTTTTTTTGCTAATAATTCTATTATGGTGCTTTTTAGACTTTATTACTATGTCAGTAGTCATAATCTTCTTAATATATATAAATAGCTTGCCTATTTTCTCTTAGTAATAGCTTACTTAATTCTTATTATAGTTAAGACTATTATAGTTCTTCTTATATGCCTTCTTATAAATATTATCAAGTAAATCACTATTAAAATAAGAATATTTAATAGAGGAGTGATAATGCTTATAATAATAAAAAGTCTTAAAGAAAATATTAATAAATCCTAGATATTATTATCTTATATCTTATTATTAGATCTTATAAAAGTGATGTAGCATTTCTTCTTACAACTTAGCACGTGCACGACTTGGCAAAAGAGTAGCTAGGAATGTCTAAATTTCTTAATTTAATCCTCTTAGAGCATCTGGCTTTTATTTAAAACTACTAGGGTATTGTCTTCCAAAGTTGTATTTAATAAAAGCGTTATTAATAATGACATCGCCTAGGAAGATTTCTTAATTATTAGATAAATTTAGAGCTCTTCTATAGATATTAATAACCAAAATAAGCTAGATTTTTATATAGCTAACTTAAAGGCTTAAAACTATACTTACAGCACTTCCTTTTCCCATTCCTAGTATATAGCATAGCATAACATTATGTTTTCTAATTCTTCCATTTATATACGAATTCGCATCTCCATTTTATTTGCTATAGATTTTGCCTAATTTGTTATAGGTTTTGTTAAAAAGGGCTTCAACAGCTTCTGCCTCTAGAGTAAGGGCACAGATAATCGCAATCCTGAACTCGGTTCGGCTTTTTGGGCGCATGTTGGGCTGTTGTACCCAGCTTGATCGTTAGGGCTCGGATTTTCAGATAAGGCTTCTAGTAATCAGAAGAGGGCGGAAATGATGAGTAGACGTAATCCTTTCCAGGAGCATTCATGAGCATGAAGATGGCGGGGTAATAGCTATGATCATCCGCAAGGCTGTCGTGTTATCCGATCATTGGCAGATACCTATATATCAAAGTTCCTAGCATGGTCGCTGTTTTACGCTCAACCTGGCTCCGCGATCGTTCGATGAATGAATGCCGCATACTCGCCATCGAGACCTTCGTGATGGGCTGCCTGTTGACTCGATCAAAAGAAACTGGGAGAAACCGGAGTGATGAACGAGAGAATGGAGTCCGGCTGTTCAGCCTTGTCAGCTGCAGTCCATCCCCCACGTGACGGCACTAGGCTCCTTCCTGCAGTTTTGGCACATTTCCTTTAGAAGAGTGAGCAGACAGCTCTCTGGATTGTCCCGATGCTGTTGACTGCTGTATGCTCGGCCTGGAGGGATTGCCTCACAAGGTGCTAAGTGATCGTGCTGGGCATAACGTGTTGTGAGCGCATACTAGGGCGTGCTTATATTGCAGGTGGTAACTAGTGATAACTAAGAAAGAGAGAAAGGAGCAAAGCCTCGAGAGAACCTTTGTGTGCGGTCCCTCGCTCTACACGTGACTGCGGCTGCCCAAAGAGGAAGGCGGCGACTAGGGCCTCTCAACAGGATGCTTTTTTCATGAAGTGAGTGAGATTGGGCTTTTCTATGATATTACAACATATCGCCCAAGAATGATTGAGTAAAGAAGTCTCAGACGAGTGCATTCAGTCATTTCTTTAGCGGAACCGACATCTTATGTTGATAAAACCTGCCTGAAAAATATGCAGCTCCCAGGAGGAACAGCAAAAGGCTCAACAACCCTTCCTATCTGGACACAAAAGAAATGCATTGCTTATTTTATTAACGGATGGTCCATCTGGTCGTTCACTCTGGGTGCCCAAAGAACTATATTTCAATACGTTGTCAGCTTCCAGAGACTGATTTGTGCTGCCAATTTGAAGGTCCAGAGGAAGTCTATCTCTACCCACTTACCTAGGTCTGGCAATTTAGTTGCCTGAATATCAAATTGGGCTGTGTTTTGATGCAGTTGCCATCCATAATCACATTCATAGTACTCTTGTTCTTCAGGGCCAAGACTTGAGTCGCATTTCAAGTGTTTTAGAAGAACTTCTAAAGGGGATAGACAATATTCGCAATCTCATTGATATCGAATACGCGCTATTCTAAGTCAGTCCTTGGGAGATCAAATAATTCTTATGTTCAATAAATGTGTATATTCCACCATCACTCATACTGAAGGAAGTCGTACAAGACCAAGAACAAGCGAATCAAGGCCTTTTCGGAAGTCCAAATGTCTCCATCGTCTTACGCTGAATCTTGTAAACGCTTCAAGGCTAAGGCTATACAGTACTCTTGAAGCGGAAAAAGATCCCCGTCGAATTCACCTGCACGGACCACTGACAGTCGGATCATGTGATATTTCCACGTGCTTTGTAAGCCCTAACATAAAGACAGGGTATCTAGTGGCTATGTTCCTCTTGGCGGCGCAGGCAGGGCTTGGGATTCGATACCCCAGGATGCTGAAATCCTGGGCTGTACGACTACTAAGAGGCCTCCATGCGCATTTCTGTCTTTTCTTCCTTCATTTCTCTCCACCATTAATGTCTTTGAATGTTACTGATATTCCCATTTGGTGCCGTGATGATCCTGTTTGGCGTCGGTGATAATGTTGGAAGATAAAGTCTTGCAGGGGTGTAGTGCTATTATGGCTGTTATTGAGTTGTGGGTTCCAACGGTATAAGAGCGTTAAACAATGTTGAGAGGAATTTGTTAGGGCGTCGTAGCATAGGCAAGAATGTAGGATTTTAAGTTGAGAAGTCAGACGTTCCCTTCAAATTGGAAACTATTTTCGATAAACTCGTTCAATTTAGTACAGTGATTTGCAAAATCAGTTTCCCTCATGACCTCATTCTTTCTCTCTTTCAATCCCATACTTGAAACAAACTAGTTCACATACGGTTAAGCGTTGAAATATTCCTATTCTAGAATGTTCGCTTGTATAATACGAAATCTGTCGTGACTGAACCGCTTCGTAAATTACACGTATCTAAGTCTCCTATCTAACTGAGTCCATGAGATATGACAGCATTGCAGATAGGCGTCACGTGGTGGGTGGGATTAACTAAAGATAAGGCTGAATTGCTGTATCATCTTTTTGTTAGACCAATTTACTGTCCTGTATCTCTTCTTTTATGATTATGCTGTTTGGATAAGCTGGCTTGCAGATAACTGGGCTATTAGGCTTGAAATAATCACAATTCATGACCGCTCCAATCTGAGTTAGCTGAAAGCCATTTATAATTAGCTAAAATTCAATATCTGGAAATTGATTCTGTTAGCGGGCAGTAAATAATCTCCCTTATGAAAGATGTCTAACCTAAATGATTATATAGTGGGATGGATCTGCGTATTAAGTATAGAATATGTTGCCGCATAAGAATTCCTCAACGATGAGCATATACCGCCGGAGTTTGTCTCGTCTAATAACACTAACAACTACATATTAGGTAGGCTTGGAAAGCATAACGTTATCATAGCTATATTACCTGATGGTAAATATAGAACAGCTTTAGCTACTAGTATAGTTATAAATATACTTAATAGTTTCCTAAATGTCAGAATTGGCTTAATAGTGGGTATTAATGGTGAGGTTTTTAGTTAGAAGTATAATATCTGTCTTAGTGATATTATAATTAGCACACCTTATGATAAGGAGGGTGGTGTTTTTTAATATAATTTTAGAAGAACAATACAGGAGCAGGCCTTCCAACATACACGCTTCCTAAACCAACCTCCAACAATACTGCGTACGGCAGTAACGGGGATCCAGGCCCAAGAATATCTCGGTGATTGATCAGGCACCTCTCCAGCTCTATGCGTCAGCGCTTATTTTTGCACCAAAAGCAAGTATAATTAGGAATAAATATATCAATAAAATCCCTAGTTGGATCCAAAAATTACCAGAAGTAGAATCAGGCTAGAATATAGTATAACAGACCCTCAAAGGCCATTCTAATTGTATTACAGCAATAGCGTTCTTCCCTAATAGCAAAGTAGTAGTCTCAGACTCTAGTAATAAGACAGTCAAGCTATAGGATCTAGCTACTAGCACTTTATAGCAGACCCTTAAAAGCTATTCTAATCAGATTATAGCAGTAGCGTTCTCCCCCAACAACAAACTAGTGGCCTTAGACTCTGGTAACAAAACAATTAAGCTATAGAATCTAGCAATTAATATTCTACAATAAATCCTCAAAGACCATTCTAATTAGATTAAAGTAGTGGCGTTCTCCCCTAATAGTAAAATAATAGTCTTAGACTTTGATGATAAGACAGTCAAACTATAGGATCTAGCCACTAATACTTTATAGCAGACCCTTGAGGGCCATTCTTATTAGGTTATAGTAATAGTATTCTTCTCTAATAGTAAACTAGTGGCCTTAGACTCTAATGATAAGATAATTAAGCTATAGGATCTAACTATTAACACTCTATAGTAGACCTTTAAAGGCTATTCTAATTAGGTTAGGGCAGTAATATTCTTCCCTAATAGTAAACTAGTAGTCTCAGGCTCTAATAATAAGATAGTTAAGCTATAAGATCTAGTAATTAGCACTCTATAGCAGACTTTTAAAGGCCATTCTAATTAGGTTAGAGCAGTAGCATTCTTCCTTAATAATAAACTAGTGGCCTCAGGCTCTAATAATAAGATAATTAAGCTATAAGATCTAGCTATTAGTACTTTATAGTAGATTATTAAAAGTTATTCTAATTAGATTATAATAATAATATTCTCCCTTAATAGTAAATTTCTAATGACTAATTAAGAATAATTTAATATTAAATCTTTTAATATTTGTAGTGTTTTTTTAGCAATAAGCAGTCTTTATAATAATATACTAGTAAAGAATAAATAAATAATTTATAATAATACTAATATTATTTGGTTGTCTATTGAGTATTAAGTAACTTATTTTAATATTTATAAGAGTATATTTATTATAGAATATATTTTAGGTTGAGTTACTTTTCTTAAATTGATCTAATATTTTATTTATATTATAACTACTTTAATATTTTCAAATATCTTTTATAAAGGAAAGGTTTTAGAGAACTTAAGGTTTTATACTATAGTTTTATTACTGCTAGACTTTTTTATTATATTATATTTATTACAATTAATCATTTAAGTCACTTGAATGTTCTAAATTGTCAAAGTCAGTCATATAGGTATTATATAAGAACCTTGATTATATTACTATTCAGTACTAATCCAACTAAATGTGGTTAGTTTGTAACTAACTTTTTATATACTAGCTCGTTTCAGTGCTCTTTCAAATAGAGATTTGAAGTGAATTCGAATGTGTTTGTGAGGGAAACTGATTTTGCAAGGCACTGTATAGTCGGTAGATCAGAGACTCTTGTTTCTCTTTTTTGTTTCAGAACACCTGAGACCGACCTTCCCAGCCTGTCAACAAAACCTCTCCTAGGGAGATCTTGGTTTGAAGGTTCGGTCTGCTTATGCAGCAAATTCGGGTTGATGTATAAAGTATCCAGTGTAAGATGCGAGTCTTGATGTGAATTTGAGAGGTCATCTAGCCATATCAATAATTAAGCCCATCACGTTACACTATGGCAGAAAGTCATCTTGTCACAAACCTCGGCGTTGTGTTTTCGAAGGATGATCTGCTATTCCTCCGAAGAAAGAAACTAAGTCTATACCATTCTCTTCAGCGACACGTGCCAGCTGCTGTCTAGCTTTGACGAGCTGGGAAGCCGTGTCTAAAAATTGGTACACGGTCAAAGCATGCTAGCACTTTGATCCGCAGGAGAATTTCCTAATATTTATAGAACTAACCTCCGGCTTTGCTTTGATAAAACGGAGGAGATACTCTGCAAGAGCCGGCTCCATAGTTATGTTGCTGTATTCCCGAATGATATTCGTCCTTTAATTGTAAAACACGTACGCACGAAAAACAGTCCAGATGAAGTGATTCTTATAAGGTTTGCTCGATCATGGGAAAGGAGATTAGGATGGGTTGACGAGAAATGAACTGAACTCTGTGCATTGGAAAAGCTTTCAACTCGAACTGACACCAACTCGAACTGACACCAACTCGAACTGACACCAACTCGAACTGATACCAACTCGTGCTAGCACCAAGGTTCCCGTTTAGTGTGGTTCTGCGCTCTTATTTAGTGTCGTAGTCGGTAATGGTACGTTTGGTGCTGTAAAGAATCCCATTACGTGCCGTATGAACCGTTTTGGAGCTGTAAAAAAGTCCCGTTTGGTGTCGTATGCACCGTCTTGTGCTGTAAGAATATCCCGTTTGGTGTCGTATGCACCGTCTTGTACGGTAAAATATCCCGTTTGGTGTTATACGAACCGTCTTGAGCAGTAAGAAATCCGGTTTGTGTCGTATGAGACCAATTAGTGCTGTAAAAAATCCTATTTGATGGCGTATTCAACAATCTTCCGTTCACAACTACGTTCATATCTTGTGTCAGTATGCGTACCTATTTGGCGTTGGTAGATGATCCCGTTCTGTAACTGTTCCTGAAATCAGAAGAGGTAGTTAGCAATTGACTGTGACTAGGTTACTACATCAAGGCACATAGTTAACAATGAACAACGCCAAGAAGAACATAGCCCTAGTTACTCCATCTTATGTTAGGGCTCATAAAGCACGTGGAAATATCACATGATCTAACGCTCGGTGGTCCGTGAAGGTGAAATCAACAGGTAGCTTTTTCCGCTTTAAGAGTAGTGTACAGACTATGTAGCGTTAGCCCTAGAGCGTTTACAAGATTCAGAGTAAGACTATGGAGACATTGGGAACTTCTGAAAAGACCTTGATTCGCTTGTTCTTGGTCTTGTACGACATCCTTCCAGTATGAGTGATGGTGGAATATACACAAGTATTGAACACAAGAAATTAGATCTCCCAAGAACGGACTTTGAATAGCGTAGCGTGATATTAATGAGATTGCAAAGACTGTCTATCCCATTTAGAAGTTCTTCTAAAACACTTGAAATGCGATTAACAAGTCGTCCCTTACGTGTTAGGTCCTCTAAATTTGAACTACCCAGGCATATAACGATCTAGGGAATGTCGTAATCTTCATAAGCTATACTGGCGACGAGAACTCCTAGTATTCCTTGGAGATGCTACTATAATAGTCTACACTTAACTAGTCCTCAGTCTAATAAAACCTCCTAACTAAATTTAATATAGCCTTCCTTTTAGTTTAGTATAGTAACAAACTTATAAGGCTATCTATATTTATTTAAAAAAGCATACTATAATATATAATTATAAAAGTTTTTTAGTCTCCTTAAGATAGACTATTAATATATTTTTTTTAATAGTATAATCCTTTCCCTTTAAAGATATATATTTATTTATTTATAAAAAAATCTAGCTATTTATTATAAAATTATTTAGAGTTAATAATATTCTTTTTTTTTAAAATAAAGAATAATTTTTTAATAATTTTATATACTTCTCTTTAAAGTTAAAGCTCTATATATATTTATATAGCTTAAGATTATAGGTAAATAAGTCTTCTATATTAATAACTTAAAAATTAAATATACTATTTAATTAGTCCTCTTTATCTACTAGCTTCTTAAGTAATACCTAAATATTAAATAAAATAAAACTAAAGATAGCTAAATTAATATTTTTAATAATCTAATAGTAATACTTAATATAGCTTAAAAAGATTTTATATAGAAATTAGCTATAGATTTATATAATCTCTAAACTTATAGAACTCTAGACTATAGATTTAGAGCTTACTAGTATTAATAAAAGGTTTTTTAAATAAGTCTATATCTATACTCTTTTTCTATATAACTAAGAAGTATTCATACTAGTATTAATTTACTTTTTTTTCTTAATTAGATAAGCTATTAGTTTATTATATTTTATTTAATTTTCTATAGGGCTATTCTTATAATAATTATTATTCTCTAGATCGTCATCACTTTCTGCACTTAGAATAAACCAAGAACGATTTAAGTGACGAGTAGTACAAGTCAACTTACTAGACTATAATAGTTAATGAGGAAAGACCACTAATAGAGATTTACAATGCATCTCTACTGACAAATTGCGTCCCTGTTGGCTGCCGTTAAGCTGTTGGGTTTAAGTGGGCGCAAACTGGGCTACTGCCGCTTCAGCAATCAGAGATTGTTGACACACCAATTATTACCTGCCCTTGTCCACTAGAGTGTCAAGGCATATTACATCATTAATAGGAGTATTAACAAGACTCATTAATATTTAATCTATACCATTTATATCTAACTAAGCTGTTGAGACGATAGGGTCATCTAGAATAATCAGCAGTATTTCTTCAATAAAAGTTTCTAAGATAGTACTGCTGTGTTACTCACATTCATTATTAGAAATAAGAAGTAATATATCTATTTCTAGAGATTCTAGTACCATAGCATCTTTAGCTAATAAGATTTCTATAGATAATAAAGATTCAGATAAATCCTTATTTTTCCTAATATAGTGGTTATCATAGATTCATTCATTAGCTAAAAATAATGTTCTTAGCTTTTATATAATAATATTAATAAGGACTAGACTTATATCTTTAATATATATCCTACTCTATTTTTTTATTATATATATTCTAGTCTTTATTTTTATCCTTCTCATCAGATCTATCAGAGTTGACAATTATAGCTACTAATAATAAACAAGACTCTTTAATTTAAATTTAAGTCTATATAGCCATAGAGTTAATATTTACTAAAGAGGATAGATTCTCACTAACTAATATAAGCGATATTACTATTACACAAACATTAATAGAAGTAGAATGGTTAAGAAAAGTTTTAATAGTTAATTAAAATAAAGAAGCTTTATAAGAGATTAAAGACAATTTAAATAGCTTCTTAGACTTAGAATATTAGTACTTAATTATATTATTAAAAGAGATATATGCCATAACTAATATTATATAAGAGATTATTAAGCAAGATATACTTTCTTATAAATAATCGCAGATTAAAGTTAAGTTTTTGGTGGTTAACAGCTAATTAATATACCCGAGCTGAGAATAGCCTGATGCAGGGAATATACGAATTTAAGCAATACTATAATAGGAAAGAGAAATAGAGATCTATTTAGCTTATAGCTCTAACCATTCTAGGAAGTTTATTAAGACTTTCTATACTCAGTTTATATAGACAGAATAGGCAATACCTAGAATAGGAAAGTAGCCAAAAGAAGTTCTATATAAAAATACTGCATACTAACCTCTCTCACCAACCACCCTTTTATATTAGAGTAACAATGGATATATTCTCACTTAGCGTGCACACCAGCAATATATTTTCATTTGAGGTATTTTTCTTATTGGTGTATAGCCACCTATAGCAGCATAATAACTAAGAGAATAATTACATAGCGCTAGCACAGCCTCAATGAATAGCATATTACGTATAGTATATTAAAATTATAATTACTATTCTATTTAGCCAAGGTAAAGCACAGTATTAGATTAAATCTATATTATTAAGAAATCTATCTCAAGTTTTAATTATATCTACTATCTCTAGTAGAGATATTAATTAAGTATATAGTTTTAATATTTTATAAATAACTCATCCTTTATACTTTTACCTAAAGAAAATCTTTTATACACAATAATAATACCTTAACTAGATTCTATAAAACTAGTATTTTAATATCTTTATTATAAACAACTACTACCTCTAATATAATTCTAGAATTTTAACTAGATATTATTAGCTTTAATAACACTATCTTTAAATAGATAGAAAGAGGCAGTACTTAATTACTTACAACGCTATTCAGGTCCACCTCGCCAATATAAGTGTATTGATTAATGCCTAGGGATAGAGCTAGTTATAACAAAAAGAAGCCTCCTTTTGATGCGATCAAGGCAGTTGATGTATTCATTAGTGGATCCTGGATACTGGTGCCCAATCGGCTAGTTTATCAGAAAGGACCTCGTCCTCGCAGAGAGATGGCTAGTCCACTTATGTCGCGCTTGGTGCCATTTGCGTCGTGGCTAGCTCAAAATTTGTGAGTCACTATGTGGAATCGGATATCAGCTGACATATATTTCCTCTCAGTTTCCTTACACTGTAATATCAGCGCGGTCCACAGAGACATCATCCAGGGGCTAACCATGAAGTGCGGGAAAGCAGATGCACGAATATTGAGGAAGTCGGCTAGAGAATGATGTACTAGTATGGTTGTAAAATGATATATTCAGATCATTGTCTAGTGCATAAACCGTGCTGTTTAATAGACTGTAATTTTGACACCACTGCTTAATGAAATAGCTGAAACATTGGTCTTGCATGTAGAGAGTGCACAGGCTTGATGTAATGATGGAGGCTTTTATGATTTTACCCAGCGCTATAACCGACCAATTTTTCAGCTCTGGGGTGGTGGTGCGCCGAGGCTAATTAAGGGCTGAAGGCCGCGTCAATTAAAGCTGCCGGAAAGTTTTGAAGATGTTCATAAATGATGGTGGTTGAACGACGCACCGGGGTTTATATACTCTAGTAGATGAGGTATAGGCACACTATCCCGTCTTAGGACTAATCATATGCACTACGCCAGATTGGGAAAACCGCTAACCCCGTTATGGTCACCGCTAGTCTCAAGATGGTGATCCCGGAGGGCCAGCCGAATCCGGCCGCGCCGGTACAAATCGACAATCTACTACTAGCTTTCTTATTTTTTATCTCTAGCTTCTAATCTTTGTTCTAATCCTTTTCATAATGAAAATCTTATAGCGTCTTATTAATAGGGATAGAGTAATAGTTTTTCTATTTATTTTTAATTTAAATATAAGATTAGAAAGCTGAGAAAAATATATTAAGTTTAAGATAGTAGAAGATTAGAGCCCTTCTAAATTAGAGTAAAATATAATAATATAATCTATCTCTTAAATTTAAATACTTAAAAATACTTCTATATTATAGAGAGTGCTTAGATTAATTACTTTTAAAAAAAGATTTTTTATTCATCTGCTACATCTCTAGAGGGCCTTTCATCGTTTAATTTTAAGATCTATAGAGCGGCTTAATTATTATATAGATTATATTTATCTAATATTTTAATAAAGGGACTTATACTATATTTATATTGTTACGAACCAACCTGCATGACGCTAAAAAGGACTATCGCGAGAAAGGAAAGGCTCACTCTGGTATGCGCTTGTACCAGATTAACTGAGGACCAGTCACTAGCAATAAATAAAATCAAATTACAATTATATAGGATACGCACCAGGTCACATAGAGATAGGAATAATATACTATTATCTAATAAGATAACAAATATACAAAATAACACAATATCATTAGAAGAATATTATATACTTTATACTTGCTACTTTTTAAGTAGACAATATACAGTATACAGAATGTGAAGGATTAAATATATAAGAACACTCTTTTACCATTATATATTTAGTTCTTTATAATTCTTTGATATAAGTCACTCAAATACAATAGTGAGAGTCAGTAAGGCATTTATACTTATATAGGTATTAGACTATACAGGGGATCTCTTCTATCTTAGTTACAATTACTAAGCATTCCATCATTTAGTTCGATTATTATTACTTTGTTACTCAAGTCCCTCTATCGACTATCGACTCAGAACCTTTGTGTGGTTCAACCAAGCCTAACGTACCTCAACACAACGCTGTTTAACTAAGGTGGATCCAGGTCCGTGACATAAAGCCTTAGATTTATTTAAGAATAGCCAGCTGTTGGTTTTCTTTGTAAATTTTTTTATAAAATAATTTTATTTAAATGAGTCTTTTTCTAGTGTAAGGCCTAATTTTTATTAGGTTCTTTATTAGATATTTCTCTTATAAAGTTCTCTAGTATAGTATTTATAGGTAGTAAGTCTTGTTTAGTAAGTTAATTAATCTATTTTATAAGCACTCTTAATTGTGTATTATTAAGTAATTATTAATTGTTATAGTGCTCTTCTTTTGAGCCTATAATACCTCAAAAATATTTAGAAAAAGTTAATTAGCTAATGCTATAAGTTCTTGTAATTAAACTAATATTAGGCTTTTCTCTAGCTTCTGCAGAGTGTAGTGTTGCAAGTGCGAGCTCTATTGAAGCTATATTGGCTGAATTATCGCGGCTTGAAATAGACGCGATTTTTCGTGTTTTGAAGCAAAATCAGTCATGAGGTGATATTAGTCATGAGGCGGTGAGGGACGGTAGTGCTCTGCAAATTCAATTATGTCTAGTCTCCGGAATTTCGGACTTGCCATATAACTAGACTCTATATAGCTTTGTTTCTCTAACTCCATCATCAAAACTAGGCGCTGTGAATGCAGACTACTACATATATTATAATTAAATTGACCTACTTTCTTGAAGACGTAAGAGCATAGAACTAGAAATATAAATTAATTTACTTATAATTTATATTAACTTTAGCTCTGCTACTTCTAATTATTGAATATAAATAAGGGATTAATCTAGATAAATAGCTAAAATTATTAGAATATATATTAAATCTAGATTAAGTGATCTAGAGTTTTAATATATTTATATTATATTAGTTTATTTTACTTTATTAATTGACATAGTTCGGTCACTATGCTAAGAGATTAAAGAAAAATAAGTTAGAAGATTATATAAAGTCTAAATAGCTTATATTAGATATAAATAAGAACTATTTATTAACTACTATATTATATTTTAAGAAGAAAATAATATATATTTTTAAAATCTTTATATCTTCTTTATTAGCTATTAGTTAATTATAATAAATATATTCTATAGAGTTAATTATCTATTTATATATCTAATAGCTTTATCTATATCTATTATTAATATTTTCTTCTCTAGTTTTAGTACTTTTAATATTATTATATAATAGTTTTTTCTAAATAATATAAATAACTATATTTAATTATTTTATATTAGAGCTGTTTTTATAATCTTTACTTATTATACTTATTATTATACAAATAACTTAATTAATAAATACTTTAGTAAGTTCACTCTACTAAAAAAAGAAAAAATATGAATTTTATTAATAAATAATAGCTTATACTATCTATATATACTACTATAATAAGATATATGAAATGGTTATTACTTAAATATATTAATAACTATTTACAAAGGAAATAGATTCTATAATAATCTATATTAAGATCTAAGACATTGTTTAAGATTATTTATTAAGAAAAAAAGTCTTTTTTATACTCTTCTTAGAATAGCTCTTTTAGTTTTTAGTATAAGAACCACTAGCTTATATTTTATTATTATAAATATAACTATTATAAGGAGATTTCTATCTTATTAATTAATATATTACTAAAAATTGTAATAGACCTATTAGGAGAGTATTATAAATAATATTTTAAATTTAGTTAATAGAAGATATTAATATTTCAATTAGAAGGGGCTAAGTAGAAGTAAATTAAATTAAGACTTATAAAGAATATTTCTACTATTATAATAGATAATATAGTGAAAAAAAATATTTTATAAGATATAAAGCAATTTCTTAATAAACAGATTTAAGAATGGTATATAACCTAAGAAATTCTTTATATATAAGGATATCTCTTAGATAATCTTTTTAGAATAGGGAAATTAAGCTTCTATTATATTATTACTAAATTATATAAATTGGATATTATATTCTTAACTTGTTTAGTCTAGATGATATGGGATTAGCTAGACTTTTTATTTAGTTTTTACTATATTATTTTGTTTTTCTAGAGGATATAAATGCTATTAGCTTAGACTGTAAAGATACTAATACACAGCAAGCCTAGAAGAATATAGTATATTATAGAGTATTACTATCTAGACTCTTAAATGTTATTAATAGCGTTAAATCACTAGTAAGTTATATATTTATTATATTAATAAATTATATTAATTATCTTAATAAAGCCCTTATTCGCTTAAATTAAATAGATAAAATAATTATATTTAAATATATTAATAGAAAAATTACTATTTAGCTTTTCTATATTATCTTTAAATAACCAACTATAGGATATAAATAACTAGAAAAAGAAGTTAAAAATATAATTATTAAAATCTTAGCTAAAGAGTTTACCGCTTATATTTTAAAGAGAAAGTTTAATCTAATTAAAATCCAATCATTTCTTTTAGAATATAAATACTCGCCTATAGATGCTGTAAATTGTGTTTAAAAATAGATAATTAAATAAAAAAAAGAAAAGAAAGCTACATTTATATTAGAAAAAAAAAATTCATAGCTTAAAAATGAATAATTCTATACCTAATATAAAAACCACTGCTATGGGTCGCATCGAAAAATATGGCACAGCAATTTTGTGGCTGAAGTAGTTAGTGTTTCTAAATAAAAATGACTCTCTTATCAGTAGTTTAAGGTTAGATTTGGGTTGTAGATTCTATGATACTAAACTCTAATTTAGCTCCTATGGCACCCTAACTGAAATTTTATAGTCAAACCTATCGATTTTACCATGCTCTCACTGGTTATCGACTGGGTGAATTATAGTAAAAAAATAGCATATGTTCGCATCTTTATTACTCAACACCCATGCTTTGTCTTGATTATTCTAAAAGCCTATACATTGGATCTACTACTATTAACCTTCTTATAGAATATCTAGTAATATAAATTAAAAATTACTTATACTTTTATTAATTACACTAATCTGGCGTTGTACTGTATAAAACATATATAATTACAACTATATACTATCTCAAGTTAAACATGATTATTATTTAAAGCAAATCAAGGCTAAAATATACGTTATAAATCAAGATAAGGCATGGGTGTTGCGTAATAAAGGTACGAACATATGCTATTTTGTATGTGTATTGAGGTGGCCGCTTCGGTAGTGTGGCCGCTTCGGTGGTGAAATACATTACGTTATATAAATTATCATTATATAATCCAATATGATTCTTGGGATTATTAAATAATCCATGCCGAGCTTGGAGCCTTGGCGCCCAGAGTCACACCTGATCCGTGCACGCACGGCGTCAACTATATGTTCATCTTGCCTCGATGATTTAGACGGTCTCCGCGTTTAGTAGAGCTTGCTTGGGATGTCGAAATCAGCAGTTCGCATTGACGACCTTGCTGTCTGGCTGGAGTACACCACTTGACATAGTCTTTGTCTGGATCAAATTTGGTGCATTTCCCTGTCGACTTTTAAATGCATTGAGGGTAGCTAACTGGAGTTCTGCGTCTTTGCGATGGATAATGAGACCGCCCCGCCACCTGGGCGGGCCAGTCGATCCTCGCTTGCATGCGCGCCGTGTCGATACAAGCATTTACGCTGCGATGGCAAGAAGCCAGCCTGCAGCCGCTGCACAGTCGAGAAAAAAGAATGTACTTATCATGCGTCTCGACGCCGGGGAAATCCAAGACAAAAACAGTCACAAGAATCTTCAACGACAACGACCGTGTCCGACAGCTCCACAACATCTATTCTTGAGAACCGGAGAAATTTTGACCTTCCGGCGCAGGTAGCCTTGAACAACAACAATGTGGACCTACCCCAAGCGAATTCGGAGTCCATTCTGCTTGGTCTTTACTACGAATTCTTCCATGCAGCTCATCCATGTGTCCTGCCTCGTCAATTCTTGAATACATACGCCAATCAAAGCGCAATTCAACCTTTACTAATGGTTTTGTATTACATCGGCTCTTTGTTTGCAAGCTTCACGTCTTCCGACTCACTATACCGAGAAATACAGAGCTACCTGGGTAGTATTCGAAACAGGACACGCCCTATCACGGGATTTGATGTCCAAGCTGTACTACTTTGCTCAATTGCTATATACTGGTGCAATGAGCCAGATGCCGGCGTCGAACTGGTGGACGAAGCTATTCGCCTAGCCTTGGAGCTCGGGATGAACCGAAAGGAGTATGCAGATGAGAACAGCCAAAATGATCCCATCCTAGCCGAAAGCTGGCGGCGGACGTGGTGGCAAGTCTACATTACAGACGCACACATTGCCGGTAGTACACATAAATTCCCATTTCGCTGTAGCAACATCGAAATGACCTTGGATCTTCCCTGCGAAGAACGTGATTATGAATCGGGTGTAAGTAGATTTACATGACCGAAAAACTTAGATGATCATCACTGATTATGTGTATAGATAATTCCCAGCCCTAGAAGTCTGCAAGAATATGACAATCGTGAATTCTTCTCTGACGACGAAGTCGGCTTCTCATCATATGCGGAACTCATCGGATTGACGAGGGGAATCGACCAAGCCTTGTCACCAGGAGCTATATCTGATGTCCAGCTTTGCTCTTCAATGTGCTCAAATTACGATACCAGTGTCACCGCTTGGTATTCACTTCTGCCCAACTCCAAGAGAAATATCTTGCGCCACGACGGGACTGTTGACGAAGTCATGTTCAAAGCGGAGTTTATCATGCATACGTGAGTCACAATTCCCTTGAAATTTCAAGTCAAGACCTTGGACTAATCTTATTTAGTTATACAGTTGAGGTCCATCGACCAATATCATCTCTTGCATACAGTACGATTGAATCCATCTCCCGCTGTGCTCCCCTGGCCCCTTCAGATGGATTCAACTGTAGCAACTCGGCGGAGCGCCAATTGCACACCATGAAATGCCTTGCCGCCATCGACAAACTGCAATACCTTCTGACTCTTCCCACCAATATTACGACCTACTCGCCATTTATTATCTGCATGCTGGCAAATGTCACCATTGCACATCTTTCAGCTTGTCGATTTGTCCTCGTGGGAAAGAAGCGCACACAATGTCGGGAGAAGATACGCCTTACTATGGGAACATTGAAACGCCTGAGTGACTATTGGACATTGGGTAAACGAACATATCGAGAGATTGGCATCATTGCGCGGGAGATATTGTGCCTAATCGATAAATCGCCCATACCCGCACCCGAATCGTTAGTAGGTTCATCGTTTGTTCCATCAGCAGTCGATCTGAGCGCACTGGGAGTAATACCTGGACCTGACTTTGATTTTCATGCATTCTTTGACTCGGGCATTCTAGGAACCATGGAGGAGAGTCGACAGCTGGTTTTGTAACATATCTTGAAATAATATTTCATGAGTTGTTTTTCTCACAGTGAGAACTGAAAAAATGTCAATTTCATCTCTATTTAGCGTCAATAGCTATCTAACCGAATTAACGATACTCTTCATCGATTTGAATAAGTGCACCCATCCCATCGCGCTCCAAAACATCAGTGTCCAAAACCAGAGTAGCAAACAAGGTTGCCGGTTCAGTTTTGCTCGCATTGTCGCTAATACGGTGGTGGCAACCTGGCGCCTCATACCAAGTCTCTCCGGCCTTGATAACCTTCATCGGGTCGTTGTTCATCTTGTTCAACAGAGTGCCGCTGGTAACATACGCGGCCACTGCGCTGCCGCCGTGTCGGTGAGGCGGGGTCGAGCCGTTTGGAGGGAATTCCACACGCAAGCCGACGATACTTTTGCCAGGGCAGTTTCCCAGTTTGTACTGGTAGGCGATGTTGATTTCCGGCATCGGGCGGCTACGCAAGTCATTAGTTTATGTAAACCCGTAGATGTTATGAGTCTTTCCACTCACCTAGGATCATAGGTTGGCTCAGCCATGTTGATTATGGTTGTAGGAAGTTTGGAATGGATCGGGGATTGGTGAAATCAAATGTTGACGTGTTGTCATTGTCTATGGTGCTCGGAAGCAAGCTGGCATTTATAGCTGGCTGAATGTTTGTCTAGATCGGACGACAATTTTCGTCCCTACCTTAGGAGATGTGCTTTGTTAAACCGACCGTTCCGAATAGCCTAAGGGTCCATTTTGTGGACCTTTCCCGGGGAGATGCCCCATTAGTGGTCATCACTCGACCGCTGCACCCTTCATTGGATGACGTGGGTTACACGGCCTTATCAATACAGTCACCCCCAGTAGTTTACGCCAAAACGCGCTTCCGCCCCATCAATGCGTTACAACTTAACTCTTTTAATCACCCATTAATGCCTCTACGAAGACTTTTGAGAGCCGTATCTAGTAATATTATAAAGAGTAAAGAATTAACTCCTTTTCTAAAAAGTAAAATTCTAGATTAGTATAAAGTTAGAAAGTTTATATATATAATTTCTTAAGTATTTAAAATTCTATATTATACTATATAAGATATTAAAAAAAAGTAAAGATATATATTATAATTTAGACTATAATTTAGAGAGATAAGTACTCTAATTTAATATAATTAGAATAAGATTTTAATTTTAAAAAGAATAGTTATTTTATAAAATTATATCTTAAAGTTATAAAAGAGATATTATTTATATTTTATATAGGATAATATACCTATCTATATATTAAATAAATTAAAGACTTAGTTTATAAATAATACTATAAAATTATTTAATTAATTGCTTTATTTACTAGATTTAAATTCTATTGAGAATCTCTAGTTTCTGTTTAAAGAGGGGGTTTATATAGTTAATTTAGATATTAAAAATATACCTAAAGGTAAAGATATAGTATTAAATATTCTTACTTAAGTAGTGTAATAATTCTAAAAGGATTTATATATAACTTTTATTAAGAATTATATAAGGTCTATGAAAAGGCGTCTAGTAGTAGTAATTAAAGTAAAAAGATAGTATATAGAATATTAATAAGATTTTGAAATATTAAAATTTTATAAGATATAATGCTTTATCTAGTTATTAATTATTCTATTTTTATAATCTATCACTCTCTATGGGTGGGAATAGGTAAAAAATAGTATTGTATGGAAATTTGGTGCGGAGTTATTTCGGGCGGGTTTGGCGTAAACTAATCACGGAGACTGTAGGCTATCAAGGGATAACCGGCGCTGCCGTACCACGCCACAACCAAACGAGTCGGAGTCACTTAGCAGAAGTTTCAACAGTGTCATTGACAATTAGAGAGCGAATCATTCTATATTCCTGTCATTACATCATTGTCCATACGTTGTGGATGCTAGATGGAGCAGATTTTTCTGGATCCGCGAAGCCATGATGGCGCTCGCGCAACCCCGGGAGATAGCCTTTGCATGTTCGTCACCGAGTCATCGGTTGCCTGAAATTTAGCCCATCTAGCTCTCGGGAGCGATTCTATCATAAAAAGGATATTTTCAATTCTTTCTATAAATATCGAAATTGCACTTTGAGCATCCTTCTTTGCTGCCATTCATCCTTTCATCGAATGATCATGTCAGAAATCAAGATCCAGTCTGGGATTATCATCAGTGGACCAGGAATTGCTCATATTGCCCACGATTTGGCGATTCCATCACCCGATGCAGGCCAGCTTTTGATACGGACACGAGCCATAGCGCTCAACACCCCTGACTGGATGGCGCTGGATAAGTTGGGGAGACCAGGTGCCGGAATGGGCTTTGACTTTGCTGGTGAAGTCGTAGAAATCGGAGACAGATGCGAGAATTGGACGGTCGGCGACCGGGTAGCTGGGTTAATTCATGCGTGTATGCATCTTCTCTCCCCTTGAGCATGTCTAGCACACATTTACAAGATACTCAACCCAGGTCATGCCGCAAACTATGCGAATGGTTCCTTCCGGGAATATCTATTAGCAGATGCAGATCTTCTGATGCGCATACCGGAACATCTCCCATTTGCAGATGCTTCAACGCTAGGCATGGGGATTAGCACCGCTGCGCAGGCACTTTACCAGTGGCTCCCCTTGCCGTTGCCTACCAGTGATGCAACACTGTCTCGCCAGGCCGTTTTGATTTACGGTGGAAGCACTGCAACCGGTAGCATTGCTATACAATTAGCGAAGCTGTAAGTCTACCACGATGCCATGTTTCGGAGATTGCATACTGACTTTTTTATAGCTCAGGACTTAGGGTCATCACAACGTGCTCAGAGCAACACTTTTCTTGGCTCAGATCTCTGGGCGCCGATGAGGTCATCAATTACCGTAACCTTGACGCTATCGAGAAAATCAGAACCCTTGTCCACAAGGATGGCTTGTATTCAGTTCTGGACTGCATTGCAGATACTAAGACTGCTGCCTTTTGTTATCAATGCTTTTCTGTCCCTCAAGGATTGTCACAGCAGGTGCCGTCGTTGGTATATGCCGGACTCATGGTACCACCAGACGTGCCGGAGCAACCAGAGTCCCTTCCAGCCTCTGCCAAGATCAAAAGTGTGTGGAACATTGTTTACACATGTTTTGGAAGACGTTTCACTATAGTTAACGAGGATTTGGGTATAAAGCGGACGTGGGAGGCATCGAAGAAAGACAAAGATTTTATGATCTCATTTTATCGGCGCGTCGAAGAATTCCTTCAAAACAACTTGTTGCAACCTATGCCGATTGAGACCCGCAAAGGGGGACTTGAGGGCGTTCTCGAAGGGGTCGATGAAGTTCGTAAGGGGACTGTACGTAGTAAGAAGTTGGTTTATGAGCTATGAGATGGTGTTTCTTTTTCGTTTCTTCCTTTATTGAATGAAGGGTGACCCTTTGAATTTTGGATTGCGTATATAGAGGCGTTGATTGATGTACACGTTTTGGTCAACTAAATGTATACCCGTGCCGCCAAGCCCGCGACCTCACGCGCAGCGTGAGGGTGCGCGTCACATAAACGCAAAAGACACATAAATGTAAATTTTTGTTTCGAAATCTTCTCAACCTATTATAAACACCCAAATCACCACCAAAATGCCGTCGGAGCAATATAAAGAAGAGGAATCAAGGATCTAGAAAGTATTGGAGTCCCTTAAAGCAAATCTAAAGCAAAAATTCGTGGGTTTGGTATGGGAATTTAATGTTAATTACTATTGACTCTGGTAACGCGCGTTAAGCAGTTATTCTTAATTAAATTAATAACTAGCACATAAGTGATTGTTAGATAATCAAAAAAGCGCTGTAAAATTATAAATTAATAATTTAAATAATATTATTTCTACAACCTTAAATCTACACTAGCCCTATTCAGGTTAAGGCTTGGAGAATCTACTTGTGCTCTTGCATGTATATACGCATGAACCTCGTTAACTATTATAAGTAGGTCCCATTCGGCCCTTATTGGCCACGTCTAGACACTTATGATATAATATAAAGTAATTAATTAACTAAGCGCTCATTACACATTAAAACCACCAGTCGAATATATCTTATAGTAGAACAAATCTCTAATAATAATCCTTCAAAACATATATTTCGCAACAAGACCATTAAAAAATTATTTAAGCTATCTCAAATTCGGGTGGCACACAATAAGAGATTAAATAGATATCTAACATAAAAAGTAAAGCCTATTAAAGAGTATCTTCCATTTCATAAGATCTAATATATAATTATAATAGACAATATTCTTATACTAAATAAATAGCTATTTCTCCTTCTCTTCTAAGCAGACTAGATATTCTAAATTCTTATAGATTTTTTACTTTTTAAGAAGTTATATAAGTCTGCAATTCTCCATTTAGAAGGAACGTAGATTCTATTTAAATTAATCAATTCTATTAAAGAGAGATTTATCTATTTCCTAATACTTCTTTAAAGAATAATCCTTGAATATTTAGTAGCAAAGCATAGTAAATTTTTATACAAAACTTATAGAATCAGAAGAAAGATCATTAATATATCTTTTATATTTACAATTACTAGATAATTCTAAAGCATATTGGCTATAGATTACCGTGTTAGAGGGCTAATCATTTAACTAAACATCTTTATGAATAAAAATGACTTCTGATGCATCATGAGCAAGTTTACGATATGGCTATACACCGGGTACTTCTTCTTTAAGGCGTGCGTGATGATATCCTTGACGCTCCATTGTATCGCTGAGGGCAGTGGCCGATGCAGTGTATACTCAGATCTCCAGACGAGATCTGCAATAGTCAGTAGGGTGTTATAAAGAGATGTGGAAGAGACATACTGAATACAGAGGCCTTTGAAGCTGTTCAGAGATGGCTTCGGCGGTAAGTGTCTTCCCAACATCTGGTGGGCCACTGTCCATTCTCATTAGAGTCAAACTGTGATAAGTAGATAGATGAACACACTATAAGAGAATAATGACTCCTTGTCCCTTTCCTATAATAATATCATCAAATGTGCCTTCATACTTAATACTAACACGGCTCTCCGCAAGAGATTTAATCACTTTTTTCTTATCCTCAGGAACCGTTAACATGTCGAAAGGGGTATTTGAGAATATAATTTCCTTAATACTTTCCATATTAAATTCTCCTATATTATGTTAATAATTATCCAGACAGTTTCTGGCTTAGTCATACTCGCCCTAGATTTTTTCGTTTAAGGAGAATCTTAGCATTATTGGGCTACAAATTGCGAGGTCCTCTTCTTTCATTACACTGAAGTCGATATCCTTACCTCAAACATGGCTTTCTGGTCCACCCTGTTTGACCTATTCGAAGAAAAAATCGACCGTATCTAGCTTTTTAATTTCTAACCTTGGATAGTTTGGATTCGTCTTGCGGAAAATAACAGCATCGACCATAATCCTTCCATGCACGTGGAGTTTCAATAATCTGTTCTTGTCTGGGATGAACATATTTCCATAGTGCTCGCGATGGTAGCTGCTGATCAGGGAAACGAAATGGCGGCCATTGCAAACTAGTTAGGACTAGATTTTTAGGTCTGTGTGATACTTTAGCGGATAAACAGGCAAGGTCTGAATCTGCTTGGTGCCTCGAAAAGATCCAATCTGTAGCGTCTCGGTAGATTCACCGAAAACTTCTCCATCATAATCGAGATAGCGTCCGTTGACTTCAAGAAATTCCCGCCCTCTGATTGTTTTCTTCTCGATATAATCGTATCGAATGCATCGTGGCCTTGAGGCACAGCTCACCCGTACCTTTCAAGTAGCTAGCGATTGGAAAGCGGTCCTGCTCCTCGATGAAGCGGATGTGTATCTGCAAAAAAGAAACGGTTTCCATTTAGAACAAAATCGTCTGGTTGCGACATTTCTCCGCACGCTTGAATATTATGATGGAATCTTTTTCCTTATGACTAACATGCTAGGGTATTTCGATTCCGCTATCCTCGATCGGATCTAACTTAAACTGCAGTACGACGATCTAGATTGATTGGCCAGAAAGTTGGTTTTCCAGCATTTTCTGGGGGAACATTCGGCGGATATCAATGAAGAGGCGTTGACACAGTTCTCTGAGGTTAAGCTAAATGGTCGCCAGATAGGACCACCATGACAATCTGAAATATTCAATGCTAATACTGTCACAATACAGATCAAAAAAGTTGTGAAAATAGCCCATAATGTTGCGATGAGTGAAAACACACGAGTGTGTATAAGTCATCTGCGGCAGCTCTCACGCAAAGTGGATACAGTATTCCCACCCAAAGTGTCTTAGCGTTTGATGATAGCTTGTATCAGTGAGCTTACAGTATTCGTTGGTAATGCAGACTCCCTTTACTTCATAGGAATAGTAATCGGCCACTCATGAAAACCGAGTTCCTGAAAGTAATAGAGCTTGTAAAGAAGTAAAAGGTGTAGCATCGCAATTTACGGGGACCTCATTTTGAATCGTCCCTGGTCGTTCCCATTCGTCCTCATTCGTCCCGCCACGTAACTTTAACGCTATACTGTATCTGGTCTTAGAGCCCGCCTGACCAAAACAAGTTCCCACATCTAGTTGCAAGAACATGCTGTCAACACAAGTCAGAATATCGCAGAAAGAGCTAAATGAACTACGCAAGCGTCTTGAAGAAGCAGAAAGACGACAACAAGAAGAACAGCAACGACGCGAGGAAGCAGAGCGACGACAAGAGAAAGAACAACGACAGCGAGAGGAAGAACAACGATAATAAGAGAAAATAAAACAGAACTTAAATCTTAAAATACTATAAACTTAAAATATAACACTCTCTAAATTTCTTGATGTATGCTACAAACATCTCTTCCTCAGTCTAATAATTTAGAAGGATAAGAAGTTATCTATAAAGAGTGATTCTACTAATATAAACTATAAATTATAATTAAATAGAATTTAGGAATAAATAGACTTTTCTAAGAAGTAGATAGTAATATAAAAAAATCTTATAAATTTAGATTTTGTTATTAAGTATCACTTTACACTATTGTTAGTGCTAAGAGAATTCAAAAAGGAAATTATAAAATAAATGTATGGTTCTAAACTCGATATTGGATACTTTTAACGTGAGTCTATAGAGTTGTGTATTGTATCTATAATTAAAGAGCTCTACACTAGCTAGTAACTATAACGAAAATTTAATCTTTATAGAAATATAACTTTTAAAAACTATACTAATATACTAATAGATGAATTTAGAATTATTACTAATATAAGCTCTCTCTGCTTAGAGCTAAAAGAACTACGTCGCTCTAAATACTTATTAAAATAATCTTAGAATACCTTTAGATTAATATTATAAATGAGAAAATAAATAGCTGTATAACTATATTACTCTCATTCTTGAGTAGATCAGTTTTACGTTTACAACTAGAGCCTAGATAAGAAGGTTCTAGCCTTTCTTATTAAATATAAAGTCCTATATAAGCTATCTCTTACTCATATTAAAGCTGGACTGCAGGACATAGAATTAGACTATATCATTCAATACTAGAAAGATAAATTACTAGAGAATATCTATTATTATATTATTACTATAATAATTACATAACTCTTCTATTATATATACAAAGGCAGAAATAAATACAGCTATATAGCAATAGAAAAAGCCTTTATATTCCTCTATATATCTTATAATAACCCTTTAACTATTCTCTACTATCTATCAGTACCACAAGAAGATGTTAGCAACACTACTAAATAGCCTAGAGATAACAATTAGCTACATCTAACTATAGTTAGCCAGCTTCTTGCTTTCATCCTACACACTTTACAAACTTCTCCGCGGGATATTACTTGGAGAAATCAACACATGGATCAATTAAAAACATAAGAAATAGTATATAATAACCTACTAGAGAAAATTAAAGAGAAAAATATTCTAGCTTCTAACTATAGACCACCACTCAATCAATTAAATTATTACTGCTAGTCTTCTATGAAGATAAGGTTAAAGTCTATAATAGCCTTTTTCTATAAACTATTACAAAAATCATAATTATTAAATTACAAAGATAATGCTAATGATAGTATAAACCTATCTACTCCCAGTTAAACGTTCTATAACTCTTAATTTTCTCAGCATTAAGCCACAGCCACTATAACCCAAAGATCAACTAGATTATAATAATTAGCTTTAAAAAGCAAGTCTTAAAAGTACTATACTTAACAGTGCCTTCACGGCTTGCGCAGTAAGGGACCACTACATAGAAAATATTCTAATATAAATAAGTACAGAGCTAATCAATATTAACTTAATACCATAATATTTATTAAATTATTAGATTAACAGCTCTCTGAGGACCTAGATTCTAATAAAGAACTTAGATACGAATCATTTTATATATATAGCATATATAGGGCTCTTTTCAAGATTATTCTCTAGTTATATAGGTATATTTTTGTTAGGAAAGATGTTCTAATTAACTTTATAGAATGTACTAGATAGAAGGAAAAAATATACTCCTATCTCTATATAATTTAAGGATAATATGTCCTAATTATTTTTAGTAATCTTGATCTTTATCGACTATTTTTATATAATAGTATTGTTATAATGGTTTACTTAATTCTAATAAATTATACTGGGAGAAACCTAGCTAGATAATATAAAATTAATAAGGTGAAGCTTATTGTACAGGCTGAGATATCTTTGCGTGCTATTTATAATTTTGATATTCTCCACAGTGACTTAATCCTAGGGAATATAATATGGAATAAGGAGAACTAATAGGTTATATTCATTGATTTTAAGTGAGTGTAGTATTAAAAATGGACACCACTTAGCCCTATTGCTGCTAATCAAAAATGGAAACGGGTAACCAGCATCTGGGATAAAAGCCTAAACAAACGCTCCAATTCCTTTCAACGGGAGCTATCACGCATGAGGTCAGAACTACGATCTTGAGCGCTTTTCGGTTGGCTGAAGAGCTATTTGCGGATGAGACAAGGCTCCTAAGACCAACACCACCTGAGAGCTACAGCGCTCAAGAGCCACCTTGCCTAAGAGTCCTACCGCCCAAGAGGGACTCAGCACAGAAGAACGTCAGCCCAAGAGAACAATCTCCTGGGAGAAAACTCTCCCAGGAGATCCGCAGAGAGCTAACTAAAATACCGTCGCTCAGGAGGGATCTCTCCTAGGAGAGATATAATCTGGGAATAATCTTGCTCAGGAGTCTTGGGATTTCTCACACTACTGAATATCTTGGTGGCAACGTTGTTTTGATAAAGATATATGATGTATATGAACAGTCTATCAGCCCCTCAAGATTAGAATAAGAATGAACAACTTATTACCTTCAAATCTACCGTACATTAATAGTACCGTTAGTGAAAAGTAGAGGCGAAGTACGCAGTGAAATTTTTATTAACAGTCAAACGCTTGTTGTTGATATATTGGGTGGGTATTGGAGGATTTTTTTACACTAGCATCAAAAAGGAAGTCGAGATGTATGGGAGAGGAATCGTGTATTATTTGTATCTAAATTTTGACATTTCTAACTGATATTCCTGTCCAATTTATGGCTGCAATCCTATACAAATTCAGACTTCAAATCATTCAACCTGTGTGTAAACAAATAACCAGAAAAGTCAACAAATACCGAGAATTGAGCGTGAGAATGAGCGCTCGGTAAGGAGTCAATTATTACTGAACTTCTTATTGCAACGAGTTGGTACAAGGGGTGCAAATTTGGTGTAGGACAAAGCTTGCTTTATCCCTTTTCAGCATAGTGTCAAATTTTGGCCAACAACTAGTTAGTGCTTGGGTTAGGGTTTTGCCGAAACGGGTAAAATGTAAACACGAAACCTTCTGGTTTTAACCAGCGCTAGCTCCTCCTACCTAACTCGGATAGAATTAAAAAATATATCAATGGAATACGAATTGAAAGTCCTTTTGAATGATACTATATTTATTGTTATAATATGACTAGGGCGTTATATGTACATCACGGAAATGCCTATATAGAATGGTGGGGATATCACTTAGTAGATATTGTAGAGTAATGTAGGTCCTAGTGGTGATATAACACTATATTCAGAGAAAAGAGATGTGGGAATTTTTGATCTTGCCATCCGCTTTGCCAATATTAATAGGAATAAAAGGGTGGATTATTTGTGCATTAAGCTAAATGGATGTATATAGAGTTATCTAAATAAAGATGATGGATCCTTGGAGTATATCTATTAGTTTAAGAAGTTAGAGGATAAGAATAGAGCAAACTTAAGATAGGTTGATATTAATAGTGATGGGTTAGATGATATGCTTTGAGTTGATAAATTTTCTGGCGATGTGATAATATTTTATAATAGAGGTCCTATTCTAGCAGGTGGCAGTGTCTATATTTGGGATAACTAGGGTGTTGTCTATTAAGGTGTAGGGTAAGGACCTTACTAAAACTGGCCTGATCTTAATAGAGATGGCTAGGCGGATATGTCACTTGCCAATAATCTGGACAATATGGCGTGGACCTGGTTCAACCTGTGTCCTAACGAGGGGAGTGGTAATAATGGTGATGATCCTAATACACTTACTTTAGCATCTTTGCCAGCGCTTGATTAGTTGGCATTAATAATTTCCTTGTGTTGATGGTTTTTTGATTCTATATCTGTTTAAGCAGCAATGATTGCTCTCTATATGTGCGACTCCTATGTATCTAATTCTATAGACAGCTCTCCAATACGATACAAGGCATCCTAAGTCATGAAGTATTACGTTAATAATCGGCTAAAGTAAGCCTGGGTTTGCAATGGTATACTGTTTACGATCCATCTCGTAGCTACTCGAGTTAGATAAGAAATGACATGACAACCAATACATTTGGCATCAAGGCTATTCTAAGCGGGGTGGTTGACGGCTTGCTATGACATATTTTGGACGACGAATTTTCCATAATTCAGTAACCAAAACCGAACGAAATATGTAAGGAGCGTCTGAAAACCCAAGATAAGTAAATATTATATATTGTGCTAAATTATATATATACTACATCATCCATATTTATCTCGAACCAAAGGCTGATTACGTTGGCAGGGAATCTAATTTCATCTAAGGGAGCGGAATTGTAAGCACCAGGTTATCACATCACATATAACATAGCCAATCACTAGTTAATAGTACTACCGAGTATATTAGCGTGGTATGTAGCACACTACACTAGGTGAGAGTATACGTACTTTCAAAGTCTACTGCGTAGTTTGCGCGAAGGGGGGGGGGATCAAAAGTAAGGGAATGCCAGGGGAGCGAATTTCAAAATTTGTCCAATCATTCTGGCTATGAGATTGTTGGACAGTGGATCATAGTGTAACCTCCGAACGAGATATGATTACAAATGGCGAGTAGAATTGAGTTGTACTTCGTACATGTAACGTGACAGTACGTAAAATAGTTAATTATCATTACCAACACTCGCGTATTGTCGGGGTTTGTACCTGAACTGGATAGATGTAACCAGCAAATTCTCTCAACTTGGCTATCCATCTTCACTTTAGCGCCGAAGATAGTGACATGAAAATGGACCACACGATAGAGGAGATGGGGCCGGGTTGCATACATAGCCATACAGGGATAGCTAGTGGAAGGAGAACAGACAGATTTAGTTTATCCAGTATTTTCAACCAAAGCTGAATGTTTCAAAAATGTGACTATGACTATATCAACAGTCTATGAATCCGCTATAAGTTTACGCGGGAATTATAACAACGGACTGCAATGTAACCTGGTGGTTGGCAACTTCAGATACATAGAAAAATGGCCCTTTGCTGATTGAACAATCAATTGGACACTGACATGATATGTTCCCACAATTACAGGAAGATCGCAGCTCCCAGTACCGTAAGCGAAATGGATGCCATCACCGTCAGAATCCGGCTGTCAAGATTGACGGATGATGCAGACGATGTGCCTGAGGAGGCCGAGCAAGAGACGTTGGGATTCTGATGGCCAGGCTGGCAGGCTATCGCAGTGGCAGAGGCTAAGATACTAGATGCCACGGAAGAATTGATGGTAGCTGAGCACGGGTTTGCAGTTGCAGTTGATTTGACATAAGCTTCAGTTCCAACAGGAATTACATCGAAGGCGACGGAATCAGCAGATCCGCAGGCGTCGGAAGATGTAGCCGCCACGAGATCAGGGGTCTGACCTGACTTGTTCACGGTGAACAAGGTTGTGCCATTCACATGAATGTATGTGCCTGTAGTATTCGCGACGCCGGAGACGTTGTAGATCTCAAGATCCCAGTACAATGTCCAGAAACCCTCAGGATACGAAGCCGTGTCAATGATACGGTATTCGTAGAAAGTCCCATTCGTGCCATAATCATTTCCATAAAGTTCAAAAACACCTCCATTAACTGAACCTAGGGATGATCGATTATTTCCCTCCCACAGGTCCCAAGTAATTAGGGCTGACAAGGGTGTAGCAAGATCGGGATTTTGTATCGCCCAGACAACAGGCATCAGTATCTCCGGGGTGTAAGTTGCATTTCGCGGAAAAAGAGCGTCCACTTCGAAAACGTCAGAACCGGTGGTTGCTGGGCTCCCAATTACCCCAAGTGTTGAGGCGATTATCAGCAGTGCCCATGCGAGGAGGCGATTGTGACAAGAAGCGCGCATTTTAGAATGTTTGAGTAGGAAAAAATGAAAAAAAAAAATAAATAAATAAATAAATAAATAAAACTTTGCAGTTTCAAGACAAGAAATGAGGTCAAGGTTTCTAAATTATTCTGGCAAGTAAGGAGAGTAAGGCGATCAACAATCAAGGGCTTTCGAGATGGTTGGAAAAACAGAGGATAATGGAGGAAAAGGGACTCACGAGCTCACCTGGGGAGATTTGCCGGGAAAGGAAAATTCGCAACAGCGGCCCACTAACTAAAATTAGCGCATCTCTTTGTTAACGCTAGGATGGTCGGTTACAGGACAGAGAAGTTACAAAGATGTTGATACATGTATTGCGCCACAAATGTCGACATCCAATCCAGAGTCGTAGCCAGCCAGTATATAACCAGTCGGAACCCTAGAAAGCTGAAGGATGGGATACGACTCATGATGTATTGATATTGATTGTGGTTGGGACTTGAGAAAGCCAGGTTACATGGCCCAGGTACTGTATTCGTATTTCCGGATAATATGCAGGTACCGCTTGTACCGAACTTTCAGCTGCTCGCACCAAGATGTACGAAATAGAATGAATCTGGTGTTTGCTCGTTACTGGACAGCCATTATTATTATCAGTAAATAACTATTACCGAGTGACAAGTTACCAACTAATGTTACCCAAATACGTGCGAGACCCTCGAGAGGATTAATGTACAACTACGGAGTACACGCTAAAATCTATTTAGAGCAGTACAATCCATGTAAGAATAGTCCTGTTCGGTCGTAGTTCAGTTAGAGGTTCGATTCCTATTGGTGCTGTTGGTACGGTGGCGATGTTTTCTAACAGGTGGAAAGACGAGAATTTACAGATATGACTGCCCCACTTAGGCAAAAGCTAAACTTTCAGCCAATAAAGCTTGTCCACAGAGTAATACCCACTCGATGCCTAAGTTAGCATTGGAAGTAATTACATACACACATTTGTTTTCTTTACGGAACGTGTAGGGAAGCTATCGAGCTACGTATTTGACTAGCACCGGCTTCAGCACTAATTATGAAATAATTGAAGATTTGGATAGACTGAATATAAAAAGGTGGGTTGATGTCTGTCATTTTTCTCCCGTTTCCTGGCTCGCTCTGAGGTCAAAACTTGTTTCAAAATTTTCTACTTCGTGATTCTCCTGCAGCGGTCTATCCTCGATTCCCTCTCATCACTTATCTATTTGCAGTCGATCTTCATTCATCATGATCGTGCCGACTATACTTCAAAGCACCTTTTGGCTGTTGCTCCTCCCACAGATACAACTGTCCCTAGCGGCAGCACTGATACTACGTCGGCAGGTCAACTGTTCGTATGAGACCGCTGCGAGCCCAGGAGATACATGTCAATCTTTTACTGCTGAATAGGGTATCAGTGAGCAGACTTTCGAGTCTCTGAACCCTGGCGTTGCCTGTCCCAACCTCGTAGCTGGTCAAAACTATTCCGTCTTTGGAATGGTGACATCCAGTGCACCGACCACCGGCTCTTTGCCCTCCTCTACAAGCTCATCGTCAACGACAATTTCTTCTCCAAGTCCAACGTAGTCATCATCACCTCCCTACCAGCCTCAGCAGACTGACCGCAGCTAATTGCAATCAATTCTATCAAGTTCAGGCAGGGGACTCATGCGATGTCATTGAGAGCAAATTTGATATTAGCGCGAGCGAGTTTTTAGCGCGGAATCCATCTGATAATTCGCGTATGTTCTGACACCATACTGCCAAGTCAGAAAAGGCTATGTTACTAACCGCTGAGTTATAAAATGCACTAACATTTTGGCTGGCTTCTACTATTGTGTGGATGTTCCTGGCGCTACTCAACCTGCTACGACCACCACTATTCCAGCAACAACTACAACTACTCCCGCCGATGGAATCACTATGCCTACACCGTACCAATCTGGTATGGCCAGCAATTGTAACAAATTTTATCTTGTTCAGACTGGTGATAACTGCGCGGCAATCGCCGCAAACTATAATATTCCAATTTCTACGTTCTACGCTTGGAATCCAGCTGTAGGCTCCTCCTGCGCCTCATTGTTCCTCGTTATTACGTCTGTGTGGATATTATCGGCTACACACCAACCACGACTACCTCAACTGACCCAAGTATCACAACACCAACGCCTTTTGAACCAGGGATGGTGAGTGGTTGTAAGAGGTTCTATTATATTCAATCAGGCGACACATGTGATGGCATCGCCAGTAGTCAAGACGTCACTGTCACTGAGATTGAACAGTGGAATCCGCAAGTTGGATCTGGCTGTCTTAATTGTGTCAAGACACTAAGAAGCAAAGGTAGTAAAAGCGGAGGCAAACAGCAATTATGAGAAGTCATGAATCGATTGTAGTGCAGGAGCCAAAGGATGTAAATACTCGCAACTAATGGAATGACACCAACGATGTGTCGGAAAAAGGATTGAGCGGGAGGTTGAAAAGAAAGAGAAGTTCCTTCGGTCAATGGGGGAAAGGGATGGGTTTATATACCACAAAGACCAACAGCCCCGCTAGTGAGCTGAGTATTACTGGAGCGAAGTTATGCAGACCCTTATACCAGTATGAGTTGTCTTTTTACTAATCAACTGTCTAGGTTGACTGGAGTGCGTTCCATTCTGATCTAATAATTTCCAAAAGTGCTCCATGGGCGGATCAATGCGAACCTATCATTAGTTTGCATTGAGCCATGGCATAGCTCAGGATTATCGCTAACAAAAAAAGCGGAAGCTAGACTTAATTTAATTAGCAAGTATTATAACTTAAAGGAAAATAATATTATAAATTATTTTTATTTATATTTTATTTCTTCTTTTATTATTATTAATATTTTTTTTTTTAAAATAATCTTATTTATTACTATTAATTTTATATTTATAGAGAACTCTATATCTCTTAAATTAAAAAAATAATTATAATTTTTATTCTATCTTTATATTCTTATTAATTAGTAGATAATTTTTTATATAGAATATAATTTTTATTATATTTATTCTAGTCTCTTTAAATATCTTCTCTAGAAATACTAGATTAAATAACTAGAATAATATATAATTAAATAATTTTTAAAATATTATAATATTATCTATATTATTTTATATATAATCTATCTTATAAATAATATTATAAAAATCTATATTTTTTTTATTATACTAGATTTTTTTTATTATATTAAATACTACTTCTATCGAACTTATAATACTAATTATATATAATAATATTATAACTAGGAATATAGATAGATTAAGAGATAAAAATAAATATTATAATATTATATATATTTTTAAATCTTATTCTAGGAAAAAGAATAGATTTAATATTTTATAATAATTCTAGTTTATTTAATAATATTTTTTTTTATATTTTTATATTTTTATTTACTATATATATACTTATATATTAATATATTAGAATATTAAGCTATTTTCTTTTTTATTATTATTAATTATTTATTATCCTTTAAAGCTTTTCTAGATAAATATTATATTATTTAAAGTTAGTATATTATTTCTTATATAATCTTAAATTACTAGTATATCTCTAAAATTATATTTTAGTTTTAAATTATAAAAATCTATATTTATCTTACTAGATTAGATTTAGATTATATTAAAGATTTTTATTAATTATTTAAATTAGAGGAAATTCTACTTTTCTTAGTCTATTTCTAGATTAATTAATTATAAAAATAGACTAAGTAGATTTTTTATTCTAATTATATATTATAACTTAACTAGTAGAATGCCTGGTTTATTAATATATTTTTTTATAGAGAGATCTTCTAGAATTTAATCTAATCTCTATAAAATAATTAAAGCTAGATATAATATATTTAAATTTAATAAAAGCTTATCTATTATTAGAGCTAAATTATAGATTATTAGATATTATTAATTCTATTATTCTAGTCTATTAAGAGCTAAAAAATAATCTAGAATAATATTCTATCATTAGTTTGTGTTGAGCCATGGCATAGCTCAGGGTTATCACTAACAAAAAAAGTGGAAGCTAGACTTAATTTGACTAGTAGGTATTATAGCTTAAAGGAAAATAGTATTATAAATTACTTTTATTTATACCTTATTTCTTCTTTTATTATTATTAATATTTTTCTTTTAAAATAATCTTATTTATTATTACTAATTTTATGTCTATAGAGAACTCTATATCTTCTAAGTTAGAAAAATAATTATAGTTTTTATTCTATCTTTATATTCTTATTAACTAGTAGATAATTTTTCATATAGAGTATAGCTTTTATTATATCTATTCTAGTCTCTCTAAATATCTTTTCTAGAAATATCAGATTAAATAACTAGAGTAATATATAATTAAATAATCTCTAGAATACTATAATATTATCTATACTATTCTATATATAATCTATTTTATAAATAATATTATAGAGATCTATACTTTTTCTATTATACTAGATTTTCTTTGCTATATTGAATACTATTCCTATTGAACTCACAACACTGATCGCATATGATAATATTATAACTAGAAATATAGATGGATTAAGAAATAAGAGTAAATATTATAATACTATATATATCTTTAAATTTTATTCCAGGAAAAAGAATAGATTTAGTATTTTATAATAATTCTAGTTTATTTAATAATATTTTTCTTTATATCTTTATATTGCTATCTATTATATATATATCTATATATTAATATACTAGAATATTAAGCTATTTTCTTTTCTATTATTATTAATTATCTATTATCCTTTAAAGCCTTTCTAGATAAATATTATATTATTTAAAATTAGTATACTACTTTTTATATAATTTTAGATTATTAGTATATCTCTAAGATTATGCTTTAGTTTTAAATTATAGAGATCTATATCTATCTTATTAGATTAAATCTAGATTATATTAGAGATCTTTACTAACTATCTAAACTAGAGAAGATCTTATTTTTTTTAATCTACTTCTAGATTAATTAATTATAGAGATAGACTAAGTAGATTTTCTATTCTAGTTATATACTATAGCTTAGCTAGTAGAATGCCTAGCTTATTAATATATTTTTCTATAAAAAGATTTTTTAAGATCTAATCTAGTTTCTATAGAATAGTTAGAGCTAGATATAATATAACTAAAACTAGTAGAAGCTTATTTATTATTAGAGTTAAGTTATAGATTATTAGGTATTATTAATCTTATTATTCTAGTCTACTAAGAGCTAAAGAATAGTCTAGAATAATATTCTATATATTACTTAGAATTTAAATAACTATAATTAATTAAAGCTAAATACTCTAGAGGTTATTAATTATAAATAGTGGTTAGAGAAATAGATCTTATATTATATTTTAAGATTATTTAATAGTTACTTTCTTTTTAGACTTTTAATTCTATTCTAGTATTCTTTATTATTTTTCTCTTCTAAAGTCTTATTTAAAAGTAGTAAATAATAGTTAGTAATTATATCTTCTATTTTTTTTAATTAATTTATAGTTATTAGATCTAGATCTTAGCTTTATCTATCTTTAAATATTAATATTATTTTAAGTTAGATCTTAATTATATTCTTATTAAATATTATAATTACTAGTTACTTAATAATATCACTAGACTAGTGATAGAATTGCTAGAAAACTAACTATATAGATTCTAAATTAGGATAACTAAAATCTTTTTTATATAAGTATAATAGGACTAGAATAGTTAGGCTATTATTTTCTAGGATATAAGCTTATTCTTATTAAAGCTATTTTAATTTATATAGAAGAGTATTATTTAGACTAGGATAATCTTTAAATAAAAGTTATATTTCTCTAGTTTATTCTAGCTAAGAAAGAAGATTTTCTAGTTCTATTTAAATAACTTAATTAATAATTAGAATACTATCTATACTAGAGTATTCTTTTTTATTAATATCTAGAACTAGGTCTATATTTAATTTTACTAGGAATCATTCTTTTACTATATTAGTTAAATATCTATATTATACTCTCTCTTTTAGATTTATAGGACTAATTAGATCTAGTAGATCTCTCTTAATATAGTAATTTAGTATAAAATTATAATCTAATACTTTTTAAAGATTCTAGTAGAACCTTTTTTTATTAGATCTAGCTAGTAGGCATAATAGACTAAGTTTCTAGAGATCTACTAGTAAAATAATATATTTTATATCTAGGATCTCTTCTTCTATAATAGCTAGATATTATTTATTCTAGATTATTATAAGATTTATTATTATAATAATATTTTCTATTAGCTAGTATAGTTTTTTTTTTTTGAAGTAGCTTAGATAGTGACTTAATATCTAATTTTTATTATACTTTTCTAATAGTAGCTATATTATAAAGTCTATTAGGATTACTCTCTTATATTTACTCCTCTAAGTAATTATTTATAAGTATTCTATACTATTATCTAGTCTAAGGATTATCTAACTAAGGCTATAATCTAGATAGAGTAGTAGATTCTTAGAAAATAGATCTATATTTATATCTAACACTAAATTATAGTTAAGATTATAATTAAGAAGTTTAGAACTTTTATACTGTTCTTTATTAAGGATTTAATCTATAAGAATGACTATGTTACTAAGAAGTAGAAGAGTAGTATAGTTATTATCTTTTACTATTAAGCTGCTTATACGCTATATATAGATAATTAGATATATAAGAGTATTATTAATTTCTAAACTAGTCTTATTAATGCTGGTCTCTAAGAATTCTAGTAAGCTAGTAAAGTCTAGTATTAATTAATTTAATAATTCTTTTCTTATTCTATATCTAGTCTATCTAAATAATAATAGTCTAGTCTATTCTTAATTTTATTTACCTAGGAACCTAGCTCTAGTATAAAATAAGAATAAGAGAAAAGTCTAACCAAAATACCTGATTGCCTCGAAGTAGCAGGCAATCAGGGTTCGGGTTAGGGTTATTTTTTCGCTAATAAAAATGTAGGGTTTAAGGGTAGTAGATAATCACTAAAAAACCTTATAGATAATTAGCTTTTTTATACTAATTTCTATAAAAGTTATACTATATATTATTTCACCACTTATTCATAGATCTTTATAATTTTTATAATAATTTATCAACTAGATATCTTATCAATATATAATAAAGTTAATAGGTTTAATAATAAATTTTTAATTAGAATATAATAGAAGTTAAATTAGGATCTAATTATTATATTATCTATACTTTATTAAATAAGGGCTTAATTAGAGAATTATTTTAATTATTATCTTTATAGTATTTGAATTATTTATTATATATTTTAATTATTTAACTGCTATTTTAACATTTTAATAATTTAATAGTTATTTAATTTATTAATTTATTATTATAATTAACTCTATTTCATTCTAAAATATATATTTTAAGTAATTAGTAGATTTCCTAGTAGTAATATATTATAAATACTAATATAGTATTTAGCCTAGCTAGATTAAAGACTATTTATAATATATTTACTAGTATATATCTCTTACGATCTAGATTTAGCTAGATAATAAGATTTATAGCTAGCTTAATATTACTATTAATTCTATTAAGCTAGAGATTCTATTAATCTATACCTAGATTATTCCCTAGCTTATTAGTCTATTAGATAGCTAGTAATACCAATTATTATTATAGTTATATATATATATATATTAAAATATAAATACTATGTAGAATTATTAGTATAATTAGTATAGTTAGAGCTAGACTTCTTATTAAAGTTAATCTATATAATCCACTATATAGACTATTTAAGAGCAGTAAAAATAGATATATTAATAGATTTAATACTAATAATTATTCTTTTAGAAGACTAGATTCTAGTATTTTATTATTATTAATAAAGAAGAGGATTTCTATCCTATTTTTATTATATTTAGATTTATAATTTAGGAATAAGTTAGCTAGTAGTATACTAAATATAAGAAATAAGCTATAGAATAAATTTAATAAAATTATATAAATAAAACTAATCTATAGCTTTATTAGATAGATTAAAAATTATATTTAGATTTATTTTCCAGCACCTAGTTATTAGAATATATTAATATACTAATTATAGATGATTTAATAGATTAATCTTCTATTATTAAATTTAATAAATGTGCTATTTAGGCTATATAGATAGCTATAGACTAGATTAAATAAATTAGCTAGTAATTAGTTATCCATATTAGTGTATTTATATGTATAGAAGCTATTTGAATAGAATAGCATTAAACTTAGTATTAGCTATTAAATATATATTAAGATCTAGAGATTATTATTTAGTATATTTACTTATAGTAATAGATCTTAATATTTTTTTAGTAGATCTAGGAAAGTGAATTTAATAAAAAGTATCCTCTATATTAATTTATTTTATAACAATAAGTGGTATAGAATTAATTAATATAGATTACTTATTCTATAATTTAATCTTAGAATCCTAGTTAATCTATTATATTGCAATCTAGATAGTACTATCTATAAGAACTTAGTTTATTGCTCATACCTAGCGAGTCGTCCAGCTCGGAAGATAAATCATTTATAAATAATAATAATAAAATAGATAAGAATATTTATTAGAATTTTAAATTAAATTCTAAATAAGACTATATACTAGATCTTACTCTAGAGAGCTTTATACTATTATTAATTCCTATCTAATAGATATATTTAGATTTTTATATTAAGCTATTAAACTAGCGTATAATATATTAGGAATATAATTACATATTAATATATGCTATAGCTATATTAGATATCTAGGATTAAGATAAATAATAGACCTTTAAAAATTATTCCCTAATTTTATTTAAAGTAATTAAGCTGGCTTAATTTATAATAGTTTATAAAGCTATAGAATTAATAGATTAGAAAGAAGAGATTAAATCTACTAATTTTATATAGAAAAAGGACTAGAATAGTATATATAAAGAATCCCCATCTCTTAATCTTATTATATCCTAGAAAGAATATTTATAGTAGGTAATATAGATAATAGACTAGTTTATAGTATATAGATTATAGAGCCTTATGTAGTAGATATTAGATTTATATATATATAGATTAAAGATCTATTACAACACCACTACTAAAGGATATATAATGTAGTAGAATAAAAATAAACTATTATATAAAGATATTAAATTCACTATATAATAGTTCTACGGCATAGTTAATTATATAGTGTAGAATACATGGCGGATTTTACTGAAAAATTTACTATAATATATCCCTAATTAGGTGCTAGCTATTCTATAAAAGTAGTTATATAATAATCTATTTAATAAAGATCCTTAGTAAAATTTTATATAAGATCTATAAACTCTATAGCCAATTAATAGCACCTATTAGTTATAGTAGTATATTTAGAACTACTTATAATTATATAGTTAATTTATATAGGCTAATAGATAAGGAATTTAATAAATATAATAATAAATATTTTATTAATAGATCTCTATATTTTTAGAAAAGCTACTAGCTATAATATAGTTTATATAGAGCCAATCTACTCATGCCTCTAAATTATTAAGTATTCGATATAAGAATAGCTATATTAGTAGAATCTAAAATATATTTATTAAAGATAGTATAATAGTCTTAATAGTCTAATATTATAAAAGTTATTAGATTAGTAAAAATATTAAAATTATTTATTAATATTTATTATAAGAAGTAGGTAAACTACTAATATAATATTTATAACTAATATTACTATTTTAATAGCGTATTAACGTATAGATATATTAATAAGAGAATATTAATTTTTATATCTAATTATTCATACTATAGGAGCCTATATGGACATTTAAATAATTCTACTAGGTTTTATAATGAGAAAATATTATTAGATTATTTAGACTTATATTAAATATTATATCATACCATAAGATTGCTATTACAATTAGCTATTAATATATATAAGTTAGATAGGTATTTATACACTATAATCCCTAATCTACTACTAAGAATAATTTATATAAGGATAAAAT